>CM033721.1:15159311-16359311 GCA_019671005.1 Hibiscus mutabilis | reverse complement strand
TAATGATAAAATTCAATTTACTACTTTATTAAACATCAAGATCATGATTAAAATCAATCTTAAACTCAGCAAAATCAATCCAAAACGAAACTCAATCACTTTCATCAATTAAATCTTAACCAAGCTTAATTAAAACAAGATATCATCATTCATAACTCAAAATCACTTTAGAAAATCATTTTCAAGAGTCAAGAACTTGGTAATTTCAATAAAGAACCTTTGATTAGAGGAGAATTATGAAGATCACCTATAACACAAGCTTTTCCTTTGTTTGGTAATGATTTGGATGAAAACCTCCAAGAAATCCAAAGCTAGTTGATGTAGAAATGCAAGATTCAATTTAGGAAATCAAAAAGTAAATCAACATGATTGATCGCTCTTTAATTTTAATAAGAAAATTATAGTTTGGCTGGTGAGAAAGTAAGGAGAAAAAAGAAGAGAAAATAGGAAGTTGCATAAGAAAATGTTTAAGCCCTTTTAAAAATCTTTTTTATTTAAACTATTTTATAAATCATTTTATTAAACCTTTTAAAAATACCACAATAAAGAAAAAAGATGATAACACATTGATGTAATAGCTCTGTAAAGATTCTAAGTCTTGACTCCTTTCAATTTAGTCACTAAAACATATTTTGCAATCTTTACAATTTAGTCACTGTTTTAAAATGTCGATTAAAGCCAATCATTTTTGCCAAATTGGATCAACCAAAACCTTCAAAACATTATTCTAAGATTTTAGAACATTTTTGCACATTTTATTTCACTCAAAAACATTTTAATTCAATTTATTCCCGAAACTAATCTGAACTGCCTAAACCGATTCACCCGAACCGGCTAACTTCTAGGCCAAAAATCGGGGCGTTACATAACCATTGATCAACAGAAATACTTACCGTTGGCAAAAAGAATTGGTAATCTTTCAATATATTTTGAAGTAATTGAAGCATAAATATGGAAGATTACAGATAAAAACGTCTAGAATTTCACAAGCCACATTGCTTTTTCAAAATTATGATATCTTAGGTTCTATGAGGCAGCAGGAGTATCAGCAGCAGGAGTAGCAGCAGCAGCTACTTCAGTTTTCTCTTTTGCAGCTTCCTTCAGTTGCTTCCAGTTTTCGTCAATGTCGATGATTTCCCCGTCTTTATGAGGTAACGAACTTTTTTCCCATCATCTAACATTTTATGACCCACCCGGCTGGTCACTTCTTTCTCTTTCGAATAGAGCATCACATTTGAGCTGTGAATCGGTGCTTCGATCTGGAACACCACCACAATTAAAAGCATCAGAAAGGCAGATATGAACATACATACAGAGAGGGCACTAAAGGAAGCTTGCGGAAAAATACTTGCAGTTCCTAGTAATCATAACTGTAGTCTAAATAAACCCAGAATTAGTAATGCAGAGAACGTATTCCGATCAATGCTATGAAGGAAAAGGAAACAATAAAAATTGAACAGTATAAATTAAAATGACCTTGATTATCTGTCCTGGTTGACCCTCTTCTTTGCTCTTCATATGTTTAGTCTTCAGGTTGATATCTTTCACTACAATGGTGCTGTTATGCTTAAAGATCTTGGATATCTCTCCAATCTTGCCCTTATCACGGCCTGAAATTACTTTAATGGTATCTCCAACCTTAACATGCATTTTATGCAAAACTGGAAGGCTATTTGGTTTACATTCCTTCCGTTCCCATCGTTTAAGCTGCAACATAAAAGGCGAAGAAAACAAGAAATGGTAAATACAATGGAAAAACTAAACATGTTAGACATGGCAAAACTAGGAGTTCCTAAATAATACACTTTTCAAAAAGAATGTAAAATTCACTATAAGCCCGTATTTTATTAGGCCAGAACATATTAACGTGGAGCTCATCTGTTGAGCTAACAAAGCATTTACTAGCATGAACAGACTCGTAATTTGAATTAGGAAATCTAAAACTAATTTGAAAGTATATCCCTTCTATCTATCAATGAAAGACCAAATATCTTCCCTCTGAAAATTCCAACATGAAAAAGTTTAATTTGCATGTGTTATTGCCCCAAAAACTCTAAGGTACTTAATCAAAGGAAGCGGCGAGGGTTCTGTTATACTGTTTCTATGGTTCATGCTTTTCCCTCCTACCATGGAAATTTCGGTTCAAATACGAAATGAATTGCACAAAAAACCCGGAGGCAGAACACCAACCTTCACTACGATGAGACATGGATTCTCTCTTGGCTTGATCTGCATGGAATAAAAACAGTGAATTATTACCAAAAATTCCCAGTAATCTCATTATCCACCAAATGCAGTCAAACTCTAGTTTAACAATAAACGACAGGGCCAAAGAGCTCGAAATCTCAGAAGGAAAAGAATAATCAAGGGTTAACATGTATACCAACTGTAAAGTAAACAAAGCACACACTCATTTCATTTCTTTTTTTCACCTGCCGCAGGTACAGATTCTTGCACATAAAAGCCAACAAGAAATCAAACTTACGAGCTCTAGAGATTGTAAATTAATAACCTTCTTGACTGCAAATTTTCAAGTACCGAGAAAACTGATGGAAACCTAACAAATCAAAACGACATCTCTAAACAGAAGAACATTCATCAATCTTACATGGCACAATGTATAGCACATGAACAGTTAAACCACAATTTATCCTAAGCTACAAAAAGATTAAAAATGATTTGTCTATTTTTCCCTTTGTTACAATTTACACATGGAGAAATTCAATACATTGTGAACTTGCATCAACAGAACAAAAGTTAACTAAAAATACTTAACACAAGTTTGCCACTAATTGGATATCTCCTTATTCAAAAGAAAATGCTTTAAGCAACAATATCTCCATCAGCTAAAATTTACCAAAACTCTAAACGTAGAATATAGAATAATTTTGTAAATTATATAGCTTTTATCTGTCAAAAGGTTGGCCCTTTTAACACCATACGAATAAAGCAGGTTACTTTAGACTTGGCCAACAGAATTATAAGATAAAAACTACAAAAGGAGTGAAATTTATGAAACACCCATTTCCATATAATCTCCAAAGAACTGGAAAATGTGAAAATTAGAGCAAAACAATTGGTGGAAGAATTGAAATGGGAAAGAAGAGAAGAGAACATACATGAAGAGGGGAGAGAGAAGGAAGAATTGAGAGACGTTGGCCAAAAAAGGAGTTTGAGTACAGAGAAAGAGCAGACATTGAGCTTTGCAACGCAGCCATGGCTGCCATTTTCGCCTTCTTCAACGGCTCTGTGAATTGACTTTCGAGAGCTACTGTTTTGATGATGACGATAAATATGGCGTGTGTGAAAATTGTGGATGATAAAGCATAGATAATGCCGGAAACGACATAGTTTTGGACTAACTTTTGGGGTAAATATTTTACTTTTTTTTTTAAATGGAAAGATTTTACATTTCAATCAAATAATTGATATATACTCCTAATTTTTTACAATAAGGGAATTTTTGAAAAATAACTTTTAAAAGTAACATTATGAAAAAGGGTGGTTTTTTAATTAAGAATATTTGATGTTGGTGTAAAAAATTGTCGTAAAAAGTTAAAATATTAATTTTAGACATCAAATTTGATCAAATGTGAATAAAGATATAAAAATAATTAATATACATGATTTTGACCAAATGTACAAAACGATACACGCATGGAATTTTATTTTAATTATACACATAAAATTTTGAATTTAATTTAATTATACACATTTTAAAAAATAAATATACTTATTTAATTTTATATTAGATAAATATAATTATTTTATATGCAATATGTAAACATAAAATGATGTTTGGTCATAAGAATTTAAGTGATTTGTGAAGTCTAAAACAAATTAAAATTTTATATATACATTTGCACAAAATCAAAATTCACGTATAATATTATACATTTTGAATTTTTATGTATAAATTTGATTTTTTTTCCTTTTGAAATAAAATTATATGAAATGGAGTTAAATTTATTATAAATATCAATTACGTATTTAAGTAGTTCATGTGTAATTTTGATATTTATCTATTCTTTCATTTCTAAAGTATATGATATACAGAATTAGATCAGTAAATAAAGAGATAAAAATCTAATCTATCTATGTTACAACAAACTATAAACAATCCTTTTGCCTAGAAAACTCACTCGAAAGAGAATTCAAATACTACAAACATACCCTCCTTCACTGTCTGAACATACATCAAACAAAACAAAGTACCAAATCCAAGAAACTTTTTAACAAATAAACAAATGGAAGAACCACCGGGTTACATTTCGAAGGTGTCAGCTCCACTGTCCATGGACTCATCTCTCTGGTGTTCAGTTATCTGATTCTTAGTTTCTCCTTGCTCTAAGTAGACCAAAACCTCATCCGTGGTTGTGCATTGGGACTTCTGGTGTTTATTGATGTGTCTTGTTTTAAGGATTCGCGTTAGCACTTGCACGATGTCCCTCATGGAAGGTCGTTTTTTTGGAACACGGTTCACGCATTTATACGCGAGAGCTGCTATTTCGTTGAGCTCTTGGACGTCAATTTTCCCATCCAATCATAATCCACAATTTCCTCCCACCCGACTTTCCCTTCGGTACTCATAGCAGCCTGTTTGTCACACCACTATTGCATTCAGAACCACATGGACATAATAAACTCAACTTTTAAGAGAGAATGTGGAAGAGAGATCTTACTAGCTCAACATATTCCATGAGACCCTGTAAAGGATTTCTGCCAGCTATGAGTTCAAACAGCAATACCCCGTAGCTGTAAACATCGCTTTTTTTAGTAAAGGTCCTTGTAGATATATATTCCGGGTCAAGATAGCCAAACGTTCCTCGTATGTTAGCTGCGTGTTTGTCTACCATCTCTTCTCTTGAAAGCCCAAAATCGGCTACCTGCTTGAGATGGTCATCATATTTCAATAATGTACTTAACTGTACCAATCTTTTAAAAGGTTTATCCAACCTTAGACCAAGATCGAATCTTAATAGAATTCCATGCTTGTGTTATGGCAATATATAATTAACAATCTGCAAGAACATACCCTGGCTCTCATGGACTGATCCAACAGAATATTTGAAGACTTAATGTCCCGGTGTATTACAGGAGGAGATGCCTGAAACAGAAGTATGAATAAATTTATAAATGTTTTCAAAAAACACAAAATGCATGCACAAGAATCTGAAGATGCATGCCTGCAAACGCAGACAGGTTCAAGAATGGTCCAAATAAGTAGAAATATTACCCCGTCATGAAGATATTCCAAGCCCCTTGCTACATCTAAAGCGATATAAACCCTCAAATTCCAGCTCAGAGGTTCATGATTTTCACCTGCACAAAGAGGAAATGCTGTTTTCAACAGAAGATAGTACGAATATTTTGAATCAGCAGGCACTATAAAGTTCCTCATAAACCCTAATTTCTTGATGGTTTATAATAATTTGAAGCTAATTGCAATCCAATGCATACTTATATAGACTTATTTTCACCATAACAGTTCATTTTCACAATTAAAGTATGTTAACTTTTGTGTTGATGTGTGATCCACATATAGTAAGTACCGGATTTCCTGTGGCTGTGGTCTAATATTCAAGTTGGATCTCTCCACTATTAACAGTCGGTCTTATGTTGGATGCCTAACATGTACTAGGAAACTATTGAACACCAAACATTCAGAAAAGCTTTGTTTTGCAAAAACTGTTAACGTAGAGAAGAGCGAGACCAGCTGGTATACAAGTCCATAGTGCAGTATTCCAGTTTTGGCCATTCAAAATTATACTAATCTTTCTACGGAGAGAGTTGACAGCATACTTACTGTACAAATAAGAAGCCAAGCTGCCTTTACTCATGTACACATAGACAAGCATATGCTGACCCTTTTCTGCACAATATCCAACCAAATTTACAAGGTTTCTGTGATGCAGTCTTCCCAACAACATAACCTGAAATGATACGAGGATGAAACGATAAACAAGCAGGAGAGTGCAGGAAGGAACAATAAAAGGCAAACATGCACACACACGGTGAATGAAATCATCAAAGTCATTTTAAAAAGGGAAAACAATAAGTCTGGTGAAAATGTTTTTGGCTAATCAATTTTTCCTAGAATGTCGGTTTAAATGTTTTTTATTGCAACTTTTGCCTCATTCCCTTAAAACAATGAAAATGTAGCTCACCTATGCTTATGGAAAAAGTAGAAATGGAAACAGAAACTAGTGCTAAAACACTTCCCTGTATATCAAGCTGTGTTTTTTGCTTAAGAAGCGAGAAACATTCCAGGTGATGGAAACATGAAATAAATTCTAAAGTGGCGGTATCTTGTAGAAACTAAGAATAATGTTTGCAAAACTGTAATACAGAACAAAAAATCATGCCATTAAATATTCCAATGTGAATATTAACTATTAAACATCCCTACCTCAGTCTGGAACTCTTTCTCCCCTTGCTTAGAATCAGTTGCAAGCACTTTCACTGCAACGGTCTCACCGGTTAACATCTGAGCTTTATAAACCGGACCAAAGGCTCCTTGTCCAATTACTGTTGTAAAATTATAAGTTGCCTTTTGCAAATCCCTGAATCAGTAACAACATCGACAAATCAACAAACTAGGAAATCAAAAACTCAAAATAAACTTATTCATGCCTCAAACCACCCAACTATGCAACTAGTTTGCTCTAGCAGTATAGCATGAATGAAAAATTAAGGGCTCAAACACAGTCTTAAGTTCATGACATTAGCTTGATTTTAGGGATATCAGTTGCCTGAATTGCAAGAAATCAAGTTAGTTTCTTTCTCATCAAGAATGCTCACTTTTACTGAAAACAAACTTGACAGATTCCAAAACTGGAATACTTTGAAAATCCCCATCAAGCTATCTATCTTGGGGCACAACATTGGAAAACCTAAGCAAAGTTTATCTAAGAATGGACCACAAAAACAACTTCCTACAGCCGTTAATTCGTTTATCATATAAAATGGATAACAAATCAAACCAATTACTAAAACATTTTCTGACACATAATCACATATACATAAAATTACAGAAAAATATTTTGTTAAAATCAATACCATTGAAAACCAACTACTATAATGCATAAGTACAATAACTTTCGAAATAAACATACTTGTATGAATACTCAGGTATTCCAGATATAGAGACAACATTGTTATTTCTAAGCCCGTCAAACCACACAGACGTTCCATTTCTTCCAGATTTCACAGGTGACTCAGGACCGATAGTTGAATCGGATAACATAGTACAAGAATAGGCTCCATTAGCCCTGATAGGGATAGTTGCAGCTCTCCTGGAACTGCTGTTTCTTATTTGGGATCTCTTTCTATGATACCTGATACAAAACATGGCAAAAATAGCTAAAAGCACACCAATCACCACTCCTATAGAAATCCCAATGATCAAACCAGATGACTCCCCTCCCATTTCTACTCTTTTGTTATTTGCTATTCAAGCCCCAGTCCATTGAAACAACTGCAAATACAATTCTGGGTCAAATCAAGCCAATTCTAGACTATCAAAACATTGACAATAAGAAATGGAAAATTAAAAATGTGCAATACAATTCAGGGTCAAATAATGCTAATGTAAATAAAACTAGAAGGTCAAGTTTATAAATTTCATGACATTTTTTCACAGCAAATGGAATAAAAGTCAAAACTGATATAAATGACAAATGGAACAATTTCTGAATGGTCTTATACCAAAACTGCTCGAATTCACAGACTGTACAAGGAAACAAAATTCAGTAAAAAGGGAAACCAATAATTTCCCCAAAGCTCGTGATTTGAAAAATATACTTGATCCGAAGAGCATTGGTCAAAAACCTATTAATTATCATGAATCAAAAACTAAAACTTTCTCTATACCAAAAAAAAAAAAAATATAACTTTCTGCTGGTTATAGATTAAGAAACAAGAATAAGTGAATAACATATACTGATCTGTATGGTTACTAAGAAAAAAAAAGATACAAAAAGTTTCAGGAAAGCAGAGAGCTTTTAAGTGAACCTATAAGTTTCTTTTACTTTCAGTTTCCAAATTCTCTTTCCTAAGCTTTCTCACCAACCAAACAGAATGCAAAGCATGGAATGAAGGAAAGAAAAAACACCCAGAAGCAGAAAAAACTTTTAACCCATGAAAGCATGGCAACAAGGACAAAAATAAAGTAATAAAAAGACCCAGAATTTGTTTTCTATAAATTAAATGTATTGCTGAAGAAATAAACCAAAGAAAAACAAAACAAAACTTTGAAGGGTACCTCTTTTAAAATACATTTCCAGTTACATATTCTCTTTGGAGCAAGGGGAAACAAAAGAGAAAACAGCAGTGGGAAATGATGAGATGGAAAATTCTTTGAGTGGGATTTTAAAGGAAGAACGAATCTGAGAGCTGAGAAATGGAGAGGAGAGAAGTTTGTGAAAGTATGAAAAGAAAAGAAAAGAAAATCTGGAATTATGGTTTCAGTGTATTTACAGAGAAATGTTTTGTGTAATAAGTATATTAAAAATGGAAGGCTTAATAGGTAAATAGGTGCCTAAATTATGTCCTTTTTTCAGTTAGGTGCCTAAATTATTTTTCGGGTCAAATTGGGACTTAAATTTTTATTCTGTGATCCATTTAAGGTTCTCCGTTAATTTTTTTCGTTAAAGGATACATGTCACCTCCAAAAATATTCAAAATTATATTAAAAATAAATAAAATAAATTAATTTTCAAAAAATCTCTAAATTTTCTAGATTTTACAAAATAGCCCCTAAATTCTAAAATCCCTAAACCCCCAAAACCTAAATCTCGATTTGGGCCGATTTTGCCGCCGATTGCCACGCCGCCGCCCACCATATCGGTCGTCGGACCATCACGACCATTTCCCCCACCACCCCGGTGCTGGAAATCGAACGACGGCATGCGAATCGATTCGTGACGAACGGCGACAAAAGAGGCGACGAACGGCGTGTGAATTGTTCGGCGAGGGGAGGCGTTTCATTTCGTCGTCGGCAACGCGCCGCCGCTGACGAGAGTGGTCGAATTTTGGAGGTTTAGGGATTTGAGGACTATTTTTGGAATATTTAAAAATTTCAGGATATACTTTTTTTTTATTTTCTTTTATTAATTTTATTTTTTTTAATATAATTATAGATTTTTCTGGAGGTGACACGTGTCCTTAACGGAAAATTAACGGTGAACCTTAAATAGGTCACAAAATAAAACTTTAAGTCTCAATTTGGCTCGAAAAATAACTTGAACACTTAACTAGAAAAAAGAATATAATTTAGGCACCTATTTGAGAGTTAAGCCAAAATAGAATACGTGACTCGCCGTTTGTATAATAAACGCGCGACCCATGTCTGATGTGAAAGAGGAATATTTTCTATATATAATCTTCGATATTTTATTTTTAAATCTAATATAAATATGAATATAAATATATTTATTATTTCCCTTGTTTGTTGCGGCGTATCGTAAATTATTTTATTTTAATTTTTTATAAAGTAGTATTATAATAATATTATTATGATAAATATGGAGATTTAAATCTGCATAAGAATTTAACAAATATTTAGTAAAAAAATAAATAATGTTCATCTTAAAAAATACATATTTAAATTATTATGCCTACATGGTGTATGTCCATTATTAAAGAATTTGACGAAAATTACTAAATTTTTTATCATTAATGATTAATATTTTAAAATTAATAATAAAAAATTAATAATTTTTATACACAGCCTTTAGAACTATGTATAACAAAATCCTTAATTTTATGATCTAAGTCTCTTTCAATTAAAAAAAAAATCTTAATCAACGTTAAATTTTGAATTCGATTGTGAACAATTACTTCTTTCTCATTATCAAAATAATAATACCCTGGGTTCTCATCATTACAAATTTGAGAAAGGGATAAGATTATCGAAGCTTTAACTTGATTTTTAATACTAATATACAACTTTGTTATTCCAACTATGATTATGTTGACTCTCGTATATACCTTTATCACTTTAATTATTTTTTAAATAATTTAAAAGTAATTATAATATAATATACGTTCACACATATTCTTAACCTTTTGACAAACATTTTGTAACAGAGCGATTAAATTTTAAGTTTCTTAAAATGAACATTATCCGCCTTTTTTATGGGACCACTTATTAGTTTATACTCACATTCGTATATATTTTTTTATTTATGCAAATATTTACATAAAATAAAATGTCATTTAAGTCTAATAAAATGCTATCTAATCTAGGGTTTAATCATAGTTTAAAAACAAATTAACTTTTAAATTTCTATATTTAGTTTCACTTAACCGTTGAAATTTGGTATGGTATTTACATTATAAACAAAAAGAAGTGGTAGTTGATTTTTAAGAGAGTTCGTATATGACATATACTATATGCAGGAGGCAGGGTGTAAGTGTGAACCTAACGCACCTAATCTGATTGGAAAGATTAAAAATCCATAAACATGTATAAAGAAATATATATATATATATTTTTTGTAAGTCAAAAATAAATATATTCAAATAATAATTTTTATAATTAATTATTATAAAAGTAAAGGCGGACTGATAATCTATAATTGTCAAATATGAGAAATTTTAAAACATGATAAATAAAATTCAGACAGAAAATTCATACATAATAAAATTTAAAAATTATTGGAATGTTCTCAAAATCTCAATCTCAAAGTTCTCATTATCTTATTGTTACTGTAGGAAAAAATTCTTAAGCAAATATGAAAGTGTGGGCAGAGGGAGAGTACTTCAATCATTTAAAAAATGCAAATATCTCAAATGAGACATGTGACATGAGGGATTAATTTAGAACAATGTTATCGATGAATACTTAAAAATAAATGAAAAACCTCAATTTTCAGCACAATTAATATAATAGTTTACATTTACTTTTGATAAAATTCTAAATATTATATTTTAAGATCAATTTTGGTATTTTATTAATTAATATATTACTACAATTCTTAATATAATTTTCGTATAAATTATAAATATATTATTTATTTATTTGAATTTAATTGGCTTTCTTTATTTGCAATAGCTACCAATTTAGTATGTAAATTAATTGTTTATTTGTTTGGTCAATTGTTTTATTATTATTATTTTTTGAACAGTTTCTAGAAATGGATGGAGAATTTTACTCTAAATGGGTCTTAAACTCACAACAATAAAAAAAGTGTCGACTAAGAACTTTAACCATTTATTCTAAAAATTCTTGACAATTATTTTAATTTTTAGTGTTAATATATCATTCATATAGTCATAAAACATGTTCATCTTTGCTTTAATGTATTACTTTATTATACATATATATGATTTGCTTCAATGTATTACTTTATTATACATACATATATATATATATATATGATTAAATACGTAATTTAATTGTTTTATTTTTTAATGTTGACATGTCATTGTCTAACTATGTCATGTCATAGTTGGAGAATGTCAACCGAGAATATATTCAACTGTATTATTTTGATTTACTTATATGATTAGGACCAGAATCATTATACATTTTGAAACTTAAATTAGAATCAATTTAAATAATACGAGACTTTTTTTGGGAACAATTTTTACAAGAAATGAATGTGTCAACCGAAAGCTTTTAATTATTTACTCTAAAAATTGTGAACAAATAATAATACGATACTTGAATCTAAACCCTTAAAGATTTTAATACCTAAATATTGGGGGGGGGGGGTGACTTACTGAAAGAAGAAAATCTTTGGATTATGTCCTTTAATCTTACCAACTCCTCCAACAAGATTAAAGAACATTAGATTACTAGTACAAATAAACGGCCAAATGAGGCATCAATCTTCAAAAGCTGCTTTATCTTGTGGAAACGTGAGCATTTGTCTCCTCCTACATATGGAAAAGTGCCCAAAAACACAATATTTTTCAACTTTGCCCACTCTTTGCTTTACAAATCACTTGTATTTTTACTTTTAGCTTAAGTGTTCAATAAACTTTTAAATTTTTGTAAAAAAATTAATTAAATTTTTTTATTTAATTAAGCCTTCAAACTCAAGGAAAAAAATTAATTTGACCATTTGACCAATATTGACCATTAACTTTAACAATTTTTTTGAAAAGTTTATTTTGACACGCGTCGCAACAGGATAATTCCACTTATTATTTTTAGGAAATTTTAATTTTTAAAAAATATCTAAAAAATAGGGGAAAATTCTATTTTTTTACAAAAAATATGGAAAATTCTAAAAAATTTAAAAATATATATTTGTTAATGCTGAAATTTATTTAAAAATAATAATTTTTCAAAGATTAAAAATTTTAATTTTTTAAAAAATAAATATCATTATACAAGTATAAATATAAATTGAAAAAATATAAAACAATAAAAGTTGTTTTGATTTTTAAACTATATTTTAAAAAATATACAAAAAATATTTTTTATAATTAAATAATAATAATAGTTAATCTTTTTAATTGTGTAATTTTTTAAAATATTTCGAACGGCGGCCGACGACCTTAAACCTAGCAAAAAACTCTCTTTTCTCATTTAGAAACCAAATCCACCCATGATTTTCAAAACTCGACCTCCCTCTTTTAAAAAAAACCAGAAACAGATTCGAATCGAGAGTCAAAAAACTGATCCCCTTTACATCCTCCACCCCCTGTTTCACCATATACAACCTCGAAAGGTCGCAAGGCTTGTCAACGGCGATGAGACGTGGATCGACACGAGCATGAGATGAAACAACGAGGGTAAGAAAATAAACTGAAACCCTAGCTACTATGCTTTGAAATTGAAAGAGAGATGTTTATACCTCTGTGAACGTGAGTCTTTTAGCTTTTTCTCTATTCCCAATGAAATCTAGAATTGCTTACAACGTTCTTAGGGCTTTGAATATATATACCCTAATATATTACATGATTTAAAAAAAAGGAAAATTACAAAGAAATTCCTATTGGCTACTACAGTTTTTGTTTGTATTCGTGCGCCGATTCTGAAATGTTTCCTTGTCCCCTATATTTGCTGATAATTCTCTGATTTTCTGATTTCTTTGTTGTTTTTGTTGCATGTGAACGATCGGTTGAGGATGATGGACCATAAGGCTTGCTGGTGTGGCTGTTGAGATGGCGCTGATGTGGCGAGGCAGTGATAAGTTGGCGTTGGTCCACTGGTTGCTTCAGTCGACGTGGTGGCAGATGTGGCATTGGAGGAGGTCGAAAGGTTGGGCGTGTGAGTTACACACGCGCGTGGGCAACATCAAAGGTCGTGCATGCTGCGCGTGATGAGTTTTGGAAGCTTCCCTATTTCGATCTGAGTCGTTTGATGAGATCTGGATTTAACGGTGGATATGTGGCTGCGCAGAAGCAAGGAGATTAGGGTTTCTGATGTAATTGGGGCTAGGGGTTTAATCTGGTTGGGCCCAAAATGGGCTATGTATGATTTTATTTGTAAATGGACTGTGTAATATAAAGACTTGGGCCATTTTATATAATTAATGGACTGTTAATTAATTTCAGACTGGTTTAAATAAAAAGAAATGAGTTTTATAATTATAATTTTTCCTTGTTGTTTTTTCTTTTCCAAATTAGCTATGACAGTAATAATAATACTAATAATAATAATGATAATGATATTAGTAGACACTAGCAAGAAAGATGGAAGAAAGGTTACAGTGCCAAAAGAATTCATACTATGGCAAAAATATGAACATAGTAATGCAGATATAACATAACATAATATAATTTTGGGGTTTTTGATTAAAACATAATAATGCCAATAAAATAGAGAAAAAAGATAAACACATTACTTGAATTATATACATATAAAAAGGAGAGTGATTATAGTTCTCTTATTTAATCAGATTAGTAGTAGCATGTATAAGGCCCTTTATTTAATGCTTATTTAAACAAAAACGACCCCCGGACAAAATTAGTGATTAAAACTGCCCCTCTTTGCTTATACTTGTGGAACTAGAATAAAGCAAAGAACATAAACACTAATTTTGTCCTACTTCCCTGTTAGGAGATTTCGAGCTTCGAGTTCCTCCTATATAGAATCGTTCACTCTTTTTATCCCTACATCATAGAGCTATGAGTATCTGTCTCTTTTGCCCCAAAGTCCTTGAGCTACGGGTATCTATCTCTTTCGCTCTAAAACCCCTGAGCTATGAGTATCTGCCTCCTCCTCTCGATAGTTCCAGTACAGCGAGTTTGAAATCCCTCGCCTGAAATTCTTGAGCTTTGAGTATCTGTCTCGTTCGCTCTGAAAACTCTGAACTATGGGTATTTGCCTCATCCGCTCGGTACTACTAATATGGCGAGTTTGAAATCCTTCGCCTGAAATCCTTGAGCTTTGAGTATCTGCCTCCTTCGATCGGAAACTCTAATATGGCGAGTTTGAAATCCTTCGCCTAAAATCTTTGAAATTTGTTGTTTAAATATCTGTAAAAGATATGTAATATTATGATGGTGTAGGTTAGTATGCTCCTATCTTAGGGATGTCTAGTCTACATATGATGCATGGCTGATGGGATTTAATCACTTTTCCCAAAAGCCTTCGCTCCCTCGATCAATCCTTTTTTGATTTCTTCTTTACTTCTTTCTTTCTTCTTCTTCTTGCCCTTTGTAACGAATGGTGCTTTGCCTCATACTTAGGTATTACCATTTATGCCCCATTTTCATTCTGATCTTCTGAAATCTTCTCGTTCTAAAACGCCTTTTCGGGTTTCCACCTTAGACTCATTTTCCCCAAAGTGCCCTTTCAGGTTTTTAGTTTGGTTTTCTTTTTCTTCTCTCTTTCTTTTCTTTTCTTTTCCTTTTCTTTTTTCTTTTTCTTTTTTTTCTTTTTCTTCTCACTTTGGTGCCCTTTCGGGTTTTACTTGGGGATGGCTTTATCCTCATAACCCCTTCTCTTCCCTGTGACAATTTTGAAACCTTATATGGTCGGGACTTGTTTTCCTTCCTTGGCCTAATACATGAAGTCTCCTCTTGGTTCAGCCTTAACATACCTCTTTGCATCGTCTGCATTTAAAAGGTTAGAACATAGTAATACCAAGAAACCTTTTGCTTTTCATAAATCTAAGTCAACCTACTTGCAAGATGTTTGTAAAGAGACATGAAAAGGTATAAAATAATACTTCATTAATATTTCAGAATTTTAGAATTATTTGAAAGTCATGGAAAACATAGAAGAAAAAGAAAACAAAGCATGATGTTGCATCCCAATCATTGACTGTATGAATGATGCGAGAGCCCATCGACCGAAACAGATCTCTTGCTAGCAATTCTCTACTGAAACTTCTTAATTCCTGAGAGGGTTCCTTCTCATGGATGCTTAATCTGTGATGATCGTCTGAGCTGCCCTTTCGGGTCTTCAACTCAAATCCTCCTTTGGTTTCAAGACGCCATTTTCTGGTTTTCATCTTGAACCCCCTTGGTTTTTTTCTTTTTTCTTTTTTCTTTTCTCTCTTTTTTAATAACCAAAGCACCCTCTTGGGTTTTCACTTTAGGTATTTTCATTTTACGAAGCGCCCTTCCGGATTTTCACTTCACATTTTTTTCTTTATCTTTCTATTCTTTCTCTTCATAAATAGTACATCTTGACCGAATCTGAGTTCACTAGATTGTTCAACACCTTTCCATCCATTTCTGTAAAGATCAATGCTCCTCCAGAAAAAGTCCTTTTAACAATGTAAGGTCCTTCCCAATTAGGCAACCATTTCCTGCGAGAATCCTTTTGAGTCGCCAGGATTCTTTTAAGCACTAGATCCCCCTCTCAAAATTCTATTGGGCGAACTTTATTATCATAAGCTCGCATCATCATTTTCTGGTACATCTGGCAATGGCAAAAGGCTTTCAATCTCTTCTCCTCAATGAGATTCAATTGGTCAAACCGAGCCTGCACCCATTCTGCTTTTGCCATCTTTACCTTACTTAAAATTCGAAGCGATGGAATCTCTACTTCGATAGGTAACATCGCCTCTGTGCCATAGACCAATGAGTATGGTGTTGCCTCCATAGAAGTGCGTACTGATGTGTGGTAGGCGAATAAAGCAAATGGCAACTTTTCGTGCCAGTCTTTGAAGATGTTTGTAGTCTTTGCTATGATCTTCTTAATATTTTTATTTGTTGCTTCTACCGCTCCGTTTATCTTGGGGCGATAGGTGATGGAATTATGGTGTGTTATTTTGAATAGCTCGTACTTTTCATCCATCATCTTATTGTTTAAGTTGGAAGCATTATCGGTGATAATCTTTTCTGGTAAGTCGTAACGACAAATGATCTTTTTTCTTCAAAAACTTGCAAACTATTGCTCTTGTGATGCTGGCATAAGATGCTACTTCTATCCATTTAGTAAAGTAATCGATGACAACCAGAATGAAGCGATGGCCATTGGATGTCTTGGGATGAATCTGACCAATAACATACATTCCCCATACAGCGAACGGCCATGGTGAGTTTATTGTGTGCAGAGGTAATGGTGGAGAATGGATCTTGTCGGCATATATCTGACACTTATGACATTTCTTTGCATAGCCAATACAATCTCTTTTCATGGTTGACCAAAAATATCCATACCTCATGATTTTTTGAGCCATCGAGAAACCATTGGCATGTGTCCCACATAGCCCATCATGTAACTCGGCCAATATGTTTTTTGCTTCTTGAGTATTGACACACCTTAACAGGATCTGGTCCTTACCCTTTTGTATAAGATCTTCCCGTCTAAAACATATCCTGCCGCTATTCTCTAATGGTTCTTTTGTCATTTTCATTGGCCCCTTTGGGGTAGGTTTGGAACTTGATATACTGAAGAATGTTATAGTACCACGGGTTACCATCTGCTTCTTCTTCCAAACTCTAGCAATGAGCCGGTATCTCAAAAATTTTCATCTCGATTAGCTTCATTTCAAGCTCAGTACTTGCTTTAAACATTGCAGGCAACGTTGCCAAGGCGTCCGCCATTTGATTGTCTTCCCTTGGAAGGTAGGTGAAGCTGATTCTTTCAAAGCTTTTGATTAACTCTTGGATCAGGTCGTAATACTTGACCAACTTCGAATCTTTTGTTTCCTATTTTTTTGTAACTGATAGATTACCAAGAGGGAATCCCTAAAAACTTGAAGCACCTTGATTTTCCTTTCAATGGCTACATTTAAACCCATAACACAGACCTCATACTCGGCTATGTTATTCGTGCAAAAGAATTCCAATCTACTGGTGAAGGGATAATAGACGTTTTCTGGAGAGATTAACACTACCCCAATTCCATGGCCTAAGGCATTGGATGCCCCATCGAAGTAAAGCTTCCACAGCTCGTCCTCTAGAGTAGTATCTTCTTCAACCGTTATGTACATTAAGTCTTCATCGGGGAAATTGAAATTCAAAGATTCGTAGTTGTCTGAAGCGCGGCTTGCCAGGAAGTCTGCTATAGTCCTATCTTTTACTGCCTTCTGACTCACATACAGTATGTCGAATTCAGACAATAGCATTTGCCACCAGGCCAACCTTTCGTTTAGTACTGGTGCTTCCATCAGGAACTTCAAAGGATCAAACTTGGATATCAACCACATGGTGTGATACATCATGTATTGCATGAGCCTTTTGGTTGCCCATACTAGAGCACAACACAAATTTTGAATCGGCAGGTACCGTGTTTTGTAATCAGTGAATTTCTTGCTCAGATAGTAGATCGCCTTTTTTTCTTCTCGGACTTATCATGTTGTCCCAAAACACAAACTATTGAATTTTCAAAGACAGTTAGATACAAAATCAATGGCTTACATGGTACCGGTGCTACTAGAATTGGAGCGTTAGTCAAATATTTCTTGATCTTATCCAGATCCTCTTGACACTCTTCATCCCATACTCCCAGATTATTCTTTCGAAGCAATATGAAGACAGGATTGCATTGTCGGTTAACTGAGAAATAAACCGAGATATATAATTTAATCTTCCCAAGAAACCTCGAACTTCTTTCTGGATCTGAGGTGGGGGGAGACTTTGAATAGCTTTCACCTTATCCGGGTCAATCTCAATTCCCTTTCAGCTAACCACGAAGCCTAAAAGCTTACTGGACATGATGGCGAATGTGCATTTTTCTGGATTAAGTTTAAACTGATACTTTCTTAACCTCTGGAAGAGCTTCCTCAAGTTTTGAATATGCTCTTCCTCCGTTTGAGATTTGGCAATCATGTCATCTACATATACCTCGATCTCCTTGTGCATCATGTCATGAAAAAGGGTCACCATGGCCCTTTGGTAGGTTGCTCCGGCATTTTTCAATCTGAAAGGCATCACCTTATAACAGAATGATCCCCACATAGTCACGAACGTAGTTTTCTCTATGTCGTCAGGATGTATTTTGATTTGGTTGTATCCCGAGAAACCATCCATGAAAGAAAACCACTAATGTCCCGAGGTGTTATCAACTAAAGTATCAATATGAGGTAAAGGAAAATTATCTTTGGGGCTCGCTTTATTGAGGTCTCTGTAATCTACACACATACGGACCTTTCCATTTTTTTCGAGAATAGGGACTATGTTCTCCACCCACTCTGAGTATTTAGTGACTCCTAAAAATCAGCATCAAACTGTTTCCAGACCTGGTATGTCTTGATAAGTCCATGCAAAAACATCTTTGAATTCTAAAAGCAACTCAATCAATTCATGTCGGGTCTCAGACGAGAGAGTAGTACCAATCATCACTTTTTTTCTTTCGTCTTCCGTTCCCAAATTGAGAATCTCTAACTTTTCTTGATGAGGCAAAATTTGCTTTTACTTTCCATTAATCGGAGTAGTTCATCTGGGATCTCAACTTCCATCTCATCATCCCCTTCCTCGACTTCCACCAGACTCGAGGGTCGTTCAAATTCTATCTCAAGATTAGACTCGGAATCATTCATACAATTAATAATATAGACCTTGAAACAATTTGAAAATGAATATGTATCGGGACAAGAAATAAATATTCTTATGGAATTAATGAAACAAATATAATAATAATGAATAATGAATGTAATGAATAAATGCAAAAAAACAAGGTGTTTTCCATTTGAGGAAAAAACAGAAAGCATCATTTTTATTGAATTGAAAGCAAGCAGATTAACATAGGAGCCCTTTACAAAAGATCTCTATTGCTTGCGCGCAAAAGCGAATATGGTTGGTTCTGAGCATTACTCTGACTCCGACCTAAAAACTATTGGCAGATCTATAATGGTCCAATTGTTGAGTGTTTCCCCCAGGAAGCAAGGGCGGATTCCGGCCAAGTATTTTCCACTCTTTCCCTCTTTGGTTACCATGTTGACATCCATTCCTTCTAACGCCTCATTGAACCTTTCATCCTCGCTGAATTTGGCACTTTCTAGACCGGCTTTGTATACCTTTTCCTCCACATTGATTATCCCTCCAGACACAAAAACATTCTTTAAGTGAGGGAAAGTCAGTGGTTCCCATGGGACGTCTTTACCCTTGAACCTGGCCTTCCTTTGTTCTTCTCTCTTATTCCATTCTAACTTCCTCTAATGAAAATTAGGTTTATGACCGAGCCCAAACCGATCTTTTTTTTCCGATGACACTCTTGACACGCAAGCATCCTTGTAAACTCTTTTCGAGCCTTTAGCCCTTCTTGGCTCCTCATCCCAGAGTTTTCCAGACCGTCATCTTGGTGTAGTTTGATAGTCTAGGGCGTGGGATCTTGCTTCCCTCTGCTACAAAGGTAGCATTCACGAATTCTAAGGCCCTAAAGGAGCATTCAAAAGCATCTTCATCGGTTTGGATATAAGGAGCATCTTACAGAAGCAATGATGTCTTGTTTAGGTCCCACACTTACCAACTTTCCGTCAATAACAAACTTCAACTTTTGGTGCAGGGATGAAGGCATGGCTCCGGCCGAGTAAATCCATGACCTCCCTAGTAAACAATTATAAGTGGGTCGGATATCTATTACCACAAATTCAACAACGTACTTGGTAGGCCCGATTAGCAAAGGTATCTCTATTTTTCTGATAGCCTCCCGTTTGGTCTTGTCAAATGCCCTAACGAATTTCTGACACGGTTTTATGTGTGAGCTGTCTACTGGCAGCCTTTGCAGATTCACCATCGGTAATACATTCAAGGCGAACCCGTTGTAGATAAACACCTCTAGTAAGACGTGCCCCTTGTAGTGGGTAGTGATATTCAACGCCTTAGTGGATCCTATGCCTCTGTCAGGAATTTTGTTGTCGCTAAAGGCGATGTAGTTATCTACAGCAATATGACCTACTATTCTGTCTAGCTTGCTTACTGAGATATTATTTGGGATGAACGTTTGATTCAATACTTTCAATAATACATCACGGTGCTTTTCTGAGCTTAACAACAACTCATGTACCAAATTTATGCTTGCTATTTTTTAAGCTGCTCAACGATGTTGTATTCACTATGCTTTAGGAACCTCAAGAATTCTTGCATCTGACTTTCTATCACTGGCTCATGAATTTTTGGGGGAGGTTCTTCTCCAAAAATCTTTTCATGTTCGGCAGTTATCGCTTTGCCTTTGTTTCTCGTCTCCTCCGACGCTTTTGCCATTTTCAGTGAATAACATCTGCCGCTTCTGGTAAAATGCCCCACTTCATTCACCGTCTCGGTATTTGATTCTACTGGGTCCTCCTTCTTTGAGGGTTTTTCATCGGATGGTTTCTCCTCTCCTTGTAGTTTTGACTTCTCTGGTATAGAGATGTAG
The DNA here is from genome assembly GCA_019671005.1 of Hibiscus mutabilis. Classification (NCBI taxonomy): domain Eukaryota; kingdom Viridiplantae; phylum Streptophyta; class Magnoliopsida; order Malvales; family Malvaceae; genus Hibiscus; species Hibiscus mutabilis. The sequence continues at coordinate 16,338,598 of CM033721.1, read as the reverse complement.
ATAGTATAACTCCACGAGACCCTCTGAACATCCTTAAACGAAAAAAGAGTCAGGGCTGAAATCCATATTTTTGGAGTTACTTTGGAGCTCTTATCTTGGGATGAGCTTCCTGGCTTTAGCTTGAGTGATATGACAAAAGGCCCATCTACCCCATATTTAACCTTAGGGGTATCCGATGTGCATACATCTGACTCTTTTCTTTCTTCATCCTTCTCGAAGAATTCAATCCCTTATTGTCCATCATTTTCGGAATCACTTGCTTAAACTCCTCGTAACACTAAATGTCACTTCTTTCCTCTTGGTGGATATCATAATACGGTCTGCTTCCTTGTTGCACAATCTTCATGCCCCGGTCGATTAAGCGCGCGACACATAACTACTGGAATACCCACCTTAGAGGGAATTTGACCTCAAACATGTTCGTCTTGGCTCTCCTAGTGTACTCATCTTTGATTGCATTTATGCCATGGCCTCTGTGATTTGGTAACGGGTTAGTGGCTACATTCGGTTCGTCCAACTGCAACACCTTGGAACTTATCATGTTTTGTACGAAGTTCTTGAACGCAATACAATTCTCGATTGAGTGTCCCGAGAAGCCACAATGATATTCACAGTTTGCTTTTTCATCGTACCATGTAGGGAATGAAGGTTTGAAAGGAGTGACATAATAAGGTCAGACCAAATCAGCCTCGTGCAATTGCGAGTATAGTTTGACATATGATACCGGGAGTAGAGTAAATGACATCTTCTTATTTTCCCTCTTCGAGGCCCTAGTCTCCTTCTTGTTCGAGCTCTGCCCTCCTCCGGCTACGACTCGTGGTGGTGAAATAGTGAAACTCTTTGGGGGTTACGTAGGTGTTTTTACTATTCACCTCGTTATCTCTTTCTTGTAATTCTTATGAGTGTTCTCCCCACTATCGATCCTTCCGTTCTTTATTGCTACTTTGATCGATTCCCCGATTATCACCATATCGACAAAGCTTTGGGTAGTGTTATTTATCAAACAATCAAACAACGTCCCCCTTAAAGTATTGACGAACATTGGTATGATTTTATGTTTAGGGATTGACAGCTGAATTTGAGCGGCCACGTCACGCCATCTCTGGGCATACTGGCATAGATTCTCATTCGACCTTTGCTTTATCCCTTCTAGCATGATTCGACCGGGGATAATGTCCATTACATGATTGTAGTGTTCTACGAAGTCCTTCTGAAGGTCCTTCCATGACTTGATATTAGTTCGGCTGAGCATGGTGTACCATCGAGTTGCAGATCCAGTCAAACTCTCTTGGAAGCAGTGGATAAGTAACTTCTTATCCTTCACGAAAGTAGCCATCTTTCTGCAATACATGGTGATATGAGTTGATGGGCAAGTGGTCCCGTCACACTTGTTGAAGTCAAGCGCTTTGAATTTGGGTGGGAGAATCAAATCGGCCACTAAAATCAAATCACTTGTATCATTTTCATGTTCATCGGCCCCTTGAATGACATTTAGCCTCTAATCGAGTAGACGAAACTGCTCCTCATACTTCTTTTCCATATCGGCCCTAATACTCTTCTCAACTTCATCCATCATGCTTAAATCTGCCACTTCGTTCTCGTATCCTACTCCCAAATCAACGAGCTGGTTTGTTGGAGCTCCCCCATGGTGACTTACAGACGCCACAACAGCAGGATCATCAGACACTCCCGCGAGTATAATGTAAACCCATTTTCCAGGTTCTGGCATATCTAGTTGTACATTCTCATGAGACAAAACACCTTTTTGCTCGTCAAAATTTGGGCTATCGATGGAAATTCCCTCTTTGCCCATCATCTTTGCTAACAAGCTAGTTATCCGAGTGATAACAGCGTCTTGTGACTAAGCTATCTGGTCCCTAATATCCTGAATGGTCCCGTCCAAAAGCGTTTCATGGTCTTTTTGCCCTTGTTCTACTTTAGCTAGTCTATCACCCATCGTTTGGGATTGTAATCGGGTTCCGTATTAGTGCAGAATGATTGAAATTTTAAGAATTAAAATGATATCTGAAATGAAAAGTCCTTTAATTAATTTTGGTAATTAAATGAGGTATGCAAATAAATATATTATGCATGAATGCAAAGAGCAACACTGAATTCGGCAAATATCATTGTTAAACGACTTTCATTGATGGGAACATTGTCTTGTTACAATAACTAGAGAAAACTAACTACACATATGGTTTCAAGGTAGTATCAAGGTCGATAATCTCTCTCAAAATCCATATAATCCTCTCTTCTTCCTGGGATTCATCATCGACACAATCATGAAGCTCGGTAGCGTTCTTGGCTAGAAACTGTATCTTCCGGGCAACCTCTTGCATCTGAGCCCCGACCATGCCAATTCTTGCTCCTGCCTCCAAATCGTGTTGGCGGCAAAGTGTAATTGCTCCAAACTCAGAGTTGGGCATACTTGAATTGCCCATCTCATGCTTGCTACATGATTCTTGAGCTGTTGAACCTCGGCTTCCAGCTCCTCGACACGTGTCATCAAAGCTTGATTTTCTAAGTTGCTGGATTTTAACTTGCTAGTTAAACCCTTATGTTTGAAAATAGACTTTTCCAAAAATTTTACTCGATCTCTCAAGGCTTTGTTTTGGTGTTGTTCTTTCTCAATTTGTCTTGAATGGGAGGTTCGCAGATTCTTCATTTCTTGGGTCAAAGTGAGCACTCAATCTTTGTGCTCGACAAACATCCTCTTATAGTTCTCGGCTCGTGCGTTCTTTTCCTTAATTCGGAGCTTCAGCTCCTCGTTCGACCCACCTTCTACAACTCTCTTGCTTCTACTTAACCTCCTAAGCTACTAAATCTCTTCTTTTTCCTACTTGAGTTTGAGTTCTAGCTCCTCTCTTCTCTTTTGTAGGTCTTTGACCACTCCTTCGAACTGCGTCTTTTCTAACTCGAAGTTGAACTTCTCTTGATAGGCTTTCTCCTCGAGCTTGAGGTATTTCTTTCGCTCTTCTTCAAGTTGTTTCCTCATCAAATTAGCCTCGTAGGGAGTGTGGCCAATCTTTCTTCTAAAGATCTCCTCCTATCGGGGGCCAAACACGGAATGTTGTCGTTAACACGGTTAAATCGTCATGCCTCATATTCATGAGTAACCATGTATGGAGCATTCATGATCCTAACCCGTCTTACACTATTCCAGGTTGAGGAAGCATTGTATACCATCACCTTATAGGCCTTCTCATTTGCATAATCCACGTTGAATTCATTCAGCCCCTTGGTGGCTGGCACAAACTATTTTGAACCATACTGTCTCAGAACTAGCAGAGGTGCATAAGTAGTATGCCCCCAAAGGCCAAGTAGCGGTACCCACAAATATTCTCTGCATCTATAAAGAATGTTCTTCTCTAACAACCACGGTGCTTTCTAAACTATATCCTCATTCTTTAGATTCCAGACGACGTCCTGCCATACCTCATTTGATCTTCGGGTCAGCCAGACATTCTTTCGTAAGAACTCTTCTAAGGGTGAGACCTTGCCATCGTAAAGGGGCTTGGAGAAACTGGGATTGGTCCAAAGGTGGCTGTAGAACCAAACCGTCAAAAGCTGCGGGCATCCCTGGAAGTGTCATCCACCATTCTCACGACAAAACCTCAAGGATCGAAAAATTTCAGCCAAAATTACAGGTACTGGATTAGTCTCACTACCCAAACGTTTAAAAAGATCCAAAACTGATGGGTCAACGAGGCCCAATGCTTGAGGGAATAACACCAATCTATAGATCAATAATGCAAACAGGTTCTGCTAAACTCGACCCACATGACGCACAAAGGCCAAGGCCAAGATCCTCTCCCATTTAAGATACTCCTTACTGTTCTAAGTGGTGACCTGCTGCTCGACCCAAGACAGCAATGTATTCGATATTCTAACAAGCTTGCCTCGAAAGGCTTTGTTCTTACTTGGCTTAGAATATACTCGATCCATATCAATCCTTTTGCAGTTTATAAGATCCCAATATTCTTCAATTGTTGGAGTGAGATCAAAGTTACCAATCGTAAAACAGCTGTAGGCGGAGTTCTAGAAACCTACCAAGGTTTGATCAACTGGAACCTCTAGCAAATACGCGATGTCACCATACTCTTCTCTAAAAGTGATTTTTGTTTCAAAATCCCAATTGTTCCATACTGACTTCAAATCAGACACATCATTAAATCTGGTGTTCATGAATGTCGTGGCTAACATGGCTGACCTGAACCCCTCAGCAATACTATCTCCCTCATGTAATTGCTCCCCTTCCGACCATATCTGAACATTAGAATTCTTTTCGTCATTGCTGCGAACTAAGTCTTCCATCGATCTAGTCTTTAATTTCAAACTATTCCCAGACTTAGTGTGATTTTCATGATTATGACATAACATGAAAAATAAAGATAAAAAAGACAAGAAACGAGGAAAAAGGTTAGTCATGAGGTGAACAATAAACCTGCAAACAAGAAGAGGTAAAACTAAGCAAGTTAAACGAAGAGCAAGCATATAAAAGAAAACCCTAAACACAATAATTCTAATTCACTATGGTTATCTACGTGGCTCTATTGGGGTGGGCTTCTTAGATTCACACACACGAGTTCGGTTCTAATTGGGGTACCCAAACCTATCTTATCACCTCTTAAGGCAACAAGAACCCCAATTCTGACCCATTACAAGCTTACGAATTGGTTTCAGCTCGACAGAAAGCACGACCTAATAACGTGAAGGGTTGCTCACGTGTCAAGAGGCATGGATTCTGGAAGTGAATTACCGACCCGTGGAGGGTTACTCACGTGGGTATGTGGCGTTTCACTCCCACTTAAGGGACGGAGCTCGGGTATAGAGCTTGATGAGATGGTGCAACATATGTCGGTGATTCCTTAGAAATTAAATGAAAAATTAATTCAAAGACCACCAATTATCAAAGCCCATTCAATTGTAGTTACATTTTCAAGAAAGGGTCCACCTTACTAGAATCAACTGAAATTACGACAATTTCCATCATTAATAAGCAACAAATATTTTCTTGGCCTAACTTTCTTTTTGTTTCAAAAACAAAAATCAGTCCCTAGCGGAGTCGCCATGCTGTAACGACGTTTTTTTCCTTTTGACTTCTTTATAAATAGGGATTAAATTATTTTTGAAATCTTGGCTTAAGGGATTTCTTTTGGAAACTCTTGTTCCTTTAAAAACAATTTAAAACATGGAGCCGCCACCGGCCACTGAGATAAGGTAGGCCGGACACCACAAAACCAGAGATTCATTTTGAAAGGGCTCGGGAGTTGGTTACGTGTGGGGAAGGATTAACACCCCCATCACGCCCGAAAATCGGTACCAAAATATTTGTTCCTCTTAATCGAAGGAAATTGTCAGAATTTAAAAAGAATTTAATTTGGTGACTTTAATTGAAACTTAACCTTAATTGAACGGGCTTTATCAAATTGGTGGGTTCAAATTAATTGGACATTTAATTAATAAGGTTGACGATACATCGGACCATAGATTAAACCGACATAGAATAAGCCCGACCGCCGTGTTAATTTATGGTTCGAATCCCGCACGTCACCTTTATGCATGGTGCAAGCAGTTAAAATATGATGTGATGATTTTATCAACTTTTAACTTTACCTTGGGATGGCAAGAATTAATTCAAATATTTGGTCAACATCCTTTAAGCTCGGACTGTTACGACACAAATATCAAAATTAATAAATACCTCCCTTTTGTGATTTAGATTAATTAAGGCAAAATTAATGGGCCGTATGAATGACAATTAAGGAATGGCAAACAAATGCATAAAAGATAAACACACAAGGCCCACCCTAAGACCTAACCTATAAGGGCCCAAATTATTGGAGTTCAATTAGTAATCTAATTATTAGCTAAATGAGTCTAATATTAACCTATGATTAATTAAACCCTAAAAACTAGCAAAACCCTAATAAATTATGGATTATCTTGTATCATAATAATTAATTTGATCAATTTTAAACTAGTATTCCAATGAGCCAATGGTACTATTTAAAATGAATCGAATTAATTGAGCATGATTTTTAGTTTAGATGTCCATCTAAGTTCAAGGTTAATTTTACCTTAAAGAGCAAATAAAGGGTGTTCAACTAACTTAATGAATTTAACATTTACCCCAATGATCCAATGGTAAATTTAAATTCATTAAACCAATTTAAACCTTAATCTAACTAAGGTTCTAAACTAACCCTAAATTAATCTAATTAATTTAAAGATTGTGCCCCTATGAGACGGGCACATGATTCTAAATTAATCAAATTAATTTTGCCTAATTCTAATCTAAAACTAACTTTATAAATCTAAAGCCCAAACCCACTAAAGCTAGGCCTAAAAGCCCAAACTAAAACTATCTAAAACCTAGGCACAAAACCAAAGACAAAAACTATTTAAAACAAAGGCCCAAACTAAAACCCAAACAAACCCTAAAAGGCATAAAAACGTGTATATAGAATATATTATTTTAAAAAGCCAAATTAAGAATATTAAAAGAAAATATATATTATATGCTTCAAAAGAACTTTTTAGTTTGTATTTATATATATAAAGAACCTTAAATATATATTTATATACAATATAATTTTTTTGTAAAACCATATATACAATCTTTGAAAAATGTCATGTATTTTAAGGAAATTATATATTTAATACATATGTTTAAAAATCATAGATTTTATATTCATTATAGAAACTATATACTACATATTTTTTAGGAGAACTACATGTTATATATTAAAACCTATAAACTTTACAAAGCTAGGTATATATATATATTATATTATATTTTTATATTCGAACCCCATGGACAACAAATAGTCACTTAACCTAATCAAACCACAACAAGCATGTAAATTCACATATAACACAAAGAAACAATCTACAATATTAACATGAATTAAAGGCTAGAAATAAAAGCTAAATATCAAATTAAATATGCATGATAAAGAAAAAATTTAACACTAGAAAGGACCAAATCGTAAAAAAACAAAACATGGGTCAAAATTAAAAGAAAAGAGAGGACATAATTGCAAACTGGTTAAAAATATCAAGGACTGGGATCGTGAATAAAAAAATGGAATGGCCTGGAAGGGGAATTCAAAGACGCGGGGGGACTGTACGCGTGATTTTTAAAGACGGAAGTCCTTATAATGTTAATAAAGAGGGGCGGAGGTCCTTATTACACTATTTCACCATTTTTAAAACGTGAAAGCTTTATAAACCCCCTATTTCAGATTATTACTCTTTTGGCAAAAAAAAGAGCTATGCTCTTATAACTCCTACCCCTTGTTCATCTGGGTTCATCATGAACCCAGATTCTGGCGGTTCTCGGCCACGATTCCTAGAAACCGACCACTGAGCCACCGTGCCGGCCGCCGTTCGACGGTGGCCAACGACCTCAAACCTAGCAAAAAAACTCTCTTTTCTCATTTAGAAACCAAATCCACCCATGATTTTCAAAACTCGACCTCACTCTTTAAAAAAAACAGAAACAGATTCGAAATTGGGAGTCAAAAAACCGACCCCCTTTACATCCTTCATCCCTTCGTTTCACCATATACAACCTTGAGAGGTCGCAAGGCTTGTCAACGGCGATGGGAGGTGGATCGACACGAGCAGGAGATGAAACAATGAGGGTAAGAAAATAAATCGAAACCCTAACTACTATTCTTTTATGCTTTGAAATTGAAAGAGATATGTTTATACCTCTGTGAACGTGAGTCTTTTAGCTTTTTCTCTATTCCCAATGAAATCCAGAATTGCTTACAACGTTCTTAGGGCTTCGAATATATATACCCTGATATAGTACATGATTTAAAAAAGGAAAATTACAAAGAAATTCCTATTGGCTACTGCATTTTTTGTTTGTATTCATGCGTCGATTCTGAAATGTTTCCTTGTCCCCTGTATTTGCTGATAATTCTCTGATTTTCTAATTTCTTTGTTATTTTTGTTGCATGTGAACGATCGGTTGAGGACGGGTGACCAGAGGGCTTGCTGGTGTGGCTGTTGAGATGGCCCTGATGTGGCGAGGCAGTGGTGAGTTGGCGTTGGTCCACTGGTTGCTTCAGCCGACGTGGTGGCAGATGTGGCATTGGAGGAGTCGAAAGGTCGGGCGTGTGAGTTACACACCCGCGTGGGCAACACCAAAGGTCGCGCGTGCTGTGCGTGAGGAGTTCTGGAAGCTTCCCCGTTTCGATCTGAGCCGTCTGATGAGATATGGATCCAACGGTGGATATGTGGCTGCACAGAAGCAAGGAGATTAGGGTTTATGGTGTAATTGGGGCTAGGGGTTTAATTAGGTTGGGCCCAAAACGGGCTATGTATGATTTTATTTGTAAATGGATTGTGTAATATAAAGACTTGGGCCATTTTATATAATTATTGGACTGTTAATTAATTTCAGACTGGTTTAAATAAAAAGGAATGGGCTTTTATAATTATAATTTTTCTTTGTTATTTTTTCTTTTCCAAATTAGCTATGACAATAATAATACTAATACTAATAATAATAATGATAATGATATTAGTAGATATCATATGAATAGATGCTTGTTCAAATGATGAAACTTTGCGAACTAAATCTTTGCCTAAAGAAGATGCTTCTGTAACTTTTACCAAAGACCAATATGATGCTTTGATCAATTTGCTTCATGAGAAAGGGCATTCTGTGTCTGTCAACTCTGCTGTGAATAATGTTTTCAAAGTCAATGTGCTTTCTTCTGTCTTTGATGCTATTCTAGATGATGCTACTTGTTTAAATTCTTTACATTTTAATATTCCTTGGATTATAGATTCTGGAGCTACTGACCATATTTGTAGTTCTTTAAATTCTTTTACAAGTTATTCTCCTGTTAATGATATATATGTTAAACTGCCCAATAATGAGCTTGTTCAAGTTAGTCATATAGGGACTGTCAATCTTTTAGGTTTTTTGACCCTTGATAATGTCTTTCATATTCCAAATTTCAATTTTAATTTAATATCTGTTAGTCAGTTAACTAAGGACAACAAAGTTTCCTTAATTTTCACATCTGGTATTTTCTGCATACAAGATGTAGCTCAATAGAAGATGATTGATACAGCTAGTGAGGTTAATGGTTTGTACAAACTGAACTTTTCTGATTCAAAAAGTTGTAATTCTTTCATCTGTAATTCTGTTTCCAGTTCAAATCTTTGGCATGCTAGGTTAGGTCATCCTTCCCAAAGAATGATGCAGTTTTTCCCCAGTCATATAATAAAATTCCTAGTGCCAACTATTCTGATTGTGAAATTTGTCATTTGGCCAAACAAAAAGGCTATCTTTTCCTAATAGTACTTATGTTTCTGTTTCAATTTTCGATCTAGTTCATATGGATGTTTGGGGTCCATTTCCTGTAAAGAGTCCTTATGGTCATGCTTATTTTCTGACAATTATTGATGACAAAAGCAGATTTGTTTGGGTATTTCCTATGTAACTGAAATCTGATGTTAGAAAATTTGTTATTGAATTTTGTGAAATGGTTGATACTCAATTTTCTTCTAAGATAAAATGTATCCGAACTGATAATGCCAAGGAGTTTGATATATCAGATTTTTATAAATCTAAAGGGATAGTTCATCAGAACACTTGCACACACACTCCACAACAAAATAGCATTGTTGAGCGCAAACATCAGCATCTCCTTGCTGTTGCTAGATCTTTAAAAATTCAAGCTTGTTTACCTTTGAATTTTTGGTTAGATTGTGTTCTGCACTCCGCTTATCTTATAAACATAACTCCTACTCCAATTCTTCATAATAAAACTCCTTTCGAGGTTTTATTTCAATCAAAACCTAAGTTCGATAATCTTAAAGTCTTTGGTTGTCTTGCTTTTGCTTGTGTTCTTCCTAAACCACAAACAAAATTACACCCGCGTGCTATTAAATGTGTTTTCATTGGCTTTCTCAAAAATATTAAAGGATATAGGTTATATGATATTGATAGCAAAAGTATTTTTGTTTCAAGAAATGTTGTTTTTTCAGAAACAATCTTTCCTTTCAAAACTGGCAAGTTAAACTCATTTCCAGATATTATTTTTCCTATGTGTGATACTAATAGTTCTTTTGAAGATTTAGTTTATGCAGATCCATCATTATCCACTGATGGACATTTAGAGGATCTAGTTTCACTGCTTCCAATTCCAGATTCAGGTCACCAGCATCTACTTCTAGTTTGCCAGAACATTCTGTCTCTCAGCCTTCACAACAGCAACCCGAACAGTCAGTCCTTCCTCCTCAGTCAAGAAGATCATCCAGAACTGTCAGACTACCTCCTAAGTTTGATGATTACCAAGTTTCTTTACCAGGAAGTAAACCAATTTCACACACTACTCCTCACAATATTGCCCAGGTTCTCTCTTTTAACCATATTTCTTTTAAGCATCAAAACTTTGTTAATAGTATTGATTCTTTGAAAGAACCTAGAAATTATAAAGAAGCTATTAAGTATGATTGTTGGAAAAAAAGCCATGGATGAAGAAATACTAGCTTTAGAAAGAAATAAAACTTGGGATTTAGTTTCTTTACCTAGTGGAAAACAAACAATAGGTTGTAAATGGGTTTATAGGACTAAACTGAAGTCTGATGGTACTCTAGAACGATATAAAGCTAGGCTTGTTGCAAAAGGGTATACTCAACAGCCTGGTTTAGATTTCTCAATACTTTTAGCCCTGTTGCTAGAATCACTATCAGTAGAACTCTTATTGTTGTTGCTGCAGCAAAAAACTGGCATTTACATCAATTAGATATTAATAATGCTTTCTTACATGGTTTTTTGAATGAAGAAGTTTGCATGGATCTTCCACCTGGTTTAGTTTGCAAATTAAATAAGAGTTTGTATGGTTTAAAGCAAGCTAGTAGGCAGTGGAATGAAAGACTTACTATCTTATTAAAAGAACAAGGTTTTGTTTAAGCTTCTTCTGATACTTCTTTGTTTTTGAAAGGGAAAGATGATAGTTTCATAGCTCTTGCTGTTTATGTGGATGACATTGTTCTTGTTAGTCCAAGTATGACTGAGATAAATCATATTAAGCAGTTTTTAAATGATACTTTCAAAATAAAAGATTTGGGTGATCTTAAATAGCTTTGAGGTAGCTAGGTCAAAAGATGGTATTAATCTTTGTCAACGTAAATACACCATTGAACTTTTAGAAGAAACTGGCTTCTTGAGTTCCAAGCCTGCTCGAACTCCTTTTAATATTAAAAGTAAGCTTTTTAAATTGGATGGTGTTTCTTTGGATGACATTACTTCTTATCGAAGATTGATAGGTTAACTTTTATACTTAACTAATACCAGACCTGATATAACTTTTGTTGTGCATCAGTTATCTTAGTTTCTTGTTGCTCATACTGATGTTCATTTATCTGCTGTACATAGAATTCTTAGGTATTTGAAGGGCAGTCCTGGCCAGGGTTTATATTTTCCTGCAAACAATGATATTAGACTTAATGCATTTTCTGATTATGACTGGGCATCATGCCCTGACTCACGCAAGTCCACAACTGGATTTTGCATTTTTCTAGGATCAGTTTTGATTTCCTGGAAGTCTAAAAGGCAACCTACAATTTCTCGATCATCTAGTGAAGCAGAGTATAGAGCTCTTGTTGCTGTCACTTGTGAATTACAGTGGCTTATTTTTTTTCTTTCTGATTTACAATTGCCCTTTCATTCTGTTAATCTTTACTGTAACAATTTATCTGCCATTAAAATAGTAAAAAATCTAGTCCAGCATGAACGGACCAAGCATATTGAGATCGACTGTCACTTAATAAGGGAAAAGCTTCACCAAGGGATTCTGAATTTGCTGCCTGTGTCTTCTTCGAATCATCTTGCTAATTGCTTCACAAAAGCACTTTCGCCTGCTTCATTTCGGGAGTCTATATCCAAGTTGGGCATACAAAATTTGTATGCTCCAACTTGAGGGGCTGTTAGGATATTAATATTTGTTAAATAAATATTAAACGGTTGTTTTAGTTAGTTAGGTGGTTTTAGTTCTTTTTATTCTTTATTAAAATATATAGGTGCTTTGAATATTGTAAAAGTTAGTTTTCAGATAATAAAGATTTTCTTATCGTTTCTCTTCTAAAATCCCCAAATTGAAAACTCTCAGAACCCTAATCTTCAACAAGACGCCTTCAATTGGGCATCTAACAATCCTAAGATTGTCAGAGCTTTGACGATTATCGCTCATGTCATAGACGATATTGTTTCACACAAAGTATCAACCGTATTACTCTTATTTCTTACTACTTTCTCCATCTCATATGTTTACATGATGTTTGATTTTGTCAATTTGGGCATGCTTTGAGCAACAAAGAGGACATATTGCATCCGCCATCGAATACTACATAAAATAACATGGAGTTTCGGAAGAGAAAGTATGCAAAGAGTTTTCGATTAAACAATGTGCAGCGGCCCTAAGTTACGGATTTCCTTTACAAGGAAGGAGATGGATATACACATGTTGGAAATGTTGTGAAGACTTCATTGTTGATTCATCAAGTGCCGATTTGATCAAGGAATGAAATTTTGATATCGTTAGATGGAAAAGATTGTCTCCTTGTAATAATGTGTTTGAATTATTAGATGAAAAATAGGACTATCATGTAGTCACAAACAATTCATCAAATTTAGAAGACAATTATCCCTCTTACCTTATACGTGTCTTCGTCCTTGCACATAGCATCAATAGCCAACAACCAACTTAATTCGAGTCCTAAAACACAATTATTGAGCATTCAGATCTCATTTTGTACAACACTTATGGCCACAGAACAAATTATACATTTACACAATCACCCCTTGGGTCACTTAATATTCACACATCTATCATCAAAAAGATTCTCTAGGAGTTATTACAAAAACTCATTATCATTAACAAGTTATTCAAACCCTTTTTAGGCAATTACATATTTAATTTACTCAACATATTTCACTTAACCCATATATACAGCACTGGACATATGTATATTTCACATATTCCACTTAACACGTAATTACACCACTTGACTTAAGAACATTAGCATAAATTCCTCTTAACACATATTTACAACACTGAACCTATGAACATCAACACATATTCTACTTAACACGTATTTACAGCACTAAACTTATTAACGTAAGCACAGATTTCATAACACGTAACTACACCACTGAGCTTATAAATATTAGCACATATTACTTAACATGTATACACAATACTAAATTTATGAATATATCACATATTTTCCGGGAAGCTAATAAAGTTGCTCACTAGTTGACAAAATTGCTGCAAAATAGTTTGTCATATAATGTTTGATGAGTTGTTGAGTTTGATACTAGTTGATAAAGATTTCGATATTAGGTGATGTTTCTCGGTTTGTTTTAGTTTGTCAATAGTTCTCTATTAGACTATTATTATAATTATTTTTATGTATACATTTTTTTCTTCCGACTAAGTTTAAATTTTTTAACGAGACACATAAAAATATATATTTTGTATGATTTTTATCTCAATAAAATCATACCCATAAAAAATGGTGAAAGGAAAGATGGATGAGAGTGGTTATCAGGTCTTTACAATCTGTTTGAACCCATAATACGGACGCACATCTTTACAAATTACACACGAAGCAACAATAATAGTCAAATCCAACCATTAATTTCTTGAGATGAAACATGAGTTAATAGTCTATTATATAAGTCTTTATACACTATTTAAAATTTATTTTAGATCACCGACCTTAACAAAAAATATCTCAGTCTTTATGGGTTAAAAAAATTAATATTTTAGTTCAAAACATTAGAGTTATTTTTAATTAGTTTAAATATTTTGATTAAAACACTTTTCAAATTTCTCTTAATTTTATACTCAGAACAAATTAATTATTTTTTTGTTGTTGTTTTCACTCACAATAATATTAAGTTATAAGTCAACATTTGTCACTTACTAATGAAAAAAATCAACACCGTCAAAAAAACTTTCTTATTCATTATTTTTAAAATGTACATTGATTAAATTACTCCCCCTTTTCAAGAAGAATCAATTTACTCAGTTTCGAAAGTACTCTCCCACAATGGGCCTCTATAGTACTCAGCCATAATTAATCGGTCAATAAGTTGAATAATAATAATTATATAAAAAATATTTTTTATATAATATAAGGACTAAAATATCCCAAAACTTCCACAAGCGTAAATCCTTACTAGGTACGCATACAACAATAACATAGTCAAATCCAACTTTTAATTTCTTAAAAAATTATATGACGAGTCCTTCTTACTACATTAATTATTCATGGTCTTAACTAATAAAAGTTATATTGTCGAGTACTATAGAGACTATTATAGGGACAGTCCTTCCAACCCAATTACTCTATTCACAACATCATGACTCGACCTCCTGATCTTGCTTAAGAAATTTAGTACATTATCTCACTAGATCAACGTGTTGTTGTTTGAAAAACAATTTTAGAGACAAAGTGTTAGGATATTTATTTTGATATAATAATTGAAAAAATAGTTTTGGACTAAATTGAAAATATTTCAAAATAGTTTTAAGTCCAAACAACTTGAAAACATGTTTCATGAGTTTTATAAGGCTTTGGAAAGGCTCAATCTCTTTTCAAATAGCTAAACCTGAGTTTTCTTCAGTGTCGTACCGATACGATATACACTTGTTTCGATACTGTAGCAACCTTTTTTCTTGAAAATAAATAAAAATAAATATGTTGGTAAAAGTATATACTCGATCGGCTACCGGGGCCTCCACAAAAATTTCTTTTTTGAAATTTCAGTTTAGGGGCATTTCTTTTTGAAAGTTCATTTTTCTTTTGAAAACGATAAAAACTTTGGAAAATTGATTTTATTTGAAAATAAGACTTGGAGTCGCCACCTGCCACTTGGATAAGGTAGGCCAGACACTAGAAAATCAGAGATTCGATTTTAAAGAGTTCGGTAGTTGGTTACGCGTAGGGAAGGATTAGCACCCTCATCACGCTCGAAAATTGGTACCAAAATATTTGTTCCTTCTAAAAAGATGGAAATTGTTGAAATTTAAATTGAATTTAATTTGGCATCCTTAAATGAAAATTGACCTTAATCGAACGGGCTTTATCAAATTACAGAGTTCAAATTAATTGGACATTTAATTAATAAGGACGACGTTACATCAGACCATAGATTAAACCGAAATCATATAAGCCTGATTGTCGTGTTAATTTATGGTTCGAATCTCGTACGTCATCTTTATGCATGGTGCAAACAGTTAAGATATGACGTGATGATTTGTCAAATTTTAATTGATATTTACCTTCAGACGGTAATAATTAATTCAAATATTCGGTCAACATCCATTGAGCCAGGATTGCTACAACACACATATAGGAATTAATGGATACCTCCTTTTCATAACTTAAGATTAATTAACATGATAAACTTAGGATAAAAATGTTAAATGAATGACAAATATAATGTATGTCACAAAAATAAAGAAATGAAAGAACATGGTAAAAACAAATAAATTTAGAAAATTCGGAAAAAGGACCGGATGGAACAAAATAAATGCGAGAAATTAAAGGCGAAAAATAAAAGCAGAAATTAAATGTTAGAAGTTAGATGTTAGGGGGTTAATTAGCTACACTAAACGTGCCATAGTAATACAGATCATACCCCGTTACGGGTCACTGTAAGGCCGAATCGAACATGATCAAACAACCAAAATTAATCAAACATATATATAGAATTTAATGCGTAATAATCATACTATATAACATATAGATGATAATATATATATATATGTAATATAGATATATATATATATAGCATATGTAACATAAAATATAAATATAAAAATATACAATAGGGGAAGATCCAAAATATAAGTGAAGATAAAATATACGTATATTTATAATATATATATATTTTAAATTTGATACATTGTAATTTTACATAAGCCTGTCTATTTTTATTATAAATTAAAAATAAATTTAAACCTTAAAAAATTAAAGCACAAACCCTAAATCTTAAACCCTAAATTTTAAACATTAACTTTAAATTTCAAATCTTACAATCCTAACCTCTAAACTCTAAATTTTAAACTAAACTTCTAACTCTTAAAATTAAAAAGTTTGTATAAACTTCAATTTCCATCATTATTGGCCGGAAAATGAAAGAAAGAAAGAAACGCGTATGGGAAAATGAAACGCATTTAATGGGAAAAAATAAAAAAGGAAGGGAAAATACGGTATTGAATAAAAAAGAAAGGATAAAGCAATGAAAAGGGCACGCGGTTTCAAAAGCTTTTTTATTTCCCAGAAACGTTCTAAAGGTTCTCTGAACCAAGACCTTCCATGGCCATTCATCGGCGACCACTCCTCGCCAGCCAACTCTGATGTTCGAAGACGCACGTGGACGGTGGCTCTTCCTCAAACGACAGGTAAATTCGAAACCCTTTTCTTTGAATTCGATTTAGATTCCAAAAAAACCTAAACTTTGATTTTAAAATCCGAAAAAAACCTTTAGATTTTGTTTTGAAAACGAGATTTGAAGAGAGATTTTTGAAACCCTTTTGTTTCGAAAACCAATTTTTGAGAATTAAGAACGAAAGCCTTTGATTTTGGTTTTGGAAAAAGAGGGGAAAAGATGAACCCTAATACTATGTATGAATGGAAGAACAAAAAAATAATAGAATACCTAGGGATTTTTCTGCTTCCTTGTATTTTGTAATCTGAATCGTCTCCTACATTGTTTCTGATTTGGGGTTTTTATACCCGAATATTACAAGATTAAAGAAATAAAGAAACTGAGTTTGAAAAATCTTGATTGGTTCTGCTCTTTGCCGAAATTCTCATTCCCTTGTATTTTTGTTTGCATGTGGGTGATGTGGTCGATGGAGAGGAGGAGGGGACCAGCATTGCTCGGGTTTGATTGAGCGGTTGAAGGGGACCATCTGACGTGGTGTTTAGCTGTTGAGGCGTGCTGAGATGGAGCTCGATGAGTGGCTGGTCAACCGTCAACGCCGATGATATGGCAGATGGACCGGAGATGAAAGGTCATGAGGGCTGAAGAGCCGGTTGAGGGTAGGTGAAAGGTTGATGGCTAGGTTGGTTATGGTAACTAGGGTTTCTGTTTATGAGATAAGGATGTGGGCTTATTCGGGTATTGGGTTAAGGGGTAATTGGGCTTTGGGTTAAGGTTTATCATGTAAATGGGTTGTGAGTAATGTAAAGGACATTTGGGTTTTAAAGGAAATGGATTTTTAATTTAAATGGATTTTTTAATTTTTTTTGGATTTTAATTTGGTTATTCGAACCCTGGACGAAAATGGGTGATTACAGTTGCTTCTCTTTGCTCATTATTGTGAAACAACAATAGAGTAAAGACTAAAAGATAACCATTTTCGTTCGAGTAAACTAGAACACCCTTCCTGGCACGTCTCTTCCTTTAACTCTAATTGAACTATATTCCAATTTATGGAGGAATAGATCTCATATGTTAATTTACTACACCATCGACGGAGAGTCAAAATTTGGTCGAATTATCCATTTCATCCCTTTTTTCGGAAGGATAGAACATGCGAGACTAAAAGACAATTGTTTCAAATTGAGTATACATTTATTTAAAACGGTGAAATTAAAAGAGATGAGGTAAAGAGATGTTTAAATATGGGTGATCTGCTACGCCATCAACGACAAGACAAGATTGGAATGTTGGATTGGATCAAGGTATGGCTCTAATGAAGAGGCATGATCCGGTGATAGGGGCGATCAAGCTACAACTCTGATGAAAATGCATGATCTGAGGATCCGTACGCCATCAACGGTGAGACAAGATCGAGAGATTGGATTAGATCGAGCTACGACTCTGACGAAGAGGCATGATCCGGTGATTAGATTGCGATCAGGCTACAACTTTGACGAAGAGGCATGATAGGAAAGGAGATTTTGATCCTCTTCACCACTGACAATGAGTCAGAAACTGAAAATGGGTTTGATGACCTGAAAAAGAAATAAACAAAAGTTAGTGTTTGTTCGCTTGAAGTTTGAGGTTTCAATCTTCTTTGTTATTATGGTTTTCCTTCATGGTTTCCTTCATGGTCGGAAGCAGATGCGCTTAACATGAATGCATCTAATCTTGATGTATGGTGTATGTGTTTGATGTGAATGCAAGATGAGTGGGATGATGTTGATATGAATGGCATGCAATGCAATGACGGTGACGTTGACTTTAAAAGGGATGCCCCGTGACTTCCTGGCCATGTTGGTGACTTGGTGTTGTTTTTGCCCCAATTTTGTCTCGCAAATTGGATGGGTTGTTGTCGCTGATGCCCTAACCTCTTGTGGGCTTGGCCATTTTCTTCTGAAATGTTATCTTTCTGGGCGAAGGTCAACTTGTGGGTGTTTTCTTTAGTGGAAGCAACAATATGGGGGCCCTTTGCTGTAGGTCTCTATACTTTTAAACTCCCTTGTGAGTAATATAGAGAAAACGTTTTGTTTCCAATCTAGGGCTACATGTTCTGATTTCAACGTGAGATACTTATTTAAAAATTGGGTTTTTCTTTTCAGATTGTGAATACATCAAGCTAGATTGAATGCCCCGAATATCAAGTGCACGAACAACACTAAAATGGCTTACCGGGGATTATCCCAAGCAAATCCTGTATTTAGGAGACCTCGAAAGTTGAATTGATATTTGAAGATGTAAAGTGCATTTTTAAGCTCCTTCGATGCTTGACTACATTGCCTTTGGCAAGTTTATTTCTGTCTCATTTTCGTTTGGGGAATTCAATTCATCACATTCATTTGGCTCGAAATAACTGATGGAGCAAACAACAAATTCCTGAGCTACTCGGCATTGTCATGACTTTGAAAATATTACCATCACTCATGAAGCGAAGAGTTTCTATTAGAATGGGCTTCAGCGGAGTGCCCAAAAAATTCCATACTCTTATTCGAAAATGCCTATTACCAGGTTTTAAACATTGGAGTGCTTTTTTGATTAATTTTTGAAAGAAAATGCCATTTACCAAGATTTGAAGTGCGTTTTGAAAAATGCCTATTACTAGGCTTTGAAAGTGAATCAATTTATTTATTTTGAAAATTCCTATTACCTGGCTTCAAACATTAAATTACACCAAATTTATTGTTATTTGATGTAAAATGCGAGTCACACCTTTATAATCTCCACAACTTATGATTTCAATTAGACACAAGCTACTCGGATTCAACCTTTGGGTCATAGTCAATGTCCTTTATGCAATTGATATATAGGGACTCAGATGTGTTTACAGAATAGAAAAAGGAGTTGCAGAACAAAATGCATCGCATCATTGAAAATAAACCACGTAGTCTTAGGCCCTTTACAAAAGTTCGACACCGCCTTCGGGCTTAGGTCAATGGGTTTGATTTACATGCATTACTTTTTGGAGGAAATTTAAAGCAAAAGGGACCTACAGAAGTTCTGGTTTTGATGTCTAGACTAAAGTGGTGAGAGCGATTTCATTCCTCGAAGAACTCAACTTTATTATTGTCCATCAGGCCCTGAACAAAATCCTTGAACTGACCATAGTCTTGAATAGTGTGCCCCCCTTCGGCATGAAACTCGTAATACGGGCCACCATGCCCCTCTAGCATCATTATTCCTTGATCGATTAGACCCCCATTAAGCATCGTCTTCCATTCCCAACTAAGAGGGGATTTGACTTTCGACACCTTGGACCTAGTCACTCGGTTGCTCTCCTCAAGGATTGCATTCACTCCACCAGCATGATTTGGGAAGTGATTGGCAGTCGTATCCGGCCGGCCCACTAGACTTGTCAAAACTGATGACCTCGAGCTTGATCAATTTTCCACGGCCCTTTTAAAGCCAAAACAGGTCTCGATGAGTGCCCCACTTGATCACCATGGTACTCACATTTTGCACTAGGATCATACCACTTCGGGAAGGGAGGCTGCACCGGTGCTTGATAGAAAGGTGCCACCACATGTGAATCGAATAGTTTCTTATACTATTCTCCTTACAATATGGGGAACGAGGTAAATTCCATCTTCTCGGTGTTCTTTCTTTGATCGAAGTTTTGGTTCAAATGACCTTGGGCACTTGGGGTAGCCTTAGGTTGCACAACGGTGACAGGATTCGAAAAACTAGTATTGTAAACCCCCGAAGAGTTCACTTCATGGTCCTTTCTTCCATATGACTTCTTATGGGATGTACTTGAACTTCCTCCACTATCAATTTTTCCTGTCTTGACAGCATTCTCGATGAGATCACCGAATAGAACAAGATCGGCGAAATTGGTAGTCGCATGGCCTATAAGGCGATCCAAAATTAAGCCCTCTAAAGTTTGGACAAATATGACCATTGTCTCTTTCTCACCGAGCGGGGGTTGAACTTGCACTGACATGTCTCTCCAACGTTGTGCATATTGCCTAAAGCTTTCATTAGGCTTTTGTTTTATGTGTTGTAGGGTCCAACAATCCGGTGCCATATCACTAACGTGATGGTATTGGGCCAGGAAAGCCTTGGCCAAGTCTTACCACGACTTTATCTGATGTCGGCTCAATTGATTATACCATCTGGTAGCAGATCCCGGTAGACTGTCTTGGAAACATGAATCAACAACTTATCGTCTCTTCCATATCCCGTCATCTTTCGACAAAACATGATGAGATGAGCACGGAGGTAACTCATCCCGTCATATTTCTCGAACTCCGGGGCCTTAAACTTGGGGGTAAGACCAAATCTGGGACCAAACTAAGCTTGTTGGCATCAAACCCGATGCAAGTGTCCACAACCTCCACTGCTTCCATTTTCTCTTCAAGTCGCTTGCAATGATCCTCGATTTCCTTTGAGGTCTCAATCTTGGGCTCCTCCCTCTCGATTAACCGGTCCATCTTCGAGACAAAGTTTTTGGCTTCATTACCCTCGGGCTTGACTTTTAAGGTAAAGGGTAAATTAATAGTAGATAAGGCGTCGGCCTGATGAAGTTTTGCTTTCCCTCGAAAAAGTATTACCTGAGGATCCGGTTGTTCCCTAGCATGAGGAGGGGTAAAACCCGACGGGTACATTGGAATTTTTGACCTTGCCGTTGGATCATCAACAGAGACTTCTCCTTGCTCGGGAAGATTAAATCCGAACATTTGGGCTATTTGTCCTAAAGCCTCTTGTTGTGATTTTTTGAATTGTTCTACCATGTCTTGTCGGGCCTTGGCCAACCGCTCTTCCATTTTCGGACCAAATCTACTTGCATGGCCTTTTGGGTTTGCTCAATTCGGTCTAACCTTTCTTCGTTCGCCATTTTAGTTTTGCGTCGGGTTCTATAAGGGTGCTGGATCGATTGGACTTTTTCTTGATCCAGAATCACTGTCACGGGATATCCTGAAAATTAGCCTCGACATCTCTAAAATGAATGTATGTAAACAAAAGTTAGTGTTTGTTCGCTTAAAATTTTAAGTTTAGGCTTGGCTTCCTTTGCTTTGAGGGTTCACCATTTCCTTTTTGGTGTTGTTATCTTCCCTTTTTGAGGTTTCAATCTTCTTTGTTGATCTGGTTTTCCTTCGTGGTCGAGGGCTTGCCAATTTGTTATTGTCTTTCATGATCAAGGCTTGAACCTGTTTATTTCATGTATGAATGACGCATATGAGCTTAACATGAATACATCTAATCTTGATGTATGATGTATGTGTTTGATGTGAATGCACGATGAGTGGGATGATGTTAATATGAATGGCATGCAATGCAATGACGGTGACGTCGACTTTAAAAGGGATGCCCTGTGACTTTTTGGCCATATTGGTAGCTTGGTCTTATTTTTTGTCCTAACTTCGTCTAGCAGACCGAATGGGCTGTTTTCACTGATGCCCTATCCTGTTGTGGGTTTGGCCATCTTCTTCTAAAATGCTACCTTATTAAGGCGAAGGTCAACTTACGAATGCTTTCTTTAACGGAAGCAACGATCTGAGAGCTCGTTTTCTGTAGGTCCCTATACTTTTGAACTCATTTGTGAGTAATGCAGAAAAACTTTGTTGTTTCAAATCTAAGGCTACATGTTCTGATTTCAATCCAAGATGCTTATTTAAAAAAATGGGTTTTTCATTTCAAATTGTGGATGTATCAAGCTAGATTGAATGCCTCGAATATCAAGTGCGTGACCAACATTGAAAACGGCTTATCGGGGATTGCCCCAAGAAACTCCTGTGTCTAGGACACCTCAAAAGTTGAATTGATGTTTGAAGATGTGAACTGCATTTTAAGCTTTTTAGGTGCTTAACTACATTGCCTTTGGCATATTTATTCATGTCTTATTTTCGTTTGGGGAATTCAATTCATCACATTCCTTTGGCTCGAAATAAATGATAGAGCAAACAACAAATTCTCGAGCTACTCGGCATTGTCATGATTTTGAAAATATTACCATCACTCATGAAGCGAAGAGTTTCAATTATAATTGGCTTCAACGAAGTGCTCCAAAAGTTCCACACTCTTATCCGAACATGCCTATTACCAGGTTTTGAACATTGGAGTGCTTTTTGATTAATTTTTGAAAGAAAATGCCTATTACCAGGCTTTGAAGTGCTTTTTGAAAAACACCTATTACCAAGCTTTGAAAGTTAAATCAACTTACCGTGTTTTATTTTGAAAATGCCTATTATCAGGCTTCAAGCATTATATTGCGACAGTTTATTGTTCTTTGATGTGAAATATGAGATGCAAGTCACATATTCATATTCTCCACAACTTAGGATTTCAATTAGACACAGGCTACTCGGATTCAACCTTTGGGTCAAAGTCTATGTTCCTTGTGCAATTGATATACGGGGACCCAATAGACAGATATATTTACAGAATGAAAAAAGAGTTGAAAAACAAAATGTATCATTTCATTGAAAATTAAACGATGTAGCCTCAAGCCCTTACAAAAGATCGACACTACCTTCGGGCTTAGGCCGGTGGGTTTGATTTACATGCATTACTTGAAGGAAATTAAAAGAAAAATGGACCTACAGAAGTTTGGATTTGACGTCTAGACTAAAGGGGTGAGAGCGATTTCATTCCTCAAAGAATTCCATTTCTTTACTGTCTATCAGACCTTGAACAGTATCCTTAAACTAGTAGTAGTCTTGAATAGTGTGCCCCTATTCGGTATGGAATTCATAATACAGACCGTTATGCCCCTCGGGAATCATCATTCCTCGACCAATTAAACCCGCATCGAAAAGCTTCTTCCAAACCCGACTGAGAGGGGACTTAATTTCTAACACCTTGGACCTAGTCATTCGGCTGCTTTCATCGAAGATTGCATTCACTCCACCAGCATGATTTGGGAGGGGATTGGCAGTCGTATTCGGCCTACTAGAATGGTCAAAACTGATGACCCCGAGCTCGATCAATTTTTCCACGGCCCCTTTGAAGCCAAAATAGGTCTCGATTGAGTGCCCAACTTGATCACCATGCTAATTACATTTTGCACTAGGATCATACCACTTCGGGAAAGGAGGCTGCACCGGTGCTTCATAGAAAGGTGCCACCATATGCGAATGAAATAGTTTCTTATACAATTCTCCGTACGAGATGGGCAACAGGGTAAATTCCATATTCTCGGTGTTTTTTTACCAAAGTTTTGGTTCGAAAGACCTTGGGCACTTGGGGTAGCCTTAGGTTGCACAACGGTGACGGATTCGAAAAACTAGTATTGTAAACCCCCGAAGAGTTCACTTCATGGTCCTTTCTTCCATATGACTTCTTATGGGATGTACTTGAACTTCATCCACTGTCAATTTTTCCCGTCTTGACAGCATTCTCGATGAGATCACCGTGTAGCACAAGATCGGCGAAATTGGTAGTCGCATGGCCTATAAGGCGATCCAAAATTGGGCCCTCCAAAGTTTGGAAAAATATGACCACTATCTTTTTCTCACCGAGCGGGGGTTGAACTTGCACCGACATGTCTGTCCAACGTTGTACATATTGCCTAAAGCTTTCATTAGGCTTTTGTTTCATGTGTAGTAGGGTCCAACGGTCTGGCGTCATATCACTAATGTAATGGTATTGGGCCAGGAAAGCCCTGGCCAAGTCTTTCCACGACTTTATCTGGTGTCGGCTCAATTGATTATGCCATCTGAGGTAGATCCTGATAGACTGTCTTGGAAACAGTGAATTAACAACTTATCGTCTCTTCTATATCCCATCATTTTTCGACAAAACTTGGTGAGATGAGCACGGGGGCAACTCGTCTCGTCATATTTATCGAACTCTGGTGCCTTAAACTTGGGGGTAGGACCAAATCTAGGACCAAACTAAGCTCGCTGGCATCAAACCCAATACAAGTGTCCATTAACTCAATTGCTTTCATTTTCTCTTCAAGTTGCTTGCAATGATCCTCGATTTTCTTTGAGGTCTCAATCTTGGGTTCCTCCCTCTCGATTAACTTGTCCATCTCTGAGATAAAGTTTTCGGCTTCATTGCCCTGGGGCTTGACTTTTAAAGCGAAGGGTAAATTAATAGTAGATGAGGCGATGATCTAATGAAGTTTTACTTTCCCTCAAGAAAGTATTACATGAGGATCTGGTTGTTCCCTAGCATGAGGAAGGGTAAAACCCGGTAGGTACGTTGGAATTTCTGACCTTGTCGTTGGATCATCAACAGAAATTTCTCCTTTCTTGGGAAGCTTAAATCTAGACATTTGGGCTATTTGTCCTAAGGCTTCTTGTTGTAATTTCTTGATTTGTTCTACCATGTCTTGTCATGCCTTGGCTAACTGCTCTTCCATTTTTTGGACCAAATCTACTTGCATGGCCTTTTGGGTTTGCTCAATTCGGTCTAACCTTTCTTCGTTCGCCATCTTAGTTTTGCATCGAGTTCTGTAGGGATGCTGGATCGATTGAACTTTTCCTTGATCCAGAATCACTGTCACGGGACATCCCGAAAATTAGCCTGACGTCTCTAAAATGAATGCAAGTAAACGCAAGGCAAATGCCCTAAATGCAATATTAATGTCTAAATACAAAATGTTGATGCAATTGAATAAATGAGGAAACATTATTGAAGATTTGAACGAAATTGTAAAAAGGAACAAAAATGATACTATTATCATGAAAAGATGAATGCACATGAGTGTTGATCGACAAACTTCCTCATTAAACAACTTCCCATAACGAAGACTGATCCTCATTACAACAAGAAAATGGGACAACCACCAAATAGGGCAAAAAACTAGCCTTTGTTTATCTTCTTGATCAATCTGAAACCTCGAGATTCTTTAACTCGTTATGATGGAATCTTTCTCCCATTACGAAAGTTTCCAACTTTGGACTGTTCTCGAGTCAACACTTCATTATAAACATGCTATGAGTATGCAAGACAAATAAACAGAATAAGATTAGACAAAAAATGGGTTAGCAATAGATAAAGCAAATACACCAAAGCAAATTAACATGAAAAAGGCCTACCAATATGAATTCTAGTTCGCTATGGTTATCCGCATGGCTCTCACGGGGTGGGCTTCTTAAATTCTCACACATGGGTTTGGTTCTAAATGGGTACCGGAATCTATCTTATTAACTACTAAGGCAACAAGAACCCCAATTCTGGCCCATTACAAGCCTGCGAATTGGTTTCAGTTCGAGGGAAAACATGACCTAGTGACGTGGATGGCTGCTCACGTGTCAAAAGGCATGGATTCCGGAAGTGAATTACCGGCCTGTAGAGGGCTACTCACGTGGGTATGTGGCGTTTCACTCCTACTTAAGGGAGGAAACTCGGGTATAGAGCTTGATGAACGTGGTGCAACACATGTAGGTGATTCCTTAGAATTTAAATAAAAAATTAACTCGAAGACCACCAATTATCAAAGCCCGTGCAACCTTAGTCACATTTTCAAGAAAGAATCGACCTCGTTAAAATCAAATTAAATTCTCAATAATTTCCATCATTTAAAAGCAACAAATATTCTCTTGGCCTAAATCTCTTTTTTTTAAAACAAAATACTCCCCAACAGAGTCGATAAGCTGTAGCGACCCTTTTTTTAAAATAAATAAATAAAAATAAATATGTTGGTAAAAGTATATACTAGGTCGGCTACGGGGGCCTCCCCAAAATTTTTTTTTTTGAAATTTCGGTTTAGGGGAGATTTCTTTTTGAAAGTTCTTTTTTCTTTTGAAAACGATAAAAACCTTAGAAAATTGATTTTATTTGAAAATAAGACTTGGAGTCACCACCGGCCACTTGGATAAGGTAGGCTGGACACTAGAAAACTAGAGATTCGATTTTAAAGGGTTCGGGATTTGGTTATGCGTAGGGAATGATTAGCATCCCCATCACGCCCGAAAATCGGTACCAAAATATTTTTTACTTTTAAAAAGATGGAAATTGTTGAAATTTAAATTGAATTTAATTTGGTGTCCTTAAATGAAAATTGACCTTAATCGAATGGGCTTTATCAAATTGTTGGGTTCAAATAATTAGACATTTGATTAATAAGGATGACGCTACATTAGACCATAGATTAAACCGACATCATATAAGCCTGACTGCCGTGTTAATTTATGGTTCGAATCTCGTACATCACCTTTATGCATGGTGCAAACAGTTAAGATATGATGTGATGATTTTTTAATTTTTAATTAATATTTACCTTTAGACAATAACAATTAATGCAGATATTCGGTCAACATCCATTGAGCCAGGACTGTTACGAAACACATATAGGAATTAATTGATACCTCCTTTTCATAACTTAAGATTAATTAAAATAATAAACATAGGATAAAAAGGTTAAATGAATGATAAATATAATGTATATCACAAAAATAAAGAAATGAAAGAACATGGTAAAAACAAATAAATAGAAAATCTAGAAAAAGGACCGGATCGAACAAAAGAAATGTGAGAAATAAATGCGGGAAATTAAAGGCGAAAAATAAAAGTGAAAATTAAATGTTAGAAATTAGATGTTAGGGGGTTAATTAGCTACACTAAACATACCATAATAATACGGATCATACCCCGTTGCGGGTCACCGTAAGGCCGAATCAAACATGATCAAACAACCAAAATTAATCAAAATATATATAGAATTTAATGCGTAATAATCATACTATATAACATATAGATGATAATATATGTAATATAGATATATATATATAGCATATGTAACATAAAATATAAATATAAAAATATACAATATGCGGCAGATCCAAAATATAAGTGAAGATAAAATATACATACATATATATAAAGGTAATAACATATATAAATATATATTATTATGGCTAGCATACGTATATTTATATACTTATTATATATATATATATATATATATATATATATATATATATATATATATATATATATAAAGAAAGAAAGAAATGCGTATGGGGAAATGAAACGCATTTAATGGGAAAAATAAAAAAATGGAAGGGAAAATACGGCATTGAATAAAAAAGAAAAAGAAAGGATAAAGCAATAAAAAGGGCACGAGGTTTCAAAAGCTTTTCTATTTTCTTGTAGGGATGTAAAAAGTTGATCCGACCTGCAAAACTAACTAAAACTGACTTGAGTTAGAACTGTTTGTGACTCGAAGAATTGGTGTTTCGAAATCAATCCGAGTCCGACCTGGTGTTGACCTGAACCCGAGTTCGACCTGGAAATTTTGGATTTAAACCCGACCTAAACCCGAATTCAACCTGATAATGTGATAACCGAACTTGACCTGATATGAACTCGAACCTGAGATTAACTTGGTAAATAACTGATATTACCCGACCTGTTATCAACCTGACATGTTATGGACCTGATATATAATTGACTCAACCTGTTAATGATCCGACTTGTTATTGAACTGATATGATAATTATCTGACTTGGTATTTACCTGACTTGTAAGTTGTAAGTTACAAATTTACAATTGATGAAGTTGTAACTTGTAAGAATATGAATTTACTATATTGAAATGTGAAAAAATATATCTTCACAATTTAAAAGTACATGATTATTAAATTAATAAATTTGTTTAAGATCATGAATTTATTTGTTATTGAAAATATTAATTATGATCACTAAATTAATAAACTTGTTTCCTATATTATGATCATTATATTAAAGTTTTAATTAAAAGTTTATAACCGTTAAGTTAATAAGTTTAATTCATGATTATTAACTTTATTATATTATAAAATAGATTATGTAAAACGACTTTAAATATCAATAAGTTTAATTCATAATTTTATAAATATATATGAGATATATAAATATATATTAGAAAATAGATTATAACCATTAAGTCAATAACTTTACTATATCAATAACCTTATTATATTAGAAATATATAAATATATATATAATTAAACGCGATTTAACTTTTGAAAATTGTGATAATAAAAATAATTATATGGGATAGCAACTTTATAAATTAAGGGGCAGATTATATAAAATGATTTTAAATATCAATAACTTTATAAATTGTAATTTTAATTCATGATTGCACCTTAATAATATCAAAACATGAGAAGTTTTATAAATGGGATAGCAACTTCACAAATTCTGAAACTATAAAACTTTATAATTGTACAAATTAAATTTATTACAATTTAGTACACTAAAATTACAATTAAATCAACTAAATAAATATATGTTAAAATTTAAGCTCTCAGATCTTATAGCAAAAGTTTTACAAGGCTAAAGCTAGACTTTGCTACCAGAAATTTCTTCATCGAGCTTTAACTTAGGCTGCCAACATGATTAAATTAAGGGTAACTTTTCAGCTTTAAAAAGCTGAATTGCCACCAGCTTAATTCAATCATGAACAACTAGCAACTACTTAGACTACAGTTACATTGTAAATTCAGCATCCAGACCAGTCCAGGGGCAGCAATCAGCATCCAGATTTCAGTTCAGACCACTGTAGGCAGCAAGGAACAATTCATCATTCAGACCAATAAACATTCCAGTGGTAAACATATCAGACATTTGAAAGAGTAAAGAAATAAAGATAATAAAACAGTATCAGTGGTAAACATTTCATATCAGACATCAATGTAGGCAGCAGACAACAAGCATCAAAACACTCAAAGCCTCAAAGACACCCTACAAAAAGAAGAAAACAAAATCATTAATAACAATAAAAAATTGAAATATTAATGAAATAAAGGTAATAAAAATAAAGTAAACCATATATTTACCTTTAAAGGGCATAATCATTAACCACAGTAAGATATTCCTCATCCCTTTCTTCTGGCTCGAAACCATACAACCAGTTTCGAGTTGTTACAAAAATTTCAACATTTTTAGGTAAGAGTTTAGCTCTCAACTTGTTCAAGATTCGACCCCCCATGCTAAAGGAAGATTCTGAAGCAACATAAGTAATTGGAATGGCCAAAATATCTCTGGCCAAACGAGCAAGAACCGGATAAGAAGTACTTTGTGTTTTCCAATACTCTAAAATATCAAATTCAAAATCTTCACTACGAGGGACAAGAGGCAGATTGATGTAGGATTCAACATCAGAATTCCCATTCCTTAAAGCAGCTAGATTAGCATCAAAACTCTGGAAAGACAGAAATAAACTAATTTAGTATTTAAAAATAGAATACAAGTAATTCAAATAAAAATGTGAAAACTAAATTATGCAATATAACCTCAAATATAACAGATTTTTTAAATGGTCGAGGTCGACTGAAACCAGACCCACTTGTCACTTGACTTGTGTTACTTTGGATAGAAGAAGAAGGTGCAGATTTTGAATAAAAGATATATAAATTAACAAACTCAACATAAATGGTAGTTACCCTTCATTGAACCTCGTCGTCTACATAAAGAACATTGTACAACTCTTTCAAAAGTTGTAATTTATATCGAGGATCAAGCAAAATAGCAAAAGACATAATCATTGAGTGATCTGCCCAGTATTTTTCACATAACTCAAGCGTAGGTCCTGCCATTGCAGAAATACCTTCGAAAGGATCATTGTGAGCATCACACAACAACTTCTCAGTTGCAATAACGTTAGTCAAGTACAAGTTAGCTGTTGGATACTTAGATTCAAAAAACAGAGTGGTAATTTCATAAAAATGCTTCAGAAAATCACAAATCATCTGAATAGTTTCCCACTCAAAATCACTAATCATATCCAAGTCATTTTCCCTATTAACAAACAAGTTAATGGTTAACTTAGCATCAAGTGCCCTATGAATCATTAAGTAAGTAGAGTTTCATCGAGTAGGAACATCCAACAACAACTTACCACGAAAAGAAGAATCACAGTCTTTCACAGTTCAATCAAAGGCACAAAGCCTAGAATCAGAAGAATCAATAAACTTCACAATTTCACGCTATTTAATATCAGAAGAATCAATTACCTTTAAACTTTTTTGAACTATCAAGTTCAAGATGTGGGCAGCACACGT
Source organism: Hibiscus mutabilis (assembly GCA_019671005.1). Lineage (NCBI taxonomy): Eukaryota > Viridiplantae > Streptophyta > Magnoliopsida > Malvales > Malvaceae > Hibiscus > Hibiscus mutabilis. The sequence continues at coordinate 16,308,185 of CM033721.1, read as the reverse complement.
TATATGAAAGTACTTACCATTGCATGGAAGAAGAGAAATGGCATGCAAATCATCTTTAAGACGCTTAACCATTCTCATTTGCAGATGCATTGTCAAGAGTTATGGTAAAAGCTTTTTTTTCAAGACCCCACTCACATAACATCTTTTTAACAAACTTATAAATTGACTCGCCATCATAGGGGTGGAGGAAACTGATGAAAATTTAATATTTTAGATTGCAATTTCCAGTTATTATTGACATAATATGCGATGAGAGTAAAATAAGAATGTATAGTGCAGGTAGACCAACCATCACATATAAAGCAAATCCTACTTGAAACAGAATGCATTGAATCAAATAGATATTTTTTTATGCTTGTCATGCTCAATCATGCAATATTTAGTAATGGTATACCTAGAAATATCCTTCACACTAGCATTAAGGTAACGATGCAAAGCCCTCAATTTTCATGCTCAACCATACTCAAAGCATAACCATGAAGAGAATAGCATCAGCAAATAATTCACAGTACTTATTTTGATCGAAAGAAGATAGCATTCCAGGATTTTTAGCAAGATAATTTTTATAGGCTTGATATTTATCAGTATGTCTTTTAGGGTTAGATGTACCAATATAAGAGTCTGCTTTATACCTTTTGGTTTGGCAATACTTACATTGGGAATAAAGACCACCTTCAAGGGCCTTGATGAAGGTATAATGGTCCCAAACAGGAGAAATTCTTCTCCCGAACTCTGTTGAACTTGCAGCCTTCCTCTTAGATGAACCAATGCCATTAACTGCTTGGGAAAGCTGATCATTTACATCCCCTTGAAAACAAATTACATTAGTACATATATAAAATATAATCACTGAAATAGAAACAGAAACATTGAATCATAATTTACCTCTTTCGGAGAGAGGATCATTTTGGCCTCTTTCCACGTGTCCTACATAATACAAAAAACCGGAACATAAATAAAAACCAACATATCACAAAAAAATAGAAACATAAATATGAATATGAAAGGAATTTTTACCTGAAAAGTTCATCTCAAAAGTTTGAGTATCCATTGAACCTTGAAAATAAATCAAAAAGACATATTTAAGGTTTTGAAATAGATTTGATCAAAAATAGAAACTCAATGATTTAATTCGTGTACGTGGCATTGTTAAACCATCCCCTAAGGTCCTTTAAAAACCTCATTTGACACCAGTAGCATCGCAGGACGGGATGTCCAGCCGATATACTCAGATTAAACAATTGAAACATAACCTATAACATATATATATATGAACAATGAAACAAAAAATACAGAAATCGAAAAAAGAATTGAGAGAGATCGGATTCAGAGATATACCTGAGAGTTCAGATTCAGAGATATACTTGAGAGATGAGAGAGAGAACATAGTTAGCAAAAATGACAAGTTAACACAAACAACAACAACAACAAAAAATCGAAAAGGCAATTGAGAGTGTTACTTAAATTACCTAAACCAATAGAGAGGTTGAAAACTTTAGACCAGAACCCATAAATGATAGAGAGGTGAAGCTTTAGAGTCTGAGAGCTTTAGTTTAGGGTTTTTAGTTTCTGGGAAAAAAGAGTTTTGGGGATTAGGGTTTATAATTTCTAGAAAAAAGAGTTTCTGAAAATTGAAGGATTAGAGAATCTGAAGAGATTAGAAGAGAATATGGACGGATTTGAATAAGTTGAAGGGGTTAGATAAAGAAGATGAAAAGATTTTGGGGATTAGAGAAATTTTTAGGGTTGAACATAATAAATTTAGGGATTAGGGTTTGGAAGAATTAAAAAGGGGAAATGGAAGAACAAGAGGTTGTTCTTAAGAAAATTTCGATTTTGATCAAGCAGAAACAAGTTTGGGATGAGTTTTGGTGTTTGTATAAGATCTGGAAGGGTTTTGTTGAAGAACGAGGATGAATTGGGTTAAATATCAAAGGTTTCAAACGAAAAAGGAAAGATTTTCTGGGAATAAGAGGTTTATGGGTAGAAAGAAGGCAGAGAATCTAGAGAGAGAATGAGAGATAAAATCAGGGTAGAGTTTCGGTGAGAAAAAAATAAAATGAGGAATGAGAGAATTTTGGTTTTTTTAGGTTTATATAGAAGGTCGGGTCGGGTTAAAAAATCTGCGCATTGTTATACAGGTTGCGCCTAACAATTCGGATCTCGCTCCGCTAGCACTCTTATTCTACATTTCTCTCAATTTGGTCAAGGTCACTTTGAAATTGAGCTTAAAATTTTGTTTTATTTTCGATTTGGTCCTTATTTGATTTAAAATCAAGTTTGGGTTTAGTGTTTGGGGTTACTATTTAAGGTTTATGGGATTATTTTAGGGATTAGGGGTTTAAGGGCTAAGATTTGAGGTATATGGATATAGTTTAAAGGTTAAAGTTTGAGGTTTATGGGTTAAGGTTTGAGGTTTATGGGTACAGTTTAGGGGTATACATACATACATACATACATACATGCATGCATACATACACACACATACACATACACATACACATACACATACACATACACATATGCATACACACACACATACATACATACACACATACATACATACATATTTTTAAGGCTTTAGAAAGGCTCAATCTCTTTTCAAATAGCTAAACCTGAGTCTTCTTTAGTGCCGTGCTGATACAGTATACACTCGTTTCGATACACCTAAAGGTTTCAGCTACAGTAATTTTCTAGTAGCCAAAACCCGCACCGGTACAGGCTATTCCGTATCGATACGGTAAATGACCGTTTCGATACGCCTCAAGGCGTTTTGATACGTCTATATTTTAAACTCCCCAACGGCTCATTTTCCAAAGGAGTCGTACTGATATGCCTACAAGTGTTTCGATACGCGTTCTTGTTTTTCAAGCTCAACGACTAGTTTCTGAAGAACCCGTACCGATACGGCTACCCGCGTACCGATACGGACAACTCCAGAACTGCATGTATTGCGGAAAATAAAGTCTTCAACGGTTCCAATTTCATCCCAACGGTCTTCAACGGCTAGAAACTCAATTGAAAGCATAAAAGGGACCTTCAAGCATCTATGGAAGACTAATGTTCCTCAAGTCAACAATCATATGATCAAGAAATGTCTTAGTGCTCAGTTTGTCATATTTCTTGTATAGACAACACTTGTGAGCTTAATTGTAAATGTATGCTCAAGTGTATTAGGATTTGAGTGAGTGCTTAGAGTGCAAACAAACACCTTTAGAGAGGGATTTCAGTTTGCTATCAATTCTCTTGTTTAAGAGTGTTTCCAAAGCTCGGTTTGTGAGCTTTTGATGCTAGGCTTGGTGAGTGAGTCTAGGTTGTAAAGGTTGCCTCCTAAGCCTTGAAAAGGGGAATAATTCTTAGTGAATTGATTGAAATCCTTGGTGGGGAGCTAAGGTAGTGGATGTAGGCTTTGGTTAGAAAGTCGAACCACTCTAAATTCTTTGTGTCCAATTCTTAACTTTTGCTTCTACCACTATCACCCAAGAATCAATCTTCTCCACCACTTGGCAAGCAAATCACTTGAAGATATCGAGTTTCACACAAAGATTTAAGGTATTTTTATATGAGAACATACAACGACCAACACACCAGTCTCTCAAAATACCACCACAGCCTTATTAATATGACATCCTAAAACTGATTTATAAATCCACTTGAATATGAAGTGTAATATTAAACATCGACGTGACTACTATATGTATAAATCATTTCATTTCATTCCACGTTTATCAATAGTTGAAACAAGTTCTCGACTAAACATACATCAAAGTTTAAACTCTTGAATCTTGATACATGATACATAAATTGGTCATGCAAATATAATTCAGGATATTAGTATCTTCAATCAACAATCAATACGTGTGAACATGAGCGGAACCACATGTAAATATAATTCAGGACATTAGTATCTTCAGTCAACAATCAATACGTGTAAACATGAGCGGAGCCACACTCACAATTGAAGTGTCTGTTAACACCCTAAAATTTTTAAAAAATTATATTTTTTATATAATTTGTATGTAAAAATTTAAAATTACCTACAATTAATTAATACTCGTTTATAAATAATTAACTTTTCTAAAATATTATTTTAAAAAATAACACTCCTTAAACTCTTATTGGCTCCGCCCTGTGCTTAAACAATCCTCCTCAAACAGGATTATCATCATACGATTACACACATCTTTTCTTACAGAATATAGCAAAACTGTTGCAGAAGCCCAAATGAAAACCAGACAACTATCACTCTCTTAGAGATACGAAGAGGACTTACTACTTTGAACCTAAAATGTCTATTCTATCTGATTCGTCAACACCAATAATATTTCGTCCGAACCACTATATATCCTTCAGTTGAATCTACGAGTACACCAAAACCAACATGGCACACCACTTTGAGCTTGGATTATCCAAATAGTGTGCTTGAGAGTTGAACTAATCTTCACCTCTTGAGAGAACTCCAATTGAACACTTCCTTTTATATATGTAGATGACAAAGAATACTTAAACTTTATCGATAATTAATGGTCTACTATAGGACGAGACATTAGGTCTTTTAAATAAAGATAACTATAAAAGTTCGAATTTTAACATTATAAATAGAAAAAAAAACTGAATTAAAAAAATTATTTCATATTAAATCTCTTTAAAATTTGATGTGAATTAGTCAGCCGATAAGTTATATAACGATTATTAAAAAATACACGAGCTTTAGCTCTAATCCCAACCCTCCAAAATACCAGCATTTTCCTTTCCATGTGTCGTGCCCACCAAACTAATGAAATGATAAGTGTTCACGTGTCAACCCCACCACATCACACCCCATCTCCAACGCACATACCATATTACAATTCAGGGTAAACTGCACCATCATCATTGAATTATTGTATCAATTCTATTTTCATCATCGAACCAAATTCTTAGTTTACTTTTAACAAAAAGGATGACTTAACAAATGACAAAAATATGTTATAATGCAGCAAACGGAAGAAAAAAAATAAATAAATATAATTAAAAAGAGAATCAAACTTGAGTCTTTTAAAATGTGTAAAAATATATAAACCACTAAATTAATTTAGATAATTAAAATAATAGTAAAAATATTTTAGATATATTTAAAGTAGGGATAAAGGAAGATTTAAAATAAAAATATATTTATAGTTTTATATTTTTAAATTAAATTAATTTGAATATATTTTTTATTTTTATATAATTATATATATAATATTGAATTGAATTTTTTAATTTAATTAATATTTTTACTTTTTTAATATGTATTTTTTAATTTTTATTTTTTTCTATTAATTATTACATTGTAACATATTTATAAAAGCGTGTAATTTATATTGTTGAAATTTGACTAGTGTAGTGATAAAGGTGTGAGGATTTTACTCGGAAGATTCAGGTTTGAAACCCCTCCCACGTCATTTTTTTTATTTTCTTTTTATCAGGTGATGATATGTGTTAACATACTATTAGATGATTAAAGTTATTTTTATATTAAAATTAAGACTAACTTGATTGTACGTGTAAATATAAAAAATTAAATATGTATTTGTATTAAGTTTTGTTAATTGTCATGTCATCATTTCTATTAAAATTGATGATAAGTGGCTTGATTGAAAGTACTTTAATATTAAGTGGTTTGATTGTTAATTTTTGGTCTGATGGCCTGATTGATAAAATTGTTAGTTCGGTGATCAAACTAAGATGGAGACAATATTCCAGTGATAGTAGTTGCAGTTTACCCTACAATTTACAACCTTCTCTATATATGTAGACTACTACGTTAACAAAAATAGCTCTGAAATAAACCAAACCACGAAAAAAGAAACAGAGAAGAAACAAATACAGGCACATCCTAGTGCAGTTATGGCTAACTCGAGAGAATCAGATTCAGATCCCAGTAGCCATGGTTCTTCGTTAGGTTCACCTCTGCTGGTTCCATCCAAAGAACCCCGGCTCGGGTCCGAAGCCAAGAAGCTTTGCATAGACGACATGTTGCAGACCTACTGCGGGGAGTTCGGGCACTGGCAACTCAAACACTTCGTGTTAACGAGCTTGGCTTGGGCGTTAGAAGCTTTCCATACGATGGTGATGATATTCGCCGACCGGGAGCCGGGTTGGCGGTGCGTTGGAGGCTCGGAGTCAGGGTGCAACGAGAACCGGAGCAGTGTGTGTGGGTTGGAACGGGGGTCGTGGGAATGGGAAGGTGGTCCGGGGAGCTCCACGGTGGCTCAGTGGGGACTGGTCTGTGGGGAGAAGTACAAGGTCGGGCTTGTCCAGGCCTTGTTTTTTGGGGGCTCCATGATTGGTGAGTCTTTTACAGCTCCTGTTTCTCTTTCGTCCTTATCTTTCTGTCTGTTTCAATAATGTTTTTCGAATAGTCTTAAGATTACCTTAATTTGGTGTTCTTAAAAAGGTAATATTTGCTGTCCTGGGAATAGCACACGGTTCCAGTTAATGCATTTGTGGACCTGAAATTCCCAGAAACATTAGGAAAAACAAAGAAGAATATGCTACACCAATCAAGCCGGTAAATATATCGACAGACATTCAGATTAAGTAAATGCATATGGAGGATAAGAACTTAAATGTATTCAAGCAAGCGGCGGTGATAACTTAATTTATGCATAAGATATTATTATATAACTATACAACAGGCAAAGTATGTCTTTTTAACGAGCAAAATTTTAAATTTGCCACTTGAAGCTTCTCCCACCAAGCCATATGATTTGCAAATCTCGCGCACATGTTGGATATAAAAATATAATTTATTATGGGTCAGACCCTAGCTTAATTTATTACAAAATGACAGAGTAGCCGTTTAGGACAACTCGGTTTAAATCTCACCTCACATTTAGACAGGTGTGAATGAATCGACCTTGAACGAACAAGTTTATAATCATGTTCGTTTGTTTATTTTTAAAAGTATTTTTTGTTAGGTCACGTTCGTTTAAATTTTTAATAGTGTTTGTGTTCGTTTATTTATTTTTAAAAGTGTTCGTGTTCGTTTGTTTAGTGTTCGCAAATATGTTCATTTAAATGTTCACAAATGTGTTCGTTTATAATTTTCCGAACGTATTCGTTTAACGTTCGCTTATATTTTCAGAAAGGCTAACTCTAAAATTTACTTTCCGTTCAGTTTAGTCACCACCTTTATCAATATTTAAAATTAAAAAATAAAATGAGCTTATTAACGAGTTGATAAATAAATTTATTCATGAACATAAACGAACTAAACACACTTATATATTAAATAAACATAAAAAATTTATTCATATTTATTTAACATATAACAGAATTGGGTTCTCTCGGTCCAGAAGTCCAAGACCTTTAAATGTTGAAGACTGCACTTATTAATCAGTGTGGTCCTTAAACTATTAGTATTTCCCAGAAATAATACTATAATAACCGTATAGAAGAAGAGTGCAATCATTACATTGTGAAATCAACCACGTCTCTTGGCGTTCTAAGAATATTGTGTTCTAAAAAGCCTTATCCTAAGGAGAGAAAATCCGGATTCTTTTTAGAATGATGCAAACACTAGTAATTAGCAGATTTTTTTTTTGAGGTTTTCTTTGTCCTTTACCAGCAAGTTACAACCCAATTGATCTTTGTTTCTTTGTTCAATTTGTTTTTTTGTTGTTGATATTTCTGTACGTTCATTTAAATTCATGGCTAAAATTCGATTTTTGTTCGATCATTTTCAGGTGCTGGTGTATTTGGTCATCTATCAGACTCCAAACTCGGGAGAAAAGGTTCCTTAACCGCGGTTTGCATCTTGAATGCTATATTTGGTTGTCTTACATCATTAGCCCCGGACTATATTACGTATGCCATGCTCCGGTTCGTAACCGGATTCAGCACCGGAGGCGTCGGTCTATGCGCCTTTGTCCTTGCTACCGAACCTGTCGGTCCAGCAAAACGCGGTGTCGCTGGAATGTCGACGTTCTATTTCTTTTCGGGAGGAATCGCATTACTCTCTGGCATAGCATACGTTTTCCGAACATGGCGTGCGCTTTATGTTGCCTCCTCTGTTCCCTCTGTCCTTTTCCTTTTCCTGGTGATTCCTTTCATCTCCGAATCCCCTCGGTGGTACCATGTTCGCGGAAAACCGAACGAAGCGATGAAAATTATGCGATCCATTGCCAAGTCCAATGGACATCACCTTCCTGATGGAGTCACACTTGCACTGGATGATGAAGCTAATGATGGTTCGAATGGTAATCAAAATTGGAAAGAAACAACAGTGGATAAAGAAGCAATCAATGGTTCTATCATAGACGTAATCCGATCACCGATCACTCGTATTCGACTATTCCTAGCCGTGGGAATCAACTTCGCCTGCTCTGTTGTGTACTATGGCCTTAGCTTAAACGTTGTCAACCTCGAGACGAACCTTTACCTCACCGTCCTCGTCAATGCCGTCGCCGAAATGCCAGCATTCACCATAACAGCAGTTCTATTGGACAGATTCGGAAGGAAGCCATTGGCGATCGGAACACAATGGTTTAGTGCAATCTTTTGCTTCATGGGGAGCATGATGGGAAATGTAGGAATATGGAAAGTAACAAGAGTGTGTTGTGGAGTTCTAGGGATATTCGGCATGGCCGGGACATACAATTTGTTGTTCATCTACACGGCGGAACTCTTCCCTACGGTGGTGAGAAACGCGGCACTCGGATGTGCAACTCAGGCATCACAAATGGGGGCTATATTGGCACCGTTCGTGGTGGTTCTGGGCGGCGGTTTTCCGTTTATGGTGTTTGGGGTATGTGGATTGATTGGAGGAATGCTGGCATATTATTTACCAGAGACACTACACAAGCCATTGTATGACACAATGACAGGATTAGAAGATGGGGAAATTGCTTGAAACTTGGAATTTGAAACAATTGGTCAAATTTCCTCACATGCCAGCTTCATTCCAACATTGGAGGAGAAAATGGGATTTTGGGTGCAACAGAAATGGAGACATACCAAGAATTGCCTGTAAGAGGACAAGTCGTTGGTACATAATTTAAGGCCAAACTATTTTTACTATGTACTGAAGGAATGACAAATCAAAGACCTAAATTGAATAAGCTTTGTTGGAGAAAAGATACTGAATAATTTGATCTTTTCCTGTTGCAGAATTTGAAAACAAATTAATCCTAACATGTTTAACGAAACCAATAACTATCAGAAAAACTGTTAGAAATAAGGTACTATTAAATTTCTTAAAATAATTAAAAAATTAATTTAGATTAATTGATTAATAAATTAAATATTATTATTAAAAAAATATTTAGCGGAAACCTCAATACTCCTACACAGGCACTGTTCGGATTGGACAGGGAACTTGGATGACAATCCTTAACTTTGGCTTATGTGAATGTGATATTCAGTCAAGGTCGATTCGTTCAATAAAATTAAGAAAATTGTGTTTATGAATAAACAAAGGCGGCTAAATAGAAAATGGGGGAGAAGTGAGAAAAAAAGATGTCCATAATAATCTATAAAAGTTGTCGGCTAAAGTATACCTTAATACCTATGTGCAAACAAAGGCGGCTAATTAAAATTCATAATAACAATGATTTTTTTGGTATATATTTAGATGGATGTTCTCATCCATTGCAATTGATCTAGTTTGGTCATAATAATATTCACTTAAACTCATCCTGATAATAATGGTTTAAGATCTGAACCTGTATTCTCTAAAAAAGAATTGAATGTATAATTAAAGTACATTTTTATGGTAATATGCATGTATGTCTTAAGGTCTATGTTTAGAATACGAGGTTGTCTCTCTCAACAATGTTATTTTTAAAGTTTCAACTTGTATTCTTTTTTTGAGAGTACAATATGTCTTACCAAAATACCTACTATTTGTTAGTTTTTTAGAATTATTCTTTTTTCTTCCTTCTAAGTAAAATTAGAATTAGGATTTATTAAAAAAGGTTAAAGGGTTAAATTTGCCTTTATAGTAATCTAAAATCAGCAATATTGTCCTTAGTTTTTTTCACAATTTTGTCCTCAAAATCAGCCAATTGCAACAATATTTCTCTTTAACCGATTTTGATCGTTAAAAGATGACGTAGCAGTTAACAGTGTTGACGGGATAATTTTACTATTGAAGTCATTAATTACAACAATTTTACTCTTGTTTTATTTAGTTTTTGAATGAAATTGGATAAATAATTAGTTTTTCGAACTAAACTTTAACAAACAGGCTATATTAAAAATCGATTAACAAATTGATGAAAATATCTTTTGGGTCATTGGTAATTTTAAAAATAAGCAAAGTGAGAACTCTAACAAAAAATTAAAATATTCTCGGTTTTTTTAAAAAAATTATAAACTTAATAAAAATAAATAAGATATTCAAAAAATTATTGAAAATAAAAATTAATATAAAAATTAAAATGCATTAGAGATTATAAAATGATAAAATATAAATATAAAATTAAAAGTATTTATAAAGTATTAAAAATTTGAAAATTTTATCAAATTTCTTTCGCTTTTCTACATCAAACTGATGCTCATTAATATTTGATAAGCTTTATCACTACTCCAATGGAATGGCGATTACATTAAAAATATGTTTAAGGAATATTAGTTGGCTTAACATAACTAGAAACAGTCGAAGATTTTTTCAATAGGTTTTCTAAATATTTTGAATTTTTTATATTTATAACTTTATATTTATAAATATTTTTATATTAATTTTTATTTTCAATATTTTTTTTTTGAATATCTTATATTTTTATTAAGTTTATAGACTTTTTAAAAAATTGAAGAATACTTTAATTTTTTGTGAGAATTTTTACTTTGATTATTTTTAAAATTATTAGAGACCTAAAGGATATTTACATCAATTTGTTAATCGATTTTTCATATATCATGTTTGTTAAAATTTAACTCGAAAGACCAAATTATTTATCTAACTTTATTTAAAAACTAAATAAATCAAAGGTAAAATTGCTGCAATTAATGACTTTGAGGGCAAAATTGCATGTCAGCATCGTTAACTGTCATATCAGCATTTAACAGTCAAAATCGGGTCAAAGGGCAACATTGCTGCAATTGACTAATTTTGAGGGCAAAATTATAGAAAAAAAATAAAAAGTAACATTACTAATTTCGGATTACTATAGCGGTAAATTGAATTCTTTAGCTTTAAAAAAATTAAATTTGATATTAAATTTGTATTTTTTGGTATATGTTAGATTAATTTATTGAGATCAACTTTTTCTTCTAATATGTGCATAAAAATTATTAAATTAATAATTGTACTTTACATGATTTCTTTATTATTTTGGTGAATTACTACTTTGATATATATTAACCAGATGATACAATGAATGTGAATTTTTTTTTGGAATAATTTCTATTTTGGAGGAGAGGGAAAGGAAATTTTATTTGTATTGGGTATTGAATTTACAACCTAAGGGAAAAAATGATGTCAATTGAGAGCTTTAACCATCGCTCTAGAGACTGTTGACACAATAGATGTAAATTTTAAATATCATTTAATTAGTCAAAACAATATTTAATAGAATTAATCATTTCAATTAAAATGTTATGATTTTTTAATAGAAACGTTGTGAATTTTTTGAAACAACTTTTATAACCCGGCTTTGTTTTTGGTTGAGTTTTCTCACTCAACGCCCGTGGCCGTTTTTCTGGTGTCAAACAGGTGGTGATTATGTACCCAACAAACGTTTAGCCATCATATTTTCTGCCCAAACCATTGTTTGCCTACAATTAATTTTTTTAATTTTTGATAACATGCGTTCAGCCTCAAAGACCGTTTGCCCCAACAATAAAAAATAAAGCATAATATATATTCTTTTTTTAACTCATTATAGCAAGGGCGTGCTACGTTTTTGATTATTGAATATGATTAATTGGAAAAGATGGAAGATCATTTAACATCTTCATCATGTATAAAAAAAAAAGTAATTTCAAATTAGAATGATAAAGGGAGAGAAAATACGAGAAGGATGTAAGTTATTTTAAAATTATATATTGCAAATTTTACAAGATATCTCCCTACCATTACATCTGTACAATACGAAAGATTCTTCAAAACATGAATGGTGTAGGAGAAAACGTCGGCAGGAACACCGGAACCGAACTTCGCCTGCAGATTTTACCAACATCAACGCTTTAGCTTAACGTAATTCGTCTATTCGAGTAAAGATTATTAGTGTTACGATAATAAGATAATGAGTTTTAGTGTTCATAAAAAAATTACCCAACCTAAAATGAAGGTTGTCGGCGATCTATCATTGGATTGAGTTGGAGATAATTATTATTCATATAATAAAAAATAATATTTATTTTTTAATAATTTAATGTGTTTTGAATAATAAAATGAATTTTTAATAAGGATTGATATTTCACCTAACTCGATCAAGTTCTGATACAACCTGATCAGATTGAGTCGGACTTTTAAAAAAAAAGAAATTGGATCGAATTTTTGTTAAGGGTGAGTTCGGGTTCATGTTTAGGGCGAAAAAATTCGATCGACCCGAGCTGAGACTAGTAGTATAATTTTACTATATTTTTTAGGGATATTTGAAAAAAATTTCCTCTCTTTATATGTCTTACAATTAGGCCCTTAAAATTGTTTTTTTTACAATTTGGTTCATAAAATTAATTGTTTTACAACTAGGTCTCTAAAATTGTTTTTTTTTTCATATAAATCGGATCGGGTTTGAATTGAGGTATATAATTTTTTAGGTCGGGTCGGGTCAAATTTACTTAAGATGTGGTTGGGTCAGCCCGAGTTCATGTTTAAGGTAATTATTTTTGAGCTCGGGTTAGCTAAAAACCGGACCTGACCGATACTAATCCTAATTTTCAAACCTAATTTTATCCTGACTTCACATTGTCCTCCAACTTCCTTTTCCTAATTTTCAGTTTCACTTTCGCTATCATCATTTATTAGCATAAATGGGAAAAATCAATTTCTCACCCAAAACATCTCCCCGACGTTGACATTGCAACTAAATAAGTAAACTGACTCATTCATTTTTTATATGGATAAAATACTTAAATTATCACTCAACTTTACTCTTTGACCTATTTTGGTCATTGAACTTTTAAAACGCTCAATTTACTCATTGAACTTTACTTTCTGACCAATTTTGATCACTCTGAATTATTTTATTAATATTTTGATATGGCGTATCATATTTTATTATTATTAAAAATAAAAATAAATTTAAAATAAAATTAAATTATTTGTATAAATTACAAAAATCATCACTGGACTTTACTCTCTGACTTATATTGGTCACTGAACTTTCAAAATGATCAATTTACTCATTGGACTTTATATATTGACCTATTTTGGTCACTCTGTTTTCTCATTAACAGCCCGATAGTGTAGTTTATTTTATTAATATTTGGTTGTGACATAATTTTTTTATTAATATTTGGTTGGCATGTAAGATTTAAAATAAAAATCTTAAATTCTACTCAAACCCCACCGACATCACCTTCTCATCCTTAAAACTCCACTGTCTCTTTAAACAGTTTACTGCATATTCATCTTCACCGTCTCCTTACTGAACAATATTTTTTTTAAATAATGATTTTTAAAGTTTGGACAGAAACCTGTATTGTCTGGTTAGTTTTTCTTTCTTTTGACCAGTTGAAATTGAGGTGGTTGGTTGGTAGCGCCACTGGCACTATTCCTTGAAGAAACACTTGCTTCACCAGATGCAAATGTCAAATTATACATGTTTTTATCTAGAACTTGTTGCTGTTAGTGGAATATATATTCTTTCATTTCATCAATTTTTTGGCAACAAAGAACGAAGAAGGATATTAAAATGACGACGACAACGTTGAGAAGACTGACGACGACTAGGGTTTTATTTTGGAGAAATAAATAATTTTTATAGGGAAAATTAAAGAAAGATATTTTATAAGGATATAAAATGATGTCATTTTTGTTCCGTGTGCCATGTCATAATACCATTAATTATTTAACAGTGGAGTAACCAAAATAAATCAATGTACAAAGTTCAGTGATTAAATTGATCGTTTTGAAAGTTCAATGACTAAAATAGGTCGGAGAATAAAGTTCAATGATAATTTTTGTAACTTACCATTAATTTATTTTTATATTTAATAATAATAGAATATATCATTCAAACCAAAATATTAATAGAATAATTCAGAATAATCAAAATAGGTCAAAAAATAAAGTTTAATGAGTAAATTGAGCGTTTTGAAAGTTTAATGACTAAAATAGGTCATAGAGTAAAATTGAGTGATGATTTAAGTATTTTAACCTTTTATATTTTATTTTTACTCTTGTTTTACCACAATTTAAAATTAAAAATAAAATATTTAAATTATCGGAAAGAAAAATACCCGGTGTCATTGCTATGGCTTCGGACATGAACGTTTGAGTGTGACCCTGAAGGACTCTTCCTCTTCACCACCCTTTCTACGATCCTCGTCTTCGTCGGAGTTTTCGACGGTATTTTCTCTCTTTTCTCCGCCACGATGTTATCCTCCGTTATCGAACACAAGGACGGCTTCCACTGTGGATTCATAGACCCGGTCGACCCTACCCTCACTCTTACCCTAGTCGTCTTCCTCCTCGATGCTGATTCGGTATCCACAGGCATCAAGGACTTTGTCTCCTCCTCCCTCAGGGGTGTCACCGCCACCGTCATGACCTCCTCGGTCATCGACAGTTCATGTGTAGTTGTGCTCCAACACGAGACACACTCCAAGAAAGATCTCATGGCAAACGAACTATATATACAATTCTGAACGTAAAAAGTATATACTGGACAGAACCAAAATGTGGAGGAAAGAAAGAGAAGAATAAGGGTACAGGGAAACGGTTCAAGTGTGCGGGCTTTTAATTTATAATTATAGCGTCCAATTTATGCACGAATTAGAAAGATAAGGATTTCATTTTAAGTACTCAGGTAGACTGGATATCACACCTTTTAAAAAATTTGATTTTTAATGTGATTTAATTATTTTTATTTTTTATTAATAATTTAATTCTATAACTCTTAAAATTTTATAAATTCACCTCTTAAATTTTTAATGTAACTTATAAAAACTTACAACCCTGGTATAAAATCCTTCACATGTCCTTGTAATCTATTTATTCATTTAATTAATGGTAAAAGCTGTCGTATAATTTTTATAATTAAGTAGAAAAATATTATATTCTCGTACTAGAATTCAAATTTATAGTGTCATATAATTTTTAAGAATAATTTAAAAGAAAATACTTTGATACACACATAAGTCTTTCAATTTTAGGGTTTAGAATTTTATGTTAGGGCTTATGGGTTTAGTGTGTAAGGTGTAGAATTTAAAGTTTATGATTAGAATTTAGAGTTTAAAATTTAGGGATTAAGTTTTAGGTTTTATAGTGCTAAAGTTTAGAATTTAAATTTTAAATTTTATAAAAAAATTGTATAATTTTTTACACAACTTATGCATCAAAATATAACCCTAATTTAAACCATATCAAAGGTTTTTCAAAATATAAGAGCTTAAAAAATGCCAAGAAGTGTGGGGCTGCCTTCGCGCTGATGGCGAAGGGTTTGTATGATGAGTTTGCACTCCACATTTAGTATGAGAAAACAACTTTTTTAAGCATCATTATGGGTACTGGTTGTAGATTACTTTTAAAAACGAAAATAAAAAACAAATGTTACATATTTTTAAATATCATTTAAAAATAAGTGAACAAAGTATATGGTAATTTTTAAACGTTTATTTTTTATAATTTTAAAATATAATTATATCTTTTATCTTTATTCTGTTTTGAACATAAAATATATTTAAAATCCGTGTTAATATTTACTTTTAATATTGATCAACATAATCTAGAGAATGTAAAGGGAGAATAGAACCAAATTTTTACTAAATTAGTGCAACGAGGACTAAAAATTAATTTAATGAATGATGATCATAAATGTTTCTTTGATTAATTGTTAGACGTAATTTATTCCTTTTATACACGTTCGTACCCATTTTTTCCTTTATGGATAATATTGAATTTTATTTTATAAATTTTGATAAATGTTTTAGATACTTGTTCCCATCAAAAGTTGGTATCCACTCTATTTTTCTATAAATATGATGAATTTATATTATAAAATAGGTTAAAGTATCTAGATAATCATTTGATCGTAAATTGTTAGATAGGTCATTTGAGTTTAAAATGTTATAAATTGGTCGTTCAAGTTATTGAAAGATATAAAATAATCATCAACTGTTAATTTTCAGACAAAAAGTTAATAGAGCTAACATAATAATAAATTTAGATCTCAATATTTATACTTTTTATTTAATTCTAATTTTAAAAAAATAGCTCTTGAGATTTAAATATTACATCAATTGAAATTTATTGATCGATCGAATGATAAAAGATACTTATTTTGTCTCATTTTATATAAATTTAAATCTCGACATTTATTTTAAAAATATAATTACTCGCTATTTAATCAAAAAATATTACATTAATTTAACTCCTCTTCTAATCCAATTTCGAGTTATAAAAACTGGTATAACACTTTATAATTTTCTATAAAATAAAATGCTTTTATAAAATATACTTAATAAAAATTAAAATGTGAGTCATCTTATCTATCCATAATTTAAAGCGGGAACGGACCTATTGGTCACTTGGGATTTGGGAAGGGCTCCTGCCCCCATACAATTTTTTTAGTTTTGACTTTTTATATATATATATTTAAAAAATAGGTTAATTACAAATTTATCCTTTACTTTCAACATTCATGTTGTCTATTGGTTATGTACTTATATATATCTCACATTCAGAGGGTACATCTTTTTAGAAGGTTATTTAAAAAGTTTTCTTTATTTTATTTTGTTGAATGTGCTTTAATAAATCTCTTGCATATGTATGCTATTGTTGTTTGGCTCAATTTTGTTGGTCGTGGTAACACGTGTTTTTGGTACATTCGCGCATGTTTTATCTTTTTAGAAAAAAATTGAATTAATCTTTTTAGACGTGTTTTCTTAATTGAACCAAATTTATAGACAATTTATTAAAACTGAAACGTTTTAATTAGCTGTAAATTAGTATGTTAATTAGAATAAAATCAAAATTAATCTGCTGTTTAATTTTTTACTCTTATTGGCTTAAATTCAGCAATTGACCAGACGTTAAATTCGAAAATTAATTCAATTTACCGTATTTAGCCTTTGTGTACATCCTATAAATAGAGATGATTTTTCAGAATTCTAGATATCTTGAGTTTAATTGCTTTGAAAGTTCTATTTTATTCTTTCTATTGAGAAGAGCAATTTCACCTTTGTCCACTCTGATATTTCGGTGTACGATCATCAGAATTACCGTGTTAACCTTGGGGGAGGATCACCTACTGTAACGATTACACATATCGAGGCGAAATTGTTTCTAAGACAGTAGTTTATATCACGACACGATTTCTGTTTTTGCCGTTTGTTTGATTTATATTGTCCCGTTAGTGTTAACGGTTTATTTTACAGTAATATTACTAATATTGTCTTCCAACATCTAATCATGATTCTGTCTCTGATTTAAAGCCATCTATAAGAAAAGAGGTTGCCATGGGCTCAAGGAGTTTAGCACAATAATGAAGTCTTAAGTACACTGAAAATTACTAAACAAAGCTGCCAAGAAGGGAAACCGCGTTAAAATTTGTCCACAGTCATACATTAAAAGAGTTTCAAAAAGATCAGAATGTCGAGTTATTTTCAAGATTATGAACTTATATATTCTGTTCACGTGTGAAATTGACACTTTTCAGACTTATGAAATCTATGTTATTTGAACTATTGTTTTATGAATTACGACTAGAGGTGTGTATAGTTAATTCAAATATTATATCGGTTAATTTATAAGTTATGTTTTTAGTATAATTAAAATTTATTATTTTTAAATATTATTATTTAATTGTACTAAAAATATAATTTACAGATCAATCGTTATAAACCCCTTTAAGTACAAGTGTCTTTATCTAAATCTCATATTTTGGTTTCGTCTATGTTCGAAATTCTAATATAGCTAAAACTTTTTATTTTTTAACAAAAATATTTGTATTGGCCATCGAATATACGTAAATAAGTAAACGCAATCGTGTCAGACGCAAATGCATGCATTTAGTATTCAGTCATTGAATTGGAGCAACTTATTAGTGCCACATGTACAGTTTTGTTTTTGTCTGTAATTAGTGTTGCAGTTGCAGACAAAGTTTCTGCACAGAAATCTATGTGCAGTCTCTGTCTTCAGCTTCATCTAGACGAGCAATGTCGTGTGCATCACTACAAAACAGTGAAAGTGTCCAGTCGGGGGTGGTGTGTTTTAAAAACAGACAGATAGGGTACGTGTGAAAATAATTGTGAAACGTTGAGCAATCACATCACATTTGACAAGTTATATATGTATGTGTATATTTAGTACACATATACACTTGGATAAAAACTGTTGTTCTTACTTTTCTATTCTGTTAGAAAAGATATATAAACACTTGCTGGTCCCTGTACCTAGATGGAATGAATCACAAGATTCTCAATTATCCATTGCAATTTCAACAGGTGCAAAACCCTAATGTTTTGGGTTAAACAATTACATAACTTTGATTTAGTTAATTGAGTATTCATTAACACTCCGACAAGTATTGAAATTTAAACTTCACTAATAATTTTATTTAATAGATAATATGTAAGTATAACTTTCAACCCTTCATCAGAATCGAAATCGGAGGGATAATATTCAATTCCCTTCTATAGTTGTGTTGTTGCTGTCAAATTTTAAAGACAAAATAGGATTTCTTGTTGTATGATGTTATTGGAAAAGTCAATTTGGGTTACTTTGAACACGTATTGTAATCTCAAATATGCAATTATGGTTTCAAATTAGCAAACTTGAAAATGATAGTTCATGGAATCAGTTCCCTTTTGGAGATGGCAAAAGGTAAAGAAAGAAAAGAAGAATTGCAGAAGACAACTCTTTAATCACTCAAAAACAGACCTGAACACAATGAATAGGTTGGAATTTCTTGTCTTTTTACAAGAATTTTACTTTAATTTTGTTTAAACTTTTGTCTGCTAGAATGTTAACTATAATTACGTCAAATTGGTGTATGAGTCTTGGGCTGGACCGTCCAACCTATGTTTTAATTAATTAATATCTAATTTACTAATTAGTATTTTAATATTATAAGTTGTCGATCACCGGAGTTATTTTTTTATTTTTTCTTTTATTATTAAT
The DNA here is from genome assembly GCA_019671005.1 of Hibiscus mutabilis. Classification (NCBI taxonomy): domain Eukaryota; kingdom Viridiplantae; phylum Streptophyta; class Magnoliopsida; order Malvales; family Malvaceae; genus Hibiscus; species Hibiscus mutabilis. The sequence goes on along the minus strand of CM033721.1, from coordinate 16,288,930 downwards.
AAAAAATTATGTTTTGTGGCACAGTTTTTTTTTTGTTTTTCTGATCCGTTTCATTTGTCGTTTTAGCATGATTTCAACATACCTTAATGGTAGTTTGGTGTTTGTACCGAGATCTTCACGACGTTAGTTTCTGATTTTGATTCTGTCAGTGGTCATACAAAGATAGATCCCCACTCGGTTGATGATTGTTTGTCGATGTAATCAGACCTGCGTAGTGCAATAATCTGCCTGATAGTTTGATTCACTCACCACTCTTTTTTCATTCGCAGAGCGTATCGTTTGGATAAAAAAAATTCAAAAAGGCTTCTGGATTTTGACGATATGCTAATCTCTGTAGAAGTATTTATTTTTAGGGAAAATATATGATGCACTGGCAGTGGAAACATTTTGTTTCCACAAACGCCCTAACTTCAGGGGTTAGAAATCTAATTTAGGGTTTATAGTTTAAGGGTTTAGAGGTTTAGAATTTAGAATTCGTGGTTAGAATTTAGGGTTTAGTGTTAGGGTACAAGGTTTAGAGGTTAGGCTTTAGGTTTTAGGGTTATATAGTAGAGATTTAGGTTTTTACCTATAACCCCAAATTCTAACCCTAAACTCTAAATTCAAACCATAGTCCCTAAATTCTAAGCACATACACCTAAAACCCTAAACTATAAACCCTAAACCAAATTTCTAACCCTTAAAATTAGGGCGTTTGTGAAAGTAAAATATTTCTACCGCTAGTGCATGGTATAAGTACCCTTATTTTTATTTACACATTTGAGTTGTATGAGATTTTAATGGACTAGTCTCAATCATTCTCCTTCTAGATGCGTTGTATTTATAATATTTTTTTATAAATTTTAATAACAAAAAATTATGCTATAGACCTGACTCACCACGTCATCTATAGTCTCAACCAATAAAAATTATATATTTCATTAATTTTTTTCATGTCATTTTTTTACCAAGTAAATCTATACTTGATAAAATGTGTTTTTAAATTTAATTTACAATAAATTTAAGTAAAAATTCACTTGGTAAAAAGTAATATAAAAAATAAATAAAATTAATAATTTTATTTTGTTAAAACTATAATATATATATATGTGTGTGTGTGTCTCCCCTCTATTTCTCCTTTGATCCAATTCCAAAGCCCACAGAAAATATAACCAAACCCTCCAGGAAAGAAACAACCGACTTTCCCTCCCCCTGTTTCTTCAGCTTCTATCCAAAAAAAAAACACCCCAAAACCCAGAAAACAACTGCTCTAATCTAATAAATCACACATTTTTTTTCCTTTTCCTGGAGGAACCTCGTAAAATAGAAACAAGTTTAACCCTTTCCCCCCTTTAATTTCATAATTTTGGCAATGAAATGTGGATACCCTGAATCGCCCTCTTCCTCTTCCGGTCCACCTCAATCCCGAACCAAACATAACCCTCAAGGTAAAATTTTTGTTGGATTTTGATTCTTTTTCTGGGGTTTTGATGGCTTGCATTTGTAATTACGCAAGTTTTCAGTTTTGGGCTTTTATATTTTATTCAATTGCAGTTTCTTAAAATGTACTATTTTTTTTAAACTTTTAGTTTGGTTATCTGGCTAAAGTGTAGATTTTTGCAGGATCCCAATGTTTCGAAGTTTCTTATGATGCAAATTTTCTGGTTAATGAGTTGGCTTTTGGACTTGGGTTTTAAAGTTCAATTTGAGAGGACTGAAAATGATTCCAGTTTTTTATTGCTAGCTTTAAAGCTAATAAATGAAAATTTTAGTCTTAAGTTTTATTAAAGAAGCTGAATTTGTATTGTGGTTATACTGTTAGGTGATGCACCATTTTTGGAGGATGAGAGCACAAAGATTTATGCTAGGAAAGTAGCTGATCATTATAGTGAAGAACAAATCAAACTTTGGAAGAACGAGAAGCGAGTCCGATCATTCACTTAAAGAAGCTAAATAATTGGGTGTGTTGTTGAATAACATGAACTGCATTCTGAACTTGTGATATAATTTTTGAATCATTTCTCAGCGTTTTTCTTCTTGATTGGACAGATTAAAAGTGTCTTGATTCAGCTTTATGCTCGTAGGGGTGATGCTGTTCTTGATCTTGCCTGTGGCAAGGTATTTTGGGACCCTTATTTGTAGTTATCTTTCTTATTTATTTTCCCCAAATTCAATGTTCTTTTAGACCTCATGTTATGGTTTGTTTTTTGTGTGTTTTAGGGTGGTGATCTCATCAAGTGGGATAAAGCAAAGGTTGAATACTATGTTGGCATTGATATAGCTGAAGGGGCTCGGTAATTGCTAAAATACTTGGTTTTATTCCCTTTTTTTGTTTGCTCATTTATCCGGTTTAGTGGCTCGGTTAAGTTGTGGCCACTCTATCTGGTATCTAGACCTCTTTGAGTACTTATCATAATTATTCCGAGCCACTGATTTCTTAAGCAGTAGCATTTATAACATCAATGCTGAATTATTTCCAAATAGACACACGAACCAGTTGGAATTGTTGCACAGTTTGTTCTACTCTGGACTTCATGAAATAATTTTTGAAATACAGCTTTCTGGAACATGAGTCTTGTGCATTAGTGGATGGGAGTGTATATATTTTCTGGCTTAAAATCACAGATAAAATGCGTACTTCTAAGGCTATTAACAGCTTGAAAGTCAAGTTCTCTTGCTATACAATTTTCGTTCCCATGCTCCTACAAACCTGAAAAAAAAAATTAGAGAGTAGAAAACAGAGAAATGAATCTTTCTCTGGTATTTATCCATGTCACAAATTGCAATATTGATTTTGCATTCTCCATTTATGCACAGATAGAAGATTGTCGTACGCCATATAACGGTGATGCAGACCATCATCAACGTCGCAAAAAGTTCACTTTTCCTGCCCGTCTCATATGTGGAGATTGTTTTGAGGTAATGACATTGTTGATGATCACTTTTAAAATACATCCTAATTACGAACTAGCCCACATATATAGTTTCCACTTCTCCGGATTAATCATCTAATTAAATGGTAATTAGTCATGGTCAATTTGGATAGGAATAATGTCTTACCTTTGAAACAAAATGTCTTGTAGGCAACTGGATTTTGGGACCAATTTATGTACATGGTGTAGTATGTGTTGAGGTATGTTTCTAACTTTTACATTTTGATGATTTTCAGGCGCGTCTCGATACAGTTTTGGCAAATGATGGTCCTTTTGATATCTGCAGTTGCCAGGTGATTGGAGTGTCATTGATGTTTTCTTCAATGGTTAGAATTTGGAAAATCTGCTAGTAAATGCGTATTCTGCTTCCCTACGATAAATTTACCACAAAGGATTAGCAATATCTGTTGAAGCTATTTGACAATTTGTTGCCTTGTCTATAATTGCTTGTTGTTCAGAAGCTCGAGCTGGAGTTCGTTAATCTTTAGTATTCTGACAATATTCTTTTAGAAAAGGCTACATATATAGAAGAGCTACGGATGCTATGAACTGGCTGTTTTTGCATGCAAACTCTTTATGTAACTGACACTGTAATTGTGGCTATAACAAGACAATCTTGGATTTTGCAGTTTGCCATGCATTATTCCTGGTCCGCAGAAGCGCGTGCACGTCGGGCATTGGCCAATGTTTCAGCTTTACTTCGTCCAGGAAGCACCTTCATCAGGACAATGCCAGATGCCAATGTGATAATTAAAAAACTAAGACAAGGTTTACTATTGCAAGTCCCCTTGTAGTTCTTGTCTTTAAAAAATGTTATAGAGAGTTGTTTCCTTTACGGATATCAAGGTTAATTTTATATCAAAATTGATAGCTAACTAAAGCAAAAACTGAAACTTATGGTTAAGAAGCACCATATGCATAACTAAAAATTTAATACAATTAAATAGGAAATCGGTTTTAACCACCGGGCTTATGTGAGATGGTAAGGGTCTCTCCTACCTTAACCAGTGTTAGAGGGTTTGATACTCGCTCTGGGTATGAATAGCTTTAAAACTTGTGGTCAGTGGTTGAGGGTTTTATTTGGGGTCAGTTTTAGGTTATCTAGTCATACTTAACTATTTCCATTCTGGACTATATGTTATTACTATAAAGCTTTCTTCTGTTCCTTGCCATTTTTGAGCTTTAAGATTGTTGGGCTTGACAGACTGCATTTTTCATTATTGATTTGAATGCTATTTTCACTGTGACTATGCAGCTGAAGAAATGTCTTTTGGCAACAGTGTCTACTGGATAAAATTTGATGAAGAATTTTCTGACAAGGTGAATGACATTGTTTTAAAACTAAATTTACAGAAAGATATTGATGTTTTATCCTATTCTGACCCTCTTTTACAACATGATTCAGAAGTTTAAATCTTCAAGTCCCTTTGGTATCAAGTACAAGTTTCACTTAGAGGTACTGTTTTTGATGATATCCATTCTTGATATTGACCTTTTATATCAAATAATAGGAATTCTATTGCTTATCGTATTGTAATTTGAGGGGATAATATGTTTCATTATGATGTCTTGCTGCAGGATGCTGTCGACTGCCCTGAATGGATTGTTCCCTTCCATCTCTTCAAGTCGTTAGCAGATGAGGTATGATGCTGTTCATGCTAAACTCTTTTTTCTAGAAACTGGAGGTTTCTAGCTTTCTTATAAATATTATTCAAATCAGAATTCTGTTTCCCTGGGACGATTTCATCGCATTCTTTTGTTTTATTATGTACTATAAACTTGTTACGATCATGCTTTCTTGTATTTGTCTCCGCAGTATGATCTAGAACTAGTTTTTGTCAGAAATTCGCATGAATTTGTGCACAAGTACATGAAAAAACCGGAATGGCAACAAAGACCAAAGTAAGTTCTCGTTTCCCAAATACTTCAGCATTTTCTTTTACATTCTCGACTCTGATAAATTTTTGTCTTTGTTTCTCCACTCTGATACCCAGGCACATTGTCTCCAGATGAATGGGAGGTGGCTTATTTATACCTCACATACGTTTTAAAGAAGGTTGGTCCCGAATCGTTTTTCTTATTATCTTCTCCTCTCGCCTCTTATTTGCTATTTGCATCATGCATTCTCGACTCGCCGTCTTTCAGATTCCTCTACAGTTCGATGTTACTAACTTGTCGGAAAATTTTCTTTCCAGCGTGGCCAACCGGATCGGACACAAGCAAACAGTAGAAAAAATAAAGGGCAGATGCAAATATCGAAGGAGGATATCATGTATATTAGTAGTGATGTTTAACAGGGAAACCTAATAAATCCCAATGTTTTTTTTAATAATTCATGGCAATTCAGTTTTTTTTTTCTAGGTTTACAAATTCTTGTAACATTCCTTGATTTGCACGGAACCTTTATACACAATTAATTTGTAATTTTGGGACTGATTTTGTAGTAAAGATAAATGGAGAATGACCGGAGAACCTCACCGGCCGATCGATAACATCGGTTATGAAGCCAATTGGCCTTTTCAGACATGTACCATTGTTAAAATGACCTTTAAATGTTTGTTAACAAGAATTTAAAGTGATTTTGCTTTACCGCCTGATTTTAAGTGACCTTTAAAATGACCTTTAAATGCTTATTGTTTTAAACAAGAGTGAGATCAGTTAATGTAGGTTTTTTTGTTTAACTACCGGGAAGGGAAACAACCTATCAACCCAGTTTTTTTATTTATAATATCGGGATTTAAATTCCTGATTTTGCTTGTTTAAAGAATCTAGCGCTTTATTTATTGGTTGGTTGATTGTGTTAACTAGTTTTTAATATACTATGAAATTTAATTTTTGAATTGACTTGCTCTGGTGGAAATCTGAAAAAATTAATAATTTTAAGAGTTTTAAAAATTAATAGTGATCCAAACGGAAAAGAAAAATAAAACTAAAGAAGGGCAAACACTGACAACACCAAAGCTAGGGTAGTTCTAGAATGAAATACTTTTACAGTGCTGTTAAAATAAGGTGATCTTACACAAATCATTACTCAGTTGGTAGAAAAATTTATAGCTACACAAATTCTTATCTAAGACAAAATCTACACTGAGTGAGAATTTATGTAGTTACACAAGTTCTACCGAAATTCTTACCCAGTCTTATAAAAATTTTTACTATTTTTTGTAAGAATTTATGTTGGCCCGTATTGATGAGTGATTTAAATAATTATTATTTTGTTATTAATTACTCATTGTTTGTCGGTTTATGTTGCTAATTTGGGCGTTTTCTCTTATTTTCTGTGCAGGACATTGGATTCCAGAAACTGTGCTAAAAAGGGCAAAGTTCTATAGTTTTATTTTCTGGAGTCAAGACTGAGCTAGTGGGCGTGAATTTGTGCATGAAATCTGACGTGGCGTCCAGTTAGCAGCTTCCAAAAGATGACGTCAGTAGTATCAAATAGCTTATTAGTCGCGTATCGATAGCTTATCAGCTGGAATTTAAAATTCAAACTTGGAATTATCATTTGTATTTAATTTAAATATTTTTAAGATTTATCCTTTATCATTTTTAAGGTTTTAGAAGACTATAAATACCCCTTTGGGGTAAACTCTAAAATCATTCTCATTCTTAGCTTTGTTTTTACTTTGGAAGTTTTATAAAATTCTCTCTTCTTTTCATTTATGTTCTTTAGTTTTTATTTATTTTCTTTTAAATGCTAAGCATGGTTTTTACCATAATCATGCTTAGCTAATTTTCCAATTAGCTAAGGGCTTAAAGTGAAGCTTCAATTCACCTTGTGAGAGTTAAAAGCACTTAACAACTTCATTTTACATTCTCAATTTTCTGAAAACTTAGATCGACAATCGGCCTTTCTATTAAAATCTTTTCGCTTTCATTTCAAAAGTGCATGTTGACTTGATTGTTGTTTAGATTTATAGTTGGGAAGAAGGATCGACTTCTAGCAAATTCGACTTCCTATGAACACACTTAGCGACGGATTCGCTAAGGAAAATTGAGATCGGATTAGATTCTCATCGAGACAACATAATCTGAGTCGGGTTTTTCCAAATTCTAAAATTGTTTTATTCTAACGGCAATAATCGTGGTTAGTCTAACCAGAAAACTGGAATCTAAAAATTAATTTTAGATTGTCGGTTTACCGAAGAGAAAAATAAGTTACAAGGGTTGGGCCTTGTAGACTGTAACCGACATGTATCCGGAGTAAAAATTCTTTTTCGATGATCATTTTGAATTGAAGCGGAACAAAGCTTGAGACTAATTAATTTAATTAATTTACTCATCAAAATTTACTTCCATCGTTTTCGCTTTTACTCTACAGTTATTTTCTAGCTTTCTTGCTCAAACCCCTATTCAATATATTGCCTCGAAACAGTCAGAATCAAAACCTCATAATATCAAAAACTTCTTAGTCCCTGTGGACCGACACCTTCTTCTCTATACTACGTCTTTATTTATTTAATTTGAGATTAAAGCATTTATTTGACAATATACGACGCTTGTCAAATTGGCGTCGTTGCCAGGGACTTCAGCAAAGTTACTAATATAGTTGTTTTTTCATTTATGACCAGGAAGAATCTGGGCGAATTAGCATATTTTGAACCGGAAATTGAAGCATTAGCCCAAAGACTACACAGACAAACACTTCGGGAAAGGAAACGTAGACTACGACGACAACAACTCGAATGCGATCTAGAATTATCCTCTGAAGCTGAAACACATTTCGAGCACACCAACGATGAACAAACTTCAATGGCGAACGATGACCAAACCATTTGCCAACTTGTCGGTGCACCAGACGATCAACAACCTTTGTGCATAATATTCCCGAATGGCACAACACCATTCGCACTCAAGATGGGCTTGATATATCTTTTACCAAGTTATCATGGTTTGCCCAGCGAAAATCCTCACAAACACCTCAAAGAAATCCATATGGTTTGTTTGAGTACAAAAGCACATGGAGTGTATGAAGACCAAATAAAACTTCGTGTTTTTCCTTTTTCTTTAGCTGATATTGCCAAAGATTGGTTATTTGACTTACCTTCAAACTCGGTTACAACTTGGACTGACATGGCTCAGCTTTTTCTTGACAGGTTCTTCCCTACAGTCAAGGTGGGCGAACTAAGGCGGAGCATCTTGAGTATCTGACAAAAGGATACCGAGTCATTATACGACTATTGGGAGCGATTCAAGAAGTTGTGCGCAAATTGCCCACAACACGGGCAATCAGAACAAACACTTCTCCAGTATTTTTACGAAGGCCTATCTCCGATGGAAATGAAGATGATCGATGCAGCAAGTGAAGGGGCACTTGTGAACATGACCCCAACAACAGAAAGAACTCTAATCTCTATGATGGCCGCTAACTCCCAGCAATTTTACCCTTCAAGTAAACCCTCGAGTTCACGAGGTAAGTACAGTTTCCTTAGAGAATAAAATTGACAAACTATCTGACATAGTTAAATCCTTTGTTACAGACAAAAGAAACGCAACTAGACTTTGCGGGATATGCATGAGTCTAGAACATCCAACAGATTGCTGTCTAATGATACAGGAGGAGGATGTTGCGCAAGTAAATGCCATGGGTAATTTTCTCGGACCTCCCCAGAGACCATACAATCCCAATGCTAACACATACAACCCAGGATGGAATGATCATTTGAATTTCAATTATGTGCAAAACCAGAGACCAAATTAATCTTATTAACCACCTGCACCACAACAATATCAACTGCAAAAACCATTGTTGGATTCGATTGTTGAAAGGTTGGCGTTATCCCAAGAAAAATGTCAACTAAAGACCGAAGCATACTTTCAAGAAATTGACAAACAAATGAGTCAACTGACTTTAGTGGTGAGTCATTTAGAATCCAGAGGAAAGCCGCCGTCACAAATAAAGGTGAACCCACGAGAAAATGTTAATGCAATCACACTTCGAAGTGGCACTGTTGTCACAATGTTAGTCCGTAAAGATGTTGCTGCAGAACCCCAGAAGTAAGATGAATCGAATTTCCAGAAAATAAAAGTAGATGTTGACGCAGAAACCCAAAAAAGAAGAAAGTCGAGTCACAAACTCTTCCTGAGCCATCTCCCTATGCCACGCCACCTCTCTTTCCGTTGAGATTAGTTAAACGCGATAAGCAAGCCGAAGAACAAGAAATTTTTGATATGTTCCGTAAAGTGGAGGTAAACATACCTCTCCTCGATGTGATTAAAAAAGTTCCACGGTATGCCAGGTTCTTGAAGGACCTTTGCACAAACAAGCGAAGGCTTACCGAAATTGAGAAGATGAATTTGGGGGAACACGTCTCAACCATTTTCCAATAGAAGCTTCCACCAAAATTGAAGGACCAAGGTATGTTTGCCATTCCCTGTAAAATCGGTAAGATTGTATTAAACGTGCAATGTGTGATTTAGGCGCTTCCATAAACGTTATGCCTATTTCTATTTACAACTCACTTTCTGCTGAGCCATTGAAGGAAACTAAAGTGACGATATAGCTGGCTGACCGGTCCGTGATATACCCAGAATGACTCCTTGAGAACATCTTAGTAAAGGTAAATGAACTTATTTTTTTGACAGATTTCTATGTCATCGACATGGAAAACGACCGATCAAACACTTCTTTAGAAATTCTTCTTGGTCGTCCCTTCCATAGTGCGGCAAATACAAAAATCGATGTAAGAAGCGGAATTCTTACAATGGAGTTTGATGGTGAGGTTGTTAAGTTTAACATTTACGAAGCAATGTGATATCCTGATAATGCCGCTAGTATTAATTTTATTGATGTTATTGAGCCTGCCGTTGAAGAGTCTTTCGAGTCTAACTTGGTTGATGATCTGTGCAAGGAATTGAAGGACTTTGAAGAAGAAATCATGAAGTTTGAGAAAAAAATTTCAATTGATTCTGATTCAAGCCTTACTCCATCTAAATCTAAACTCTTACCTTCGATTTTGCAGATACCAAAATTGAAGTTAAAATCACCGTTGGAATATGTGGACAAGCTGAAAAAGATCCGAAGAAAAACTTATGAGAGTGTTCGAAGCTACAAGGATAAAATGAAGGAACTTTATGATCGTAGAATTTTTCGTAAGAACTTTCTTCAATGGAAGAAACGTATGAAGTGGAGGGAGTATCTCTTTCCGAGCATGTAGTCTGAATCAGGTTGTCGAGCTAAACGACGTTAAATAAAGCGCTAAATGGGAGGCAACCTATTTTATTTTTCGTTTGTTGAATTCTTATTCGTTTTAATTTTATTATTTTTTGTTTATTTTTGTCTTACTTTTATTTTGTTTTTTTAATTTAATTTAATTTTTTATTTTTGAGTTTCCAGGTACCTAATTGTATCGACAAAGTAAGGGACGGTATTCGCAGCTTGCATGGACAATGGGCCATTAAAAGAAAATTAAAGTGGGCATTGCAGTTCACATTAGCAAAACCCTTACCATCCCTTGGTGCACATTAGCCAAGCCCAATATTTCATCTGCTGCCTATCACCTTAATCTCTATTTTAAACCTATTTTTTCAATCAATTTTAAATTTTCCTCGTGGACCCCACGTTACTTTGATAAACCAAATCATCTTCCTTAAGCAAATTCTTTTCCCTTTTTTTTCACAATCCCCATGTGATTACAATAAAACAAAAACCTAAAAACCTTATCTTTATCCTTATTTTAAAATTTGAAAAAACAAACTAAATAAAATACAAACTAAATAAATGGGTTTAAAATAAGGATAAAATCCCATAAACCTCATACCCTTTTGACCATGGTTCGGTGTTCTATTTTCAACATATAAATTCCATTTTCTATAAAGTTCACTCAGAATCACTCACGTGATTCAATTACCCTACACCCTTTCTTTTTCCCCACTCTGCTGCATACCCAAATCAGCCGCATACGCACAATGGTAAGAACAAGGCAGCAAACAAATGCCCCTTCTCAGGTCGAACTCGAGCCTTCACATGTTTGCGTCGCATCATTGATCGTTCGACCACCATCCGTCGGCCATACATCCTGACGTGGCCATGGCCGTCATTAGAACGGGGAGTATCTCTATTCTCTCTCTATGTTTTCTTTTCCATATTATGACAATATGACCTAAGTGAGGGGGTGGCAATTGCATCAAATTTACACTGCTTATTTGGTTGATTGGAATTGGGGTTTTTCTTGAATTAATGTGTTGAAATTGATTGTTGCATATCTTTTTTTTCACCTTGTTTCTTTGACTTTTCTTGTGAATTTCGATCTCGCTTTTGTTGGAATTTAGGTTGTATGATAGCACTTGGCATGACTAATTGTTTTTTTTTTTAATTTCAATTGACATTTCATGCATTTGTTAGTTAAATTGATAATATGACTTAGTACAATTTGAACCTTTCATGTGAGTTTTTGAGCCTAATGAGCATACATTTGCATTCTTGTTCTTTGTTTACTTGAGTGTGCCGACTAATTCTTGGCATTCTAGAACTTGTAGCGTAATACTTTTCGAGACTACACGATTGAATATGTTGATTTAGTATGATATGGGCATTAGGATTTAACCATTTTCTCTTCCCAAAAAATAGCCTACTCTTGTTTATCTTCCCCTTAGTGAGCCAATTTTTGAGTCTTCTATCATTTTCTTTGTTTACCACATCATTAAACCGAGCCTATTTTATTTTCCCCCTTTTGTCACCCTTTTTTAGGACGAAGTTAAGGTTGTTCCGCTGACACAAAAATTAGTGCAAAAAAATAGTGCAAAAATTTTGAAATGATTCGAACAACAAAAAAAATATATACAATTTGGTTCGAACAGCAGCAAAAAAGAAAAAAAATAGAAAAGTTCGACGAGGAAAAAGAGAGTGAATAAAGCTTTGATTGTTTGATTTCTTATTTCCTTTATTCAATTTTTACTTTCTTTTGAATAATCCTTTGGAATGATCTTCTTTTTGTCTTAAAATTTTAACCCGATCTTTGACCTTTATACTACCCGAACCTCAGCCCCATTACAACCCTTTTAAAGATCTCTTGATTATTGCATCATGTTCATACTTGGTAGTGGAGATTGGATTTAGTTACAAGTTTATGGTAATGTTTTGATTAGTTAGGCTTGAGTGATTCTTTCACCCAAAACACTTTGAGCGGAATGGGTGAGCCACTGTGAGGTACTAAGTCTTGCTTCTTTGAGATCAACGGATAATTGGAATGCCATGCTTTGCTTATACTCGCTTTTAGTTAAGTCTTTGCTTGATTACTCTTGGATTTCATCATTTGCTTTGATTTACTTGAAAGACTTGGAAATTTTGTGAAATAGAGATGGCAACTTGAGGTTTTTGATACATTGATTGAGAAATGCTTGAGGACAAGCATTGAATAAGTGAGGGGGAATTTGATGAGTGATTTAAATAGTTATTATTTTGTTATTAATTACTCATTGTTTGTCAGTTTATGTTGCTAATTTAGACATTTTCTCTTATTTTCTGTGCAGGACATTGGATTCTAGAAACTGTGCTAAAAACGGCAAAGTTATGCAGTTTTATTTCTGGAGTCAAGGCTGGGTTAGTGGGCATGAATCTGGGCATGAAATATGAAGTGGCGTCCAGTCAGCAGCTTCTAGAAGACGATGTTAGCAGCGTCAGATAGCTTATCAGCCGCGTATCGATAGCTTATCAGCTGAGATTTAAAATTCAAACTTGGAATTATCATTTGTATTTAATTTAAATATTTTTAGGATTTATCTTTTATCATTTTTAGGGTTTTAGAAGACTATAAATACACAGGTAAACTCTAAAATCATTCTCATTCTTAGTTTTGTTTTTACTTTGGAAGTTTTATAAAATTCTCTCTTCTTTTCATTCATGTTCTTTAGTTTTTATTTATTTTATTTTAAATGCTAAGCATGGTTTTTACCAAAATCATGCTTAGCTAATTTTCCTATTAGCTAAGGGCTTAAAGTGAAGCTTCAATTCACCTCGTGAGAGTTAAAAGCACTCAATAACTTCGTTTTACGTTCTCAATTTTCCGAAAACTTAGATCGACAATCGGCCTTTCTATTAAAATCTTTTCACTTTTATTTCAAAAGTACACGTTGACTTGATTGTTGTTTAGATTTATAGTTGGGAGGAAGGATCGGCTTGTAGCAAATTCGACTTCCTATGAACACACTTCTAAGGGAAATTAAGATCGGATTCGATTCTCATCGAGACAACATAATCCGAGTCAGGTTTTTCCAAATTCTAAAACTGTTTTATTCTAACGACAATAATCGTGGTTAGTCTAACCAGAAAACTGGAATCTAAAAATTAATTTTAGATTTTCGGTTTACCGAAGAGAAAAATAAGTTACAAGGGTTTGGCCTTGTAGACTGTAACCGGCATGTATCCAGAGTAAAAATTCTTTTTCGATGATCATTTTGAATTAAAGCGGAGCAAAGCTTGAGGCTAATTAATTTAATTAATTTACTATTCAAAATTTACTTCCATCATTTTCGCTTTTACTCTACAGTTATTTTCTAGCTTTCTTGCTCAAACCCCCATTCACTATATTGCCTCGAAACAGTCAGAATCAAAACCTCCTAATATCAGAAATTTCTTAGTCCATGTGGACCGATACCTTATTCTCTATACTACGTCTTTATTTATTTAATTTGAGATTAATACATTTATTTGACAATATACGATGTTTGTCACATATTTTAGATGGTTTTTTAGACTTTCTTCCAAAACTAAAGATAAATAAATTAAGGTGCAAAAATTATTCATGTACCCTAAATTGCCTGTGGTTGCGGATCCCTTTAATGGTAATCTTTTGGTTATTTTCTTTTTTAAAAAATCACACATGTTTGTTAAAAACTAACTTTTTTCAAGGGAATAAAATATGAATAATAATTCATTTTGTTATGAATATCTTTATTTATGGTGGATATCCATATATTAAATGAGACTTTAATGTATTTTATTATTAGGACTTAATACCCATTGAAATTAGGGTTTCCATCTTATGCCTATAAATATAGAGTTTGGAGAAAGTATTGTACACAACCCTACTTTGAGAATATAATATAAGTCTCTCTTTTTGTCTCTCATCTTGTTCTTGTTCATCTATTTTATTCTTGCTTTTTACTTTATTCACAACACGTTATCATCACGATCTCGCTCCATTACCAATGTTCTTGTTGATGATTCTCGGAAAAAAATTCCAATTTGATATTGGTGATCACATCTATTATATATTCAACTCAGCCTGAAAAGTCTGATATGCTTATTATGTTCTTGAGACAGTAAGAAAAATCAATTTAATTTATTTATGAAAATTTCCCATGGATCGATGTTAGAGATACTATTCACTTATTGATTTTAGGTTTTTCTTATAATCCAATCGTAGGTTATAAACTAATTTTAGGGATATTTTTCTACCTTTTGTTTTTGGATTTATTATATTCGATTATGGATTCTTTTCATCTCCCAATTAAATATTCCACGAACCTTATGAATCAGAAGATGAGATTTTAAATATATTGAGATTCCCTTTTGTTCTTTAGCGTTTATTTATGTTATTTTATTTATTAAAGTTGGGATTTTTAACCATATTTTGAGTTTTACATGATATCTTTAAATGGCTTGGAAAGAGATTACGAGGAGTTGTCTTGGTAATTTATATCTCCATTGTCCTCGAGAGGAAAATCAATATCGGTAAACCCTATTTTTATTCTTTAAATTATGATTTTAAAGTGCAATAAATTATGGTGATTTATGATCTACAAGAAGACTGTTGTAAATTATGGTGATTTATATTCTCTGTTCTATTGGTTTAATCCAAGTATATTGGTTGGACATCCCGTTCTGCTAGGTTATTGGTCTCAAAGAAGGTTTCTAAAGGACCTTGTGAACTGGTTTAACAATGCCGCGTACGAGGATTAAATATTTGGAATAATATGCTCAAATTAAGGCCAGAACTATTATACTTCTTCGCCATCACCTCCATGAGGGGTTGAAATCTGAATATTTAACGGTGAAAGATCCTCTTATTCCTTGGAATAATCTAAAGAAACGATATGACCATCAGAAAATCGTTATTCTACCTAAAGCTCAATATGGTTGGTCGCATCTAAGATTGCAAGATTTTAAATCAGTAAGCGAGTATAACTCTGCTATGTTTCGAATTACTTCACGGTTGAAGTTATGTGGTCAAAATATTATTGATGAGGATATGTTGGAAAAAAACATACTACATTTTTATGCAAATAATGTTGTCCTTAGACACAATATCGTGAAAAATATTTTAAAGGCCCACTGGCTCCACTCCATTCCCTGAAGTGAATATGAGATCTTATAATAAATAAATGCCACATTAGTAGTTGTGGTCATGGTTAAGGCTATGGACAAAGATATTATGGTCATTTTGAGAATAATTATACCCACCACAAGTGAAACAATAAAGATACCAATAGTGCAAAATATCATTCCAAGAAAGAGGAATCCATGCGTCATAGATGTGGCAACTTAAATCATTGGCTTTGTATTTGCCGAATGCCAAAGTATTATGGACCTTTATCCACAATCATGAATGATAAAGAAAAGAAAATATAAACAAATTTTGTTTATGACGAAAATAATTATGGCGTTTTTAGTCTAGCTCAATTAGATATTGTTGATTTTCTCATAACCCTTGAAGGAAATAATTTGCCATTTATTTTATTTCCCTTATAACCTTTAAAGGGAATAATTGATCCTTTATTTATTTTGTTTTATGTTAATTTACTTTATGTTAATTTGTTTTACATATTATTTATTTACGCTTTACGTTAATTATCCTTTGAAGAATACGATTACTTCCGGAATAAAATATGCAATGAACTGTGGCGATTTATGCTTAGCAGACAGTGCAAGTACTCATACTATACTTAAGCATAAGAACTATTTTTCCATTTAAATGCAAGGGGGGAAATGTGAATACTATATCTCAAAGTACTAAAATATCAATGCTCTAGAAGAGTAATAAGTTCTTGTGACATTATCTTTAATAGATAATTGATTTGATATGTGCTATATTTAATATTTTTCATTCCCTGAAGTGAATGGTACAAAGCACATATTTTTTATTCCCCGAAGTGAATGGTCAAAGGTGCATAATTATGCATATTTTCCCATTTAAAATGCAAGGGAATAATACAGTACTATATCCGGAAGTACTAATATCATAGAAGGCTCCGGAAGAGCAAGTATGTTATTTCCAAATGGAACTCTATTCCATATTCATAACGCGTAATACTCGCCAAAATCGCAAAGAAACTTGTTGAATTTTAAAGATATTCACAGAAATGAATATCATATTGTGACTATTAGTGAAGTGGATGATGACTATCTCCATATTACGAGTATAAACCAAAGAAATAAGAAAATCTTGATAAAATTACATGCACTGTCATTCGGATTGTACTACACAAGAATTAGTACAAATTGAAGCTCATGCTATTGTAAACCAAAAGTTTACTGATAACTTTATGATTTGGCATAATCAGTTAGGCCATCCCGGTTCAATTATGATGCGAAATCTATTGATACTTCATGTGGTTATTCATTGAAGAACTGATAGATTCTTCAAAGTAATGTTTTTCATGTGATGCTTGCTTTCAAGGCAAATAGATTATTCAACCATCACCAGCTAAGATAGATTATGAATCTATTAATTTTCTGTAACGAATATAGGGTGATATATGTGGGCCCATACACCCTTCTTATAGATCGTCTAGATATTTTACGGTTTTAATCGATGCATCGACTAGATGGTCGTATGTATCCTTGTTATCAACCCGCAACTTGGCGTTTGTGAGGTTACTTGCTCAGTTGATAAAATTATGAGCACATTTTCCAGATTACCCCATAAAGATAATCACTCTTGATAATGCTGGTGACATGCCATTTTTATATGCAGCATCACTAATTCGCATCAAGCCAACAAATTATCATAAGTTCTCCCCATTTGGTTTTTGGTCAGGAACCAAATAGTTTTCATCTTAGAATTTTTGGGTGTGCGGTATATGTTTTAATTGCTCCACCGCAACGCACAAAGATGAGTCCTCAAAGGAGGTTGAGAATATATTTCGAATTTGAATCCCCTTCGATAATTAAATATCTCGAGCTTCATATGAGGAATTTGTTTACAACTTGATTTACTGACTGTCATTTTAATGAATCGATTTTCCCAACATTAGGGGGAGAAAATACACAGATGGGAAAAGAAATATATTGGAAAGAATTATCATTATCTTATTTTGATCCACGTACTCAACAATGTCAATGTGAACTGGAAGTTCAAAGGATAATTCATGTGCAAAACTTAGCAAATCAATTGCAGATGGTTTTTCTGACACTAAAAGAGTGGCTAAGTCACATATTAGGGGGAGAAAATACACAGATGGGAAAAGAAATATATTGGAAAGAATTATCATTATCTTATTTTGATCCACGTACTCAACAATGTCAATGTGAATTGGAAGTTCAAAGGATAATTCATGTGCAAAACTTAGCAAATCAATTGCAGATGGTTTTTCTGACACTAAAAGAGTGGCTAAGTCACATATACTAGCTATTAAATTTGATGTCCCAAAAGGACAAACTCTAGTTGCTAATGAGTTTAACTTAAACCTGTAGCGTGGTAGACAAGTAAGTTTCAAAGATAAAAATCCTCGAAAAATAAAAAAAGAGCTATATTTTATGATGGTCTGATCGAGGAGTCAACGTATTATGAAAATCTCTAAAAGAGATTAAAAGGTCTCCAACAGAGACATTGACATGACTCAAGTACCTGATAATAAAGAAATCTCAATAGATTATGTCAATTCTGGTAATAAGTGGAACCAAAATCAACTCGACGTCGATAATACATTTGCATGCAATATAGCACTAGAGATTTTGATGTATATCATGAACTATTGTTAATTGGACAATGTAAAAAAAGAAATGATTGGACAAAATAAAGAGAGGCAATTGAGGCAAAACTAAAATCTCTTTCGAAATGAAAAGTATTCGGGCCTATGGTTCATACACCGGAAGGTGTAAAGCCTGTAGATATAAAAGAGTTTTTGTGAGAAAGAGAAATAAAAGGGAAAATCATAAGATATAAGATCGTTTGATTGCACAAGGATTCTCATAAAGACATGAAATAAATTATAAGGAAACATACTATTCAATCAAATTGAACTTATCCATTTATGAAAATTGGGTGCATATTGTATAATCGCCTCAATGAATACTTATTAGCGGAAGGCTATAAGAATGATTCAATTTCCCCGAGCATTTTTTATTAAGAGGTTTATCTCTGGCTTTGTCATTGTTGTTGTTGTGTATGTTGATGATTTGAATATCGTTGACACTCACGAAGAGACCTCCTTAACAACAGAATCCTTGTGCATCAATCAACATACACAGAAAAATGTTTAAAGAGACTTTACATGCATAACACATATTCGTTGATCACCCTTATGGTTGCTAGGTCTCTTAATGTAAACAAAGATCTATTCTGCCCTCAAGAAAAGGGTAATGATATTCTTGGGCCAAAAACACCATATATATATATATTAATTGATTTGGAAGTATCATATCTTAGTTGGTCCAAAAATACTATCTAAGTGCTACGATACCATTACCTTTAGATCTTTCAAAACTCGATGTCTTTCCAGATCATGTAAATAATTGCTATGCATGAGGCAAAGCCGAAATATGTGTTTGGCTAAACATATCCAGAAGATATGTGAATTGCTGCAACTATCTTGTGTAGAGATAATGCAAAATTTATATCTCAAGGTGGATACATCAAATGTGACAAAACGAAACATATTTCTTCAAAGTTTCGTCCCTCGTGATCTTCAGAAAAATGGAATTTGATGAATCCTTTCAAGTAGTAATTTGTAAGATCTATTCACTAGTGCATAGTCTACTTCAACATTTGAAGATTATATTCAAGATTGAATTATGAAGATTCAAAGATCTTATGTGATTTTTTCATGAGGGGGAGTAAATACGCGTTGCACTCCTTTTTCCTTAACCGAGGTTTTGTCCCAGTGGGTTTTCTTAGTAAGGTTTTTAATGAGACAACATGTTATGCGTATCAAAAATGTGTGTACTCTTTTTCCTTCACTAAGAAGTTTTTTCCCACAGGGTTTTTACCTTAGTAAAGTTTTAACGAGGCACATTATCTTCATGGATATCCAAGGTAGAGTGTTATGAATATATTTATTTATGGTGGATATCCATATATTAAATGAGACTTTAATGTACTTTATTATTAGGGCTTAATACCCATTGAAATTAAGGTTTCTATCTTATGCATATAAATATAGAGTTTGGAGAAAGCATTGTACACAATCCTACTTTGAGAATATAATACAAGTTTCTCTTTTTGTCTCTCATCTTGTTCTTGTTCATCTATTTTATTCTTACTCTTTACTTTATTCACAACACATTTATAATATTTTAAAGTTATTTCAATATTTTGAAGTATAAAATAGTTATTTTAATAATATAAAACAATTCAAATTCGGTTGAATTCAACCATGACTTTTCAACTTATGAACCATAAGTCGTAAAATACTAGTGTTTAGATTTATTTTTGATTTTTGATGCTCATGAATGTATAATTATCACTCTAATAATTATATTTTTCTTACAATTACTTTGTCGTATTTATACATATTACCGATAAATTTGTCATTGTAATTCGTTATTGTTGACAGTCAGAATAGGATGGTGATGATTTCAGACGATTTATCTCTTCTGATTATAAAAAATCGCAATTAACTATTGGTCAAGGAAAGAAAAAAATGAACGGGTTAAAGGAGAGGATGTGCATAGATATAGGATTCCAGAAATCCTTTTTACTCTACCCTCTAAGAGGTATATAAATGCCTCTGACACTCTTTGGTGAGTGTTGTTAAGTCCAGAATTGATGGTATTAATAGGTTGATGGTGAAGATTCGTTTGTCAAATAATAGAGTTAACTGATGAATTAAGTGGACTTGACAATCATATCAATTATGAACAAGAGACTTGAAATTAGGATTAATTGCGGATGAGCCCTGAAAGTCCTACATACGAAGTCGTAGAAGCAGAAGAGTAACAGTGGATGACTTGAAGAATAGAAATCAGCTAAACATGCAACATGTAAACTTCTGAAAAACGATCTCAATCGAAAGTCAATTCCACTAAACCCCATAAACAAAAAAAAAACATCACGTTTACCAAAAGGAACAAATAAGATTTTCGGTTCATATTCCAACAACCAAGAAAGTGTTGCTAGGGCACTAGCAAACCTCTTGTCACTGTTGCATTTCCCTTCTTCATGTCACCAACCAATGTCTGTAATGAGAAAAACGAACCCACGTTGATGCCTGCTGGCTGATAAAACACGGCAAGTCTTCAAAATTCAAAGCAAACGAGGAGTGTAATTATGGGGAAAAAATCAGAATTTCATTGGACTGGAGTTAGTCTTAGTTTACAATCATTTGTATGAGATGGTGGATAGAGCAATTTCAAGGAAGGGAAAGGTTCTTTCTTTTCTTTTCTTTTCTTTTTCTTACCATATAAGACCTTTGAATGCCAAGTTCCTTCTCTTACAACATCAACTATACCACCCTCGGTTTGATTCAAACACTCTCTCTCTTTTTTCAAGAACTGAAGTTCATTAGTGTTAGATACAATTATTATATCTCTAAACATTTGAGTAAGTTCTTGAATTCATCTTCATGTTGATGTCATTGTCGATGTTTAACTATTGAGCTAAGTGATTACTTTGCTGTAGATATAGATATCTCTTAGTTTTGTTATGTTTATTTTGTACACTGATACGACAGTGTTGTTTGTCTGGTTTGGTTGAATATTTTTTGTAAGTCACTTATGTTGCAAGTTAAAAGAAAAGTAATTGTTGTGTTTGGTAAAAAGCATTTAGTCTCAAGCTAAAAGAAAAATACTTGTAGTAGTTGTGTTTGGTTGAATATTTTTTCCAGTAATCAAGAGTGTTTCTTTTCTATTTGGTTTCATTTAGTCTCAAATTTACACTTTTAGCTAAAAGTACAACATTAACAAACATCTTAGTAAATACTTTAGTAGATTCTATGTTGATGTTATGCTCAAAACATGTTTTTGTACGAGGTTGTTCATTCATTTACCTTCGTATTAAAGTTATATTCAGTTACAATCTCTTTGTTGCTAAAATATTACGATTTATGTATAATCCTAGTGTTGTACCTATAAATTCAGTATCATCTTTTTTGGATGCCTACTAGTTTCACAAGAATGTATCACCATAAGTGTGTCCTCTATTTTGGTACAAGAAAAAACATTCATAAGGAGAGATTTAGGGTTCAAACATGTGGAAGTGAATTTTAGGGTGACAAACCATTGCGATGTCATAGACATTCAAAGAAAATATCAATTCTATGGACATTGATTAGTACAATTTAATTCAGACAAGTAATAATATTTTGTCAATCAACACACCATATAATATATTGTTTTTTGAATAAAATTTTTCATTCATCTAAAGAAAAGCAAGAAAATCGTTACAACAAGATACAATCAACTTTGTATCCTATTCCTATATATATATATATATAAGAATTAAAAAAAATACAGTTCAATAAACGATTCTGAATAAAGTTCTTTATTAATATAAACACATTTTAAATTCTTTTTAAAGAATGCTCATATAATTTTTTATTCTTCTCCTACCAAACATAATAAACGGGGTGCTAAAAGTAATTTATAAGAAACTTGAACATAACACACTTGAATGGAAATCGGCTACCCTTTTATTATGACCTTATTTATGTTTCACATTAAAATTAAAGATTAGATTTTAGGGTTTATGGTTAGTGCTTAGGGCTAGGGTATAAAAATTTAGAGTAAGATGTATTTTTTAGGGCGTAAAGTTTAGAATTTAGGGTTAGAATTTATAATTTAACTTTTAAATGTTTTTTAGCATGAAAAATAAATAAGGGCATGGTTAAGGACAGATAATTTTCCCCCTAAATCACTCCATTTTCTATATAATTTAAAATAAAGAAAATGATCAAAGTTTTATGATCAATCTTCATCGCACTAAATCTTGACAGCTGAGAATTTTGCAGGTTCATAACATAACAAAAAGATGGCGGATGCAATCATACAAGTTGTAGCGGGGAAGTTGATTGAAGCCCTGAAAGAGCACAGTGGCCGAGTACTTGAATTCCGGAGCCAATTCATGGAGCTAAAAACACAGCTTGACCTCATGAAATCCTTCCTTGCTGATGCTAACAAGTTGAAGAGGAAGGAGGAAACCGTGAAGACAACTCTAAGCATGATCAGGGAATTGACTTACGATGCCGAAGACATACTTACCGATTGCTTACTCCGAGCCGAGCAGCGAGAACATCTCTTTCGATGCCACAATTTTTTTCCCTGGAGATGATGTTTCAGCATCGAACGGGAAAGAAGCTGAAGGAAATTAATGGACGGATAGTGAAGATGCACAAGGTGTTGAACACCTATTTCAAGACAATTGGACAGCAAGGTGTCCATGACGATGGCGGTAGTGTCGGTTTTCGACGATGGCCATCCCCGGTTTTGTAGGATACTCGACGAAGACCAAAGCTGGGGGTCGAGAAAGCTCGAATTCATCAACCTCGGATACTCGACGAAGACCAAAGCTGGGCGTTGTTTTGTAGGATTGCGTTTGCTTCAGAACTGGAAGCAAAACAGCACTATGAGTTGGAAGAATTAGGGAAAGATATAGTAAAGATATGTTGTGGACTTCCACTAGCTATCAAGACTGTAGGAGGCTTGTTGAAATCGAAAACTCCGTCGACCGATGTTTGTAGACGGATTCACGACAATTTCCACGATGAATTGGCTACCAGAGAATGCGAAAGCTCGGTAATGGCTTCCTTACAGCTGAGCTATGATGAGCTGCCAACTCGCCTCAAGCAATGCCTGTTATGTTTCTCCATTTATCCAGAGGACTCTGTGATAAGTGCTGAGCAGTTGGTTCATTGGTGGGTCGGGGAGGGTTTCGTGCAGGCGAAACACACCCAAACTGCCGTCGAAGTAGCATTCGATTACCTCTCGGAGCTCATCAGTAGATGCCTGGTTGAAGTTGTGAAGCAGAGAGGCTTCTATGGAAGAGTCTATACTTGCAAGATGCATGATCTTGTAAGAGACTTGACCATTAAAATTGCTAGAGAAGAGTCCTTTTGCACCTTTGATGAACACGGTAGACAAAGACCCGCATACAATCTTGGCGACTCGGTTTCACCGGTGAGGAAGATGTGAGATCACTGAATAGAAAATCGAAGCTTCGAGCATTCCTGGTGACGAACACCTCTCCGGTTAGTCTCGAGAAAATCATCCCATTGTTCCGAGTAAAGTCCCTCAGGGTGTTGGATTTCTCTCAGAATAAGCTAGAAAACATCCCATTCAAACACTACTTAATTGGATCATCTCTCTTCAGCGCCTATCGTATCTGAACCTAAGAGGAGTAGCTTCGCTGAAGGAACTTCCGCCGTTAATCGGCGAGCTTCGGAACCTTCAGCTTTTGGTTTTGAATGGATGCAACAATCTGAAGAAACTCCCCTCATCAATCACAAATCTGCAGAAGCTAAGTGTATTGGATATAGGACACTGTCCTATGATCCAATATCTTCCGCAGGGGCTCGGGAGGCTTTTGAATCTTCAAGAGCTCTCAGGATTCACAGTACCAAGTGGAGCTGAAAAGAATGGCTGTCGTTTAGGTGAGCTTCAATGGCTGATAAAGCTCAAAGTACTTCGAGTTAATATAAATGAAGATAGTCACATTGCAGAAGAGGAGCTCATTGTGCTTTCGAATCTGCAACAACTAAAGGTGTTATCAATCAACACCGAAGGATGCGAGAAAGAAGAGACTTTTCGGAAACTAGACCGCTTGTCTCCTCCACCACATCTCGAGGAACTGTACCTTAGGTACTACCGTGGAGTGACTAGCCAATGTGGATGAATCCCAAGTCGCTTCGTGATTTGAATTATCTTTGTATCGAAAATGGGGACCTGCAATTCGTGCATCCGAGCTTCGATGGCGGTGAAACCGTCACATGGAAGGTTGAAGGCGTTTGTCTGAAGTTCCTGGCGAGGCTACAAGTGGAGTGGGCATTGGTTCAGAGTGTGATGCCAAGAATAAGGTATGTGGAAGTTAGCCATTGTTACATGCTGAAATCATTCCCCTGCAACATCGAAAAACTCGGGGTTTGGAGGAAATGAAAAAGAAACAGAACTAAGGTAGTCGATTCGATGGTACGACATGATCGACATGGTTAAAGCTCGGAAGTCCATGAAAGCAGCTTTTACACCATCAAATAATATGCAGAAATTAGCTTCATATGAAAGCTTACTTACATATCTGTACACTAAACTTCATATGTATTTGATTCCAAAGTTTCAACATCCATGTTCAACACATATTCGGACATGAATATTCGAGCCCATGAAACATAGTATATGCATGTTCAAGACTTCTGAAATCTGGGCTTTAACTGAACCAAAGTAGATTCTGGCACCCAAGTAGAGGAGCCCCATTATCTAGGCCAATAACCCAAACACAAGTACTGTCCAAATCTGGACATGCCGTGAATTATTACATATCTTACATATCATTTGGCATCAAGCAGACGCACATCACTTTTGAAAGTAACATGTTTGAAAACCAACAACTTTCCCGACCACTCTGGCAGTTGGTCAAAGCATGCTGCAAGCTTGCTGGTAGTGTCAAAATCATCTTGTTTAAGTAAACCAGAGTGGTTAGTAGGAAGAAATACCAGATAAGAAGATAATCATATTTATAAGTGTGGTTTAGTGGACTAATGATTAGTATAAACCAAACCAGTGTTCGTTTGTTGAAACTCAAACAGTATGAAGATTCAGACATCAGAGAATGCTTGCAGATATCTATGTTCAAAAGGAAAAAAAGAACATTATCCATTCCTTGTCTGAAACCTGGTTGAATGTTAACCGATCCACCATTGATTACTGCAATTTTTTTAATCTGTCTGCTTATTAAACAATGTTTCAATCAGCAATCAATGATGCAAATTCCAGTTTTTTTTTTTTTTGCAGGAATAATGTGAGTCAGATATACATACAAAAATGGTGGTCCAATTCGGATTAGAGGCAAACAAGAGTATTTCACGGCTTTTGCATGAATGATGTGGCTCAGGCTCAGAGACTTGAGATAAGTATAGTTAATTTATTTCATGTTGTCCCAACTGTCGGTTTCATTACCTATTTTCCCTCTCGTTCAACCTCACCAATCAACATCAAAACAATTCTTTTATTTTAAACAATTTTTCATGCTTTTATGTAGTCATTGTGGTTATCCTGCTGTTAATCTTTGGATTAAACAATGGTAGACAAAAACCTAGATCTAACAAACTTGACCCTATATCCGAACAGATTCACCAGACTCGATTTGACTAGAATATGATGATCCGAACTTGATCTGAAATTTGAAATAAATTGAACCGAACCGAAAATGACTCGTATTTAGTTGAACTAATATGGATAAAAATCGATTTTCAACCGTACCGAAGGCAACCAAAACTGAAAGCAACACGAATTTATTTTACCCAAACCCAATCTGACAAAACAAATTTTTACTGATTTGTTGCCGAATATATATAATAATATATATGAAATTACTACAAGGTTAATTTATAATAATATATATGCTACAAGAAAAAAAATAATTTTTCGAGTTAAAACGAGTTTTACTTCAACAATGTATCATTCATATTTAAAAATTGAAGTTTTCCTTTTTAAATAACAAAATAACTAAGTGATAATTGACAAACAAAAAGATATTTTTTACAAGAATATACCAATATTTTATATATACTTCGATTAAGCTCATACTCAACTCAACCTAAGGATCTAAAGGTTGACATAAATAAAAAAAACTAATCAATTTTTTATTGACCCGAAATTGACTCAGCCTAAAAATATGACTCAAAATTAACTGATTCGAACTTAAATCGAATAAAATTAGACACGAAATAACCCGAGTGGAACAACTCATTTGCCACCCCTACAAAACCCTCTCACCAGAACAAGAAAAAATAGTACTCCTAATAATTAGGATAACTGTTATCATTACTGAGAAACTGCATCCTTGTCTCTCCAGCATTGGGTACATCAGACAATTAATAATATATTTGTAAGCCTTTGCTTCAACTTTTACTGGAATATTTATCTTAATTCAACAACCAAACCTGATCATGTATACGTATACATACATGTATATTTATATATCAGAAAACATGGATCAAACACATGAGCAAGACAAATTATAGGGAAATGGTGGGCAGATATTGTTGCGGGTTTTTGCGGTGAAAGGCATAAATCAACATGAATACCAAGTGTGTGATGAAGGGACGGGGACCCGAGAGGGAAACCAAGGCATATATCCCTCACGTGCGGGTGGGGGCAGTTTCAAAGTCCATGGAACTATGGGGACACACGTGTTGTTGTCGGATGACGCCTCCACCAAATAGGCCACGTGTGTGATGACATTAAAATAGGTGCCTCCACAAACTTCAAACATGCCCATGCTTTACATTTCACGTGAATTTTGGGCCAACTTACATCTTTTTATTTATTTCGTTTGTTTACGTAATTTTGTCTTTGATAGATGATTTAGGGGAACACAACAACCAGTGATTTTAATAAAAAAAGATGATATTTATTTTAAATATTTAAGTTAAATAATTTTATTTATAAAATATATTATTAAAATATTAAAAAATATAAATAAATATTATACTGTAATTACTTTAAGATTATTCAAAAACTCTTAATTACTTAATTGCCACCAATAAAATTTCAGTCATTAACAGCAGCGAAACTATGTGAGGGTCTGTCACAAAATTTGAAAATTATTATTTTGACTTTTAAAAATTTATAAAATGATCATTTGGTCCTTCTAAAATTTTGAAAAAAAAATCATTTATCCCTCTGAATTAAAAAATATTATTAAGTCCCCTTAAATATTGAAAAATTTTAATTAATTCATTAAAATTTTAATAATTTCTTATTACTATGTATTTATATAGTGAAAAAACCATCATGACAAAATTTACTATCAAAATTTTGTGTTATATAATATATATAAAAGGAAAAAACTTTGATACACAGGCCGTGTAAACTTTAGTTTACACGTGCCTTTTAGTTTTAGTTTAGGGTTTAAGGTTTATGGGTTTAGGTTATAGGGTTTAGAATTTAAGGTTAGTGTTTAGAATTTAGGGTTTAGGGTTTAGAGTGTGGGGTTTAGTTTTTTAGGGTTAGGGTTAGGAATTTAGGATTTGGGTATTTATAGTGTAAATACACAGGCTTGTGCAAAATTAATTTTACACAGCCTGTGTATCAAAGTTTTACCCGTATAAAAAGATCCTTTTGAAAAAAAAATCTCTAATTAACCTCTAAAATTGAGTGTCAAAATCCGCCCATGGTTTCCATTATATATAATATTCACATTATAATTGATTTTGCATTATATATGTATTATTTTCTACACTTGCTAAATTGTTCAATTTTTAACCATACCAATTAAAGTTTAAAAATGCATGGACATTTTCTATTTATTCTCAACTTCGCGCGAGTCAATAAATGAATATAATTTCACGATATAAAATCAATTTTGTTTTTTCTTATTTAATTTTGAAATTCCTTATTGAAATTGTCTAGAATAAATTTATAGATAAGGAATGGATTCTATTATTGTACTCTGTAATATATATCTCTCATAGCTACCATTGTATTTTTCAAAACAATCATTTTCACCATTTCCATGCATCCATTAAATTTTCTTAGCATGCATGCATCTATTTTCCGACAATAATTTGAACAATAAATCGACTTTACAATTTGGCACGATTATTCTTTTCTACACCCATTAATTCTGCCAATTAAAGAACTCTGCAAATTAAGCAATTTGAATATTTTTTATTGTTCTTTTAACCATCATAAATTAGAACTTTGCGTGTTTAATCACAATTTTCCACATTCGCGTAGATATTCTAGATTTGAGTTATTTTGAATTCAATTTTTTTAAAATTTTGATATTAATTAATTATAAAAGTTTAATGAAAATTAATCAGTAATATCTGTTCATACATATTCTTAATCATTTGATAATACGCACCTTTACAGACAAAATAATTTGAACCCGAATCTCCTAAGATGAATATCATTATGTTTTTCATTGGACCACTCGTTGGTTTATCTGTATTCATTTTATGACATCTAATCATAATTATAAAATAATATCCTTTAGGATTGTAATCCAATATAATATACATATACATATTGAAAATTTTACTTAATTTTAAACTAAATTACAATAGCTTGAAGGGGTACCCTCTCTCTCATATTATTATTGTTAAGTTTGATGAATCTATCCGACATGCATCTTTTTCTTTTTATGACAAAATGGTTATAAAATTTCATTTTTGTTTCCATCAATCAGCTTTTAATTCATAATAATGAACATCACATTCAAACTTTAATTGGTTTTAACATTGGCCATTGCTGGATGAATTGTCTCTAAAAAGCAAAGCCTCTACTTTTCCCTACTACACTTAAACAAATGATTCTCTCTCTTCGTAATCTTTTCAATCTGTTTCATCTCAACAATATTACTTTTAGGGGCGTTCATAATACGTTAATTGTATTCTTTAATTTAAATAGTTGGTTAACCGTTATAGTAGTTATTGAATTGTAATTTAACTGTTAAGAAACGGTAAATTATTTTAACCGCTAATGGTTAATTATTATATCGTTCAGTTACATGTTAAAATGTAATCTATTACAATTTTTTTATAAGTTCACCGCTTCTTTTTTAGAATAATTAAATTATCTCTCTGATAAATATTATATTATAAGACGGCTTCGGATTAACATAAACCAATATTGTGAAAAAAATATAGGTTAACTATTAACACCATTTTTAGTGGTTCGGTTAACCGAACAGTTAAACCAAAATTGTTTAGCTTTAACGGTTCGGTTAATTAACCTATAAATATGATGATTATATCAGTTAACAGATACGGTTAATTATGCACACCCCTAATTATTTCGACTTTCTATTAGTTTATTCCTTACGTAATTTTTAACCTAAAAGTCATATATGGAATATATACATGTGTGTTTTTGGATTAGGATAATCCATATACAACATCATTCCTACGTATTCAAAGAGAAGTTCATTTTGTTTATTTGGCATATATCTAAAAAGCATGTAGGAAATAGTCGAATGAGTAGTACTTCAAACTAAAGAGAAAATAAATTTGTATTTTATTATTTCGTACACGGTGTATACGGTCCAATGAAGTTTTATAGCTCTACAAGTAGGGTTAAAAACGTCCATACGCGTAAAAATTTCTTAATTTCACTCGTAAAGTCGAAAGAATTTCATTTCAGTTTATGAAATAATTATCTTATTAATATCGAATATAAATTTACGACTTTTTTACATGTAATTTACAAGGGTTACAATTGAGGGCTTGACTTTGCGAATATGAGCAAGGAGATAGAAAAATCTCAAATAGTTGAGGGAGTTCGTCTCCAAATTAGCATTTTGAATTCAAAAGAATCACTCAACCCTAATTTTAAAGCCAACAAACAAGATAGGATATTAGTGTTTTGATTAGAGAAATCATTGAGGCAAAGCGAGTTTTAGTACGTACAATATTTCATTAAGATCGTTTTTTGAACGTTTTTCGTGTGATAATTACATGTTTTTCGGTTTTATGTTTTGTTTATGAAATGTTAATTATTGTTTCTATGCGGTGTTCATATAAAAAAAGTAAAATTAATTTATTGTTCGTTTAATTCACTCAACCCTAATTATTTGATACAATGTCAGAGTAAACTTTAGCTTACACAAATAATTTTATTTTAGGATTTAGGTGCTTTAGTTTTAATGTTTGTAATTTAAGGTTTATGGTTTAGAATTTAAAATTTAAGATTTAAATTTTAAAAAGGCATGATTGTATATAAAAGATTGCACTAATTGTATATCAAATCATAACCTTGTTAAATATGTGCTAAATGGTTCTTAAAAAATAATAATTAAGTAAATTCCAGCAAGTGTCTACAAATATTCACTTATTAGATTCTTTCTTAACTATATTCTATCTATCTATACTATACTATACTATACTATATTTAAAAGTTTGATTCGGTTTGAACCCATCGAGTGGTTGCAGTAGAAAAGATGATGGTGCTCATCTTATGAGGCCCGAGTTCAAGCAATGGTGTGTGCAAGGCATGCGTGCCTTATCAAAAGGTCAATAAAAAGTATGAACATATACTGTCATGTAATCAAATCAATATATTAAAAAAATTGGATTCAATTTTGTGTCGTCAGTTAATCGAACATCAACTCAGTTAGAAATTTCTCATTGTCAACGGTTTTTACTTGCCACATAGCTGAATTTGAGGACAGTCCCCTACCCCCAAAAATAATTTCCCAAAAAGTTATATCCTGTGGCTAACTTACTATATCAGTCATGGTCTCAACCAATAAAAACTACCAACTACATCATTTTTTTTCATGTCATGTTTTTCAACTAGTGAATCTTCACTAATATTTTTTACATACCATTTTAAAAGCAGTTTTTTTTAAAATTATTATATAATAGAAAAAATGACATGAAATAAAAATAGTATAATAGTTAATTTTTATTAGTTAAAACTATAATTGATGTGGTAAGTCAAAGTCATGATATAATTTCTCATAATTTTCCTTCTTAATTCTAAAAATTTTCCGGGTTATGCGCTTATAGGGAAACGTGACCAGCATGGACTCTGGGTCCCATTTTGCCAAGTGGGCCAATACATATACGAGTACACCTGGCGTGTCTTTTATTTTCAAAATAAAAATTCCAAGTCTTACTCGCCGATTTATTATCTAATCGTGAAAGATTTTTGGTTTTAATTATCTTTAACTTGTCCTTGAATTGATGGTTAGGTTAAAGTTGAGAAGTTTGAGATTTTAGCTTTGGTTTTTTTTTTCTTAAGTAAACTATGCGTAGTTTCGTTCGACATTTATTTTGGTTAAAGTATCATTATTTGTGAATTTGAATATGTTTATTTTTAATTTTATTCTAATATATTTTTGTTATTATTTTGATCATTCATTATACTAATCTATTTTAACTTTTTCAAGTATCTTTCATATTTGTACATTAACAAAAAAAATATAGGTACTGTATTGGACATTTTATTAAAGTACAAATATTATATTATACATTTTTATTGTAAAAATATTATATTCATATTAGATATAAAGTATTGTAATCACCTTTAAATTATTTAAATAATATAATATAATTTTTTAATTATTCATCCTATAACAATTTAATCCAGATTTATTTTGATGAACAGTCGAGATGTATTTTAGTTTATAAAAAGAAACATTGAATTATCAAATTTATATTAAAACTATATATTTCAATTTTCGATTTTTTTAAACGAAGAACTTTAACTGAATTTCATTAATCAAAAAGGAAGAATTACAAAGTATAACATACTCTAACATTCATGGAAATAAAAACATCAGAAAATCAAAGAGCGTGAAAGAAAAATTAAACATAATCCTTTCTGAGAAAATTTGTTCCGTCTTCTAAATGAAATTTCAGTAAAGATAAACTTTAACCAGAAATCTTCATGTATCAAGCATTCTTTTTGCTGCTAGTTCTTGGCACATCGGCAAACTACAACAAGCGAAAAATAACAGACCGCTAATTATCTTGTGACTTGAAACACTCGATAATACTTGTTATCTGAACACTAAATTGCCATAATATCATGCAATATTGTTACAAAGACAGACAAATCTTGCAAAAAGGCATACAAACAAACTGCCATGCAAGCATACGAAAAATAGCCGGAAAAGCAAATGTAAAATGACTTCTGAAAAAGTAAAACAAAGAAAAAAATGAAACAAAAAAAATGATTACTCATCAAAAGAGAAGAATTTTATTTATATACAACTAGTGTAAACACTAGAAACCAATCGAAAAATTTTTTGATGAAGAAGTATTCAAGAAGATTTTTAAGAGATTTAACTAGAAACCAACAAATGTTGGTTGTATTGGTAAGACACATTGCACTCCTAAGGTGAGGACACAAGTTCAAACCTCGAGGACACAATACCTGTAATTTTTCATTAAATATACTAGCAAAAGAAACAAGTGTTCTCTCTTCCATAGTCATGAAAAAGGCAAGAATTAAAAAGATAACTTTGCAGCATGTGAGTATGAAAATGATATTTGTTTTTCACCTTTTAACTTGTACTCTTTTAAGTGGTTGATTTTAGGCTTTCCTAATGGAGCAAGTACCACACGCTCAACCATAAACATTTATTCAATGCTTAATTCATTCCATTAATTAAATGATCACTTCAATAATTTAACCAAAGTACCATTGCACATACATTTCTTTCCCCACCACATTAAACCATTGGCGAAGTTGCTTTCACGTCTTATTTTATGCTCTCTTGGATTGTTAGCCCCTACCTCCAAGGCTACCTCATCATGTAGGTGAAATGACACTATTTGATATTTGATGGGGTCTTTTTAATATTTTTAAGATGATTACAATATAATATCTGTTTATATATTTTTTTAACTTTTTGACAATACTATCTTGCGGACAAAGCAATTTTAACTCGATTCTCCTAAGATGAACATCATCCGTTTTTTTACTGAGACCACTTCTTGAGTGATGGTTTTTTTAAACATAGATAAGAGAGAAAAGCATGTTTAAAGTGTCAAATAAAGGCTTTTAATAGTGGAAGTAAAGCTAGCATCAACCTTTACATTATATGGGCAACTAAGGTGCTACTTATTGTTTACCTCATTTGCTACCATCTTGAATATTAGGAAATCTCACCACCAACTTTAACTTTTGGGGTAGTTGCCTTAAAAAGATAAAGTGTTCAATTATTTCTTTCCCGACTTCAGATTGTATGTATAATATGGAATTACTTTGATGTTAATAATTATTCATAAGTGTGATTTTCATAAACTGTGATTTCGAATGCACGAAAAGTTGTTGTCATCCCTATCCTTTATGTTGTAGTAGAGAGGGGTGCATGAATATTTTGATGATGGAAGCTTAAACAATGGTACTTGATATATCAAATGGTTGGTGGATATGATAGTGAAATGTGTAGAGATGGAGAAGGATTCTCTAGTGGGTAATTATGCTATTGTGGTGGATGAGATAAAATCTTTTTGTTCTTTATTTCCCACTTTTATTTTTCACATGTTTGGAGATTTGGTAATATTGCACCTCATCAGTTAACTTATTTTGCAGCTTTTTTTATCAAAACTTATTTTACAGTTGGAGACGATAACAAAAACTTTTTGGATTTATATCCAATACACTACGGTGGAAACTTTTAGTTTCCACAAGCGCTTTAGTTTTAGAGTTTAGAGACTTAGTTTAGGGTGTAGGGTTTAGGAGTTTAGAATTTAGGGGTAATGGTTTGGATTTAGGGTTTATAGGTTAGGATTAGGATTTAGTGTAATATGTTGAGGATCTAAGTTTTAACCTATAAACCCTAAATTTTAACCCTAAATTCTATTCACACTCCCTAAATTTTAAACTAATAAACCTAAACCCCTAAACCATACACCCTAAATTGAGTCCCTAAACCCTAAAATTAAAGCACATGTGGAAACTATAAGTTTCCACCGTCAGCATATCAAATAATTATCCCAAGTTTTTATATATAATAAAGCGTAATTATTTCATGCACAAGTGCTTGTGGAAACTTTGTTTACACAATCATCTTAGTTTTGGGGTTTAGAGGTTTAAGTGTAGTACTTTTGAATTTATGGGTTGTTGATAAAATTTTGGGTTTAGAGTTAAAATTTAGGATTTTATAGGTTAAAATCTAAATCCCCAATCATATTACCCTAAAACCTAAACTCTAGCCTTAAATCCTAAATTCTAACCATAAACCCAAAATTCTAAATTACTAAACCTAAACCCCTAAACCATACACCCTAAATTGAGTCCTTAAACCCTAAAATTAAGGCACTTGTGGAAACTTTTAGTTTCCATTCCGAGCGTATCAAATCATTATCCAAACTTTTTTATATATAATAAAGCGTAATTATTCACTGCACAAGTGCTTGTGGAACTTTGTTTACACAATCGTCTTAGTTTTAGGGTTTATGGGTTTAAGTGTAGTATTGTTGTTAGAATTTTGGGTTTAGGGTTAAAATTTAGGGTTTTATAGGTTAAAACCTAAATCCTCAATCATATTACCCTAAAACCTAAACTCTAGCCCTAAATCCTAAATTTTAACCATAAAGCCTAAATTATAACCATGAACCATAAATTCTAAACTTCTATACTAAAACTCCCTAAACTAAAACCTTAAACCCTATAATTAAGGCGCTTGTAGAAACAAAAATTTTCTACCGCCTGTGTATTAGATAATAATCCTATAATAAATAAATAAATAAATGTATATAATGTATACCATTTTCATTGGATCAGAGATCCATTGTCATTTCGGCTTGGTTGCATAAAAGATCAATTTGGATTAAAGAAATGAAACCTAACCCTTTTTCCATGGAACCTTAACCCTTCTCTTTCCACCATCAATTCCACTTACATTTTTATTTTAGTCTGTTCATAATGAGTTTTTACAATATTTAATCTAAATTAGGCAATCAACAAATCCAACATCGATGGTTGTAAAAAATTGAAATGGATACATGAAAAAATTCAACTCAAATATTTTCAATGTGAAAGTGATTGAATTAAGAAGTAGAGATTTTTTGACAAAAAGGAAATTTTTTACATATTTATCAATGGGACATTAAAGGCCTTATATCTATGCTTAAGTACATGTCAAAAAAATGAAAAATCGAAACAACATAGATTATTGTTCGAAATACAACCATAAAAGAATTAAATCACTCCTTCATGTGTAACATAACAAAGGCAAAACCTGCATTTGTTTAGCAAAGACAAAACCAGTGCCTTGCACCACAAACAATAAACCAACATACAAAAAAAAAAAACAAAGGGTCTTATCTACTTCTCCATACCCTTTCAATTGCTTTGTTTCTTTCATCATACAAAAATGTTTTATCTTGATAAAATTGAACAAAATCATCCCTGGAAGTTGTCTCTTTTCTTTCTAGGATCTGTAACTGGTTTTATACTCTGCTATAATTGTCTGTCTGGAATCCTGAAATTGTTCTCTGAAAACAGAAAACAAAACTGCTTTTGTTTGTTTTCCCAGACAATGGCACTAGCCAAGGGAACAGCCTCTGATTCTACCTTATCTACCCCATGCCACGGCCATTTCAAAACAAAAGTTGGACATTAATTTATTAAAGAAAATAACACGTGGATATTTTAACTCGAACATTGTTAATTATTTAAGAACGGAATGTCTGAAATGACAAGCCAACCAATGATCTTTGTTAGTCAAAAACAGTCAAATGATAAGATTAATGCAATTCAGATAGTTTGACAGCCAAATTAATGAAATTAAAAACAAGAAACATCATCACTGAATTTGGACAGCTACATGACTAAATTGTTGAGATTACAAAAGACTGACAAAATTACTGATTTGGAATTACTCTGTGCGCAAAATTACCATTTAAGCCTTCATCAAAAGAACCATTGATATTTTGACAGAAAATGGATTCCCTCCAGTCCACTGAAAAAAAGGTATCATTGTTTAGGCTACTCAACTTGGTTTTGCATAGGTATAAGATTCAAGGGGATGTGTCTTGAGCTTTTAAGTGTCATTTCATGTTCGAACATTCAGAAACAGTAATTTGATTAGTTTATAATTAGTGGATAAAACGTAATGAAGAAAAGTCGGTCTGCTTTTTCCTTGAAAATAATGGGAAAAAGGTGGCTGGTTATGTGGTTTTTGTCTGCCTTTTCCATAGAAATGTGAATGATTATCTAGAGATTAATAGATAAACCAGAAAGAGATTTTTTTTTTGGCCTTGAAGTACATGAACTGTTTCTGTACATGGCTAGATCAAAGTCCCTATGCATATTAAACAGCAGTTTAGAACAGCTACCAATTAAGAGTATTATTATTATTATTATTATTATTATTATTCATTTCACTTAATTCATGTTGCCCCATTGCTTGTGTCCAGGGAACCATTTGGGACATTTAGGGCTGAAATAACTAGACACGGCCCTTGAGTTCAAAAGCTCAACAATGGGAGCAAATTTCACACATCTTGGAGTCTTGTACTGGTTAATTGATGCACCTAAGCTAATGGCATAATCCATCAGCTTGTCGAATGTCCCTGGTTCGACAATCTTGATCTCCAGGGGTCCAATGGATTTGTCGCACACACGCCCTTGGCGGTATACGCTATTAAGGGACTCTTCGATAGTCAAGCAACAGTCCTCGAATACAGAAGGAGGAATTGGGGTGTTACCATTGAGACTAAGCTCCCAGTAGAGCACGTAGTGGCCCGGAATTGTAGTGGTGTCTGCAAAACTAGTGTACTCGGCCAATATTGCATCGAAAGGCAGCATATGGTTCACTGCATTCTTAACAGCATGTTGAAGTTCAACCTCATCGGTTTTATCAGAATCAATGGACAAAACCACATTTTTCCTGCAAATGAAATTGAATTGCGGTGCCTTGTTCTTGAATCCTGCTACTCTCAGCACATCACCGACTCTATAACGATAGAGTCCTGCGAAAAACATTATTTTCGAAAGTCAGTCAGATGCAGACAAGTAAAAATTATACTACAAATTCTTACAATATTAACTTAGTGTGATTACCTGAATAAGTGGTGACAACAAGCTCATACTCTTGGCCAAGCTTAACATCAACAAGGTCAACCAGTTTTTGTTGTTCTTTCTCATTGAGAGTTTTGGGCACAGAAATGGAATTAGTGACCCCATTGTTCCTTTGAACCGGCAGGAACTCGAAGTAGGCCATCGTGGGAACGAGAGTATAGGAAACTTCACTCGGCTTGCAAAGAGGGTTAAGATTGACACCAAAGTAGCATTCACTAGATGCATACATGGTGCAGACAAGAGGGAGGCCATTGCTATAGTAATCAAGAGTAGGAATATACTGTGACATGGTACCAGTCACAATCACATCCACATACTTTGTATTAGGCCATAACTTTGTTATGATTCCCTGCCAAGAACTTTTGCTACACTCGGCCTCGATGAAATCGGCAAGTTTAGGATCAGGTTTCAGGATTTTCATAACAGCTTCTCTGACAGATTGGTCAGTGATCTGAGAATCAATGGTGCCTGTTCTTATATCATTGCAAAGTGTACGCCAATGTTTCTCAAGAAACTTGATGGCTCTGATGAAACCAGAGGCGAAAACAGCACCTACCCTAAGGACTTCCTTGTGTTGGCAAAGTCCACAAAGCATTTGAGAGTACATGCTTTGGTAAGAATCGGGACAAAGAATGGTCTCATTTGGGCTGGTGTAGTTTGTGTAAGGGTCATATGGCCTATCTCTGAAATGGTTGCTTTTGTAGTAGCTAGTGAGAACAGGGCGTGCCATAAGGCCACCAGGTGTCTTGGCCTCGGATTTTATAAACAAAAAGTACATCCCTTTGCCCTTGTCTAAACCTGGGACAAATTGGCTCATAACAGGCATCAACATGCTATACAGCAATGACCTCCTCCCTAATTCCTCTTCAATTGTTGGCATCAGCTTCCTCTCCCCACCTGAAGTCCCAGAGCTGCAACAATGAACAAACCAACACTACCCATTAGCCAAAACAGGAAACAAAACACTGAAATCAACATGTATGAAAAAAAGGGTTGTTTCATTTTGATGTCCTAACCTTGTCAAGAACTCAGAAATAGGCTTGGAACAAAGGATAGGAGACGTATCTCCATTGGCAATACGTTCAACATAAGACTGGATATCCTCATAGGTGATCACAGGCATGATGTTTTTGAAACTCTCTCTATCAGTGTGACCATTGAGGCCATGTGTCTGCAGGTACTCAACATGAGCATTGCGTGCAAGAATCTCTTCCAAAACTTTCCTTTGAACTTCATCAGCATTTGAAGTCACATCTTCAATGAACTGAAGTCTTTTCTTGTTCTTCAGCTCCAGGTTGTAATCTGTAGGTTTCTGTGTGATCTTTGGTGCTTCTGGCATGATTGCACTTTTGAATGGGAAAAAATGGGGTTTAAGCCCTTTTAAGAGCCAAGATAGAGAGAAAGAGAGTAGAAGAGATGTGGTAATTAGTTTTAGATTTGGTGTGAAGAGAAAAGTAGGAAGAAGTTGGGTATATATAGAGGGAGATATGAAGTTGGCTAAGCTTTCCTTTGTATATATTCATTTGGGTTAATTTGCAAATCAGCCCTCCAACTTTTACCTTCTTGAATGATTTGGTACTTCTTTTCACAATATAATATTCCAACTTTACGACTACCTTCTTCCATGCTAGTCTAATGGCTAAGGGTTTGACTGCAATTCACTTTTAGACGTATAAAAATCTGATATGTGATAACTTTTATGCATCATCAATAATGCTTCATTAGCATTTTCAAAATCACATTAAATTTTATTTTGAAATTTATCAAAAATGACTAAAACTTACACTTACATATCTATTTAATCATCGAATCAGTGATAAAGAATTTGTATTTTCGTCGAATTCGAACAATAGGAATATACTTTCATATATTTAATTGTGATTCTTCTTTTAAATATTAAATTATTTTAAAAAATGATTGGTATTAGTTTAGACATTAACCCATTCACTTGTAATAAATACGTTTTATGTCCATGGGTGTCATGGAACAGATTCATGGAATGCCAACTAATGGGATTTGACTTTCCTCTTCAATTTGTGTTAAAACAAAGCTTTATGAATATCAACTAATGGGTTTTTAATAAAGCACTCAACTTGGTTTAGAGAGAAGACTCCTTATGAACTTTATAGTCACTTTTAGTGGTTTATTAATAAATAAAATTTCTTCTTTTCGAGCAAAAAAAAATTAATGTTGGTCTCACAAATGTTCTAAATATATTATTTCATATCACATACTCTTATTTTATATATATATAATAAAACTCACACTAGCACCAAGTATGACAAAAATCGACATCATCCAACCAAAATCATCAAATACATAAACATTAAAAATCAATTAGTTTAGAATTTGCATTATTAATTATTTTGGTTTTGAAGAAGAAAGTGGGGTATCCATGCTTGGTGGGAAGGGGGATTTGAGTGGGGAGTTCTTGGTGCTTGGTGAGGGGATTTAAATGAGATGTTAGAAATTGTGGTGGCTCTTGGGGGTGAGAGAATGTGTGAGCAATAAAGGGGAGTGTGGGAGACATTGAAAGTAATGCTAATCTTTGACCTTTGACATTACATCAAGAATAAGCATGTATTTTATTTATTTAATTTTTAACATCTCGAGAAAAAAAATGTTAAGAAAATAAAAAAGGAGTATGTGATTAATACTTTGTGGAAAACTATAAAAATAAATGAATACTGAAAGTGTAAAAAAGAAAGTAAGATAAACAATTCCCAAACCTTTTGAATGGGACAAAAATACTGTGTAATTTTCGGTGTACCTTTCTATACTTCAATATTAAAAATTTTAATTATAAGCTCTAACTTTAAATTTTAAATCTTAAAGCCTAACCCATACACTCTAAAAATATATTATATTTATACTTTTTTAACTATTAACTTTTAACCTTAAACCCTAAACTTAATTTTTAGTATATGGCATAAAAAGGCACGAAAAAAAGGCATAGAATGTCTATTCCTTTGAATGCGTTGTTTATGAAAAATTGCATGTTTCTACACTGTAGAAAAGGCAAAAACAATATTTATCTTTAAATGACTCAGGTTAAGCACCTTATTTGTATGTTGTGTATATATTATTAAAAGGATTGAGCAAATATTATCATCTAATCATACCAGATAATTCAAAAAAGTACATTTATGGATTGGAATGCTACTACATGAGGGAAATGCATAACAATAATACTTATCCATATAAATTTGAAGTTTGTATATGATGTAGGAATTTTTAGAAACTTTTAATGTATTTTCTATTGAAAATTTATTTTCTCTCCTGAAATTTAATAAGTTCTCCCCCTAACATAAAATCTTGCGTCCGTTTTTAGACTCGTATGATATTAAAATTAATTGCAAGAGTGACACCAATGAAAATAATTATTGTAACAGTGAGATTGATTAAAATAACAATAAGATTAACTTATTCAACAAATTCAATCTGTCAAACCTCTTTTCTGGGTTTAGGGAACCAATTATGTGGTCCTTAATATCATGTCGCCATGCATTAAGGTGGTGGGAAAAGGAAGAAAATTGCTACCATTTGACAGTCCGAAAATAAAAATGTAGACATTTTATAACATCCATAAAGGGAAGAATGATCACTGCATCGTTAAGGCAGGATCTTGTACCTTAGCGTGGACATACAATTCCATTTTCTCGTTGCTTTTTGAGTTAAAAACAATTAATTACCATGATTAAACACACATTACCAAATGTTAATTGGCTGTCCAAAAGATTCAAAACCAGAAGGCTAGTGTTAACCCACTGGATAATCACATGCATCATACTTTTTAGTTTTGTTTAGCGTCTAAGATGTGTTTGAGGCGCAGCTAAAAGATGATAAATTTTAAAATTTATCTTCGAAATAAAAATATTAGACTTTTTAATAATATTTCGGTTGATTTTTTTGAATTTTTTGTAAGTATCGATATTTGTTTTGTAAGTATCGAAAGTTACAAAATAAATATAAATACTTGCAAAAAAAACTTAAAAAATTAACTAAAAATATTATCAAAAAATCTAATATTTTTAGTTTAAAAAAAATAAAAATTTAAAATCTTTTAATCACATTCTAGAAATGACTTCAAAACAAATCAAAAAGTTGTTCGAAACTTGTGTCATTTCACTTCTTTTCATACTACTTTTATCAAGTCCACAGTAATTCGATTATCACAGATTTGAGTTTGTACCGAGTCTGCCCTAGTTTTTAGGGTAAAATGGTTTTGGCAGAGGCTAAAAAGAAAGCAAAGTTCAGCCCCTGGTTCAAGCAATGATGGAGTTTAAGACCATTCGAGTACCTTCTTTATCAATTTCAGTTGCTAGCCCTACCTTTTGCAGAATTATTTCTGTCAAGTGTTGTTCCTTTTGCATTTCAGCTTAAGACATGGCTGATAGAGTCAAGTGGCAAAATAATGAGGCTTTTGAAAACATGCAAAAAGCATGCATATATGGATACAATATGCTTTTCCAATACCTGTTGTATGTGACATCTCAAACTTTTCAATGTCCCTACATTATATTGAATTCATGCAATATTCTTCCCAATCTCATTTATTACATGTGTTTTTTTATATTTTCTATCTCCATTTTATAATTTATATTCAAAATTTATAACTATCAATCCTAATAATACCATTTATTCTTTAAAATTCGTGCAATAATGGGTAGCAATTAGCCGCGTGATATCATCAACTTTGTTTTGGTTGGTTAGAAACCGTTAGTGCCTTTACCCCAAGAAACCCTAGCGCCGTTTTTCTCCCCCTCAAATTTGCAGATCTCGCAAAATCAAAGCATTTCTGCCGTCGTTTGCCTAATTTTTCCTCCCCTCCTTTCCCCGCATCCACGAGGAGTCTCCGGTGGGATGGCGCCAGCACCCCTGGCTCTGGGCGCTCCTCGCCGCCCCCTGTTCTTCAACCCTCTGGTCTTTGGAAGCAGGTTACTGTTTATCTCCCCCATGGTTGTTGTTTGTGGATTCTAGTGACCGGTCGAAGAAAACTAGCTTTCCCGGCGGATCATGGCTCTCCCCACGAAATCTTGGTGGCGGTTCGGGAGACAGATTACCGGTTTTGGGAACAAAGGATCTTGAGGGATTAGGTTTGGCGCTTGAGCTGCCTTGTTGGAGTCATCCTCGGCCGACTCTTCCTCCACCCTCTTTGGCCTTGTTGGCCAGACACCCTCCTCTGAAACCATCATATTCGTCATTTTGTTCCGTTCGATGGAAGGTCCAACACTAGTTTGTGGCTCTTTGTGTCAAAATGCGTCTTGGTGTTAAGTGTTGCTCCCCTATGTTAGCTCGATGGCTGTGTATGCCG
Organism: Hibiscus mutabilis; assembly: GCA_019671005.1. Taxonomy (NCBI): domain Eukaryota; kingdom Viridiplantae; phylum Streptophyta; class Magnoliopsida; order Malvales; family Malvaceae; genus Hibiscus; species Hibiscus mutabilis. The sequence continues at coordinate 16,246,851 of CM033721.1, read as the reverse complement.
AGTTTTCGAGCCTTGCTGTCTCGCCTTATGGCTGCCCTCGTGGTTTCGGTTGGTTGTCCTCCGGTGATGCGGACTGGGAACTTTAGAGTTCAAGCAGTCATCTCCAAGCAAGGAGCTCTCTCGGATCTGACTTCCATGTCCCCAGATATGCTTGTGTTGAACTTTTGATTTGTGACGGTCGTCTGTTTATTTACCATGTTTCGGTTGTTTCCACCCTTTCTGAGTAGGGCTTGTTTGTGGCCTTGTTGTGCCATTATTTGTAACGACCTTTAAACCGTTCTTTTCTAGGGTTTCAATCTTGACGCTCTTGTATGCGATCCGTTTACGTAATGAAATCTTTTCGTTTGATCAAAAAAATAACAATGTCATTCATTATACCTAACGCTCGCTGGTAATACATACATGTTTATTCAGCCTTGAGTAAAAAAATCTTATCTTATCCTATTAGCCATCTCAATTCCCAAACATTTTTACTTTTTTACTTTACTAGAGAAAGGGTACATTAAGGTCACTAAAGCATTTCCATTAATGACATATGGAAGTGTGAAATTCAGTGATTTCTAACATAATCCCATTAGCAAGATAAGATAAGATAAGATGAAAAGTAAAGTGACCTTAATATACCCTTGTCCTAGGGTTAAATGATTATAGGGTAAAGTAAAATAACTTTTTTACTTCATGCATTATAGGGTTAAATGACATTGACTTCACGCTTTCATTTTTTTAAGATATCTACCATATTAGGTTTATTAATTAAACATTAGCGTTTTGTTGGCCCATACAAGGAATAGATGCTGACTACAAGTGTTAAAGCTACTTCATAGCGATAATTAAATTTTTAATCACTGATTAAAGTAAAAATAATTCTTACCATCTCACTTAAGTATCGCGTTTTTATTTTTTTTATGCTTGTTCTTCCTTTCTTTTTCATAGCTTACTTTGCTTGAAATTTGTACAAAAATGTTAACCCTCTCTTATATACCACACTATTCGCTTGCCGACAATGGTGAGAAACACATCATCATATGTAAATGGAAGATGAAGATTGGACCAAATGACATTGTATATAGCTACAATAATGTTGGTACTTGCTTTAGTACCAAGATCCGGACATGTCCTTATGTTCCCCTAAGGGAACAACTTTATGGATAATATGATGAAGCCATGTTCTCTCCACTTCATGCAAAGAAGCTCGAGTTCGATGACTCAACACCATTATACTACAAAAGTGAAAATCACCATCCTATTTTTCACTCTCCAAAACAGAAAGCAAACTATCAAAACCCCCCACTATCACGAAGCTAAATATTTGTCTGCTAATGAAACAATTTTAATTGCAAGGGTCATCTCATAATAAATCTTAACAATATTTGACTTAAATTAATTAGTTGATGAATTAGATACAGGTGATTATACAACAAAATCTAAAATTTTAAAATAAAAATTTCTTTATCATATGATTTTTTACTTGTGAAATGATCATTTTAATTGGCCTTGTAACGAATAACTTGCGTTGCTTATATTCTTATTGACACCAGACATATCATGACATTAGATCGCCAACAATGGAAAAATCCAACCTCCTACACACACACATCAAAATTGTTTAGTCCCCTTAATAAGAAAAATGTTTGTCCCATAACTTTATCCTTTCGGGAGAGGGTGTTCATGTTCCCCCTTTGCCTTCGTTTCACTTTCATGGATAGTTAGACTTTACCTATTACAACTAAGATTGTTCATAACTGGGTTATAGAATGCCCGGATGAAGATGAAACAAAGTAGTACTATAGTAAATATTATTGAACTTATTAGTCATTTGGGTACCTATAATCCGATAGTGAACATCCCTAATTACAACAATGAGCTCTCTCACCCCCTTCAATGGGCTTCTTAGTCTTGCTTTTTTTAAATCAACATATGTGTAAAATAATGGGGGTGCTGGTAGAACAGGGGCCTTTATCCGCTCTCTGTTCATCCACTATTGTCGGTCAAGTGACCCAAAAATTAGGGGACACTGTTCATGTCTCTGTAATAAGTCAATCCTCTAAAGCTACACATATGGTAGAAGAATCTAGGCCTTAATAGTGTTGTTGTATGAAGCACCCGTGAGCAGCAAAAAGGAGTGCTACCCCCCAATTATTGTGTCACGCTGCCCTTAAAGCTCACATTTTGAGGCAAAAAGTTTAGGATTGTAATTATTCAGTATCAAACATGTTTAAGTACACATCAAACTTACAATCAATCAAAGGTTTAACTCTTTAGGGTTTAGAAAGTTGATACTTTCACAAATCTCCAATTAAATAAATGATGAAAAAACTTTCATGCATGCATTGTTATGGAATCTTTTTAGACAGCTTTGATGCAAGCCAGGAAAAACAGTGGTAATATTTTACTCACTGTAAGTAATGATTCTGTCTGCAAAAGAACACAGTTCTACAAGATGTTTACTCAACAATTTGTAGGTTAAAAAGGCAACAGTATCATAGGGAAATCTAGTAGACTACAAGTTCATGCAATATGTTGGAAGGCATAGGGTTTAACGCAAATATATTATTATTATTAATTAAAAAACTGAAATGAAATCTTTTCTTTTGAATAAAAAGTATACAGAATCTAAGAGCAACTTGGATTACTAGAGAGGTAGACATTTGTTCAAAGGCTTTTCAGTATTATGATTACTCTAAAGAATCATTGTTTAATTCAAGGGTTATAGGGTCGTAATCATGTTTGTGGAGAATACTACGAATAAAAGTTATCTTTATTTATGTTCTTATTAAAAATGTTAGTTTAGAGTTTAGGATTATAGGTTAAGGTTATGATTTAAGATTAAAATTTAAGAAATTTAAGGTATGATGTATTTTTTAAAATTTAAATTTTTTATTAACTTTTTTAAGGTTAAAACATAAAAAGTAACATTAAAAAAGGTCGAAAATTTTTATCCGTAACATAAAAGTGAAAATAAATAAATTGGTGTGTTTCATTGAAAGTGTTGATGGCCTACAAAGAACAAAGACCTCTCTATAAGGAATACTTCCTTAATAGGAAAATAAGAAAAATCATGATCGCTGGTTTGACAAATTTATTAAACTATTTCTTTTAGGTAAATAAAAGGTTTTATTTATTTATGGGTTATTAAACCGAAGAAAAGAAATGGGTGACTTTGGGTTGTGGCCATATTTATCACATGGTAGTTCCTATCTAATGAGTTTGTCGGCTCACATTTTAGGGCTTGGATTGGATTCAAAGACTTAAAAGATAAAGCGATTATTCTCGTCACCTGTCACTTTTACAGTTTTATCACTCTGTTTATCTTGGTTATTGAAGGTATTCGGTGTAAAAAAATTTGTGAGAGCCTATTATTATATTTTGAAAAAATATTTTTAATAAGATGTGCATGACTATTGTTTTTATATTTTATAACCTTTTTTTCGTTGTAAAATTAATTGTATTCGATTAACTCAAAATATTTTTGACTTATATAGGCAATAGATGGAAGAATTTGCTTAGGTAAAACCTTTGAGCCCATCGTTAATTGTCTTCGATTAGGGTAGGCAAATGGGGTCACCTCATTGAGCGAACACCCGCTTCACCACAAGTACACAAAGACCAAAGACCAAAAATAAAGAGAAAGTAAACAAAAAAAAAGTATGATATCTGTATTGGATGATGATTAAATAAAGCCATTTGCAATAGAGGCCATACTCAAAGCTTCATCACCCTATGCTTATTTTTAACTTGGTCCATTATTTTCAATTGTTTTCTCTTTTAGGGGGGAGACAAAAAAGATAAGAGTATTTAGATTTTAGAGAGAGATGGTAACTAAGGGGGGCTCTGGAGACCAGTTAAGGTGGGGAACATATTCATATGCAAAGTTGACAACATATTTTATATTAAGCACATAGGCAGATAGGCTGCATGACTGTGTTCCTCAACTTGAATGGGGTATCAACAAGTTTTCGTTTGCATTATAATTTTGGGGTTTCCTTTTTCGTTTTGCCAATAGACATTGTTTTAAGAGGGGGTTTGTGGACCAAGCATGTTTAGGAAGAAATGTTGGTTTATCTAGACAGTGCTTTAGGGAAATGAAGATATAAGCATGTTGGATTTTTTTTCATTGGTTTTAATATATATATATATATAATGATTTTTTTTTTGACTTGTGGTTTGTGTGTTTTAAAGATGGGTAGGGGATCCGACAACCAGTTGGTCTGCGAGATGATGTGCTAGGTCTCTTAAGTAATGTCAGAGTTTTAAATTTTAATGTTGTGAATAGAAAAAAATTGGGTTGGGAGGATCGTCCCATAATAGGCCTCTGCAAAATCTGATTTGAATTAGTTAACTAAAAGATAAGATATCGGTGGTTAAAAAAAATGGTAGGGGGAGCTTGGAGAGTTTTGATTGGACTCATATTGCAAATGCATCTAAAAAGGGAAGTGGTGTGTTGTTACCCCTTGGGCTGCCTTTGCAATTGACTTCCATGAAGGATTTGGAAAGGGAGTTTAATTATGTCTTTTGTTGAAGTATCCTTTTTGGGGTTTTTTGGCCCCCCACTTCCTCTCTTCCCTCATTCTCCCCTTTAGTTTTTCTTGTGCAAAGGGATGAGGTGGTTGAACACATAGCAAAGCAGAGAACAGCTTTGAGTATGCCTCCACATCCATCCAAATCTTAAATGAATTATACTACCTGTTCTATGATGGTAGGTATGGGTTAAGAGTACCTAGACACTACCACATTATGCATCAATTTCCCACAACTTCCATGCATGGATGTTGGCTGCTTTTTCTCTTCTTTTTTTAACCTACAAAAGAATAAGAATATAACTTGAAAAAAATTGAAATTGAGCTGTACCACACATACTATGTTTATGGCCAAAATCAATTCCTATGTTCATGAAGTCATTCTCTTTTGAGTTGTTACCAAACTGGTTTTAGTTTTGATAAGAACTTAGTTGAATTGAACCCCAAACCTTCCAATTATTATACCCTAATGACAAATAAGAAACTATTTGATACATCTTTTGTATTCACAACTATTTTTTTGCTTGTCCTGGGATCAAGGATAAATAAGTTGTCTCACTCAAACACTGAAACATCTCCATTCCAACTGCATGAAGCAATTACATTAGACAAGATGGGATGGAATGCAACATCTACACAGGCTTCCTCGTACGCCTTGATTTTTTTGATAAGAACCGTCAACCGGGAGTTACAGAAGTATATAGAACCATCTGAGGAACCAGAGACAAGCTTCTCTCCTTCCAAGCTGAAATTGCACTTAATTGGAAATCCAGACACTCCATGGCCTTCATACCTTTTATACTTGTCTAGCTTGAAGGGAGGATTTGAAGAGAAAATGGCAATGTAATTTCCATTTGATTGTGCCACAAAATAGGGATCAAATGGGTGGTACCTTACACAAGGGCAAGTGTAGGCCTCTGCATAAATCTGAAACAATTAACAAAGAAGATTAGACCATAACAATAAGCAAAGTTGTCACCTTATATGTACCGATTATATATTCTAATCTACAACTCTACCGAGTACCATTATTCTAGAAGTTCACTGTTACCATTTTCACCAAGACAAGACAATAGCATCTTAGGTGTCTAAGGCCCTGTTTTTGATTGCTTTACAAAGTTTTTGATTGCTTTACAAACAAGCTTTTTGGCTTCAAAAGCTGGTTTGAGTCCAAAAGCAATAAAAAATAAATAATTTTTGAGGTCAAAATTGCTTTTCAGCTTGGTTTAAAAAGTGTTTTTCAAAAACTGAAAATTTTAACTTTTAGCTTTTTCAAAAACACTTTTAAGTAAAATTACTCATATATCCTCGTGTATATCACCAATCCTTTTATATTTTAAAAAAAATATCCAAAATAGACATTTTATCTACTTAAAAACACTTTTAACACAATACCAAACACTTCTATTTTAAACCAAACAATTCAAAAACACTTTTTAAAATCACATTTTCAAATCACTTTCGCAAACAATTTTCAAAAGCAAAGCGTTAAAACTGTCCAAACAGATCAAGCTTGCCTGGAATGGCAATATCCATATGAAAAGAGATGATTGGGACATATCCCTAGCAAACGGCTAGAGAAAGACGTTTAGTAGGGCAAATGAAGTGACGAGTGATTGAAGTACTTGACTTTAGTCCAATGGAACATCAGTCTTAGACAGGGGTACAGTACTTTGAAATGGCTGATTGATTATGCATCTTTTCTCTTCCATGCAAAAAGTATTACTTTAGTGTAAGCATGTGTATTTCAATGACAAGATTCATATCAAACTTCAAAGTCATGCAAATTGGACCTAACTTAAAGTTGATACAACTCGAGAGGCAGCACTCAAACGACTCTTTTCAAGAACTGTCAACAACACGAACAGCAAAGATAGGTGCCAAGTCTACAAAAAAACAGTGGTTCATTTATAAAGTTCTGTATTATAGAGGCACTAAGTTAAAGTTTGTGCATAGGTTTCCTATGCAGATAACAAATGAATTCTTTCTTTCTATTCGATTTAGATGGGGTACCAAACCCCAAAGTTATAGCCAAGACCCATGAGGCTTTTGTGATTTCTGCTGAGAAATTATTAACACAGGATGTTCAAATTAAAGCATTTATGAATTATGACCTATAAAGCTATGCTACAAATGGTATAGGTTAGGGCAAGGCATAGCAGATACAAGGGCTACTAGCTAGCCTTCCATGAATGAGTCGGTAAGTGCATTTACTGTTCTCCTTGAAGCATTGTCAATAATAGAAACAATGTAGTTTGAGGCATGAAAAAGAGGAAAAGGGATCCATCCAGGTATGATATAATACAAATATGTGCTCAAATGATAAATACTAAAAAAATACAACACAACTTGACCACACAGTAACAGATGAAGATGTATCTCCGCTTGCTGGTAATACTTCAAGGTTTGTTGCTAATTTTGTACTTAGATCTTATTAAGATCCAAAACCATTAGTGCTTATAGTTACATATTGGTAGAAACTTATGTCATGACTCATATGTGCTACATACAGTTTTGATTCAACAAAGTAAAAATCCATTGTGAGAAGAAACAAAGGTTTAATAAGGAATTGTGTTTAATTTCCTTGCAATTAAAACTGATTAATCTATTTAACTATCTAGTCCTTTGATTTGTGATTTTTTAATCACTGTGATAGGTGGCTATGCTAAGGATGCAGTATAGCAAAAGGTGATATATTTGGCTTTGAAGGTAGTCATATAGTAACATTCTGCAAGAACAAAGAAAAAGAGAGCCATAAATGAGAATAAGAAGAGGCGATATGAGGTGGAAATTGCTCTACCATAAAACTCTCAGTGATGTAGTCTAAATGGTGCAGAAAGGTGTCTCTAACCTGATTAGACAATGGAACCTGTCTAGAGATGTCCCAGACAATAATAGAATTTTCACTGATGTTACCCCCAGAAACATCACTGGAAGATACAAATTGCTTCCCGTCAACGGAGAATTCAACATCAAGAATTGGACCCAGACCTCGAATGTATTCATGGACCACCTTGCCAGTTCTAACATCCCACAATCTGAGTCCGCCTTTTGATCCCCCAGAAAGGAATAGGTTTGAGTTATCTGGATGGAATTTTATAACTCCAACAACCTGATCATCTCTAAACATCTGTAATTCAAGTCCCTTTTCAACATCAATCAATCTTGATGAACAGTCATATCCACAAGAAAGAACAAACAATCCCTGCTGTGACCATTTAACATCTTTCACAGCTGCATTGTGAAAGTTAAGCACACGAGCTTTCTTCTGATCTCTGCTCCATACATTCCATATGCTGATTGTATGATCCATCCCAGCAGAAGCAAGTAAATGAACTGTAAACTAGAGAGTAAACAGTTAAAATGGCACTCGGATGACTGGACCAATAAAAATAATGCACTAAACCAAAATCCATACATCTGAAGAGATAAAAGCAACATAATCCACGGTTTTTTTTAAAAATAAATAGACAAGAGCATACCATGAGTTGGTGACCAATGAATAGCATTAACAGCTTTCGCATGCCCATGCAGAGCTATGGTAAGCTTTTCGGGAATTTGACTTAGTTGTGTACGTCCCTTTGGTTTATGCCGTATTGATGAGAGAACATCATGTGGTAGATCCGACTCTGAAATGCTTCCTAGAACTGAGAACAATAGTTTATCTGATAAGCTGGTGAAATGAGACAAGTTTCTATGATTCTAGTAAAAGTTAATTTGACACAAGTGAACAACCTATGAGTATGACAACTTAGCATAACAGCCATTGATACCGACACTATTATAAAACTATAATACAAAATAAGGAACAAACATGGTGAATCGTTTTATGAACTGCTGAAACTTTGTTCTATGAATAAACGAACATCCATTTTTTCCCTCTAAATGGTGATGACCATAACAATCAATAAGCTTGTCAAATATTTGGATTACATTATTCAATAATCAGACATACATTTACTTGTTCTGGTCCGTAGATTAGAAACCAAGAACACTCAAAGACAAAGATTTGACTAGCATCAGCATCAAACAGGTGCCCATCACAAGAACAAACCATGTTAAAATTTTCTATCATTTGCGGGATCATACCAGTTTGCATTTTGCTTCCAGACCCCGTTTGAAGTTCCAACTTTTAATTGTGTACATAGAGAAAAGACAAGCAATTCTAAATCAAACTATAGAACAAATGAGTAAGATACCATCATATTAATGCAAAAAAAAAAAACTTCAATATACGATGTATCAAAAAGACAATGGGGAAAACCCAAAACAAGTACAAGACTGCCCATTTCCTCTTTTTACTTAGTTCTCAAACAAATAAACATAAAACTGCAACTTTAAACCCAAAACAAAACAAAAAACTAACTGTTGGACTAAATGGGGGAAAACCCGCTAAAAATTGGGAAATAAAAGAAAAAGCTAATGCAACAAGTACCTGATTGAGTGATGACATGAGGATCCCGGGTATTCGGGTTCGGTTCATCAGCCTGGGGAACCGTACCGGAAAGTGCTCGTTCCCTTTTCGATATGTATCTGCCGGGAAGCGGAGCATCTTCTCGCTTTGGAAGAACCAATGTGGGAAATGGGCATTCGGGTTTGGGTCGTTTCGAAGGGCGGAAAGGAAGATGCTGATTGTATGCAGGTTTAGGTTTAGGTTTAGGTTCGGGTTCGGGTTCATCGTCTGAAGTGTTGGAGTAGGCTTTGCAAAGAAGATCCATGGCTGAACTGAAAAGCTATTTCCTTTCCGGCTGCCCTTTTCCAGTTTCTCTGCTTTGGTTCCAAAAAGACAAAATTTGATATTTTGTAAAATGGGCATTTAATTGCATATCCAAGCCCATTGTATTGAAAATTGGGGCTTTTATCATTTCACCATTATAGACCCATGACACTAAAATTTGGACCCCCGAAGCCTAGAACTTTGACCATAAAAATGGACATAGGGTTGCTCAGGATTATTCAATTCGTATGTCGTGTAGTTTTTAAATTACACAGTTTTTTATGTTTTAAGGGTTATTTGTTTAATCTAAGGTTTTATAATTTAAGGTTTAATGTTAAAAAGTTAAAGTTTATTATTTATGTTAGTTTGATGGTAGAACTTAATTTGACATAATTAATTGATATTGTTTTAGTCACGAAAAATTTCAAAATTTTTAAAATATAAAAACTAAAAACGACCGAAATTAGGTTTTTCCCCCTTGCGCTGCATCTCTTGGGTTTTTTTTTATTTTTGCACAGCAGTTTTTTCTTCATTTGCTTCTTTAGCAGGTGACCGGCAACCAGTCTTAGCGCTAGTTGTCGATCACCAGGTTCATTATTTTTTTGTTTTTATATTTTTGTAATAAGAAACTTTATCCTTGTGGCATGTGTTTTCTTTGTCTTTGTGGCACGCTTGCTTTATTTTTGTGGTTCGTTTCATTTGTTGTTTTGGCATGATTTCAGCATACCTTAGCAGCCATTTGGTGCTCGTATAGAGATCTTCACGACGCTAGTTTCTAATTTTGATTTTGTCACTGGTCATAGAATAGTAGATCCCCACTCGGTGGTCATAGAAAGGTAGATCCCCCACTCGGTTGATGGTTATTTGTAGATGTAATCAGACTTGGGTTGCGGTGCAATCTGTTTGATAGTTTCGTTCGCTCACCACTCTTTTTTCACCTTGTAAAGTGTCTCGTTTGGGTAGAGACAAGGAGATTCATGAAGGCTTCTGGATTTTGTCGGTATGCTAATCTCTATGAAAATATTTACTTTTCTTTGCACCGTTGGGCTTTGTATGAGATTTTGATGAGCTCCCCATCATTCTCCTTTCTAGATGCGTTGTATTTGAAATATCTTCATAGTTATTAATAAAATACAATTGTCATCGTAAAAAGAACATCCGGAATTAAAATATAAGATTAAATCAACAATTTCCGCATAATACAATGACTGATAAAAGAATTTGACCATTATAAGCCAATGACCCAATAAAAGATGGATACAAAAGTGCTTATTCCAAAGCCTATAACATTCATGAATGGGCCTGTGGCTGAACCAAAAAAAAGGGCTTGATTATAGCATTGCTAAATGAGACTATAATTGTATATTTATGGGCCAATGTTGAATGTAAATATGATGATGCTTGGCATTAACAACCACCACTAAATGTATTTTTGGCTATTATACACATAACACATACACCTTATATACATGTTAATTTTAGCAATTAGTAAAATTTGCTCGAATTTAAATTTTTCGAAAAGAGTAATATTTTTTTCATTAAAATCATTCCTTAAGTCCGAAATTCTATTTTTTTTATTTAAAATAAGTCATGATTTATTATTCTTCTATTCTTTTAAAGGATTATTATCCTATACACAAGCAGGTAAAAAAAATTTATTTCCGCAAACGCCTTAATTTTAGGGTTTATGATTTTAGTTTAGAATTTATACTTTATGAGTTTTAGTGCATGGGTTTAGAATTTATGGTTTATGATTAAAATTTAGGATTTGTAGTTAGAATTTAGGGTTTATGGTTAGAATTTAGAGTTTATGGTAATATGATTAGGGATTTAGCCTATAAACTTTAAATTTTAACCCTAAACCCAAAATTATATCAATGGCCCCTAAATTTAATACTACTACACTTAAACCCCTAAACCCTAAACAAAGTTCTTAAACCCTAAAATTAAAACACTTGTAAATTTGTGCATGGAATAATTACCTTCTTTTAAATCAAATAATAATAAAAATCAAAGGGTATTTTAAAATCGGTTTATAATGTTACAGAACTTTAAAAAAAATAAAAAAGAAATAATAGGTGAGTAGTCTCCTAATAAAATATGGACCTGAACATAAAAACGGGTGATGGACCCTAAAAACACAATAATGATGATAAGAGAATAAAGAGAATGTAGGTAGTAGGTCCATCCCATAACTTTAATCAGATGTTTATTTTTCACATTTATAGTTTTTTTTTTAAAAGGGGCAATTATATGCAACCCTTTCCTTTTATTTATATAGATTATATAAAGAGTAAAACTTTAGGTATAAGTTTTCTTTTTATTGATGCAAAAATGAGGTCATGCTGTGAAGGCCTTAGCTTAATAAACTGACCCATGTGCCCTAACCCCCACACACCAAATCTTCTAGGAACTGTATGTTATTCTTCTTACCAATTTTAAAGCAATCACTGCCAAATTATGCTACTTCATGGGAGTTTTGGTAAGATATCCCATTCATTGTCTTCCAATGGGAAAAAAATAAAGGGTTTATATAGTGCTTGGAAGAGACAAACCCTAATTATTGAGTCTATGTTCATTCAATTATATTTTAACATCACACAAATATAGAGTAATTTTTTTATATAGATGTGTTAAAAATTACATCGGACTACATATTTACTTGAAAAATTAAAATATATATTCACAACCTTAAAGTCTAAATCTAAATCTTAAATCCTATAAGCTAAACTTTTAAACTTGAAATAAATTCGTAACCCTAAAATAAAAATGGTTGTTTAGTTTAAGGACTACACAATACACACAGTGATAGAACTCAGCCTCATTTATTGGGGTCATTTAAAGAATTTAAACTTACAAGGGATTAAATATATAATTAAAAAAATAATATCTTTTGGGGAGGGAAGCTGAGGGACTTAGTCCCTTCCTAGTATTGTCATTTACTACACAACATATGTATTGAATAATTTTCTCATAAGTTATAAGAGTTATTTTTTATACATAAGTTAGATTAAAAAAATTACACAACTCTTAATATTTAAACTATAAAATCTAAACTTTTAACCAAAAACTCTAAATACTAAACCATAAGTCATAGACCTTAAAATATAACTCTAAAAACTAAATTCCTAAACTATAAACCATGAACTAAACATCAAACCTACAAAATAAACAAATTATGTAAACTAAACAATATGTGTATCGAATAATTTTTCTGAGTATACTATATTATCTTTTATTGCTTAAAACCCTTTATTGAACCAGTTTCACGAATTATTCAAATACCAATTCAACTGAAAAATAGCAAAAAAATTTTACAAAAATATTTTTATTTTCAAACTTTTTTCTAGTAAAGATCGAAGTAGAAGTTGTGAGCGAAACCAATAATCTTGCATACTGCTTTGTAAAACAAATCTGATTGCAACGACAAACTAACAATAAAAAAGAATCAAATTATTTTTTATATTATTTAAATAAACTATTCTTCAAAATATTTATAACCTCAGAGAAACTAACCAAAAGAAGAAGAAATATAATAGATAGCCGACCAAAGAAAGTTTGTGCCTCTCCTCTTTTTTTTCAACGGGTGAAAACAAAAGCATAAGAGGACAAGCAATGAAACAACATTCAACTCAAGTATTTGAGATATTGTAAGATTATTACAATGTTTATGTGATTGGTGGGGATCAATGCAATTTGACTAAAACAAAATTCAATTTCACCAAAAAGAAAATAAAATAGAAAAAGAAGTGAAAGGGGTAAAGGAATGTTTCATGAGAGAGGGTCAAGATCCATGTCAACCCCACCAGGTGGGATGACTAATTAGATGACAAGGAAACATGCCCACTATGTGTCATTTTTGTTCATTTTCACACATCATCTTTGTATTGAAAAACATCTTGGACCTTGAAATTTTAAATATATATATGTATATATTCATGGTGGAAATTGGAAGTAGAATTTTCAAACCCCATGAGAGTTTCTAACAAAGTCAATGAAAAGAGAGATGGTCTTTTAAGGCACAACTCTCTTAAATCTTACATTAGTTTTCAAACTAGTCTTGTTTTTAGTTTTGAGGTAAACTCCTAATATGGTCTATGATGCTTTCAACTTTTGTTTGATTTTAGTTTCTTCCTTGGGTGTTCCTATTAAAAGCATACTCCTTCACAGAATCAAGTGATTTTTTCTTCTACATAAGAATATCTTACTTGCATGTCGTCTTAGGCGTTTTCAGAATTGTAAGCAAAACTCAAAAATGAACTTCTATAGAATGAAAGTATATACACATTTTTTGAAGCACAAATAATTCTGATTGTATCGGCAAATAAACCACAAAAGGAGATTAAACTATTGAAAGACCACCGAGAATGGCAAATCAGAGCCGAGCGTCGTGAGAAACAATCTACGGGCACAAATCGCGTATCCAAATTTAATCTGAGGTTCCTGAGTAGGGAAGATCAGCAAGATTACAAATAAGCGTCATCTCGATCAGTCGTATCAGTCGTGGAGTCGCCAAATTCAACCCTGAAAAAATATAAAATAAAAAGAACGAACAAACGACTGAGGAAGAAGAAGAAAACATTCCAAAAGACAGAGATAAACGTGTCACAAAGGCCAAAAAAACGTGCCACAAAAGCATAATTATTTTTATTAAATTCTAAAAAAGAAATAAAGAAAAACAGATCTAATGGTCGACGATTAGCATCAAAATTGATGTCGTCGCCAGCCAAATAAAATAAAAAAAGTAAAGCCCTATGGATGAAAAGGTTGCTGCAGTACTTTTGAATGTAAATTAATTACATTCAAACGCACTCAAATTAATAGTCTCCTAAATATTACAATAACAATTAGGGGGAGGGATCTAGTCGATTCAAATAAAAAAATTTTGAGTTATTCGAGTTGACGCGTCATATTTTACAACTTGAACTTAATTTGAAATTTTTTAGATTCGAGTTGAGTTAATGAAATTCGAGTCAAGTCGAGTTTTCGAGTTCCTATACAAATTTAATTGTAATTATTTACTATGTTATAGTACAGTTTAATTCTAATTTAAACGACTTTCTCTAATCATATATATATACATATATATATATATACATATATATATATATATTTCTTCACATTATTTTTCACATGTATAATTAAAATTTGTAATGTTATTTAATAAAAAATATTATCTAAACTTCTAAAATATATTTATAATATTATTTTTAAATAAGGAACTTTTGGGATAAAGTATTGATGAGAGTATAGATGAGTGAATGAATTGATGTGAATAAAAAATTATAAAAACATTTAGTTGAATGATCAAATTGAATAAAATGTAAAGTTAAAGGACTAAATTGCAAAAATAATATATTTGTTAAAAATATGAATTGAAGTTATATAGATATTATATAGTGTTAGTGAATCATGTGGTTTAATTTTGGTCAAAAATAGATTTAAAACGAAAGAGGAAATGGGAAATCATTCAAAGTTGATGGGCTAAATTGAAGAGGTAGGAAATTTATTAAAAATATGAATTGAAGCTAAATAGGTATTCTACAGTGATTTAGGAGCATGTGGTTCAAATTTGATCAAAAATTAACTTAAAACGAAAGAGGGATTGAAGAAATGAGAAAATCATACAAAGTTGAGGGGTTGAATTAAAAAAAACATGAAATTTATTTTCAAAACTATAAATCGAAGATAAATAAGTACTCTACGTTGGTTTAGGAATATGTGGTTCAAATTTGATCCAAAATAAACTTAAAAATGGAGGAATCGAATAAAAATGAAATCAAGGACTAAATTGCAAAACTGTAAAATTTGATTTTTCGGTTTTTAGAGTTGGGCAAATTTCAACTCGACTCAAACTCAAATTTTTTTTGAGTTAATCGAGTTGACTCGAACAACTCGACTCGAATAACTAAAAATTCAAAAAAATATCAATTTTTTCGAGTCGAGTTTTACTCAACCCTAATAATAACAATATAGATTAATCAATAATTTTTTTATGTAATTTTAATTTGATTGTAGATATCAAAGTTTATATTATAACTAATATGGATTGAAATAATTGTGCCTTGTGTGTAGCTTAAATTATGAGATCATAGCTTTAGGGAGTTGGTAAGGATGATTAGAATTTGGACAAGTTACAAAGGTGGGATTCATCAACACAAATGGTTGATTAAAAAATGTGTAGACTTCTTCTGACTTTATATTAAAAATTATCTTTTTATTATATAATAGATTATGTTTCCATTAAGTAAAAATAAAATAATAGATGCTACTAGAATAAGAAATTAACTGAGGATTGGTGTTTCTTCTTTATTTTTCTTCCTACAACAATTAAATAATAAAATTATTGTTATTAAACAATATTTATATCCATAACCTCTTGTCTTGTTGGGGCAGCCAACAACTTTTCAAAGTTTAATTGGATTATTGGCGCAGTCCAGTCCCGATGTTCATCAAAGTGGAAATCTTAGTTGTTTTTTAATTTTATTTTAGGAAATATTAATCATGACGATGAGTGAGTTGTAAGGGCGATATTTTTTAACTATTGATATTTAATTTATAAACCGATTAATTTAGATTTGGTTATGTAGATTTTAATATGAGGTGAATTTTTCACCTAAGATTTTTCTATATACAATGTTAAGATTCAAAATTTTGACCATACTTAAAGATTTATCGTCTTATCTCGTTAGACCAATTGATTGTTGCATGAGCAATTGTTCATGACAAAGAAGGAGTGCAATTAACCCCACGAGAAAATACTCACCATATAAAAATATTAGAATTGTATAGATTTTTTTATAAAAAAAATATTAGAATTAATTTCACTTTATTTGTTAGAACGTAGGATCCACAATACTTATTGTAGTGATATAAAAAATTATTCATATATCATACCCTATTCTAGTCTTATTATATGAAAAATTCTAGATCCGCCTTAGGTTGTAACGGCGATTTTTTATTAATATTTCAAAACGGAATAACACATTTGCAAACAAATTCGTAGAGGCAATGAGTGTGTATGTGTACATATAATTACATTTGACTTCTGGGGTACATTATAACTCATTGAAGGGTGATGTCCTCGGAGAAAAAGATTTTTTTTGAAAAATAATAATTAACTATTGGTGTTATAATTTTTTAAATATTTTTTAAATTTTGCATGAAAACCTAACAATAAGTTTTTATAGAATGAAAATATATTTTATTATTTTAAATAATTAATGTAATATTTTATTAATAGCTTATAGAAACATAGTTATAACTATGTTTTACATTATTTTTATTATTTTATTTAGAAAATATCTGAAATACAATTGATAAATACCTTAAATAAACTACAGAAATATAATTTAATATTTATAGTGAATTGGTTGGGGGCTGAGCAGGATGGAACTCTGAACTAGAGCTCATGGTGCTCACCCAATGAGTCGGGCTTCAGTCGAATTAAATGTAATATTTAAATAAAATCTTTTCTATAATAATGATTTCGGAATTCGAACTTAGTATGTAATTATAGATTAAATATACGATTTAGTTTGAAAGAGTTTATTCATAAAGATTAATTAGAATGAAATTGAAAATTGAAACAAGTTTGACGTGATTAAATAATAAGGGAATAAGTATGGGTGAGCATTTAATTGAGTGGAGTAAAAAAAATCGAGTTAGTTAATTTGACAAGTTTTATTTTTTATTTTAAATTTTATTTAAATTTTTTCGATTTAAGTCGAGTTATTTGAGTTTTTGTTCAAATTTAATTATAAACATTTATAATCTTATGGTACTAATTGATTTCATTGTAAACGACTTTCTATAACCATATATGGTACGTGTATATATATATATATATCTTTATATACATATACATTTCTTCATGTGCGATAAAAAAATATCAGACAGAGTTGAGAGACTCGGCTTAAATTTAAAAATTGATCAACTAATTGCTAAAGCTTTCGAATTATTCAAAATTTCATTTTATAACTCAAGTTTTATTTACAAAATTTTCGAGCTGAGATAAATTTATAAAATTATAGTTTAATTCAAATCGATTTTTCACATCAAATTAAAAATTTTCATCAAAACAAAAAATTTAATTTTTTAAAGTTGAGTTTTGCATTCTCCTAAACATAAGTCTAAGAATCTAAACCATTAAATATGCTAATGCTGGATTTTCAACCCTTGACATAAAAGTCAATCACTAGAATTATATCAGTTGACTACTGTTTGATGGTTTTAGAATTTATTGACCTATGACTTTGCAAGCAGATATATAGTCTCCCTGGCATGAACCAATCACATCAAACTATTTATAATCACATATATAGTGTTCAAGTGTTAGTGTTAGTGTTAGTGTTAGTGTTAGCTTTGACATTCTCCATTTGTATTAAAAACTAATTCAAGTTTTTAACATAAGAAAAAATCTACTGGAAGCCTGATGGCCATCTTTTATTGTATTTATTTTAAGTTTAATTTTATATTTAAATAGGAGAATATTAAACGTTTAAGCTTATTTGATTTTAAGTTTCTATGTTATATTAACAATAAAATAGTCAGAGTTTGTAAATGTCTATTTTAATAATATCAGATTCAAGGCTCAAACTTAAAATTATATGCATAAATATAAATAAATAAAAATATTTTGATATGTAAGTTTGGGTAGTTTATATAAGCTTGTCAACTTTAAGATTTAGGGTTTGTATGTTTATGTTATAATGTTTAGAACTTAAAATATAAGGTTAGAATTTAATGTTTAGGGTTAGAGATATGTGGTTTAGATTGTATAGTTTAAATAAAAAGGGTTGAGTAATTTTTTTATACAACTTGTATATTAAAATATAACAGTAAATATACCAACAAGAGTTGGTTCAAATGGTTAGCAGATTGATATCGCTTAAGCAGGTCTCGAGTTCTAAGCTTATACATGCAAAAAATTTCAGTTGAGAAATTCACCCATCAAAGCCAAATATGTAATGTGGATCGATCCAGATTAATTAAGGCAAAGTACTAGAAAATTGAGAGGGCAACAAAAAAAACCCTAAATATATTAGCCTCACACCCATATTGTGACTCGAACTTCATATTTTTAATATTAAAAAATGTTAGACAAAATCTCAATCCAAAAATATCGGGTTTATAGCTCAAGAGATGACATAATTTCAATGTAAAATGCCATCTTTACGCAATGTAACAATCATGCTCAGAACATTATTGTCAAATGTTGTAAAGTGTTATCGAATTCACAATCATAATAATCATAATGTATCACAACATTTATAATTACGATTACATTTATTTATGGGTTGAATTATCCATTTAATTTGGATCATATTTAATAAAATTATTTTAGTTATGAATCTATTTGGTTTGAATTTAAATTAAATAATTATTTTTAAGATTCAAATCTAATCATATAAATATAAGAATAATTTTAATATTTATAATATAAATATTTAACCAGTAAAAATAAGGGTAAATTATAAAATTCATCACTCAACTTTGCTTTTTGACATATTTTAGTTTCTCAACCGTTAAATCTCTAACACTATTATAATGTGAAAATAAAAATAAAAAATATATATATTTTAATACGCTTCATTAAATTAAAATTTTAAATTAAAAAAATCAAACCCTACCTCACCTCACCCTCCTTCACCCCATTCCCACAACCAACTTTCATCGAGCTTTACCCTTCACCACCCTGCACCTTCATCTTCAATCCCACCATCTGCAGCTTTGATAAACCATGTACTCCCCTACATTTCTATGTTTAAGTTTTTTTTTTAAAAAAAAAAAACTCGTTGAATTATAAGCCAATGTCATACACAGAATAATGATTCACGAAAGTTTATTGTTCCCTACCCTCACCCAAACATCTTATTATCTTGCTAAGCTCATTTTAGTCAAACAATTTTAAAAACACAGTGTGCAGCAGCAAATATCAATTTCTCTCAAATATTTTAATTTGTCTTCTCGAAAATTATGGTCGCTTTCTTTGCATTTAGCATTGCAGAAAATGTGATTTCTGCAAGCCCTGGAACAGAGGAGCATTGGAAAGAAGATAAGCTATTTTTCAAGATCGAACCCATTCTCAAGAACCATGCTCGGTTCGAATGACCGAAACGTCGGATGGTAAATCACAACAGTCATTCGAGGTGCCTTGGTGACGAGATCAACATACTTCGATTTTAGGCCTATCCGACGATGGACGGCGACGAATCGCGCTCCCAAGACGTAAGGGTTTGGACTCGTTTTGAGTCATTTGAGGGTAGTTTTAAAAAAGATGAACTAGTAGAAGAAAATGAGAGAAGAAGAAGAGTTAGCCGGTAATTTTGGTTCGCCGAAAAACTTTTCAAAGCGACATTACTGAGATCAAGAAGAAGGTTGCCGGTGAAGGTGAGAGAGGGGTGAGATAAGGGTGAAGGGGGTGAGGTGAGGGAGACTTTGATTTTTTTAATTTAATTTTTTTTTTTTTAATGAAGTATATTAAAATATGTATATTTTATTTCCAAGTCATAACAGTATTAAAAATTTAACAATAAAATGATTAAAATAGATTAATATTTAAAGTGTAATACTAAAATTAACTATTTTACAAATTGAATGACCAAAATAAATCAAATAATAAAATTAAATTAAGTGATGATTTTTGTAATTTACCTTAAAAATAAATAAATCAATACAACTAAAATAAAATAAGAAGGTGGAGAGTCCCACTCGCTTGGGTCCTTTGGTTCGCACGTTTGGCTTGTCCTTCCCTCCTTTTTATTTTATTTTATTGTTTTTTGTTGATAAAGGAAGGTGTCACTAATACTGTGTCAAAATAATTTCATAGGCGAAAGTCTGTCAATTTGTACACCCTAAGCTGACACCAACCTGACATCGTTTTATATACATATTACATTATTATAAATTTATAATATGATAATGTTCAAAAATATTATAATATGAATTATTATTCTATATCATACACATTTACATTATTAGAATATGAATTATTATTCAATTGGATGAGTTTACCACATGCGACGAACATTGTTAAACACTGTTAACGTTGAACATCGCTTAACACTATTAAATTAATTAATAAAAATTAAAAATTTTAACGACTCAACATACAATTAATAATTATTTTAAAAAAATTAATTAAATTATTTTCCATATATGTTAAATTTTTGAATTTTTAATGAATTGGATAAACTACACATTCAGTACTCAACATATTATAGTATTTATGTTTTAGTACCCCATCAATTATTTGGCAAAATGGTACCTTACGTTACGTTTTTTCTGTTTTGGTATTGACCGTTAAAAATTAACAGAATTGATGACGTGGCTCATTTTTAATTGGAATAATTACATGTTTAGTCCCCAAAATTTACACATTTCCACTTTTTAATTGGAATAATTTAATCATTGTTTTAAATATTTGGATTAAAATTATAAATTTCACTTTTTTTCTTTCTTCATCTATAAAATCCCTAGCCCATTTTTTCCCAAATTTTGTTAACTAAGCAGCATCTGGATGACGCTATCCGCCGGACATGATGACTTCAACGATTGATTTACTTTGGAGGATATGACACATCACTGTGACTTTTAGTCTGTTCCGAACCCGTAAGCCAAAACTATGAATCGGTCACTCAAACTCAAAACTTTGAGTTTGTGAGCTTCTTCAACGATCCCCATTGAGTATGATATATTTTTTATTCTGAGTTCCCCCCGCCCCCAAAGTCCATCTTTACGAAAGTATGGAAAAAATCAAAAAAGAAGGGGCCTTTGGTTTCAAATGTGGGTTTGATTTTTATTTTTGAAATTAGTACAAATTGATGGAGGTTAACAAAATTGGGGAAAATAGAGATATGGTTTTGGGGAAGAAGAAAGGAAAAAAAGGGAAATTTGTAGTTTTAACTCAAATATTTAAGATGATGATTAAATTGATAAAGTTTGGACTATATTGATAGAAATGTGTAAATTTTAGGACTAAAATTGTTATTATCCCAATTAAAAATGAGCCACGTCATCAACTTTGTTAAATTTTTAACGGTCGGGTACCAAAACAGAACAAAAATGTAATGTAAGGTACAGTTTTGCCAAAAAAATTGATGGGATACTAAAACAAAAATACTATAATAGGTTGGGTATTGAATATGTACTTTACCCAATTTATTAAAAAAATTCAGATTTTTAACATATATGGAAAATAATTTAATTATTTTTTAAATAATTATTAATTATATGTTGAGTACTTGAAATTTTTAATCTTTATTAATTAATTTAATGGTGTTCAACGTTAGTGATATTCAGCGGTGTTCGTCGCACGTCGTAAAATTTTCCTATTCAATATCATACGCATTACATTACTATAATATGAATTGTAATTTAGTATGTTGAACCTGAGATTTTTAATTAGTATTGTAAATGAGACGAGACACATCACATTATTTAATTAAAGTTTGGTCAATAATTAATTTTATTGGACTTGGCTCGAATTTGAATTCAGTTCAAGTTCTTAACGAGCTAAGCTAAGCTACTCGAAAATATGATGAATTAATTTTTAACATAAATTAAGGAGGTGTGGCCGTGTGATTATTTTTTTAATCCTACTCGCATAACTAAAAATCTTCATTGTCCATGTACAAACTAATTATCATAGTAAATTTGTAATACACCAAGCTCTATCTGATTTCACTTGCATTATCTTCTATAGTTTTTAAAGAGAAAGTACATCAAATAATACGTTGAACAATTATAATTAGAATCAATCTAATTATAATGTACGTTGAACAATTATAATGTACGTTCCAACCAATCTAACTAGAATATATATTGTAAGGTTTTATTATTTATTAAAAAAGATTTTATATATATTGGTTGTCCTTAATTTTACAAAATAATATATAGTTTTATAAATTAACTGTAATTACTATTAAGTGGTATTTTTGACATAGGTACCACATTTAGTATGGTTGGAGAGAGTTCAATGGCAGCCGCTCTTCCTTATTCTTTTATTACTCTCGAGAAAATTTTACCTTAAATTTTAGTGATGTACCGTCAACCCGTTAGTCTAACAGGGTCAAACATTAAATTTTTTAAGTAATGTTAAGGGTTTGAATTTTAGCATTATGAATGGAGAAAATTGGGTTAAGACAGTCGTCCCCATATTAGACCTCTGTAAAATTTAATTCAAAATAGATGACCAATGTGTCGGATACTAATGATAAAAAAATCCTAATGAGGTTTTTCAAAGTTCTTCAATAAACACAATCAATCAACTAATTTGTAACATCCTCAATTTGCTTTTCATTGTACAATGGTAAGATACATGAAAATTTCAATGAAAAAACTTAAATTTCTATTCTGAAAATTTTTGTTAGGATGAACAATCTCGAACTCTCTAAATATCAATAGCAAAAAACATGGAATATAAAAGAAATTCTTTGAGAATTGATTTGATAAAAGAATTCTCTTTCCCTAGAATCAATCAAACTTGTATTTTCAGAGCTGTAAACGAACCAAACGTTCAATAAACTGTTCGTGAACCGTTCAGCGGGAAGTTCGTTTATTTATTTAAAATGAACATGAACAAGATTTTCTGTTCGTTTAATTAAATGAACGAACATGAACAAAAGGCTTGTTCGTTCATTTATGTTCGTGAACGTTCGGTAACCTGTTTGTTTACGTTCGTTTAAATTTATTCATATGTGTCCATTTATATTTATTATTTTTCATAACAAAAAGTATTATATTTAAAAATTTAAAAACATATATTAAAAATGTGAAATAAAAAAATTAAACAAATACTCAATGTACAAGACATTAAATTTCTTAAGAAAAAAACTAGACAATACTTAATATTCGTTCGCGTTCGTTTGTGTTCATTTATTATTTTAATAAACGAACACGAACAAGAAATTATGTTCGTTTAGTTGTTTGTGTTTGTTCATTTGTTCGGTTAAAACTTAACAAACAAACATGAACATACCCTCATTTGTGTTCGTTTGGTTCGTTTACAGGCTTATGTATTTCATCTCCACATGCTTTTATGCATGGGAGGATCTACATTAACATTGTGGGGTCAATTGACCCCACTTGATTTGTTGGGATATGAGTTTTCAAGGAGCTAATATAGTATTTTTAAATTTCTTATAAGAAATATTAGAATTGACCCCACTTTATTTCACTTAATTTGTTGAAGTATAAGATCAGCAATAATTATTGTAGTGGTATGAGAATGTTACATTCCTCATACTCTGCCTGACTCCACTATACAAAAATTTTCCACCACTACTTTTATGTCAATATAATAAACTTGGAGTGTCAATACCGAGTATATTGAATTCATCTTTCAAGTTCAAAAAAGCATTAATATTTTCGACCTCTGTGGTTTAAATTAATTGTAACTAATTATATATTTTTTAAAATATTTAGTGCGAAAATAATAATTTCACAAATATTATCTAGTTGTTGATAAGTATTTTACTCATTTATTTTTAAAATTTATAATATATTTTAAAGGATGAGTCTATTACGCTTGACGAGTATCGATGAATACTACTAACGATGAGCACCGATAAGCATTATTAATTTAATTTATAAAAATTAAAAGTATAAAAGACTCACCATATAATTATAAATTATTTAAAAATCAAAAAGTAAATTAATTAAAAATATATTATTTTATTTTTAATTTTTTTAAAACATAAATCAAAATACCTACTCTACCCCTAAATTACAAAACCCTAATTTTTGTTCATTTGAAATTCAAGCCTCCGCTGCCGCTGCCCTACCACCACCGCCATGCCGCCGCATGTTCACAGCATGTTCCACTGAAATATTAGCAACAATCAATTTCTCCGATCCATTGAAATAACAACGTTAGTAGGCACAACATTGCCTATAGGAGCAGTAATAACATTAGCATGTTTCTCTATGCAAGGGTGGCGGCGGTGGTGGCGGCTTGAATTTCAAATGAACAAAAATTAGGGTTTTGTAATTTAGGGGAAGGGTAGGTATTTTTATCTAAGTTTAAAAGAAAATTAAAAATAAAATAATGCATTTTAATTAATTTACTTTTAAATTTTTAAATAATTTATAATTATACGGTGAGTCCATTAAATTTTTAATCTTTATAAATTAAATCAATAGTGTTTATCGGTACTCGTCGTTAGTGGTGTTTATCGGTGCTCGTCGAACGTGACATAATTTTCCTATTTTAAATACACTTGTAATAACTTTAAGAATGTTTGTAAACTTATTTTTCTATCGTCAATACACCAAATAATAATCTATTTATTTGTAGATCTTGTTATAAATGTAAAAGAGTCCGTTGTACTCAAAAGGAAATAACGCTGTCTCATTTGATGAAATTAATCTAATATTCGCTATCCATTTTTTTCAATTTAGAAATATAATTTGACATCAATAAATTTCGTTAATATTCTCAAACATTATTGTTTTAGGTAAGAATTTAGGAAAGTGGAAATGTGAAAGCAACCGGACCAAACCAAGATTGTGGTATGAAATTTGTGTCACATTAAAAACGTCGTAGGATTGAATGGGTAACATAAATCCAGTATTTGAAAATGACAGACATATGCTGCCTACAAAATACACTAGGCGCAATTTACGCTTAATTTTTGTCTCAAAACCTGCATGTTAGTGGCAATAATTACATTTCCCAATAGATCTTGAAAATAGGGCAAAAAATCCCCTGGTCCGTCGTATATATGTATATTCATCTTTACATATATTCCGTTGGTGTTTTACATTCATGTGTTACCGTATGGTCTAAAGTTGATTATAAGGTACTATCTATTCATGTATATTTTTAATCATTTGACAATGTACACACATTTTACAAACAAAGCGATTGAACCCGAATTTCTTAAGATAAACATCTATTTTTTTACTGGATCACTAATTGGGTTGTATTATAATCCTTCTTTGTGTTAAAAATGATTTCGATTAATAAATGTTGGATGTAATATATTAAAAATGTTTTGATTAATTAGTGTTGGATATATTGTTGAATTCTGACGGCTCGCGTGTGGGGTTGGATGCGAGAGCTAGACGTGGTGGAGTAATTATATTGGGACTTGGCTGCGCGATTATGGGAAGTTTATTGGCTGTTGCTCGGCTTTGGAGGCTAAACTCTGGGTATCTATTTTGGTCTCTTGATTGAGTGGGATTTAAGATTACACTATGTTATAGTTAAATCGGATAGTGTTAAGGTTATTAAATTAATTCAACGTGATGATCGTAGAGGATGTACAATTGCTATTACATGGTGCATTAAGGAACTATGTAAGAAAGATTGGAGTATTTCTTGCCTTTATTTTTCTCATAGTGGTGATCGAGTTGCTGATGCTTTGGCATCTACGGCGAGTACTGATAGTCTAGAGTTATTTTCTTTTGATGTCTCTCTGGTTTACGTTGTTTACTTCTTTCATGAGGATATAGTTTTTTTTTCAATTTCGCATTAGTCTTGTGATGTAATTTGATATTATTTGTACTATTTTTCCTATTAAATTTATGGAGGTTTTTAAACGAGACACGTGATATTAATATTTTTTATCAAAAAAAATAACTAAAGAATAGTTTTTATTTGTATTATTAAGGTTGGCATGATTAATCATTAGCTATTGAGTTATTTCAATAATTGTTATGTAATCATAAAGATTACTTTGAATCTCTCAGAAACTAATGGGATTTTTTTGTATGTATAGGACTCTTCAGACTACATTTTTTTTTTACAAATACACAAAGTGTTATAATTTCTCATTGACATTAATATTTTCCTCGGACCAACAATTCTACCAATAACTACTATATGTGTATTTTGTACTTTGCTTCACAAAAAAATTAATAAAATGTTTAAAAATGGTTAAGATAAATCTATTTAATAATTTTTATGCTTAATATAAAAATAAGTGCACAAACTATACTTATTTTTTACTTTAGGTACTTACCGTGTGTGTGTTTTAAAAATAGGTGCCTAACGTTTCAATTCGATAATTTTAGGTGTCTGTCCGTTGACGATCATTTAAAAAATTCCTTTAACCAATCAAAACATGACACATGACATATTATATTTTTAAAAAATTCAGAATTTTCAAAAAAAATCTCAAAATAGTCCACAACCCCTAAATCCTCAAAGCACTAAGTCCCAAATCTCAATTTCAGCCGTTGTTGCCGCCAATTTTTGACGACGTGCCCATCACTTTCGTCGCCGGACCCCTACGACCATTTACCCCACCCTCCTGTCGCTAGAAATTGACGGACGGCGTGCCTGACGTTGAAGGAATGTTGAACATGTGAAAGGATGAAAAAGAACGATGAGCGGCGAATGATGGCCGAGTAAAAGACGAACAATGTACGGGCCTTGCAATGAGAGGGGGGGCTTCGTTTCGTCGCCAATAACGTGATGAACGACGAAGATAATATCTCATATTTAGGTATTTGGGGGTTATTTTGTAAATTTTAAGATATTTAGGGGTTTTAAAAATTAGGTTAAAATGAATAAAAAATAAAATGAAAGTAACGTGTCATGTTTTAATTGGATAACATTTTTTAAACAGTTGTTAACGGTCAGACACTTAAAATTTACGAAATGAAACGTTATACACCTATTTTTACCAGAAAAAACTTTAGGCACTTAATGTTAAAAAATATAGTTTAGGCCATTATTAAGCCTATTTTTTATTAAGCAAACTACATGTCAATTGATACATCCAAAATTTTTAAGGAGGTGAATGTTTCCATGGCTCGATTCAACGTCTAATTGATGCGATCCTAATCAACACCAACTTTCTCCGTGACTTGATCACAACATGGACGTTCATCAAGGCTAATGCTAAGGGAGTTCTTCCTTACTTTATCTTATATTATCTTATTTATACATCTTATTCTATCATAAGCATGGATTCACATATTAGCATATGTTATCATGTCATTCATATCATTCATATATATGCCTTGCTTGCCTATCATTTCTTAGGTTATTATTATTATTATTATTATATGTTTCCATTCATCACATTCTATGAAATGCATATCATATGAACTATTCTATTCAGCATATGCATATAATAACCACATCTTTACTTTAAGTTCAATTCACTTAATTTTATAAGTATTCATTATTTGTTTTTTCTTATTTGTAAGGCATATCAACCACATAACAAGGGGAAGGATTGAAGGGCAGCTCACCTTTAGCTCGTTTAGCTCATTTCAAGCTCAAACCAGCTCGACCAATGCGGCCAATGCAAGCTCCTAACAGCTCCATTCAACTCCAATAGCTTGAAATAAGCTCAAGGACACTAAAGGAGAAGCTCACCTAGCTAAAGGCAACTCGTGGAAGCTCAAGGAAACTCGAAGATTAAGATAGCTCATTCAGCTAGTAGCTCAGCTCACCACTAGCTCGGCCAGCTCATCTCAGCTCAAGCTACTAAACTCAGCTCAACACCTAAAGGGCATGTCCCCTCCCCAAGAGACATGACCGACCAGCCTTGGAGGCAAACATGTTTGGGCGCCATTTCTTGGGGGAAACTTGAATTGGGTGCCAAAATCAGCCTTGGAGGGAGGCACAACATGGCTGAATCATCATCAGCCCTTTATCGAACCAACACATCCCTTTTGACCACCCTTTCACCCTTGTAACATGCCTATTCGGCCACCCCTTAGAAACTATAAATAGGGGTTCATAATTCATTTGTAAACACATTTTTGAAATATATAAAATTATCATTTTGTGAGTTTATCTCTCAAATTTGTTCTTTTTAGAACTATCTGACTTATCAAGCTTTCTTGTTTGTGGCGTCACTTCATTTCCACCATACTTCTGGTTCTTGGTTTTATATAACCAACAGGTCTAAGTTTTCCTACCACCCTCAAAGTTATTCTCATAAAGATTGGGTTTATGCTCTTGTAGCATAGGTTCGTCTTTTGAATCCTTTAAATACTATCACCTTTCTTCCATTCCATTTCTCCATTTCTTCTTCTATTTCTTTCACCATATCAGAACCATTCCTTAAACACTTAACCATTTCATTCCTTTTCATCCATTTCCTTCCATACACCACCCTAAACTATCAGCACCATCTATCTCCAAGGCATTCGAATTACAAGGCTTGCTTGCATTCACGGTTGGGACAATCAAAGCTTCTCTCTACACCATCAAATTGGAGAGTTAGAGCGTATCACTAACACTTAAAATTTTTGTAGCTTATGATTTGCCAATCGAACTAATATAATATTCGTTTAGTTAGTTGCATATATATGTTTAATTT
This sequence comes from Hibiscus mutabilis, assembly GCA_019671005.1. Classification (NCBI taxonomy): domain Eukaryota; kingdom Viridiplantae; phylum Streptophyta; class Magnoliopsida; order Malvales; family Malvaceae; genus Hibiscus; species Hibiscus mutabilis. Next base: position 16,218,331 of record CM033721.1, on the reverse strand, counting down.
CCCAATGATAACTTTTTTTATAAATAAACATTGAAAGCAAAGTAATATCAAGTTAAAATTGTCGATTTGGTCAAGAAGAAATTCGTTTTATCTTCTCATTTTTTTTCATTTGGTTAGGAAGAAATTTGTATTAGTCTAGTGGGATGAGACACTAGGTCTTAAGATCAAAGATCGAATTTTGATGTTGTGAACGAAGAAAATAGGGTTGAGAGAATCTTCCCATAACATGCTTATGCAAAACTTGATTCAGATTAGTCGACAAATGAGTTGGATATAGATGAATCAACCAATAAATAATTTAATCAATTTATTCAATTGCGGTAATAAACTATTGGCTCCATTTTGATATTGCACAAATTTGTTTAGGAAAGTTAGTTTAATTAAATTTTTTGTTGCCATCCCGGCTCCCAGCGTTGTATACTTGATTTTAGTGGGTGTGTCTCTTAAGAGGGATCTTTTGCATACACAATACCTCGAACTCGGAATATACTTAAGTGATATCAATTTGTTTACCACTTGAATCAACCTCGTTGGTAGCTTAATTAATTCTTTCGCAAATATTATAGTTTTCTTTGAATTATCTAATGGAAAAATGAAAAAAATAAATATTATTTTGGAACAACTAAAATAATATTTATTATTGAAATTTATTATTCGATCGAGTGATAAAAAATATTCATATTATCCTATTTAATATAAATTCTAATTTTAATATTTATCTTAAAAATATATTTACCTTTTTATTTAATAAAAATAATATATGTTGTTGAATAAGAGGGTGGAAAATAGGAAAAATAATAGACTTGATGGGTACGTGAGATGTACACAAGACAAGGCGAAGGTGGGGGCGAATGATTAGGAAGGAGAAGGGAAGAATAAAAATGGTCATTTTCGGGGCTCTGACTCTGAGAGAGGGGGAAGTGGGGTCCGTGTGTCCTTGCACGCGCGCACGCCGCGTGGACCCACTCGTTGACTTAAGTATTTCAGAGGTCGGGAAAGATGACGCACTCTTTTTGTAAATTAATATAAATATAAATATTAATATTAATAATATGTTTAAGAGACTAACTACAAGTCTTCTTTTGTCTTTCGTTTCCACTGCCGCCTCTCAACCACCGCTTTTCTTTTCATCCTTTTACTTTGCTTTTTCCACTTTTTTCTTAATAATATTTTATCTATAATATTCAGTATTAAAGATGATAATGAGCAAGATAAAATTAGAATATTTAAAAATCATTTTAAAATGAGGATTATAATTTGAGAAAATAATTGAAATATTCAAAGGTTTGGGATCAATTCAAAATTTGAGCCATAGTTTAGAGACGAAATTAAGACTTTTAAAATTTTAAAAACTAATTTAAAATAAAAATTATAATTTGAGGAAGTGTGATGTAATTAATTTTTTTAATATTTACTTTTATATATAAAAAGCTAATATTCAAGAAATTGTATTTTTTAAAAAGAAAAGTGTTATTAAGACAATTAAATTCTATATTAATTAAAATATTTATAAAAAATCCACATACAATTAACGGTATATTCAACGTCAATATGAATCATTTTGAACTAAGCATGGATTATTTGGTGCAAAATATCTTCATTGACATGTACCAACAAAAGTCTTAATCGATGGATAATAAAACAAACCACATGGAAAAACACTGTAAGAACATTACTTTGGAAATGACATAAAGATAATATGGCAATGGAATTCCAAAATTTCTTCTTGACTATTAAAAAGAAAAGAAAAGAAAAGAAAATTCAAACTGGAATTAACTTTTATTGACTGAAATTGGGATAAACCATTCACTCACGACAAAAATTAAGAAACGACTGCAAATTAAAATAGAAAAGTTAAGGTAAGAATTTTGAACATTTACTGCATTCTTAAATTGGAAATGGGTTCATTTGACAATTACCAAATCTTTCTACTTAAATGGTCTATAATGCTTTATGAAAAATGATTCGTTAATCGATTATAAATACATAGAGGAAATTCTAGAGTTTACATAGAATTATAGAGAAAAATAACAAAAGAAAATTGCATGAAAAACATAATATTATAATAAAAATTTGTTGTTGGGATTGATTCTACAATCTAATGATCGATTTGGGTTAAGGATAATAACTAGGGGTCTAATTTTCACTTGTTTGAATTACAAATAAGACAAAATTTATTAAATCTACAAACTCAACAATAATGGGGTTTAGACAATGATAGTGAAAATACATACTATATTTACTGATTTGGTTGGTCTGTTTGTGCATATGTTGTTGTAATGTTGCCAATATCTTACTTTGTCTTTGGTTTTGAGGATTTAAAATTAATAATTCTTTTCCTTTTGGTACTATGACCATTAGTTCGAATGGTAGCTATAAACATAATGATGCCAACTTTGATGAGATTGAAATAAATATCAGGGCATCAAATTAGGTCTTAGCCCAATTAAATTTTAATCATGACTTATGGAAATTTCATCACAACTGTTTTTTTTTCTCTCTATATAATATTTAATTTATTCATTATTTTTATATATTTAATTATATTATGGCGAAGGATCAAGTTTGAATGTGCAACCTCCATATTAAGGACAGTGTCAAAAATTTGTTATAAAGATAAGATAAAATTTAGAAATTAAAGTTATTTTTTTTAAAAATAAAACAAACAATTAAATTTTAGTAAGGTAGATAAAATGAACAAATCTTGACTGTTGCATGTGACGAAAGTATCATGAGATTGGATGAAAAAGAATATCGCGTCCTGCGATAAAGATGTATTTATCCCACATCGAAAAAGAAAAACTAGATGGATGAGATTAAGAATGAGCGCACTACAATATTTATTTGATTGATCAACGCTTGTAATACAATAATTAAATTTTGTTGTTATATAAATCTATTTAATAAATCTTACAATTTGAATCCATATTTATCCCTAAATTATTATTCCATTTGTAATATATAGTTTAAATAAGGACCTAACCTTTTAGAGATCACTCATATAAGAGTTTAAACCTTTGTAGAACAGATGAATAAGGGCCTAAGATTTTCAGATTTGCTAAAATAAGAGTCTAACCTTCAAAAAGGTCGAATAAAGGGCACAGGGATAGAGCCATAATTTGGGGTTGGGGAGAAAAATATAAATGTTTGAAAGTGGGGGCAAATTCATAAATAAACTAATTTTAAAAAAATTAAATAGAGAGACAAAAGTGAAAAATAATTTCTTCGGGGGTTGGGGGCGATTTCCCCTCCCCACTCCTATATAGTTTCGTCCCTGTAAGGGCCTAATATTTTTTAGTCTAGTAAGATAAGAATTTAATGTTTTCGAATATGCTCAAATAAGGATCTTATTTGAAATCGTTTTCAAAATGTTGGATTTTTATTTGATAAATTTAAAAATATTAGGCCCTTATTTGAACAGATGCGATAAAATTGATCCCTTATTTGACCATTTTGAAATGTTAGTCTCTTGTACAAACAACCCCTAAAATATGAGGTCATTATTGGAATGTGTATATATATACACACAAACACCATTTTCATTTTTCTGGAGATGGATATTCAAAAAAAATTGAAGATTGAAATGTCCTAAAAAGTAAACTAAAAATGGTAATAGATAAAAGAATTATTATTATCTATCAATAACACTATTAATTAATTTTCAATTAGTTATAATTTCATATATTAGTAATTATATATATATATTTGAAAAATGTTGTTTGACAAAACGGAAAATTATTATTATTATTATTATTATTATTATTATTATTATTATTATTATTGTTGTTGTTGTTGTTGTTGTTGTTGTTGTTGTTTACCGACAATCCTAGATTAATTATAATTTTTTTATATTAGTTATAATTCCATATTGTATATATATCTTGATTAGTGTGTTTGATTAATTAAAAAATTAAGTATTGAATGTAAGACGTTTTTCCATAAATTAAAAAATTAAATATTAAAAATGTTGAAATAGAAATAAACGGTTATATTGAATAAAGAAGAAAATAGAATAAAATTATAAAATAAATTAGATTAATTAATCAATTAACGAATCATTTTTCATAAAGCCATCATTGTGTACAAACAAGTCACTAAATAATAAATATGACCATACAATGAAAGAATTAAAAACGTAAACAAACAACTAAAAATAATGATAGACGCAAACAAACACCGTTGCCAGCAATAAAAAGTAGACATTATTTACACTAACATACAAATATGTATAATAATGACGACATATTGATAAATTGGTTTTATCACAACTTAACTGCTACCTATAAGAGGTGATTGAATAATTGCCAACGTCTATCAATATAAAAGAATATACTTAGAAATTTAAAATATAAATAAATCAACAAGATAACCAAATAAATGTTAACCAAAGTTATCATGCCAAACTCATGATTGAGTAAAGAAAAGTGTTATAAGATAATAAAAAATATGCTACAAAACAGACAAAGTCATCTATTGTTCTCATTAGAAATATTAAGGACAAATAAAATATGCTCATCCCTTCTTATTTAATATGTCTAGTATTGACTTTTTTAATTAATTTTTTTGAACTTTAACTCATTATTACATAAAAACTATTATTGATAAAAATGTGAAAAACATGTTTTAAAAACCTTTAATCAAGTAGTTTAAACATATATATTTTATAAAATTTAATTAATTAAAATATTTAAAATAATTATGGTCAAATTAAAAAATTGACTTTTAAAAAGTGAATACTGGACATATTAAGTAAGACATAAAGAGTAATATAATAGCTCAGGTATACAAAACAAAACATAAAAAGAGGTTATAAAAAATTGGGAGAACGAGAAAAGGATGAAGGAAACGAAAAAATTAACGGTCAACATTCAACTTATGACTGGTGTTGTTGTCGACAATAAAAAATATATAAAAGAACTAAAAAAAAACGACACAAGAGAAAAGAGAGAGATTAACGACTATTAAATATTATGAAATTAAATGTTGAATTTAAAGTATTTAAAATTATTTGATATTTTACATAAAACTAAATACCAAATATAATTAGAATATGTGATAAAAATTAGGAATATTATATCAATGCGAGTTGATTCAAGTGATAAGCAATTTTATATCGCTTAAGTAGGTTTCAAGTTCGTGACCTTGTGTATGCAAAAAATATTTGTTGGAAGACTTACCCACTAAAACCAGATATGCGACGTAGGTCTATCCGAATTAATTAGGCCCAAAACCTTAAGAATCGGGTGGACAACAAAAAAATAGAGATAATATAATTTTGAAAGAAATAAAATAAAATCTATAAAATTCATTCTACATTAAAAGGATAAATATATCCCTAGCTACATTTATTTCCACATTTTTCTAAAAAAACTATTAAATAATTTCATTTTAAATTATCAAACACACTAAAAATTCAATTAAACGAATAAAAAAAAAACAAATCCTTGGCATGGATTAATCGAGGAAAGCAGACCCTACATATACACTTTCCCCTGGTTGTAGATACAAAAATATATTCATCAATCATACCGAGAAAACCATAGCCGACTCATTTTTTTTCTCTTAATCGCTTATTTTTTTTAATTTTATTTTAATTAACAGTGACATCAGTTTTAATGTTGATTATCGACCGCCGACGTTCCGTATTCTTCATATTTTTTTATATTTTTAGTTTATTATTTTCTTTCAATTTTATTTTTTTTAATAAAAATTCTTTTGTTTGGTTTATTTTTTTCGCATATTTGTGTAAATTTGTTTGCCTTTGTAACATGCTTTTATTCTGCTCTTGTGGTACTATTCTTTTGCGATAAATCTGCGATTGTGTGAAGATTTTCACGTCGCTCGTATCTGATTTGCAATTGTCGGTGTTCTTTTAAGATTATATCCCCTTTTCGTGATTGTTTGTCGATGTACTCAGATTTAGTTATTTTTATGATATTATCAAATCAAGCGAATATAATCAAAGCAACAGTTGAATAATTGCATTTTATAGTAAAACAACAAGTAACAATTAAACTTTTATTATACCAGTAAAGTAATATAATATTTCTAAGATGGGTAGAAACAATTTAGGAGAATAACAAATAGTAAATTGATAGATTTTTTAAATATAAAAGATTAAAGTTATTGATTTATTTCGAATTAAGACTAAATTGATAGAATAGATAAATTTTGGTATCGATTTAGGAGAAGACATATAGATCAAATACTAATTTGGGGGCAAATTTTTTTTAAGTAACGACTTAAAAGAAAGGACCTAATTTATGTATTATTTTAAAAATAAAAAATTTATAAGTACTAACATAAAAAATTGTCTAAATTAGAGACCACAAAAAATATATTTAAGCCTATAAAAATAATTTCAGCTTTAATAGAAAGTTAAAAAGCATCTAAAGGATTAAAATCCAAAACAGAATAAAAAGAAATTGATAAAATTCAATTTCAAATGACCTTTCCCCTTGACTTATCACCCCCAGAAATGTCAACCGAAATACCTTGCTTACCTGTTTCTCTGTAGAGCTGCCAATTAACCTGTTCTTAATCCTTTCGCTGCTTCATGTTTATCTATATAGATATATATAACCTGAGATGCAGCAAATCGTTTTCTATCATTTTATTCAACCATAAAACCACCCATCTCCACACCCCAAACACAATTACAACAGCAACTATCAGGCAGCAGCAGCAGCAGGAGCTGAGTTTTTTTAGCCATGGCAGATGAGTTCAACACAGGAACAAACTGGTGGAATTCATCCAGAACTGCTGGTTCTTCTTCTTCATCTTCTGGTCTTAATAATAGCTTGGGAGGCTTTGGTTGGGCGACTGAAATGGCTGATATCAAAACAGCAGCTGCCGCCAGGTCTTCCATGGATTCGGTCTCATCTGTTTCGGGTAGCTCCGTTGTTTTCCAGGATAACCAGAAGCTTCAAGCTATGGATTTACAAATGATGGGGTTGGGACTTTCTTCTCAAGCCATGGATTGGAACCAAGCTTTGCTGTAAGTAGTTGGAAAATATTTATTCTTAGGTAACTCAGAAATTGTTGATTTTAAAGGTTTAATCTTTTAATCTTTGTTGGAACAGCCGTGGGGAGAAGAGTGAGACAAGTTTCAGGTCTATGCTTCAAGACCACAGCTTGAGTTCATCCAATGCAAACTATCATCATCAGCAGCAGCAAATGAATAGAGGGTTTTCACTGGATCAATCTCAGTTCAGTCCCCATGGAAGTTCAAGTGATAGCACCGTGACATGCCAGGGTCTGCCTTCGAGTTTTCCGATCGACTCGACGGCCGCGGCTTTATACGGTAGCCATTCGACGATCCTGCAAGGACTATTGGGGTCTGAGAATCAACCACAACATCATCATCATCAACAACAACAACAATCTTGTTACGAGAATCGTTCGATCAATTATCAAGATGGAATGAATATGACATCTAATGATCAATTGTTGCCAAATTCTTGGTCCAAAGTCCCACAATTCTTGAGAAGCTCACCACCAAAACATCATCATCAGCAGCAGCAACAACAACAACATCAGCTCCATGGACAGTTACATTTCTCAAACAATGCTCCTTTTTGGAACCCATCTGCAGCTCCCATTGGTGATCATATTAGGCCTGGGTTTTTCCCTTCATTGCAAACCCAGTTTCCAACAGGAAATTTCGATGAAAAACCAAAGGTAAAAAAGAAAAAAAAAGGAATCTTTTACTACCAGATTTTTCTATATTAGGGTTTGGAATATTTATGTATTTTAAGATTTTTCTTCTTGTTTTTTCACATGTCAGCAGAATATATCCGAAGTTCGGGACTCAAGCACTGTGGTGAAGAAAAGTGGAAACGAACCCACTTCCAAAAGGCCCCGAAATGAAACCCCATCAACTATGCCAGCTTTTAAGGTACCATCAGTTTGATAAAACTTTTCACAACAGGATTTGATTTCCCTTGTGGAATTTGTTTTCAAATTCAACAGCTTTGATTGGAAATCACAGGTGAGAAAAGAGAAGATGGGGGACAGAATCACTGCACTCCAACAATTGGTTTCACCTTTCGGAAAAGTGAGTTTTCTGATAATCTTTTTTCTATATTCTGGCTTTACTTTCTTGAACAAACACTGTTCATCAGAACTGATACAAATAATTTTGATTACTTTTATATGTAGACTGATACAGCCTCAGTGCTCTCTGAAGCCATTGAATACATAAAATTCCTACATGAACAAGTCGGTGTAAGTTCCCATTAACACCCACTAATTCCTTACAAAACATAAAATATCAACAGTTTTCTGACAAGGGTTTTGTTTTGTTTTATGTATCAGGTTTTAAGTACCCCATACATGAAAAACAACGAAGCTTCCATACAACACCAGCAGGTACTAATAAAACATTAAATTTTTCATGCTGCATATATATTAGTTTCATAGTTGATTAAGCATTTCCTATTGCATTGATGGCAGAATCCTGAGAAATCCAAGGACCCTGAAGGGCCTAAACAAGATCTAAGAAGTCGAGGACTATGCTTGGTGCCGGTCTCCAGCACATTTCCGTTGACACACGACTCGCCGGTCGATTTCTGGACACCGACATTTGGAGGAACTTTCAGGTAGAAAGTGAAGAGAAAAAAAAATGGGGCCTGATAGATAGATACATAAATATGTAAATGGAACAGATTCTGTGCAACTGCTGGTGTATATTCTTATCAGGAAATCCAAACCCTAGACAAGTTGTTTGTGGGGAAGAATGAAAGAAGTCCACATTGAAAGGTGAAGCCCCAGACGGGGAAAATGAAGGAAAACAAAAGGACTCTTCAAAGAAGAGGGGGCCAACAACAGGCAAAATGAGGCATACATACATATATATATATATATATTTGTTTTTGTAATAATTGAAGAATAATTATTATGAGATCAGAGGCTGTTTTATTGGATTAGGGATATTAATTCAGAATTAATATAGGGAAAATAGTTCCAAGATTAATTTAGAAAGAGTTTTGTTTTTGTGTCACCTACAACATTCTGAATAGAGGTGCCACTACTACTACCTTTAATTTAAGAAGAAAGGGATGAGATTGAGAAGAATAATGAAATTGTTGAATTGAGAAAGGGAATTGTGGGGTATGTCATTTGATTGGAAATCCAACTTTTGATTTTCTTATTTGTTTGGAATATGTTAGTGGAAGTCAGAAAGTGGCCCACTCCAGCTCCTCCTTTCAGCCTTAATTTTTATAAACACAACAATACCATCCGTATATACGTACTAACAACAAGTTGTTTTAGTAAAATAAGACTCTAAATACTTTAAGTAAGATTAATAGTTCAAACCTGACACTATAAATATACCAAATTGAGTTGGGAAGATCATCACATAATAAACTTTTATATAATTCGATTTGAATTAGCCGGTAAATGAATTGAATATATATAAAGTATATAAAGAAAGGGAGAGAATTGAAGGAATGTAATGTACAAGTACTATCAGTCATGCTTTTGTGCTTTTTTAGTGGTCACATTGAAGAGCTTCTATTGGAAGGTAAAGAAATGAAACTTCATTTTGTATATTGAAACAATATGCATTATTTCTTTTATCCATGAGTTTCTTTTAATACTTTAAATGGAGACCTTTGGAAAAAAATATCCTACATAATAATTAGTATGTGTGGCCTTCCTAGGTCTTCTTCATTAAAACTACTTTTATAAAGATAATGACATATAAAACCATATTATTATGTATGTTTACTATTAAAATTAGAATAAATTTAATCCGATGTTTTATTATTGTTATTTTTATTCAGCAGATGATTATATTTTTAAGGTTAATGTTGAGATTTGAACATAAATTTTTTTAACCATTCAGTCGTTTAGTTGACCTCTTTATTATTTTTACTTTTGACAAATAAGTCTTGAATACAAAAGCTGGGATTTAAAGAATTAATGGTTGGATAATTTAACTAAACTATAGGTTTAATTTAAATTCTTATTTTAGAAACAAAATATAATGATTATCAATTAAGTTATATTTCATCAATCATTGTAAAAGATCAATTTCATTAAAGGAGAATATGATAGAATTTTTTTAAATAAAATATGTGTGTTATCTTTTTGTTTTACTTGGACTAATTTATGAAAATGAGGGTGGCTTTAACATTAAAAATAGGCATAAAATGGATTTGAATCAAAACTTCTACTCATTGGTCAATTTTGTTTGTATTTTTTAGTTAAATTTGTTTTTTTTTAATTTTTTTTAGTTAAATTAGTGTCATTTTAACAAAATATTGATCAAGTCACTAATTTTTCATGTAGATGATAACACGACGATCCACAGCCAGATGTATTTCATTGCTAATGTTATAAAATAAATTTGAAATAACATATATATATATATATATTAAAAATGATTTATTACAAAATAATGAAAGATGGTATAAATTGTCACATTAATAACATATTATCTTGTCAGTAATAAAATATATGTGAACTACCACCCTAGCATCGTGAAAGTTTAATATCCAAAGCATCGTTTGTTTTTGTTAAAATGGGTTAGATTTAGTTGAACAAAAGAAATTGATCAAATTTGCAAGAAAACCCTATGATTGACAAAGCTTGATATATATAACAAACTAATCATGAATAACTTTATGAGATTCTACAATCTAATAATCTTCTTTTGTACTCTTTCTTTTTCTTCAAAGTAAAGAATAAAATGCACTAACAAAGTTAAAAAATATATATATATTTATTTCTTTACTCCTACTCTACTTTTGCACCAATTGGCTACAAAAAGAGGGTTGTAAACATATGTTCCACAGTGCTTTGGTATCAGAACTCTTGGATGATCAAACTCACTTTATAAAGTTGAAAAAACAAATTTCTCTCAACTAATATGTACCAAAATGAAAGAATCTAGCCTTTGATCATTGTTGTTCTCCTATAGTCTTATTTCATGTGATCCTCCAGATTTCGTAGTCTTACTTTTATTAGATTATATAAATCAACTGAATTAAATTATCGACCAATTTTATAATGTTTTTTTATCCATTCCATTTCACTATTTGGAATAGAATCATTTGGACATTTCAAAGATAAGCCCCACCATCAAAATTTAATTCCAAGCATTTTGCATTTGAGCTGTCCAAATTATGTCCTATGTATCCCTCTCCACAACAATAATTAAGCTATATTTACAAAGGTGAAGCCATCATTTTGGATCATAAAGAAGTAGTAACTTGTCTTCAAAGCTCCCTTAGATATACTTTTATCTGTCATCCATTGCTGAAGCATAATGATAATATCACATTTTCTAACACTTCTGTATTATCTGAGTTTTTTTTTCTTCTTTTTGCTAGAAAAAGAATATCGGGTATTTATTTTATATCCGATACTAGCGTCAAATCGAATACAAATACGTTATTCTAATATATATATATATATGTGTGTATATGTAAAATTCCAAATCAATTTTACTTTCTTTTCTTTAGCCTCGGTGAATCTCTCCCCTAAAAAAGTTATCTGCAATGGGTGTATTTTGAAAGAGTCACTTTCGAATATATTCCAAATTAACTTAGAAAACTATAAATTACTATAGTATTTACTGAGCCTCCGAGCTTTAAGTTAATGGGCCTTTTAAAATGCTCTAAGAATTAGCCCAGTCTTGATGGGTTAATTAAGTCCACTTTAATTTTATCGACAATTTAAGACTATTAAGTAGGGCAAGTAAAATTCGACTCGATTAAAAAAAGCTGAATTATTCGATTTGACTTAAATCTTAATTTCATAAACTCAATTCTAAAAAATTCAAATAAAGTTGAGTTATAAAATGAGACTCGAAAAACTCGGATTTTTTAGTAATTAGTGGACCAATTTTCAAGTTCAAATTTAGTGTCATAATATTATAAATATTTACAATTAAATTTGAATAGAAACTCCTAATAATAAATTTAAATAAAATTTAAATTATAAAATAAGACTTGTCAACTCAACTAATTTGAAAATTTTTGAGTTGATTGAATATTCACGCGCATAATTGTCACGAATTATTGTCTGCTGGCCATGAAATTCTACCTGCATTTGTTCTAGCGACGCCTTTGTTGCGTATTCGGAATGAAACTGATGTACCTTATCTGAAAATTGCCAAAATGTCTCCACTTCTTTTCAACTGATCTCATTGTCGGGTCGTCCCTTCCATTGGACAAATTACTTCCGCTTAGATTTCTGCCGTCAATTAATTGGATATGCCAAAACACACTATATATCTCGATTATAGGATGAATCAGCCCCTTTCAGTATTCCATTTTTTAGGGTTAAAATTTACGGTTAAGATTTAAAATTAGAGTTTAGAGAATTTAGATAGGATACATTTTTTAGGGTTTAGTGTTTTAAGTTTAGAATTTAAAATATAGAGTGATGGCTTAAAATTTAATTTTTTCAGTGTTGGAACATCGAAAAAGGACAAAAAAAATTTGTTCGTCATCACTCTTGTAGATACTCGTTGTAACTTGTCTTGATTTGGATCCTCCTTATCCTAGTGAAATACAGTTGCATTAAATACCGGGTAAAATCTGAAGGTTTGTTGAATATTTGAGAGACCATTGAGCCCAAAAACAAGCATGAAAAGTAAAATTCCCACATTTTAAACCAGGTCAAATCTAGATAGGTAAAAGTATTAGTAGTTAATATCAGATCTAAGTTCAATGCAAAATGAATCCGACTACGACTATCACAAAATATGCAATACGTATCTTGGCATATACCCAAATATTAGGTTCCTATCAGTCATCAAGTTCAAACTTTGATAATTCTCCTGCAGAAAAAGATTGTTAGGTCGATATAGGTTTCGAGCACTACAATCGGTAAACATCTCTATTGATTTGTTCTTGCAAAAGCTTCCCAGAAATTCAGACAAGGGTCCCAAAAAAGGCAACCACTTCTAATACCTTAGAAAGTGGGGAATATAATAGAACATTGCAGTTTCCAATTGGATGTCCAAAACAAAACAAACCCATAGTTGCCGACCGTTTAGGCATTTGAAAAACCAGCGAACTTACTATAAATCGAAACCAATGTAAGGTGTGACACACGTACAAGCATATACCAAGACATTGAGGATTATTGTTTTCTGCATATTTGTAAAATATAGGAAACTGAAATTCTAGAGAGAAAAAAATGGAAAGGACAATTTATGGGGGGTGCTGGAAATTGAAATCAGGTAGCTGTCTTGAGTTTCTTTGTGATTCCGGCAATGTACTTCCCTTGGTGGAAAGCTTGTGCCAACTCGAGCTCGGATGGCATTCTTGATCCATCACCGGCGTAGGTTCCTGCACCGTAAGGGCTTCCGCCTTTCACTTGCTCCATCTCAAACATGCCAGCACCGAAGCTGTATCCAATGGGAATGAATATCATCCCGTGGTGAACAAGCTGAGTGATTGCAGTCAACCTGTGATTGATTCGAAAAAGATTTAGGTGCAAGTTAGGTTTTCATCATTGTTCAATTTAAGTTTTGATTGTCGTAAGTCTACTATCTGAAGTTCGTGTAAGAACTTACGCTGTAGTCTCTTGTCCGCCACCCTGAGACCCGGTGCTATAGAATATCCCGGCAGGTTTTCCTGCAAGTTGCTGAGTTCTCCATAGACCTCCAGTTGCATCCATAAATGCTTTGAATTGGGCAGACATCATCCCAAATCTTGTTGGGAAGCCAAAAATAAATCCATCAGCCTCGGGAAGATCGTGGGGTGTAATAATTGGTACATCACTTTTCGTTGGTGCACTCATCTTTCCAAGAATCTCTTCTGATAGAGTCTCGGGGACCTGTACCGAATATATACCACATTACTTCGTTTACATTTTCAATTCTATAATGTTGTTTCACCAATATATCCCGGGAAGCCTATCTATATGAATTTGAAACAGCAGGACTTTAGAAAACTTGGTTCAACAAATGAAAGGCAATGAATCAAATCAAGGAGGTTCCTTGCAAAAACAAAGTATATACATAATGATTTCATAGGTAAAAAATAGCTCGATGGAGAAAATATAAGCATTAGAAAAAGGATGCCGGGGAAACATATATACATTGCAACCGAGTACGAAACAGTTGAGACCAAGTGTAGTTCATAACTCGTGAGAAGACATCTAGTCAATTGCATTTTAAAATAGGACCATTCAATTGCATTTTAAAATCTCCTCAACCTTTTCGTATCCATAAATAAGTTAGTCTAGACTAGTATAAAGAAAGCAGGTTTTTCAACCACAGCAGCATGGTGCACATTATTACCTGCCATAGTGTGGCTTCAACACCTTCAACAGATGCAGCACCTTTCTTTATTTCCTCTGCAAGTTTTTCCACATGTCCATACATGGTATAGTATCTGTAACATAAGTGAGAAGGTTTTATCAAAATTTGTCCCAAAAAGAGAACGTTTGATTAAAAGAGTTCACTATATTAGCAAATGAACTAAGCATAACTGAGGCTAACAAAAAAAAAAAGGATCCTAAAGAAAATAATAACAAAAATAGAACTTGATCGAACCGAGAAGTATAATAGCTGAATCAAATGTAAGTTTCTAGGTAATAAAAAGGAAGGCAACAGTTTTCACGAATTATATTAGACATTATGGTCGTGAAATTTTTGCTGGTAACAAAGTCATTTGGGTATCATCATGAAACAGTATGGTCAAAAAGTTTAAACTGAATTTAGGACACCACCAGGTCACTTAGTTCAACGCTTGAAAATGCAGATGTTACAGATTGTGAAATCATGATCAACAAGTAACAATCAACCAACAATAAGCAAGTGTTGAAGTCTGGGCTGAAAACATAGAAATGCCAACGAAATGATCAAACCAGAAATCCATCATAGTTTGAAACTTAGGGTGCCAGCGGCCAGCCCTAAACTAACACTTCATTGGTTATTTTCATTACAAATGGAGATACACTAGACCATCAATCACAGGCAAATATATGACTCAAAGAGTAGGGGAGCTTGAAGATCAATTCCTGGATAAATTTGTGGCAGAGGAAAAATATGGAAAAGGGACCTATATAAGAGGTCAAATAAACAGCAAAATTATGTATCGATTACCTTACATCATCATTCATCTACAATAACACAGGGCACAGGGCTATAAGGATAATGCTGTAATAAAGTAGGATATCAGAATAGAAACAAAATATTGAACCAACCAATATTAAACTAGCAGATTTAGTGCATAATAATAATTGCGTAGTATAAAACTAATCACTCCTAAAAGGAACATGCTATACCTTGCATGAAACCTTGTTACAAGGGAGAATTAATTTTTATTTCAATGAAAAAAATCTCTTATGTCAATACCTACAGATGGCATTGCTTTTCAAATTCCAGAAAAACAGATGAGCAAAAAATAGTAAGTGTACAACAACAACGAAAGCATCCAGACAGGGTGCAAACAATCTACAGTAACATAGTAATTCTATAACATGCCAAATTTAAATCTAGCATATGGTAATTACTAAAATATGACAAATAGTATAAAATTTTGCAGTTCAAAACAATGATGAGGAATTTAATTTCCTTAGTCCCACCATGCAGATAGGTTTAATTTCTTAAGAACTTGCTCTGTCCCCAAAGGAATAAATTACTGGCTCCACTTGAGCCCTGTTTTCTTTTTTTTTTTTTGACTAGGCCACTTGAGCCCTGTTTAACCTTGTTATTGGAGGACTCACACATATGAAGCAATTAAGACACGACAAACAAGTACAGAAGATTATAGCAGAAACTGCAGCATGGGATAGTGACTTAAGTACAACTATTGGGAATACTTGTGTGTACATGTAAAACTCAAAATCATGTAGGCAAATAAAAGAAACAGATCCCTCCCCCTAAAACCGACAACCTGCCTGAATATTATTGTTCAACAAATTCAAGTTCCTTACATGGGTTATAACTTATATGTCTCAGTTACCCAGTCATCTCAGAGAGTAGTACACAAATCCCTTGATTACTTGGATAGCATAATAATTATAAAAGCTAAACTCAAACAAAAGAACATAGCCTTTCTCAACCCAAATCTATATGCAACATGTAAAATTCCCAACAAATTGATACTGCATTTCTTTGGCATCCGACTCCAAATTAATTTCGAACTCAAACAATTAAAAGTCTCATTTTTTTCAGCTCCAGAAAGAAACTAATTTTCCACTCTTACCTATCGGAAGATTAACTGAAATTCCAAACTTTCTGATAATTATAAATACAGAAAAGAAAAACCGAGTTCAGCAGAGTCAAATCAAAGCAGATGAACTAATTTCAAAAATTAAAACAAATAAAAGCTTAAGAAAAGGGAAAATAATCACGAATATCAAACTCAGTAAAAATCCAGCTAAACATCACAATCAACAGCATTTCACACCAAAATAAAAAAATAATAAAAAAGAGGGAAAATGGAACTATAATACATACACAATATACACTTTGGCTGCCATTGAAGAGATCCTCAGAAAATCACGAGAAACAATTGTTGACGAATGCGGGGAACTGGAAGAGACCGAAAGCTGTATTTATAGTTGCACGGATTAGTTTAATTTAATTAGTCGCTAATTTTGTGATTAGCAAAAACGCCACCGTACGCAAGGGGTTTTTTGAAAATGGGAGTTGGTGATTTTATATTAAAAATAAATAAATACTCGTATGAAATTAATGATGAGATGTTGTTGTCACGCTCATCATCATGTGGTCGTTACACATATAATTAATAATGCCACATACTTTACTACTTATCTAGAAATATTTATTATTATTATTATTATTATTATTTAGCTTTTATTTTAATTTTTATTAAAGTTTCGAGTAATAAGTATATATGTTTTATTGTACATGTTCGAGGTGTAAAGATGTCATTTCTAACAATGTCATTTTCAAAGTTTGAACTCGAGTCTTCTTATTAAAAGTACAATGTGCCTTATTAATGAACCAAACACTTATCGGTAATTTTGAGTCAACTTTAATTTCATTCGTTTATAAGACTCTACTCATTTATATTATTTAAAATTTCAAATAACATTTAATCGGTTAAAATGGTTATAAATTTTTCTAAGATAGTGAGAATATTTTCGAACTCAAAATTAAATTATAAATTTTTAAAAAGTTAAAATATAATTTCGTTCAATTTATTATTTTAGAGTCAAAATATTGTTTTCCAACTTTTAAAAGATAAAAATTTAAACTTTATTTTCTGATATTGTGAGATAGATATTAGCTCCTTCAAATAAAGTTAAAAGTTCAATTTTTTTATATTGTGATCAGGAATAGAAATTATTTATCTCTTTTTGGTGTCTCTATCTGTGCCCCATATTAAAAAATATGTTAGTTTAGAATTAGAGTGCGGAACAATTCCCCTATTTTTGCTTTTGTACTTCATAGTAATTAGGAATTCTGTTAGGAATCAAAGTGCGGAACAATTCCCCTCTTGAGATTAACCGGCTAAAATAGAAAAATAAACTAGAAAACAATACAATAAAAGAACACAAGATTTTTACGTGGAAACTCTCAACCAGAGAAAAAACCACGACCGTTGTCAAAGACAACCCGAGAAACCACTATGTGAAAATTGTTACAACACATAAACTATTCTTACAAACCCAATACCCCAAGTACACCCGAGAAAATATTTAACTACACCTTTCACCACTCTAATACAAGAGAATAGAAAGGAATTTAGAAGTTAAATAGAACTCTCAATACTTGACTTGGTACATTTGAAAATGGAAATGGTTAGGCCTATTTATAGTTGAGTTCTAAGGACTAACTTACAAATAGAACTCTCAATACTTGTTTTTCCTCCATTTTCAACATTCGGTGGCTGCCATCTTAGACTTTGGTGGCTACCACCCTTGACAAATTTCAAGTCATTTCTCAACAAATCTCCACCATGACTTGAAATTCCACCGCTTTCACAATCTCAAAACAGAAATTGTCGTACTCCACCATAAAAAGTACACCTGTATAAAAATAAACCTGCACGTCGAGAATGCTGAAACTTATGGTGCAACTTTCATGTTGGCTCCCTCTGGAAGTTCATCAGCCATCGACACCATACACCTTGCATCAATGCCATCTAATGCCCGTGTATAACATCAGATCCGCTAGCAGCAACACATCCTCTTCCATGGTAAAGCGGAGATACCATGAGGACGTACTTCTCAACTTCATAGAAGAAAATCATCTCATGTGACAAGCGAGACGATGCTAGTTTCTGATTTGGAGCCTATTGCCGAACTTGCTCCTCTTGGATAATTTTTCTTTACATGCCCAGCCTTTCCACACTTCCAGCAAACCACATTCTTTTTCTTCTTCTCGTTCATTTCCAATACCGAGTCTGTTGAATCACGAACTGTGGAATCACGACCTCCGTTCTTCAACCTTCTCTCCTAAAAAATGAGCTTATTGGCAATCTCTGAAAAATCCAGAGTTTCCTTCCCATACATCAAAATAGGTTTCATGTGTTCATACGAAGTCGGAAGAGACAATATAAGCCGTAGAGCTTTATCTTCATCATCGATCTCAACTCCAATAGACTCTAATTCAGTGACAATATGATTGAGTGCACTAAGATGATCTTAGATCCTGGAACCTTCATCCATACGTAAGGTATGAAACTGCTCCTTAAGGTGCAATCTGCTTGAAATGCCTTTCCCTTGGTACAATGCTTAAAGTTTCTCCCAAATCTCTTTTGCACTAGAGATTCATTTCACATTAGGAAGAACATTCTTTGCCAAAGCCAAGCGAATTGAACTTGTTGCTCTCAAATCAAGATCCTCCCAATCTTCATCACTCATACTAGAGTTGGCTTTTCCAGAATCATTGCTGGCAGGCTTTTCTTTTAGTGCCTTGTGCGTCCCCAATTGTATTAACATGTCTTTCATGTTTATTTGCCATAAACCAAAGTCGATCTTTTCATCAAATTTCTCTGTCAATCTTCATGGCAGATGTCATCGCAACTGAATGTAGTCCGTGAACAATGCACCAGTTAGTTCCCAAGAAAGAGAGGTGGATCACAAGGATTGCTCAAATACCAAGTCTTTCCTTAGCCAGAACTTTCCTAGACATGGACTTCCACACTACCACAGTAACCATCAATCAAGAAGAAGCCAAGAACAATCTCCAAGAAACCACGAACTCAAAGTAACCGGGAAAAATTTTCTTTTCCAAAATGGAGGTTCAGACAATGCTGCAACCACAAGGATAAGAAAATTATCATTGCTTCAACCTCGCTCTGATGCCAATTGTTGGGAATCAAAGTGCGGAACAATTCCCCTCTTGAGATTAACCGGCTAAAATAGAGAAATAAACTAGAAAACAATACAATAAAAGAACACAAGATTTTTACGTGGAAACTCCCAACCGGAGAAAAAACCACGACCGTTGTCAAAGACAACCCAAGAAACCACTATGTAAAAATTGTTACAACACACAGACTATTCTCACAAACCCGATACCCCAAGTACACCCGAGAAAATATTTAATTACACATTTCATCAATCTAATATAAGAGAATAGAAAGGAATTTAGAAGCCAAATAGAACTCTCAATACTTGACTTGGTACATTTGAAAATGGAAATGGTTAGGCCTATTTATAGTTGAGTTCTAAGGACTAACTTACAAATAGCCTAATCTTTAGGGACCAGAAAATAATTTTCCCATTAATTATTTCCAACTTGCCAACTTGTTTTTCCTCCATTTTCAACATTCGGTGGCTGCCATCTTAGACTTTGGTGGCTGTCACCCTTGACAAATTTCAAGTCATTTCTCAACAAATTCCACATCATAAATTGCACTACAGATCATTGAGTTAATCGGTCTCTCTTAGTAAACCTTTTATAATATCTAATCTAGATTAGGATTAAAAATTTAAATTCTTAGTAATATAGATTATGATGATAATCCCTTAGTAGACATTTGCAATATCCGACAGCGAATTTATGCTCTAAAACTAAAAAAAATAAATTTTAAGCTTAATTTTACATTTTAATTCTTAAATTTTAAACCCCAAACCTTAAAAATACACACTACCCGAATCCTTAAACCTTAAACCTTAAACCTAAACCCAAACCTTAATTATTAATCCTAAACCCTAATTTTAATGTTTTAGCGTGGTGCATAAATAGGGACACAAAAAAAGACATGATTTTTATTTTGTAATATCTGATCTAGATTAATCGACCAATGAATTGTAAATTGAAAATTATAGTATAAAAATATGAAAACTAAATAACAATAATTATGTGCTACCGAAACTAGTTATAATAGTTATCTTTTATGTTGCATTGATACGAAGATCGATACGGGTACGAATATGAAAATGGAGACGAAAAACGATAAATTTTAAAATTATAGGGTACAAGTTCTATAAGAGTATGCCAAATATAAATAAATTTTATATTCTACAAAAATGTAAAAATAAAAAATCATGTGAGCATGATATTAAATATACTTATATATTTATAGTTAAATCATGTGAGCCAGAAAAAGTAAAAAAAGTGTGGAAGAATAGAATAATAAAAAAAGTTAAAGATATGAGATATGAAAAAATACGCAACCTGCATTTATTATATCTTCGGCCCGAAATTATATCGAGCACGTGATACAATATTAGATTAAAGTACCTATGTTTCGTTAGTTATCCTTATATCTTCTAAAAAAAAAAGATGACCCCCACCAAAAATGAAAAAATTGACTTTTGTTTCCATGATCCCCTCAGGCTGCCATCACCCTTTCCATAATGTTCCAATCTGTTTTTTTTGCTTGTTTACAAAGATATAAACTTGACCAGCTGTCGCCATTTGCTTACATATAATCTGATGATATTACCTGTAGAAGTGGTCCTGGATTAGCATAAAGCTACATATCCTGGAGCCTTAAGGAAGTTCAACAGCCGCTCACCACTTTACTGTTAACCTAAGCCTCTTTCTTGGACCATCTTTTATTTTTCCAGAAATTAATGATATCTACAGAATGGGCAGGCTTCAACAAATCCTGGGGATGAGACTTGATGAAAGCTGCTGCTTACCCTTTACTGAGGAAAAAAAATATGAATGTTGAGCCTAGAAAATTTATGTTGTACTATACGGATATAAGGAGATAAAAATAATAATTTTTACAGTTATAGGTACAGACAAAAATATAGTAAATATAAAATAAATTTTGAATTTTAAATAAAATGTAAAAATAAAAAGACATAGAAAATTAGGGGAGCATGTAATTATATATGCTTATAGTTAAATCATGTGATTAAAAAATTGAAAAAAGAAAAGAAAAAAATAACGAAAAAAAAGAAAAATAAATAAAAAGATATTTATAAGTACTTAAGTTATACATAATATATCTCCGATACAAGAATTTATAGAGTACATAATACATCTTTAAATTGAAATATTCGTGCTTTGTAACGAAAAATGGTCAGCATGACAGCATCAATAGCTAGTTACAGCTTCTGCAATTACATTGATTTGTAATTTCCTGAAAACAATTGTTTTCTCCTTATCCTTTCTTCCAGGGTGATGTTCCCAAAGTCCTGTTCATGTCATCTTTGAAATTGATAAAAAAAAGTCCATATGTTCACATTTAAGGAGGCAAATTTGGAGAGGGCAAGGAATTTCCCTCAAGTTTCCTTTTAGTGGATATGTTATTTCACATTAAACATGTCTTTTTTCCATGATTAAACTACTGGAAACTTAAAGTTCTTAATTTCACATTAAAAGACTATGAATGGAATTACTTTTTCCTGGAGAATCATCAGCTCTAAAACTGATTGAAATTTAGCTTCTGTAACATTGAATCATTGAATAATTCATACTCGTTTATATTGTACAGATAGGTACAGACATCACAGCAAAATCTCATAATTGTACAGGTGGTTTATATGTTGCAGAACACTGCTTTCTTGGATGATACAAATACACAATTTTCCTAAAAAAACAAATGAAACAGTACTTATCAGTGATTGCTATTATTTCACCAGGCTCTCACTCTTCATCCTACTCGGAAGAATAATCTAAAACAAGAGGTGGAAGGACATCCTTAGCATTGGGATCATCGAATTCCACTAGTTTCCACCATTTTCTTGGATGAACATAGCCATACTCGAGAGAAAGAGGAGATGGTTGCCCAGTTTCAAGCAGGGGTATGGAAAAAGGGATCTTCATCAGCTTTGAACAATTTATTATCGAAAGATATCGTAGAGACTTGCCAGGGATTCTAAGTTCACCACTGCAAATGCTTTTCAATTCTGGTAATTTGATCAAGTGCAATGTATTTAGTTTGGGAAAAACAACTGTTGTTTCAGAACCCCATTTTTCTACTTCCAGGTTTTCTACCTCTTCTTCTGCTATTATTTTCTCCAGCTTTTTACAATGCTTAACTTCAACATACTCCAAGTTCTGAAAGCCCTGCAATAGATGAACTGCAAAAATTCCTTTATGCTTGAACAACCAACCAAATGAAACTTTTTAAGAGAAGAGAAGATGGCAGGTGGTGTTGGAGTGAGATGTAGATGCAACTGCTGTTACTCCTCTTATAAGTTCACGCAAGTTCTGCAAACTTCTAAGATGTAGAACCTCGACATTCCGCAATGAGTTGCACGATGATAATGAGAAATCAACCACACACTCGATGTGTTCGCACCAGCTAATAGTACATGTCTTCAACTCATTTGCTTCACAGGACAAAGAAAAATTGCTCAAACTTTTGATATTTTGACAGCTCTCAACGGTCAGAGTCTTGATGTCTTTTGGGAGCAGCACAGAATCTTCGTTCCCTATCTTGTAATTAACAAAACATACCTCCTTATCAACTTCAACATCCTCAAGTTTATTAAACCAAGGATGGTTCTGAAAGTAGCTTGACTTAGGTGATCCAACTCCAAGCCAGTATTTGGTTGGCCCTTGACCCAATATAGACTTTGCATATCCTTCAAACTCCTGCACATCACAAAAAGCTCCTAAAAGAATCTCCAGCTTTCTCAGTTTGGCCACTTCCTCTCCTTTTATATTCAACCAAGCTTTCATGACTTGGAGATTCGAAAACGTCGATAGCATTCCCATTGGTAGATCCTTTAGACCATGTGCATATAAATTAAGATATGTGAGGTTTTCTAACATTTCCATACCATGAGGGACTTCCACAATATCTGTATGAAAAAGATCCAACTTTCTCAATGCTGTCAGCTTTGCTAGTGAAGGCATGTATCTTAACTGGCGGCAACATCTAAGGACAAGTGCAGTAAGATTCTTCAAGTTCGAAACAGAATTGGGCAGATAAAAAATGCCAGTATGAGAGAGATTTAGAACCTTTAACCCATGCATGTGCTCAAAGAAAGATCCTAAAATCTTTTCAAGGTTAAGATTTTTCTGCAATAACAAGGTTGACAAATTATGGCATTTTGGCGACATTAGAGGAACTTCGGATATTGAATTATTCATCAAGGAAACCTTCTCCAGAGATTCTTTCCATTTATGCTCACTTGGTATTTCCTCCAATTGCGTACCGGCTTTTACCATAAAGTGATCACCTCTTTTGATAGACAAGGCCATGTCTCTCACAACATCATGCATCTTCACTCCTCTTCTAACACCGTCGATCATTACCTTCACTAACAAGCAATTATTTACAAGCTTGTTTAGAATAGTATGACCTCTGTCATGCATTGCATGTCTATTCTCTAATTCATCAATGAGTTCCTCATCTATCCAATTTTCAATCAATTCCTCCTTTTCAATGTGATGATCCTCAGGATATAGGGAGCAATATAAGAAGCAATTTTGGATTTTTGAATCTTTCAAACGATCATAACTAAATTTCAGTTGCTCAAATATTGTGGTATCTGATCCTTTCACACTCGTAACCCTTTCACGTAGTTCACTCAGTGCATTCCTCCACTCACAAGCATCTTCCACCCCTTTCATGCTACTGGCTATGGTCATGATAGCAAGCGGTAGACCACCACATTGGTCAACGATAAGGTTCACAAGTTCTTTTAAAGTTGGATCTTGTTGAACATTATCCCCTCCCTGACACAAAAATAAGTTCAAGGATGCCGCCGGTGAAAGAGGCTGTAATTTTAACACCTTACCACCTGACAAGCGTTGTATTTTGTCAAATAAATGCCTTAATCTCAAAATAAATAAATAAATAAAGACGTAGTATAAAGAAGAAGGTGTCGGTCCACAGAGACTAAGGAGTTTATGATATTATGAGGTTTTGATGCTGACTGTTGCGAGGCAACATAGTGAATGTGGGGTTTGAGCAAGAAAGCTAAAAAATAACTGTAGAGTAAAAGCGAGCACGATGTAAGTAAATTTTGAAGAGTAACTTACTTTTCTCTCCAGTAAACCGATAATCTAAAATCAATTTTAGATTCAAGTTTTCTGGTTAAACTAACCACGATTATTGCCGTTAGAATAAAACAGTTTTAGAATTTGGAAAAACCCGACTTGGACTATGTTGTCTCGATGAGAATCGAATCCGATTTCAATTTTCCTTAGCGAATCTGTCGCTAAGTGTGTTCATAGGAAGTCGAATTTGCTACGAGCCGATCCTTCCTCTCAATTATAAATCTGAACAACATTCAAGTCAACGCTAGCTTTTTGAAATGAAAGCACAAAGATTTTAATAGAAAGGCCGATTGCCGATCTAAATTTTCAAAATATTGAGAATGTAAGACGAAGTTGTTGAGTGCTTTTTAATTCTCACAAGGTGAATTGAAGCTTCGCTTTAAGCCTTTGGCTAATCAGAAAAATTTAGCTAAGCATGATTATGGAAGAAATCATACTTAGCATTTTTAAAAGAAAATAAACAAAGGTAAAAAATGAGAATGAAAAGAAAAGAAAAGAAATTTTTATAGAACTTTAAAGCTAGAACAAACTAAACTAAAGAATGAGAGATGATTTGTGCTTACCCCAAAGGGGTATTTATAGTATTCTAAAACCCTAAAATAACCATAAAGATGATAAAAGATAAAACCTAAAATATTTAAATTAAATTCTAAATACAAATGATAATTTTTAAGTTTGAATTTTAAATCTCGGCTGATAAGCTATCTGTTGTTGCTGACGTCACCTTCTAGAAGCTGCTGACGTCGCCTTCTAGAAGCTGCTGACTGGACGTCACGTCAGATTTCATGCCCACTAGCACAGCCTTGACTCCTAGAGGGTAAAGAAAATAAAGGAATTTGGGTTTATAACATGGTAAAAGCAAAGAAAAGGGTATAGGCACAAAAATGGTTCACTAATGAGAATAAAAGGGTAGACAATTTTGGGTATCAAAGTGGGTTAATCTTAGGTGCCCTAATCATTTTAAAACATCCAGTTCATCATGTAGTCTTGATATGCATTCAAGTACAAGTTCTAGAACATCAAAATTAACATGGCACACTCAATCAAGAACATGAGCAAGAATAAAAAGTATGCTCATTTAGGCTCAAAAGTCACCAGAAGGTGTATTATGCATTGAATCAAGAAACATATGAATCATTGAATTCATGGAATGTCAAGTAAAAATTTTAACAGTAAAACACTAATCTTGCCATCTCACTATCATACACCCTAAGTCTGATAAAAGAGTCATCATAATACCCATAGAACATTCAAAGAAACACAGCAAAAATCAAGATCAAAACCAAGGGATTTCAACAATTTAACCAAGGCAACTTAATTTCAAGCACATGAACAAAAGATAGGCAATTTGATACAGACATATTCTACCCCCTCACTTAAGCATATTGTCCTAATATGTATTTAAAAGTGCAAGAGAGGGAATAGAGATAGGACAAAACCTCGGCAAGGTTGGTCTCAATGGAGTGGAGGCGATCGTGCATTTTATCTATTTGAGCGTGCACGTCTGGTTGAGGTTCCACTGCTGGCTTGGGAGGTGGTGCTACTCTGCGAAGGAAAACACGCCTATTACGAGGGGTAATGGAGCCAAGAGGAACGACATATAGCGCATCTGGAGTGCCGGCCAAGAGTCCCATCGTATCCAAGCATTGCGCATCCAAAGCATCCATTGCGAATGCGTTAAGTAAACTGCAAAGTGTCAAATGTCAATGGAAAAAGACGAGACGCAAGATGAGTAATGTAAGGCCTGAAAATTAGTGGGTGGACAGCTCGCACGACACGCTCGAAGGCGCGGGCGAACCAAAAGGCCAAATTTACCTTCGTACCGGTTTGCATACACCATAAGAAGAAAAGTTCAGTCTTACTTAAACATGACAATGTATCATTACGTCCGAAGTAATTGTACGCTAGGAACCGGTGAATGTAGCGAAGAGTGGGGCTATAGTTATGCCATCCCTTCATTGTACATGCATCGAACATTACCCATGCCGTGCCAGTGAGTGCTTCGTAGGCCATGTCAGTGTCAAAATCCCGCAAAATCTCGAGTAACACAGTTAAATATCCTTGACCCGTTACATTCATCACGAACCCTAAGAAAAGTTAAAATCCGTAAAAGATATTTGAAAGTATTGGCCCATCAAACGAAAAGATATAACATCAGGTGAATGCGCAGTAACAACTTGTTTCTGCCTAAATGAAAATGTAGAATAAAATTTAAAAACGTGTTACACCTAATCGCATGTAATGCATAACAGATTCACATAAATGCAAAATATTGAGTGTAGGATCATGGATATATTTGCAAACCTGAAATCTGCAATGTCAGATGCTATTGAATTGCCATACGTCCTCAACTTCAAAGTCCAAGTATCCTTTCAAAATTTCTTCAATTGGAACGAAATAGGTGCGGCCACGACAGTTGCGCTCAGAATATTCACCATGGTTAGGTGGTATGCCATCAGGAATGGTGCTGCCTCTAGAAGTAGCCCCGAAGGAGGGCGAGGCTGTTCGTGTGGTTTGGGAATGAGAGGAAGCATTCTTCTCACTTCTAAAGCTTTGCTGTCCCATCGACGGTCCTCCCATATTGAATCCAGCATCAAAATTATCTGTATAACCAAAATTAGGATGATACATTAATATTGGTCGAACAATGATAGGATCAGAGTGTACCTCATCTGCATGGTCCGGCGCGGCCGAGTGTACGAAATGGGAAGGGGCAACGTCAGACATGGATTGCGATAAAGGGGCAGTGGGCATTGACCGGAATGATGATGACGACGTCGATTGTGAAGGGTGGTTCCGCCGTGATGTAGAGGCACCGACATCGTATGATGCTGGGTTGTTATGTGACACGGCGTGAATCAGCGACGGCCACCGATCACGATAGGCTCTTGGGTTTGTGGAAGTCGTGGAGCTTGGTTTTGAGTTCTCACAATGGTAACGGTCGATGAAGGAGGTTGGCGAAGGACGTGTGCAGCTAGGGAAAGATTAGCGGGATCTGAGGGTTTTGGTTTTAGAAAGAAGGGTATTTGACCGGTCAATTGTATGTGTTGGAGATGGTGTGGGCCCACGTGTATCTAGGAATGAAGGGGATTGGGATATGCGGCGGCAGAGATTAGTTTTTTTCTTTAGGGTTGTTAGTTTAGTTTAAATCACGTGGGATATATAAGAAGAGCATAGGAGTTTGTTGTTTGAAAAAGAATTTGGTTTTATCAATAAATGTGGGGTCCATGGGGGAAGGTTTAGAATTCAAAAAGAAAGAATATGTGTTTAAAATATTGATAAAGATAGGATTGAAAAAAGGGTTTGTTTTGACCGGCAGTCTAAAACTCAGCCAATGGTTATTCTATCATGCACCTGTAGATGTGGCTTTGCTAACGTGCACCCATTTGCTTAAATGGTGGGCGTGGAAAAACTTAGTTCAGACGAGGTATTGGGTTCGGTTTTCCTTTCTTTAGTTGGCTCAAGCGCTTGGTACATAAAAATCCAAATGGAACAAAAATAAGACTAAATTAAATTAAACAAAAAAAGAAATAAAATTATGACAAATAAAATAAAATAAAATAAAAATAAAGTGAAATGGAAAATAAAATAAAATAAAATAATGGCAAAATAGAATAAAATGGGTTGTCTCCCATTCAGCACTTTATTTAACGTCGTTAGCTTGACGACCTAATTCAGACTATAGGTTTCTCCAAATTGAATTCCTCGACTAAACCAATCTGAGCGTTTTCATAATGCTGTTTCAGTCGCTGACCATTAACTTTAAACTGCGCTCCCGAGTCATCTTTTATTTCGATCGCACCATGAGGAAAGACTTGAGTAACTATAAAGGGTCCAAGCCACTTTGATCGAAGTTTTCCTGCAAAAAGTTTAAGTTTGAAATTAAATAACAGAACTTTTTGACCGATAGAAAAAGATTTAAAAACAATGTTACGATCATAAAAATCCTTTGTTTTTTCTTTAAATATTCGAGCGCTATCGTAAGCATTTTTGCAGATTTCCTCAAGTTATTGAATATGTAATTTGCACGCTTCACCGATTGCATCCATTTCCATGTTACATTGCTGGACTGCCCAATACACACGATGTTCCAATTCAATCGGAAAATGGCACGGTTTACCGAAGACAAGGCGGTATGGAGACATTCCAATGAGACCTTTATACGTAGTTCGGTATGCCCATAACGCATCGGTTAATTTAACACTTCAGTCTTTACGATCCGGCTTGACGATTTTCTCAAGTATCGATTTAATCTTACGATTTGAAAATTTCGCTTGCCCGTTCGTTTTTGGATGGTAAGACGTTGTAATTCGCTGAGTCACTCAAATTTCTTCATGAGAGCATCAATTACTCGATTAATAAAGTACTTTCCCCTATCGCTTATTATCGCCCACTGTGTGCCAAACCTAGAAAAAAATAAAATCTTTAAGAAAATTGACCGTGGTTTTAGCATCATTATTCTGGATAGCCTTAGCTTCCCCCAACCTAGATACATAATCTACAGCAAGAATTATGTAAAAAATTTACAAGCGAAGAAACAAAAGGACCCATACAATCAATTTCCCGTACATCAAATATTTCGCATATATAAATCGGTTTAAGTGGCATTTCATTCCTACGATTGAGATTTCCTACGCGTTGACATATTTCACAAATTTTATAAAATAAATATGTGTCACGAAAGATGTTAGGCCAAAAGAAATCATATTCAAGAATTTTGTGCGCAATTTGCTTTGGTCCAAAATGACACTCACAAAAGTATGAATGACAAAAGTTCAGGATTGAATTTACCTCATCTTCTGCGATACATCACCTAATTACCTGATCTGAGCAATACTTTCAAAGGTAATGATCATCCCAAATATAAAATCGGGACTCTCACTTTAGTCGGTTAATTCCAGCTCTCGACAGATCTAATGATAACTCATATGTGGCCAAGTAATTGACCATATCCGCGAACCACGGTGTAGTTTTCTGTGCCATCATCAACCTTTCTTTCGGGAGTTCATCTTTAACCGGCGGATCGGATGCGGAAAGGGGAATGCGACTCAAGTGATCTGCAACGAGGTTTTCACATCCCTTTTTTGTGTTTAATCTCTAGATTGAACTCTTGAAGAAGTAGGATCCATCATATAAGTTTCAGTTTTGCATCATTTTTGCTCATTAAACATCGCAAGGCTGTATGATCAGAAAACACAGTGATTTTAGTACCAAGCAGATATGATCGAATTTTTTCTAGAGCAAAAATAATAGCAAACAATTCTTTCTTCGACGTTGAATAATTTTTTTGGGCTGGATCTAAGGTGCGAGATGCGTAGGCTATGACATGGGGTTCTTTTTTGATTTTTTGGGCCAAGGACAGCTCCAACGCTTGTATCCGATGCGTTGCATATTAGCTCGAATGGATATTCCCAATTTGGCGGTTGAACAATTGGCGCTAACACAAGTTTTTCTTTAAGTACATCAAATGAATCCTGACATTTCTCATTGAAATCAAAGACTTGATCCTTCTGAAGCAAACTGTATAATGGTTGCACTATCTTCAAGAAATCCTTAATGAACCAGCGATAAAATCTTGCATGACCAAGAAAGGAGCGAATATCCCTCACAGTTGTGGGGTAAGGAAGTGAGTGTATAATACCAATCTTCGCTTTATCGATATCAATTCCATTAAAAGAAACTATATGACCTAGAACTAACCCTTTGTCAACCATAAAATGACATTTTTCATAATTTAGCACAAGATTAAATTCTAGGTAACGTCAAAGTATATTGTTCAAATTTAAAAGGCATTCGTTAAATGAACTATCGTATACGGTGAAGTCATCCATGAAAACTTTGATTCCTTTCTCGACGTAGTCTGAAAAGATATTGAGCATGTACCTCTGAAATATTGCAGGCGCATTATAAAGGCCGAAGGGCATCCGTCGATAAGCGAAAGTACCGAAGGGACAAGTAAAAGTCATTTTCTCTTGCTCTTCTGGTGCCACTAGGATATAGAAAAAACCTGAAAATCTATCAAGGCAATAATAATGAGATTTGCCAGCTAAACATTATATCATTTGATCTATAAAAAGAAGTGGAAAATGATCTTTTTGAGTTAACGGATTCAACTTCCTATAGTCGATGCAAACTTTCCATCCATTCTGTACTCGTGTTGAAACTAACTCACCTTCCGAGTTTTGGATTACTGTAACTCCGGTTTTCTTTGGGGACCATGTGGATTGGGCTTACCCAGTCACTATCCGAGATTGGGTAAATTACATCTGCATCAAGGAGTTTTTGTATCTCTTTTTCACTACCTCCATCATTGGTTGGTTCAACCGGCGCTGGCCTTGTCATGATAGTTTTGCCCCTTCTTCAATATTTACCTTGTGCATACAAGTCGAGGGACTAAGTCCCTTTATATCTGCAATGGTCCATCCGATGGCCTCTTTATGTGAGCGTAACACTGTCACTAGGTCATCTTCTTCTACTTTCGACAACTTATTTGAAATAATTACCGCCAAGGTTCTTTTTTCCAAAAATGCGTATTTGAGGTGATTTGACAACTGCTTAAGCTCGACTTCTGGTGCCTACAAAATTGAAGGTAAAATTTTAGATCTTGACGGAGTAAGGTTTAATTCATTATTGATTGAAAAATTTTTCTCGAACTCCTTAATGTTGTCTTCAAAGTCCTCGATTTCTCTGCACATATCATCAATAAAGTTAGACTCAAAAAATTCTTCAACGGCAGGTTCAATAATATCAGTATAATTTAAACTAACAACATTATCAGGGTATCTCATTGCTTTGTAAACGTTGAACTTAACAACCTCACCGTCGAATTCCATTGTAAGAATTCTGCTTCTTACATCAATTTTTGTATGTGTTGTACTAAGAAAGGGACGACCGAGAAGAAATTCTTAAGAAGTGTTTGATCGCTCATTGTCCATGTCTATTACATAGAAATCTGCCGGAAAGATGAGTTTATTTACCTTTACTAAAACATTCTCGAGGAGTCCTTCTGGGTATATTACGGATCGGTCAGCTAGCTGTATCGTCACCTTTGTATCCTTCAAGGGCTCAACAAAAAGTGAGTTGTAGAGAGAAAAGGGGCATAATGTTTATAGAAGCGCCTAAATCACACACTGCATGCATTATTCCAACATTACCAATTTTGCAGGGAATGACAAACATACCTTGGTCCTTCAACTTTGGTGGTAGCCTTCGCTGAAAAACGGCGGAGACATGTCCCCCTAAATTCACTTTATCGATTTTGGCAAGCCGTCTTTTATTAGTCACAGATCTTTTAGGAATTTGGCATACCTTGGTATTTTCTGGATTACTTCAAGGAGTATGATATTGATTTCCACTTTCCGAAACACATCTAAGATCTTATTCTCTTCAGCTTGTTTATCTCGTTTTACCAACCTCGATGGGAAAAGAGGTGATACGGCGTAGGGAGAGGGAGTAGATGATGAATTGGATGTACCATGTTTGGTAGAAGACTGTCCTTTCTCTTTATCTTTCTTTTGGGTATCTTCCTTCATGGCTTTTGGTTCGACAACGGTGCCACTTCGGAGAGTGATGATGTTGACGTTCTCTCTTAGGTTTGACTCAGTTTGAGAAGGTAGTTTACCTTGAGACTCAATTCGTCATACTGTTTGGGCTAACTGACCCATTTGCTTGTCCAACTCTTGTAGATGAGACTCGGTGCAGTTTTGAAACTTTTCTTGAGATATCGCTAACCGTTCAATGATGGATTCTAAAGATGACTTTGGCTGCTAATAAGGTTGTCTCTACTGGTATGCTTGATTTGGTCTTTGGTTTTGTGAATAATTGAAGTTTGGATGATCCTTCCATCCCGGATTGTATATGGTAGCGTTGGGATTGTATGGTCTCTAGGGGGGTCCAGGAAAATTACCCATGGCATTTACTTGCGTAGCATCCTCCTCTTGTATCACAGGACAACAATCTGTTGGATGTTCTGGACTCGTGTATATCCCGCAAAGTCTAGTTGCGTTTCTTTTGTCTGTAACAAGGGATTGAACTATCTCAGCTAGTTTGTCAATTTTATTCTCTAGGGAAACTGTACTTACCTCGTGAACTCATCGATAGGGTTCACTTGAAGGGTGAAATTGCTGGGAGTTAACGGTCATCGTAGAGATTAGAGTTTTTGCCGTTGTTGGGTTCATGTTCACAAGTGCCCCTCCACTTGCTGCATCGATCATTTTTATTTCTATCAGAGATAGGCCTTCGTAAAAATAATGAAGAAGTGTTTGTTCCGATAGCCCGCATTGTGGGCAATTTGCGCACAACTTCTTGAATCGCTCCCAGTAGTCGTATAACAACTCAATATCCTTTTTGTTGGATACTTAAGATGCTCCGCCTTAGTTCGCTCGCCTTGGCCGCAAGGAAGAACCTGTCAAGAAAAAGTCGAGCCATGTTAGTCCAAGTTGTAACCGAGTTGGAAGGTAAGTCAAATAACCAATCTTTGGCAATATCAGCTAAAGAAAAAGGAAAAGCACGGAGTTTTATTTGGTTGCAGAAACTCCCTGTGGTTTTGTACTCAAATAAATCATATGGAATTATTTGAGGTGTTTGTGAGGATTTTCACTGGGCAAACCATGATAAGTTGGTAGAAGATGTATCAAGCCCGTCTTGAGTGCGAATGGTGTTGTGCCATTCGGGAATGTTATGCACAAAGGTTGTTGATCATAAGGTGCTGCGACAAGTTGGCGAATGGTTTGGTCGTTGTTCGCCATTAGAGTTTGCTCATTGTTTGTGTATTCGAAATGTGTTTCAGCTTTGAAGGATAATTCTAGATCTTGTTAAGAACTGTTGTTGTCGTAGTCTTTGTTTTTTTTCTCGAAGTGTTTGTGCGTGTAATCTTCGGGCTAATGCTTTAATCTCCGGGTTAAAATCTGCTAATTCGCCTGGATTCTTCCTAGTCATAAATCAAAACAAATTTTATCAGTAACTTTGCCGAAGTCCCCAGTAACAAAACCAATTTGACAAGCGTCGTATTTTGTCAAATAAATGCCTTAATCTCAAAATAAATAAATAAAGACGTAGTATAGAGAAGAAGGTGTCTGTCCATAGGGACTAAGGAGTTTCTGATATTATGAGGTTTTGATTCTGACTGTTGCGAGGCAATATAGTGAATGAGGGGTTTGAGCAAGAAAGCTAGAAAATAACTGTAGAGTAAAAACGAGAAAGATGGAAGTAAATTTTGAAGAGTAAATTAAATTAATTAGCCTCAAGCTTTGCTCCGCTTCAATTCAAAATGATCATCGAAAAAGAATTTTCACTCTGGATACATGTCGGTTACAATCTACAAGACCCAACCCTTGTAACTTACTTTTCTCTCTAGTAAACCGATAATCTAAAATCAATTTTTAGATTCCAGTTTTCTAGTTAAACTAACTACGACTATCGTCGTTAGAATAAAACAATTTTAGAATTTGGAAAAACTCGACTCGGACTATGTTGTCTCGATAAGAATCAAATACGATCTCAATTTCCCTTAGCGAATCCGTCGCTAAGTGTGTTCATAGGAAGTCGAATTAGCTACAAGCCGATCCTTCCTCCCAATTATAAATCTGAACAACATTCAAGTCAACGCTAGCTTTTTGAAATGAAAGCGCAAAGATTTTAATAGAAAGGCCGATTGCCGATCTAAATTTTTAGAAAATTGAGAATGTAAGACAAAGTTGTTGAGTGCTTTTTAATTCTCACAAGGTGAATTGAAGTTTCGCTTTAAGCCTTTGGCTAATTGAAAAAATTTAGCTAAACATGATTATGGAAGAAACCATACTTAGCATTTTTAAAAGAAAATAAACAAAGGTAAAAAAATGAGAACGAAAAGAAATTTTTATAGAACTTTAAAGTTAGAACAAACTAAACTGAAGCATGAGAGATGATTTGTGCTTACCCCAAAGAGGGTATTTATAGTATTATGAAACCCTAAAATAACCATAAAGATGATAAAAGATAAAACCTAAAATATTTAAATTAAATTCTAAATATAAATAATAATTTCTAAGTTTGAATTTTAAATCTCGACTGATAAGCTATCTAATGTTGCAACGTCACCTTCTAGAAGTTGCTGATGTCGCCTTCTAGAAACTGTTGACTGGACGCCATCTCAGATTTTATGCCCAAATTCATGCCTACTAGTACAACCTTGACTCCTAGAGAAAAATCTGCAGAATTTTGCCTCCTTTTAATGTGTTTTCCAGAACCAAAGACCTGCACAAAAAACATACAATAATGTCCAAATTAACATCATATTCAAGCCGTTAAAGACATAATTAAAGATGAAATAGTGATCAGTTTAGCTACTTATCACAACCCATGTAATTGTACACCTCGATTGATCTACAAGTGATTACCAGTTTGCTCCCATTCTGCGATGATGGTTCAGGGATCCCCACATCCAAGAGAGAAAACGGTTCCCAAACATCATCTAAGATCAGCACATATCTCATTCTTTCCAAGATCTCCATTAGTACAGTTGGCCATTCCAATTTATTTTTAGGAAGAGAGTAGTCCAAAGCATGCGCAAGATCTTCTTGTAATCTAACAGCATTGAATTCTCTGGACACTGTCACCCAAATCACAGCATCAAACTGATTTTCCTTCAGCAGTTGATTGTTGATATGCTTCAAGATGGTGGTTTTTCCTATGCCACCCATTCTACATATTCCAATCATTCCAACCTCATTGTCCGTCAGATACTCCCAAATTCGTCCCTTTACATCTATTTGGCCTTCCAAATCTGTTGTTGGAAATGTCACCCCACCGGCCGGAGGACCATCAACTGCCACACCCTCCGAGAAACTGCCTTGTTGGTAAATCCTCTCAACTTCTCCGATCTTTCGGCTAACAAGTTTCCCTAGACTGGCACGAGAGAAGTATGAAACAACACTAAACTTCAGTTCTATCTTTTCCATTTCAACATTTATGCTTCGGACGTTTTCAAACCAGTTCTCCACTTCATTCTTCACCACTTTTCTGCAACGAATCTCATCTCCCTTCTTTAATTCGAGGTCTTGCTTTCGGATGTTTAAATCATTCACTTTTCTTCTAAGGTCATTCATATTTTCTTCGAGTTTTCGGTGGTCATTTACATATCTACTGGTTGGTCTCCCAAAGCACTTTATCACTTCAAGAAGGGGCGCTAAAAGCTCCATATTTGTTAAGCCCACTCCCTGTTATTCACAAAACAAACATAAATATTAACTACATCTCCCAACAAGTTACTTCCAGTAACACAGACATCAACTCTCTTAGTTGTTTATATGTAGACTGAAGTATATATGATTTTTCCAATTTAAAGAGAGAAACATCATAAATCCTAGAACATGAAGGAAAATTTCACTACCCAATTACTTGAATTCTATTAAAAGAGAATCTTACAATTAAAGTGAAACTCATGAAATACCCAAATGATCTGACTAAATAACCAATATAATTATCCACTGATATGGACAAAAAAGCTAACACTAGGTATGCAACTTCAAAACTCAAACTCCCAACTTCAAGGTGTTTAGTGTTAATCCTTTATATTTTCCTTGATTTAATACCCCCTTTTCTCCAAATTTTCCATAAACAAAAAGGTCCTTAACAACAACAAAATGATTGCAAGAATAAAAGCTGACATTAAAAGTACCTGGTTTCTTCTTCAAATTATTCAGAAAGAGGAACAGAAAATCAATCCCCCTGGCTCCTCGTGAAGTACAACGTTTTTTTGGGGGAAATAGCTGACATAAAACAGGGAAAAACTATACAGTGTTATAAAGTTAAAAATCTAATAGGCTAAAATCATAAACTAGACAATTAAATCATTAATTACCTGGTGTTTCTCTTATCATCAGTTAGTGTAGCTTAAAGTTGTGAAAATAAGGAAATTAAGATCACTATCCGAGAAAAAATATAGTCAAGAAAACAGCAAAGATAAGATCTTTTTCTTTGCTAATTCCTCTATGATCAAAAGACAATGAATTTTGAAGCACCATTGATGATAGAGAACAAGTCAATGACAATAGAATAAGATCAAAAACTGGTGGAGACGAAAATATATCAAATATAAAAATACATACTTGAAAAAGACCAAATATAAAATAAAATAAGAAGAGTTTGTGGACTTAGATCTAGAAGACAATAGGAAACCTAAACTATAGAAGGTTTGGTAAGGACCCTTTGTCAATTAAATTATATAACTTTTCAATCAATTAACCAGGAATTTCTTGATTAATTTACAATTCTGGGTTTACAAAAATAATTATGAAAAACCAACAAGATTAGCCAGCCATTAGACTTCTAGCTTTATTGGATTTTATTGAAAAACCAACAAGTCATAGAAGCCTGTTACTTGTATACTAATTTGCTTTGCATCTGCAACATGATTCTGGATTCTAAACATTCACATTAACAAATTTAAAGATCAATTCGTAAATATTAAGAATTTTTTTGAAGAAACAAGATTTATCTTCACATTTATTCTAATAAAATGACCTTGAGATTTACCAATAGTGTATAGGATAACCTTCCTTTTGAGGATTAAAAGCTTTATGAAAAATGTAAAACCAGATAGCTCTTGATATTGCACAATTGTAGCACAAAACAAATACATATTCAACAACTTAAATGTTTTGGTGGACATTCTCCAAGCTTCAAGTGGGACAGATATTGTTACTGATAGTTTGGAGCATAACAGATTGAATGAACCTTACAACCTCATTTTATCGAGCCTCTAATAAAGATAAACTTATTGCGTTTCTCGAAGATGATCTATCGTTGCCGGATGAACAATCTGCTTCAAAGGGTTTATTGCAAACCAAGAAACCGGGTTGTTTAGGTGAAGGCAGTTCATTATGACTTACCAACATCACTACCACAGATGACATGCTTGGTCTCTCCTCAGGATGCTGTTGTACACATAAAAGGCTAATGTGTATGCACCGTAACAACTCAGATAGATCGCCTGTCTCTACTAAGAAATCATCAGCAACATCCAAATGATTACCTTCTTCCCATAATCTCCATGCCTGCAGCAAAATTCAAACCTTCTTCCCAACTCGTTCAATCCTTGTCCAGAACTCCTTGAAAGTCT
This sequence comes from Hibiscus mutabilis, assembly GCA_019671005.1. Taxonomy (NCBI): domain Eukaryota; kingdom Viridiplantae; phylum Streptophyta; class Magnoliopsida; order Malvales; family Malvaceae; genus Hibiscus; species Hibiscus mutabilis. The sequence goes on along the minus strand of CM033721.1, from coordinate 16,180,874 downwards.
CTTCACTGCAATTTCTTGCCCAGTTGCTAGCGTCCCCTGGAAAGTTGTACTACATTTATATGAGCTTTCAATAAAATGACTACTTAAAGATCACTAGACTAAATTACAGCAACTTTACCTTATAAACTGGTCCAAAACCGCCTTCACCTAGCTTGTTATTAAGTGAAAAGGTATCAGTACGGTGAACGCGAATACCGCAAGCTCCATATCTTCATTCTCTTTATTCTCATTGTCATTTACATTATTGTCTTCAACTTTATCTGGAATGAGCAAACACATAGACTATGAATTTATATTGCCTCTTTTCTATATTTCTTGATATATATACAAGTCTATGGACACACCCAAACCAAAAATCCCCAAGCACTTGGTTTATACTCTAGTAGACTCTGCTTCATTGATCATATAAAAAGTTCAAAACCATCTATGTCCGACACATTTTCAGACAAGGGTATGAGATACGATCCTTACATAGGAAAACATAGGAAAATCGAAGATATCATGTTGGATATGAGACACATACCCACTTACCCATATTCAACACAGACTCTTGTTCTGAGTAACATAGATAGGCAAAATGATTTTGGTATTTGCAGCAAAGAACAGAATTACCTTTTAAAGTTCTGCTGCTTCTGCGAATGTAACAAATGACTAAAACAAACCCCAAAAGCGCAGCAATTACAGTTCCAAGCACTTACCCATATTCAACACAGACTCTTGTTCTGAGTAACATAGATAGGCAAAATGATTTTGGTATTTGCAGCAAAGAACAGAATTACCTTTTAACGTTCTGCTGCTTCTGCGAATGTAACAAATGACTAAAACAAACCCCAAAAGCGCAGCAATTACAGTTCCAAGTATGATGCCAAGCTTCTCATTAACCTTTTTCTTCAGTTCTGCCATTATCAATATTGATTAAGACGCACAAATATTATTACATAGTAAAAAAACCAGGAGCACTATCAGAAGATGTAATAGGAACATGTTCTAGTTTTTAAAACCAGTACCTGCTTCTGAAGCAGATACTCTGATGTAAAGATCCTGACCATCTGATTGAAATTGTTTGATATCGACAAGATTGCCGAACCACATGGCGCATCCACTACCTCCTCTTCTAATATCTAAATTAGTGTACACCATGCAATAACAGTTCCTCAAGCACCTCGCCCTACATTCCTTGAGATTCATAGTTTTGTTAACCCAAGAATTTGTGGTGTCTGGAGTTTTTACCTTAGCAATTTTGATAAACCATCTCCACTCTGGCAGTTAAATGGTTTACTGTGTATACACCCGTCAGACCAATCCGATGAGTTCCATCTTTCGAGCAACTTTGGCCTGAACCCTGTCAAACATTGACAAGCCGGAAGCTTATTGTTATCACAGTTCCCATTTGGACCACAAAGTCCCCATCGATCACAAAAGTCACTTGGCATGATTGCAAACAGCTTCCAAGTTTTTGTTTCTAGGTTCCATGTGAACCTTTGTCTTACATTTTCAGTTTGGTTCAAAACAAACCTTGACATTACAGATTTGTTTTTGAGGAAATATATGTAGTAAACCTCATTTTCGTTCCACACAAAGTCATAATCGAAGATTGGATTCAACCTAAAATCTGGTGCCCCACTAAATCCATTGCCATTCCATAATTCAGCGCGATAATACTTTTCTGAGCCTTTCCTTAGCATCATCTGCGGGTTTGCTTGAGTTCTACACCATAAGTAAGATCACCTGGAGACGGATCATCCCAGTTCTTCCAGGCTGATAGTCTTCGATGGAAACTGATTCTTAAATCGATACCGATTTTCATCCCTGGTAACATTGTATCTGAAGGATAATCAAAGCTTTGCCATAAGTAAGTCTCTGGATTACTATCCCTTTCATCTCTGATAACAAGATTACCAGAATCCAGGAGCTGGAACACTGGATTCTGAATACTTGCTGTCGTAGTAGTCGACCAAACGGCTGTTGTGTTCTGAACTTGAAGCACAACTTTTCCACTACTTTCTATCTTCAACACGCCAGTGGAATCGTTTATTGGGTGTATCCTGTGGGCAACCCAAACAACAGTTTGCATGGGATGATGGGAATGTTGTTGTACCAGATTCCCAGGTAGCGGTTCTTAGAAGTGCGGGAGAGAAGAAACCCAATACAAAGCTTCCATCATTGGAGACTAAGGTCATGCCATCGGTGAGTGATTCCGATGGAGAAATGGTGTCGATTGCAGTTGATGCTTTGGAGAAGATGATGAAGAAACAACAAGCACAATAAAAATAGAAACTCATTTCAATGGATGTCTAGTCTGATAGCTCATAGCTTGCAGAATTAAGTTCACATCCCATTTGTTAGAATATTCTAAATTCATGCATTGACTATAAATGCTAGAGGTTTTGTCTGTAATAATTGACCGTGGGGATGGAATTTGCATGGTTAATAAGAACTTTGGCAGTCTTCATCAATAATGACAGAGACTATAAGCATTTTCGTATTCAATTGAATTCCAAGATGATTATAATTTTTCTTTAGTTCAGACTACAAGAAACATTCAAAAGGCAATTAAAAACTGACATTTCTACTTCTAGACTTCTCGGGGGGAAAATCAAAAGAGAAAGAATCAAAGAAACATGTATGGTCCAGATTTTCAAATCAATACTTATTAATTTCCTGATTGGACTATACGGTAAACTACAAGTCATGTAGTCTGAAATTGTAAACACATTGTCTCAAATTTCTTCAAATAAAAGGGCCTTGAGATTCATCAATAGGGTAGAGGATAATCTTCCTTTTGAGGTCTAACAGCATTATGAAAAAAGTAAAACCAGATATGATATTCAACAATTGTAGCAGAAAACAAGTACATATTTAACAACATATAAATGTTTTGGGTGGATACCCCCCAAGTTTCGAGTGGGACAGATATTGTTACTGATAGTTTGGAGCATAACAGATTGAATGAACCTTACAACCTCATTTTATCTAGCCTCTAATAAAGATAAACTTATTTCGTTTCTCGAAGATGATCTATCGTTGCCGGATGAACAATCTGCTTCAAAGGGTTTATTGCAAAACAAGAAACCAGGTTGTTTAGGCGAAGGCAGTTCATTGTGACTTACCAACATCACAACCACGGATGACATGCTTGGTCTCTCCTCAGGATGCTGTTGTACACATAAAAGGCTAATGTGTATGCACCGTAACAACTCAGATAGATCGCCTGTCTCTACTAAGAAATCATCAGCAACATCCCAAGGATTACCTTCTTCCCATAATCTCCATGCCTGCGGCAAAATTCAAACCTTTTAGCATTTGTAGTTTAAGTAACAAAATATAATGATAATAGTTCCTGTTGATGTTTACATGTTCAACGAGGTTGCCGCTTTGATTTGCATGATAAAAACCACTGTTCTTTTTTCCACTTATAATCTCCAACAATACAATCCCAAAGCTAAAAACATCTGATTTTACAGAAAACATCCCGTCAGTTAGTGTATTCTGGTGCCATATAACCACTGCAAAATAGTCAGATAAAGAAAATGAAGTTTTTCATTGGGATTGCTGGATCAAATAATATGGAAATGGCATAAAAGTATACTTACTAAGTTCCAACAACTCTATTTGTATTGGCTTCTGTTTGTTCTCCTCCAAAAGTTCTTGCCATGCCAAAATCCGAAATTTTTGGGTTCATCTGACTATCAAGTAGAACATTACTAGGTTTCAAATCTCTATGAATAATCCTCAGCCTCGAGTCTTGATGAAGGTAGAGTAGTCCCCTAGCAATCCTGCAGATAATTTGGAAACGCTTGGACCTAGTTAATACTTTGCTTCTCATTTGATCTGGAAAGAATGCATTCATGTTAGTCCAACATTATTTGATCATTGAAGAATTGAAAATGATACCATTGAGAGGTTTTTAAACGATTTTCAGACCAAAAATGAAAGAGTCAAGGCTTCTATTAGGCATGTATTCGTAAACCAGCATTCTCTCATCTCCATGAATGCAACATCCAAGAAGCCTTACAAGGTTCCGATGCTGAAGTTTGGCAATCAACTTTACTTCATTCTTGAACTCGTTCAATCCTTGTCCAGAACTCCTTGAAAGTCTCTTCACTGCAATTTCTTGCCCATTTGCTAGTGTCCCCTGGAAAATTGTACTACATTTACATGAGCTTTCAATAAAATGACTACTTAAAGATCACTAGACTAAAGTACAGCAACTTTACCTTATAAACTGGTCCAAAACCGCCTTCACCTAGCTTGTTATTAAATGAAAAAATATCAGTAGCTTGAGCTATTGTACCAAACGCGAATACTGCAAGCTCCATATCTTCATTCTCGTCTTTATTCTCATTTTCATTTACATTATTGTCTTCAACTTTATCTGAAATGAACAAACACATAGACTAAGAATTTATATTGCCTATATATATATATATGTCTATGGGCAAACACCGAAACCAAAAATCCCCAAGCACTTGGTTTATACACTACTGTACTCTGCTTCATTGATCATATAATAAAGTTCAAAACCATCCATGTCTGACACATTTTCAAACAAGGGTATGGGATAATCCTCCAACTATCCTCCAGATACATAGGAAAACTTAGAAAAACCAAAGATATGATGTTGGATATGGGGCACATACCTATATCTAACACAGACTCTAGTTCTGAGTAACATTGATGAACAAAATGATTTTGGTATTTGTAGCAAAGAACAAAATGAGATCATTTTTGAGGACCATGATTAGTGTTACCTTTTAACTTTCTCCTGCTTCTCCGAATGTAACAAATGCCTAAAACAAACACCAAAAGCGCTGCAATTACAGTTCCAAGTATGATGCCAAGTTTCATCTTAGCATTTTTCTTCAGTTCTGCCATTATCAATATTGATGAAGAAGCAAAAACAATTAATTACATAGAAAATAAAACCCAAAAAAATTATCAGAATATGCAATAAGTTTTTAAAATCAATACCTGCTTCTGAAGCAGATACTCTGATGTAAAGATCCTGGCCGTCTGATTGAAATTGTTTGATGTCAATAAGATCACCGAACCACATGGCGCAGCCACTACCTCCTCTTGTAACATCTAAATTAGTGTACGCCATGCAAGAAAAGTTCCTCAAGCACTTATCCCTACATTCCTTGAGATTCATAGTTTTGTTAACCCAAGAATTTGTGGTGTCTGGAGTTTTTACCTTTGCAATTTGGATAAACCCATCTCCACTCTGGCAGTTCAATGGCTTACTGTGTATGCACCCATCAGACCAATCCGATGAGTTCCATCTTTCGAGCAACTTCGGCCTGAACCGTGTCAAACATTGACAAGCCGGAAGCTTGTTGTTATCACAGTTCCCATTTGGACCACAGAGTCCAGATCTGTCACAGTAGTCACTTGGCATGATTGAAAACAGCTTCCAAGTTTGAGTTTCAGGGTTCCATGTATACCTTTGTCTTACACTTTCTGTTTGGTTTAAAACAAACCTCGACATCACTGATTTGTTTTTGAGGAAATATATGTAGTAAACCTCATTTTCATTCCATATGAAGTCATAATCAAAGATGGGATTCGACCTTAAATTTGGCGTGCCACTAAATCCATCGCCATTCCATAACCCGCTGCGATAGTACTTTTCTACACCTTTCCTCAGCACCATTTCCGGGTTTCCTTCAAGTTCTACACCATAAGTAAGATCGCCAGGAGACGGATCATCCCAGTTCTTCCAGGCTGCTAGTCTTCGATGTAAACCGGTTCTTAAATCAATACCAATTTTCATCCCTGGTAACATTGTATCTGAACACTTGATCACGATTATCGTTTCCATCTTTGACAACAAGATTACCCGAATCCAGGAGCTGCAATACTGGATTCTGAACACTTGCTGTCGTATTGGTCGACCAAACAGCCGTTGTGTTCTGAACTTGAAGCACAAGTTTCCCGCTACTTTCTATCTTCAGCAAGCCAGTGGAGTCGTTTATTGGATTTACCCTGTTTGCAACCCAAACAACATTTTGCATGGGGATGTTGTTATACCAGATTCCCAGGTAGCGGTTCGTAGAAGTGCCGGGAGAGAAGAAGCCTAATGCAAAGCTTCCATCTTCGGAGACTAAGGTCATGCCATCAGTGAGTGAATCTGATGGAGAAATGGTATCTATCGCAGTTGCTGCTTTTGAGAAAATGATGAAGATACAACAAGCACTGTAAAAATAGAAACCCATTTCCATAGATGTCTAGTCTGAAAGCTCATTGCTTGCAGAATTAAGTACACATCCCATTTGTTAGGATATTCTAAATTCATGCATTGACTGTAATTGCAAGAGTTTTGTCTGTAATAGTTGACCCTGTGCATGGATTTTGCATGGTTAATAAAAATATGGTGGTCTTCATCAATAGTGACAATTAGAAAGAAACATGTATGGTCGAGATTTTCATATCAATAATTATTAATTTAGTGAACATAGTCACCAAAAAGTCAAGTCTTTCATCAGACTTACCTACCAAACTTTTGCTGATTGGACCATACCGTAAACTGCAAGGTATGTCTTCTGAGTTTGCAAGAATTAGTCATTTTTAAATACAAGTACTAAATTTCTCCTAATTTTCACCACAATTTTGCTTTTGGTTTTATTAGATCAACCATAATGGAATTACTTTGACTCAACAAGGAAAGCTTTTGCCTTGATTCTATGTTTTGCATATAAGCAAAAGTAGTGGGGCTTAGGTGGTCCTATTATGGATGCTTTTGTCTGCAAGACTAAGGACAGGCGCAGTTAGTAAAGCAATCGGAAGAAACTTAGCATAAACAGAAGCTTTATTGAACAATAATTGTTCTTTAAAGAATTCCAGTATATTACAAATATCCATACAAATTAGGAGTCTTCCTAATTTGTTGTATGTCTAGTTTCAAGGTTGTTCATGAAACAACATGGAACCCTGTCTAGGGAACATAACAATTAAGGTAAGGTGCAGGCGGGAATGGATAAAAAATACATAATTAAAGATAAAATAAGAAGAATTTGTGTAATCAAAAGGATTGATAAGGACCCTTTATCAATTAAATTATACAATTACTGAATCGATCAACCGTATTTCTTTATCACTTTACAATTCTGAGTATAAAAACCAATTATGTAGAGGTTCATGGAAATTTCCATGTTCTTTGAATTGGAATTAAGAATCCAATAATCTACTAAACAAATCCATTGAGTTCCATTCAACTTAAGACTAGTAGCTTATTGTTGGATTTTAATAAGGAGAGGGAAATTTCTTAAATGGGGTCACCAATGACAACGATCCCATCCAAACCAAAGTCTGAGAAGGCTCTTTTGACTAAAAGCTTTATGAAAAATGTAAAACCAGATAGCTCTTGACATTGCACAACTGTAGCACAAAACAAGTACATATTCAACAACTTATAAAGGTTTTAGGTGGACATGCCCCAAGCTTCAAGTGGGACAGATATTGTTACTGATAGTTTGGAGCATAACAGATTGAATGAATCTTACAACCTCATTTTATCGAGCTTCTAATAAAGATAAACTTATCATCAATAGGCTTCAAAGGGTTTATAGGTTGTTTAGGCAGAGTTCATTGATAATCTTCCTTTTGAGGTCTAAAAAAAGCTTTATGAAATAATGATGATAGTTTCTGTTCATGTTTACATGTTCTATAAGGTTGCGCTTTGATTTGCATGATAAAAACCTCTGTTCTTTCTTCCACTTATAATCTCCAACAATACAATCCCAAAGCTAAAAACATCTGATTTTACAGAAAACATCCTGTCGGTAACGTATTCTGGTGCCATATAACCACTGCAAAATAGTCGGATAAAGAAAATGAAGCTTTTCATTGGGATTGATGGATCAAATAATATGGAAATGGCATAAAAGTATACTTACTAAGTTCCAACAACTCTATTTGTATTGGCTTCTGTTTGTTCTCCTCCAAAAGTTCTTGCCATGCCAAAATCCGGAATTTTTGGGTTCATCTGACTATCAAGTAGAAAATTACTAGCTTTTAAATCTCTATGAATAATCCTCAACCTCGAATCTTGATGAAGGTCGAGTAGTCCCCTTGCAATCCCGCAGATAATTTGGAAACGCTTGGACCAAGTTAATACTTTGCTTCTCATTTGATCTGGAAAGAATGCATTCATGTTAGTCCAACATTATTCGATCATTGAAGAAGCGAAAATGATAACATTGAGAGGTTTTCAAACGATTTTCAGACCAAAAATGAAAGATTCAAGGCTTCTATTAGGCATGTATTCGTAAACCAGCATTCTCTCATCTCCATGAATTCAACATCCTAGAAGCCTTACAAGGTTCCGATGCTGAAGTTTGGCAATCAACTTTATTTCATTCTTGAACTCGTTCAATCCTTGTCCATAACTCCTTGAAAGTCTCTTCACAGCAATTTCTTGCCCATTTGCTAGTGTCCCCTGGAAAATTGTACTACATTTAGATGAGCTTTCAATAAAATGACTACTTAAAGATCACTACACTAAAGTACATCAACTTTACCTTATAAACTGGTCCAAAACCACCTTCACCTAGCTTGTTATTAAGTTAAAAGATATCAGTAGCTTGAGCTATTGTACCGAACGCGAATACGGCAAGCTCCATATCTCCATTCTCGTCTTTATTCTCATTGTCATTTACATTATTGTCTTCAACTTCATCTGAAATGAGCAAACACGTAAACTAGGAATTTATATTGCCTCTTTTCGATATTTCTTGATATATACGCATGTCTATGGACAAACACCAAAACCAAAAATCCCCAAGCACTTGGTTTATACTCTACTAGACTCTGCTTCATAGATCATACAAAAAGTTCAAAACCATCTATGTCTGACATTTTCAGACAAGAGTATGGGATATGATCCTCCAACTACCCGCCATAAACACAGGAAAACTTAGAAAAATAGAAAATATCATGTTGGATATGGGACACATTACACATACCCGTATTCAACATAGACTCGAGTTCTGAGTAACCTAGATAAGCCAAATGATTTTTGTTGAAAAAGTGATTCAAAATGTTAGTATTATTTTATCATGTTTTTACCTTTATCAGTTAGTGGGTCTTAGGAAAGTCCTATTTGTGACTTAGTTGTTTAGTGGTCAGTTATATCTGGCACCAAATCTGATCATGGGTTTGTGTTCCTAATTTTTAGTATTTTCAGTTATCACAACTTTATTTAAGTCATGTACTCACTGTTTTTCCCAACAAGAAAATAAAGAGAATTTTCTGTTCTGTCATTTAGCATTGTTCTCTGGGCAGTTTTACCAACATTTGTGGTATCAGTAAGCCAGATTTCGATCCCAAATTGAGATGGCAAATAGTGGAACCAACCCAGCAGCACAACCCTTAATCCCATTTTTCAAAGGTGAAAAATATCATCTTTGGAGTCTCAAGATGAAGACGATGTTCAAGTATCAAGAATTATGTGACTTGGTGGAAAGTGGGTATGAAGAGCCTGATCCAGCACCAGCAGAACCTGACCAGCGATTAAGAGAAAATCCCAAGAAGGATGCAAAAGCATTGATGCTAATTCAATCAGCTCTTGATGATGACATATTTTCTCGAATTTCAGCAGCGAACACCTCCAAACAAGCATGGGTGATTTTGAAGCAGGAATATTTGGGCGGCAAGAAGGTAATTACTGTAAAATTACAAACTCTTCGTCGTGATTTTGAGACTTTAATTATGAAAGACAAAGAATCAGTGCAAGAATTCTTGTCTAGAGTCTCTGGGATTGTTAATCCGATGAGATCTTATGGTGAAATTTTGAGTAATGAAATTGTCGTGAGCAAAGTCTTAAGAAGTTTAACATCGAAGTTTGATCATGTTGTTGCTGCAATTGAAGAAAGGAAAGACTTATCAACTTATACTTTTGATGAATTGATGAGTTCTTTGATATCCCATGAAGCTAGAATTAACAGGTCTCATGAAAATTCTGAGGAAAAGGCTTTTCAAGTGAAAGAAGAATTCTCCAATGGCAGGAGCGACTTTCATGGACGTGGTCGTGAAGGTGGCAGAGGCAGAGGTAGAGGCCCGTATGGTAAATCTTACAAAAGTTTAATTCAGTGCCGATACTGCAGCAAAATGGGACACAAAGAAGCTGATTGTTGGGCCAAACAGAGAGAAGAACAGAAACAGGTTCATTTCACCGAGAATGTAGAGGAGGAAAACTCATTGTTCATGGTGCGTTCGCCAATTCAATGTGACAAAAGTAGCAAAGATGTATGGTTTTTGGATAGTGGCTGCTCTAACCACATGTCTGGAAACAAGTCATTATTCAAAGAGCTTGATGAATCTCAAAAAAGTGAAGTTCGACTTGGAGACAACAAGAAAATGAAAGTTGAAGGGAAAGGTACGATTGCCATTAAAACTGTGCATGGTGATGTCAAACTCCTTTTAAATGTGCAATTTGTGCCTAGTTTAGCTCATAACTTATTGAGCATTGGACAGTTAATGACTAGTGGATATTCTGTTATGTTTGATGGTGATTCATGTGCTATTCGTGATAAAAAAATCTGGTCAAATCATAGAAACTATCCATATGAATCAAAATAGAATGTTTCCTCTTGATGTCTCAAATGTAGTGAATAAGGTCTTAACTGCCAGGAGGAATAATGAGGCTAATTTATGGCATTTACGTTATGGACATTTGCATCTAAATGGCTTGAAACTTCTAAGCAAAAAAGAAATGGTTCTTGGCTTACCAAACATTGGTGAACTTGATTTTTGTGAAGGGTGTGTTTATGGGAAGCAGAATAGGAAGTCCTTTCCCATTGGAAAATCTTGGAGGGCATCAAATTGTCTTGAACTTGTGCATGCTGACTTATGTGGACCCATGAAAACAGAGTCACTTGGTGTAAATCGTTATTTTTTCCTGTTTACAGATGATTACAGCCGTATGAGTTGGGTTTATTTTTTGAAATTCAAATCTGAAGCTTTTGAGAATTCCAAGAAATTCAAGGCGCTGGTGGAAAAGCAACGTGAGAGCAGCATAAAAGCACTTCGAAGTGATCGTGGTAGTGAATTTTTATCTAATGATTTCAATATCTTTTGTGATGTAAATGGAATACGCAGTGAACTTACAACACCATTCACACCCCAACAGAATGGAGTCGCGGAACGTAAAAATTTACTGTTGTGGAAATGGCCAGAAGCTTGTTGAAAGTGAAAAAAATTCCAGACCAGTTTTGGGGAGAAGCAGTTGCAACAGCAGTATACCTTTTAAACATCTCACCAACAAGAGCTGTTCTTAATCAGACACCTTTTGAAGCTTGGATGGGTAAGAAACCTCGGGTAAGCCACTTAAAAGTCTTTGGTTGTATAGCGTATGCTTTAGTTACTTCTCGAACTAAACTTGATGAAAAATCTCAAAAATGCATTTTCATTGGCTATAGTTCTCAATCTAAAGCATATCATTTATATAATCTTATAAGTGGCAAAGTGATAATTAGCAGGGATGTTGTGTTCAATGAAGAGATGGATGTAAGTCTAAATTGTGACAAGGGAGGCATGATAAATGAAGTTCCAGTTTCAGCGGATTTTGAAGTTGAACAACCTGTAAATTCAGCTCCTTCATCGCCTGCAAATTCAGTTCCCTCTTCTCCTAGTGCTACTACAAGCTCTAATTCTGATTCTATAGCAACTCATGCCTCCAACAGCAGTAGAGAAAGCGAAACACCTCCAAGAAAATTCAGGTCTCTTAGAGAAATTACAGCTTCATGTGACTTTGCCTTGTTGGTTACAAACCCAACTTCTTTTGAAGAAGCTGCCAAGCAACCCGAATGGCAGATTGCTATGAATGAAGAGATGCATGCTATTGAAAGAAATTCAACGTGGGAATTGGTTTATGTTCCAGAAGGCAAGAATGTTGTCGGACTGAAGTGGGTATTTCGAACAAAGTATAATGCAGATGGAAGCATCCAGAAACATAAAGCTCGTCTTGTGGCAAAGGGATACTCACAACAACAAGGTATTGGTTTCGAAGAAACATATTCTCCTGTTGCTCGATTTGAAACTGTAAGAGTCGTTTTAGCATTGGCTGCTCAATTGCAATTATCTGTGTATCAATTCGATGTAAAATCTGCTTTTCTAAATGGTGATCTTGTGGAGGAGGTCTATGTGTCACAATCACCAGGTTTTGTAGTTTGTGGCAATGAATATAAAGTTTACAGATTAAGAAAAGCTCTCTACGGGCTGAAGCAAGCTCTGCGTGCCTGGTACAGCAAGATTGATTCATCCTTCCAAAATAATGGGTTTGCTAGAAGTGAAAATGAGCCAACTCTTTATTTGAAGAAGAGAGGTAATGGAGAATTTCTGGTGGTTTGTCTTTATGTAGATGATATGATCTATTTGGGTTCCTCAAAATTGTTAATTGATGATTTTAAGTCATACATGGTGAAAAAATTTGAGATGACAGATTTGGATATGTTGCAATATTTTTTGGGACTTCAAGTTATTCAGGGTGATGATGGAATTTGTGTGTCAAAAAAAGTATGCTGTGGATCTTTTAAAGAAGTTTGGCATGACAGATTGTGAAGTGGTAGCCGCACCAATGAACGTTAATGAGAAGTTGCAGCATGAAGATGGGGCTGACAAAGTTAATTCGACATTGTTTAGAAGTTTAACCGGTGGTTTGAATTATCTTACACACACTCGGCCCGATATTGCTTTGTGTTAGTGTTGTGTCTAGATTTATGCAGAATCCTACAAAGCAACACTTTGGGGCAACAAAAAGGATCCTTCGTTATGTTGCAGGAACTATAAATTTTGGTATTTGGTACTGCAAAGTATCAAATTTCAGATTAATTGGTTTCACTGACAGTGATTGGGCAGGTTGTTTAAATGATCGAAAAAGCATTTCTGGCAATGTGTTTAGCTTTGGGTCTGGAGCAGTAACATGGAGTTCAAAGAAGCAAGAAACAATAGCTTTATCATCATCTGAAGCTGAATATGCAGCAGCAACAACAGCAGCACGACAAGCTTTGTGCTGAGGAAACTTCTCAGTGATTTTAGTCTTGAACAAAAAGAAGCAACTGAGATTTTTTGTGACAATCGATCCACAATTGCAATGACAAAGAATCCCGCTTTTCATGGAAGGACTAAGCACATTGATGTGCATCATCACTTTATTCGGAAGCTTGCAGCTGATGAAAAGATAATATTGAAATTTTGCAGCACAAATGAGTAGATGCCTGACGTATTTACAAAGTCTCTTACTCAGGCCAAGCATCATTTCTTCAGACCACAGTTAGGAGTATGTGATTTTGAATAAGGGGGAAGTGTTGAAAAAGTAATTCAAAATGTTAGTATTATTTTATCATGTTTTTACCTTTATCAGTTAGTGGGTTTTAGGAAAGTCCTATTTGTGACTTAGTTGTTTAGTGGTCAGTTATATCTGGCACCAAATCTGATTATGGGTTTGTGTTCCTAATTTTTAGTATTTTCAGTTATCACAACTTTATTTAAGTCATGTACTCAGTGTTTTTCCAAACAAGAAAATAAAGAGAATTTTCTGTTGTCATTTAGCATTGTTCTCTTGGCAGTTTTACCAACAATTTTGGTATATGCAGCAAAGAACATAATGAGAACATTTATTAGGATCATAATTAGTGTTACCTTTTAACGTTCTCCTGCTTCTGCGAATGCAACAAATGACTAAAACAAACCCCAAAAGTGCAGCAATTAGAGTTCCAAGTATGATGCCAAGCTTCACCTTAGCCTTTATCTTCAGTTCTGCCATTATCAATATTGATGAAGAAGCACAAATATTATTGCATAGTAAACAAAATCCAAAAACATTATCAGAAGATGTAATAAGAATATGTTATAGTTTTTAAAACCAATACCTGCTTCTGAAGCAGATACTCTGATGTAAAGATCCTGACCATCTGATTGAAATTGTTTGATATCTATAAGATTGCCGAACCACATGGCGCAGCCACTACCTCCTCTTGTAACATCTAAATTAGTGTACGCCATGCAAGAACAGTTCCTCAAGCACTTATCCCTACATTCCTTGAGATTCATAGTTTTGTTTACCCATGAATTTGTGGTGTCTGGAGTTTTTACCTTGTCAATTTTGATAAACCCATCTCCACTCTGACAGTTCAATGGCTTACTGTGTATACATCCGTCAGACCAATCCGATGTGTTCCATCTTTCGGGCAACTTCAGCCTGAACCCTGTCAAACATTGACAAGCCGGAATATTGTTATCACAGTTCCCATTTGTGTCCCATTTGGACCATGTGTACCTTTGTCTTACATTTTCAGTTTGATTCAAAACAAGCCTTGACATCACTGATTTGTTTTTGAGGAAATATATGTAGTAAACCTCATTTTCGTTCCACACAAAGTCATAATCGAAGATTGGATTCAACCTAAAATTTGGTGCCCCACTAAATCCATTGCCATTCCATAACCCGCTGCGAAAGAGCTTTTCTGAGCCTTTCCTTATCACCATCTGCGGGTTTGCTTGGAGTTCTACACCATAAGTAAGATCACCTGGAGATGGATCACCCCAGTTCTTCCAGGCTGATAATCTTCGCTCGAAACCAGTTCTTAAGTCAATACCAATTTTCATCCCAGGTAACATTGTATCTGATGGATAATCAAAGCTTTGCCAATAGTAGTTCTCTGAACGACCATCGTTTCCATCTCTAACAACAAGATTACCAGAATCCAGGAGCTGAAATACTGGACTCTGAACACTTGCTGTCCTATTATTCGACCAAACAGCTGTTGTGTTCTGAACTTTAAGCACAATTTCCCCACAACTTTCTATCTTCAGCAAGCCAGTGGAATCGTTTATTGGGTTTACCCTGTTTGCAGCCCAAACAAAGTTTTGCATGGGGATGTTGTTGTACCAGATTCCCAGGTAGCGGTTCTTAGAAGTGCCTGGAGAGAAGAAACCCAATGCAAAGCTTCCATCATTGGAGACTAAGGTCATGCCATCAGTGAGTGACTCTGATGGAGAAATGGTGTCGATTGCGGTTGAAGCTTTTGAGAAGATGATGAGGACGCAACAAGCACCGTAAAAATAGAAACCCATTTCCATGATTGTAGTCTGATAGCTCATTGCTTGCAGAATTAAGTACACACCCCATTTGTTAGGATATTCTAAATTCATGCATGGAATTTGCATGGTTAATAAAAACTTTGATAGTCTTCATCAATAATGACAGACTACAATCATTCAGAGTGCAATTACAAAACGAGCTGTTCTACTTCTAGACTTCGGAGGAAGAATCAAAAGACAAAGAAACATGTATGGTCCAGATTTTCGTATCAACAATTATTAACTAAGTGAAACAGAGTCACCAAAAAGTCAAGTCTTCCATCAGACTTGTCTCACCCCGAATTTGGGGTTAGACGAAATTGTAAACTAGTGAAACCTTTTGGCTAAAATTGAAATCGAGGGACTTGATTGAATAAAAAGTGAAATCAGTGGCTCAATTGGAAGTTTGACTCAAGAATTTGTGGTGTCTGGGGACTACCACCTCTTGTAACATCTACATTAGCGTACGCCATGCATGCACAGTTACTCAAGCACGTAGCCCTACATTCCTTGAGATACATTGTTATTTTAACCCAATAATTTGTGGTGTCTGGGGTTTACACTCTTCTTATTCTGATAAACCCATCCCCACTCTGGTAGTTCAATGGCTTACTGTGTAATCCTCCAGAATAATCCGATGAATTCCATCTTTCGGGCCATTTCGGCCTGAACCCTGTCAAACAGTGACAAGCCGGAAGCTTGTTGTTATCACAGCTCCCATTTGGACCAAAGAGTCCAGATCTGTCATAGTTGTCACTTGGCATTGACTATAAAGACAGAGACTACAAGTGTTCTATATTCAACCGATTTTGAAGATGCTTATCTTTTTCCTTTTGTTCAGACTGTTGAGAAACATACTTTGACCACCTCCAAGAACTGAAGTTAACATTCAAATCTATATTGGAATGAGGTTAATATAAAATTAACCCAACTGAAAATGTACAAACAAAAGGAAGTTGACAATTGGTTTTGTAAAAATAAAGAATAATTTCAATTTAGACTACAAGAACTATGAGTCTGACCAAGAACCATTCAGAGTGCAATTAAAAAACATAAGATTCTTTCATCAGACTTTCTGCCAAACTTTTGCGGATGTGATCAGAAACATAACTTATAGGCTAACCTTAAACTACAAGGTATGTCTTCTGAATTCATAATCTCAACTATATCAACCTTTGGTTTTATCTTTCAAATATCAATACATAAAATAAACAGAACAATCATATCTATGTTTGATTGAACTTTAAGAGTAGAGAACACCCCCCCCCCCCAAGCTTCAATTAGAACAGATATTGCTACCTATAATTTGTAGCATAACAGACTGAATAAACCATAAACCTTTTTCTTATCGAGCTTGTAACAAAGATACAGTTATTTCATTTCTTGAAGGTGTTCCATTGTCATCTGCTTCAAAGGATTTATTACAGAACAGGAAACCGGGTTCTTTAGGCGAAGGCAATGCATTGAGACTTCCCAACATCAGAACCACGGATGACATTCTCGGTCTCTCCTCAGGATGGTGTTGTACGCATAAAAGGCTAATGTGTATGCATTGTAACAACTCTGTAAGATTGCCGGTCTTTAATAAGAAATCATCAGCAACATCTAAAGGCTTGTCTTCTTTCCATAATCTCCATGCCTGCAGGAAAATTTGAACCTTTTAAGCATATGCAGTTTAAGTGAGAAAACATAATGATACTAGTAGCTGTTGACATTTACATGTTCAATGAGGTTGGTGCTTTCGTTTGCATGGTAAAACCCTCTATTCTTTCTTCCACTTATAACCTCCAACATTAATATCCTGAAGCTAAAAACATCTGATTTTACTGAAAACAATCCATCGGTCGCATATTCCGGTGCCATATAACCACTGCAGAATGTTGTTAGATAAAGAAAATGAAGTGTTTTATTTGGAATTTATGATCAAATAGTATGGAAAAGGCATAAAAGTACACTTACTAAGTTCCAATTACCCTATTTGTATTGGCTTCTGTTTGGTTTCCTCCGAAAGTTCTTGCCAAGCCAAAATCTGAAATTTTTGGGTTCATCTCATTGTCAAGTAGAACATTACCAGCTTTTAAATCTCTATGTATAATCCTCAACCTCGAGTCTTGATGAAGGTAGAGTAGTCCCCTAGCAATCCCAATGATAATTCGGAAACGCATGGACCAGGTTAATACTTCGTGTCTCGATTGATCTAGAAATTATGCATTCAAGTTAGTCCTGCATCTTATTTAATAATTGAAGAAGCAGAAGTGATAACAATGAGAGTTTTTCCAATGATTTTCAGACCAAATATGAACGAGTCAAGGCTTCTATTAGGCAAGTATTCGTAAATCAGCATTCTCTCAGCTCCTTGAGCGCAGCATCCAAGAAGCCTTACAAGATTTTGATGCTGAAGTTTGGCAATCAACTTTACTTCATTCTTGAACTCGTTCGATCCTCGTCTAGAACTCTTTGAAAGTCTCTTCACTGCAATTTTTTGTCCATTTGCTAGTGTCCCCTGGAAAATTTTACAATATTTGAATGAGCTTTAAATAAAATTGTATACTTAGAGATCACAATACTAAATTGCAGTAACTTTCACCTTATAAACAGGGCCGAAACCTCCTTGACCTAACTTGTTAGTAAATGAAAAAGTACTAGTAGCTTGAGCTATTGTGCCAAAATCGAATACTCCAAGCTCCATATCATCATTCTGGTCTTTATTCTCTTTATCATTTACATTCTTATCTTCAACTTCATCTGAAACAAGTATAAAACATAGAATATATATATATATATATATATATGTTTATAAAAACACCCCAAGCACATGGTTTATTCTGTATGGGATGGGACTCTGTGTTTTCTTACACCCTATAAAAATTTCAAAACCAGTTATTATCAATTTGATTTTGAAGGTTACAAACATGTAAGAAATTTAAGTAAAAAGGTAAGATGATCGATTTCAGTATGGGACTCTGTGTTTCTTCTATCATGAACTACTTTTGACTACTCGTTTTTTCTGAAGTATCCATGTCTGATATAGTCCTGGACATGAGTATGCAATATAACCATCCATCTACCTTCCAAATACATTGAAAACTCCGAAAACTCTAATATACTTGTGTTGGACACACTCGTTCGAGTAACATAGATTACCAAAATGATATTGGTATTTGTAGAAAAGAGCGAATTGAGTACATTAATGAGGACCATAATTAGTGTTACCTTTGTTTCCCCTGCTTCTCCGAATGTAACAAACGACTAACAGTATCCCCAAAAGTGCAGCAATTACAGTTGCAAGTATGATGGCAAGCTTCACATTAGCCTTTTTCTTCAGTTCTGCCATTATCAGTATTGGTCAAGAATCAAGATGCACAAATATTAATACCACAAGATGAAATAAGAACGTGTTCTAGCTTTCTGAACCAGTACCTGTTTCTGAAGCTGACACTCTGATGTAAAGATACTGGCCATCTGATTGAAATTGTTTGATATCAATTAGATCACCAAACCACATGGCACAGCCGCTACCTCCTCTTGTAACATCTAAGTTAGTGTATGCCATGCAAGAACAGTTCCTCAAGCACCTGGCCTACATTCCTTGAGATTCATAGTTCCATTAACCCATGAATTTGTGGTGTCTGGGGTTTTCACCTTCCCAATTCTGATAAAACCATCCCCACTCTGGCAGTTCAATGGCTTACTGTGTATACACCCTCTGGAATAATCGGATGTGCTCCATCTTTCAGGCCATTGTGGCGTGAACCCTGTCAAACATTGACATACCGGAAGCTTATTGCTATCACAGTTCCCATTTGGACCACAAACTCCATATCTGTCACAATAGTCTACTGGGATGGTTATCAACAGCTGCCAGGTTTGAGCTTCCTGGTCCCATGTGTACCTTTGTGACTCACTTTCAGTTTCGTTCAAAACATCCCTGAACATTACTGAGTTGTTTCTGAGGAAATATATGTAGTAGACCTCATTTTCATTCGACACAAAGTCGTAATCAAAGATCGGATTTGACCTATAATTCGGTGCCCTGGTAAATCCATTTCCATTCCATAATCCACTCCGAGAGAACTTCTGTAAGCCTTTCCATAGCACCATTCCCGGGCTTCCTTCAAGTTCTACACCAAAAGTAAGATCACCAGGAGATGGATCATCCCAGTTCTTCCAGGCTGAGAGTCTTCGATCGAAACCGGTTCTTAAATCAATACCAATTTTCATCCCAGGTAACATTGTATCTGATGGATAATCAAAGCTTTGCCAATAGTAGTTCTCTGGATTACTAGTGTTTCCATCTCGGACAACAAGATTACCAGAATCCAGGAGCTGCAATACTGGATTCTGAACACTTGCTGTCCTATTAGTCGACCAAACAGCTGTTGTGTTCTGAACTTGAAGCACAAGTTTACCACTAATTTCTATCTTCAACATGCCGGAGGAATCGTTTATTGGACTTATCTTGTTTGCAACCCAAACAACAGTTTGCATGGGGATGTTGTTGTACCAGATTCCCAGGTAGCGGTTCTTGGAACTGCCAGGAGAGAAAAAACCCAATGCAAAGCTTCCATCATTGGAGACTAAGGTCATGCCATCTGTGAGTGACTCCGATGGAGAAATGGTGTCGATTGCAGTTGAAGCTTTTGAGAAGATGATGATGAAACAACAAGCACTGTAAAAATAGAAACTCATTTCTATGGATGTCTAGCTTGATACTGTCAAGCTGTGATTGAAACACAAGGGAAAATAAGAGTATATTAATTTGATTTGGGGCAACCATTAAACATTTTAATCAATCCAACAGAAAATTTACCATAAAAGAAAGGAAGTTTGCAATTGGTTTAGCGTGGTTTAATAACAAAACTAGAAAATAATTTCAATTTAGACTACAAGAATATAAACCTATGAGTTTGAATAAGTACCATTCAGAGTGAAATTAAATAACATGCAATTCTACCTCTAGACTTATCCTGATAAAAAAAAGAAAGGAAGATACATGGTCAAGATTTTTCATATCATTAACTATTAATTAAGTGAACATAGTTATCAAAAAGTCAAGTCTTTCATCAGACAGTTTTGTCAATTTTTTGCTGATTGGATAAAAATAATAATTTATAGGCCATCAAACTTAAACTACAAGGTATGTCTTCTGAATTTCCAAGAAACTGCAAACACATATTGTCACAAGGGTCAAATAAGGTTGGATCATGTAGCGACCCGACCCGACTCAACCTGCAGTGTGTGATCCGTGCCATGCCGTGAGAACATAATCCAGAATTGTATTCTTTGGGCTGCCACAGGTGGTGCGCCTCCAGAGATTCGATCCCACTTCACACTACACACATATGGGTGCTCCTCATGTAAAACGGATACGATTGACTGTAGTTTCCTCAATCTAGCAGATGTTTTGAGGCTTGCTCAAAATATTGTGTCCTTTATCATGCATTGCTTGACTTGATTTTAATTCAACATGGAGTCCCTCATTGATTGATTTTTCTATCAACTCCAAGAGGAATGTTGCTCCATGTTGATAATCGAGTCTATATGCTTGAGACATATATGAAAGACAACGAAAGAATTAAAATTAAAATTGTTATATATATTAGAGGCTTAAAATTTGTATTTTTTTTTTTTGGGGGGGGGGTTCTAATTGATCATATTGATTTTTTATTGAAAAGTTATTCTCAATAGTAACCATTTGCAGGGAAACAAATGCCCAAAGTTTCAAGTTGGGCATAAATTGTTACTGATAGTTTGGAAAATAACAAATTGAATGAACCATGCAATCTTTTTTACCGAGCCTCTAATACTGATAAACTTATTTCATTTGTTGAGGATGTTCCGTCGATATTGTTGGGTGAAGAAACTGCTTCTAGGCGTTTCTTGTAAAACAAGAAACCAGGTTGTTTAGGTGGAGGCAATTCATTATGACTTCCCAACATATGAACTACGGAAGACATGTTTGGTCTCTCCTCAGGAAGAAGCTGTACACATAAAAGGCTAATGTGGATGCATTGTAACATCTCGGATAGATCGCCAGTCTCTACTAAGAAATCATCAGCAACATCCAAAGGCTTGCCTTCTTCCCATAATCTCCATGCCTGCAGTGAAATTCAAACCTTTTAAGCATTCGTAGATAATAAGCAACGAAACATAATAATAATAGTATCAGTTGATGTTTACATGTTCAATAAGGTTGCCGCTTTCATTTGCATGGTAAAATCCTCTATTCTTTCTTCCACTTACAACCACCAACAATACAATCCCAAAGCTAAAAACATCTGATTTTACTGAAAACAGCCCATCGGTAGCATATTCTGGTGCCATATAACCACTGCATGAATGTTGTACGATAAAGAAAATGAAGTTTTTTATTGGGATTTGTTGATCGAATTGTATGGTAAAGGCATAAAAGTACACTTACTAAGTTCCAACTACTCTATTTGTATTGGCTTCTGTTTGGTCTCCTCTGAAAGTTTTTGCCATGCCAAAATCTGAAATTTTTGGGTTCATCTCACTGTCAAGTAGAACGTTACTAGCTTTTAAATCTCTATGAATAATCCTCAATCTTGAATCTTGATGAAGGTAGAGTAGTCCCCTAGCAATCCCACAGATAATTCGGAAACGCATGGACCAGGTTAATACCTCGCGCCTCGATTGATCTAGAAATTAAGCATTCATGTTAGTCCTGCATAATATTTAATAGTTGAAGAGGCAGAAGTGATAACAATGAGAGTTTTTCCAATGATTTTCAGACCAAATATGAACGAGTCAAGGCTTCTATTAGGCATGTATTCGTAAATCAGCATTCTCTCATCTCCTTGAGCGCAGCATCCAAGAAGCCTTACAAGATTTCGATGTTGAAGTCTGGCAATCAACTTTACTTCATTCTTGAACTCATTCAATCCTTGTCCAGAACTCTTTGAAAGTCTCTTCACCGCAATTTCTTGCCCATTTGCTAGTGTCCCCTGGAAAATTTTACAATATTTGAATGAGCTTTGAATAAAATTGTATACTTAGAGATCACTATACTAAAATACAGAAACTTTCACCTTATAAACAGGGCCAAAACCTCCTTCACCTAACTTGTTACGAAATGAAAAAGTATCAGTAGCTTGAGCTATTGTACCGAAATCGAATAGTACAAGCTCCATATCTTCATTCTCTTTATCATTTACATTCTTGTCTTCAATTTCATCTGAAACGAGTATAAAACAGAATTTATATACATGTTTAAAAAAATACCCCAAGCACATGGTTTATTCAATATGTGACTCTGTTTCTTAGATCATATAAAAAAATAGGATTTTCTATCATGAACAACTTTTGATGACTTATTTTTATTGAAATATACATGTCTAGTATATTCTCAGACATGAGCATGGAATATGAGCTTCCATCTGCCTTCCAAATACATTGAAAACTCAAAAAACTCGAAAATACTTGTGTCCGGCACACACTCTTATCCAACACACACTCAAGTTTGAGTAACATGGATTAGAAAAATGGCTTTGGTATTTGTAGAAAAAACAAAATGAGTACATTAATGAGGACCATAATTATTGTTACCTTTTAACTTTCTCCTACTTCTGCGAATGTAACAAACGACTACAAGGAACCCCAAAAGGTGCAGCAATTACAGTTGCAAGTATGATGGCAAGCTTCACATTAGCCTTTTTCTTCAGCTCTGCCATTATGTCGAGATACACAAATATTAAAATAAACAAAAAAATTATTACCACAAGATGTAATAAGAATATGTTCTAGCTTTGTTAACCAGTACCTGTTTCTGAAGCAGACACTCTGATGTAAAGATCTAGGCCCTCCGATTGCAATTGTTTGATATCAATCAGATCACCAAACCACATGACGCAGCCACTACCCGTTGTAACATCTAAATTAGTATAGGCCATGCAAGAACAGTTCCTCAAGCACTTATCCCTACATTCCTTGAGATTCATTGTTTTATTAAACCAAGAGTTTGTGGTGTCTGGGTTTTTCACGTTGTTAATTCTGATAAATCCATCTCCTTTCTGGCAGTTCAATGGCTTAATGTGGATACACCCTCCTGAATAATCCGATGAGTTCCATCTTTCGGGCCATCTCGGCCTGAACCCTGTCAAACATTGACACATCGGGAGCTTATTGGTATCACAGTTCCCATTTGGACCACAACGTCCATACATGCCACAGTAGCCATTTGGCATGATTAGAGTCAGCTGCCAGGTTTGAGTTTCGCCATTCCATGTGTACCTTTCACTTGCATTTTGAGTTTCATTCAAAACAGTCCTCGACATCATTGATTTGTTTTTGAGGAAAAATATGTAGTAAACCTCATTTTCATTCCACACAAAGTCGTAACCAAAGATCGGACTCGACCTCAAATTCGGTGCCCCATTGAATCCATTGCCATTCCATAACCCACTCACAGAGAACTTTTCTAAGCCTTTCCTTAGCACTATTTCTGGACTTCCTTCAAGTTCTACACCATAAGTAAGATCACCTGGAGATGGATCATCCCAGTTCTTCCAGGCTGAGAGTCTTCTATTCAAACCAGTTCTTAAATCAACACCAATTTTCATCCCTGGTAACGATGTATCTGATGGATAATCGAAGCTTTGCCATACGTAACTCTCCGGATTACTATCATTTCCATCTCTGACCACAAGATTACCAGAATCCAGGAGCTGCAATACTGGATTCCGAACACTTGCTGTCGTATTAGTCGACCAAATAGCCGCTGTGTTCTGAACTTGCAGCACAAGTTTACCGCTGATTTCTATCCTCAACACGCCAGTGGAATCGTTTATCGGGCTTATCCTGTTTGCAACCCAGACAACTGTTTGTACGGGGATGTTGTTGTACCAGATTCCAAGGTAGCGGTTCTTGGAACTGCCAGGAGAGAAAAACCCCAATGCAAAGCTTCCATCATTGGAGACTAAGGTCATACCATCGGTGAGTGACTCCGACGGAAAAATGGTGTCGATTGCGGTTGAAGCTTTTGAGAAGATGATGAGGAAACAACAAACAATGCAAAAATAGAAACCCATTTCCATGGATGTCTACTCTGGTAGCTAATTTGGCTAATAAAATGTTGGAAGTCATTATCAATGATGTCAGAGACTACATGTATTTTATTTTTCCATCTGACTTTGAAGAAGTTTATCTATAAATTTCTTAAGTTCAGACTGGAACTGAGATTAAGTTAGCAATAATTGAACCATAAATTCTATATTCTAATAAGGTTAATGTAATTCTATCTCAATATTGCTACTAGGAATACAAAACTGTGAGTTTGACCAAGAGACATTCAGAGTGAAATTAAATAACATGCATTTCTACCTCTAGTCTTCCACCAAAAGTCAAGTCTTCCTGCGGACATTCTACCAAACTTTTGCTGATTGGATCAAAAACATAATTTATAGGCTATAACGTAAGCTACAAGATATGTCTTCTCAATTTCCAAGAAATTGCAGACACATATTGTCTCAAGGTTAATTAAGATTTGATCATGTTGCATTATCAGTTAAGAATTGTTTTATGGTTCAAGGGTTTTCTAGTTTCAACCAAAATAGATGTAAAAGAGATCTTTGTGACTCAAGCTTTAACCAACTTTTTTTTCTTGATGCTTAAGTTACATTGCTTAATAAACATTTTATCATTTGACCCACAAAATGCGGTGGAAGGTGCATAGACCAAGATTAAAATAAATGATTGGCAGACTAGTCCAAGAGGAACATGATTATATTTCAGCTTTACATAGGGACAATCAAAACTGAACTTTGTTTGGATCGGTTAATAATTTTAAACAAATTTTGATAAGGTTAATGGTTAAAAGAATAAAATTTGATTAATTCAATTTTGGTTAATTTGATTTGGCCGGTGACCGAACGAACATCCCTAATTGGAAGCTTAAGAAAAATAATTGAAAACTTTATATTATACCATTGAAAAATAATATATCAAGTGGCCTTTGAAAAACATAGAAACCTTTGAATGGTTGGATACTGTAACACTCTCGTCCCAGATGTCACATTTGGGCCTCAAGCCCAAACTAAAATTCATAAAATTTCTCACGCTGGTTTAGCCCAAATATAAATACTTTTTGAAAACATTTAAAACCTACGATTAAAATATACATAAATGATTAAAACATTACAAAGGAGCTCCATTTAAGTTAACATATTTAAACGTTCGAATTGATAAATACAATTTGCAAAATAAGAAATACAAACTCAACCATGTAAGGTCCTATGAATACATAGCTCACTAAACACAAGTATCGTACTCTTGAGATTACCATATGCTGGAATCTCGTACTGATAGTGCTCCACAATCTCATGAACCAACGATTCTGAGCGCTGAGCTTACAAAGCTCAATGGTACACATCTGCTATACTATACTTCATGCTAATCATAAACATATGTTGGGGTATGTCCAAAGACCAATTATGAGATGGTTGTAAAAGACATACTTATTTTATCTTGTTTATTAATAAGAATCCATTATTATTATTCAGTCTTATTCTGTGTGTCTATAAATAAACTGAATTATAATAAAGTCCTTAGAATAATATAGTTATTCTTGAATGTCCTTAGTTGAGAATTATTGTGGGCTTGAACAACAATAATGTATTAAGACTAATATGTAGTTGATTGATGACAAAGTATTGTCATTGACATGGAGATGTCAAATCAATACATAAACATGTGTTAGGGAATGACATACTGGACTGACCCGCTATGAGCATGTTTCTTGGATTATTATGTGACAGTCACAACATTGCTCATGGTGATAACTACATGTATGATCCTCAGACTTGAGATCATCATTATTTCAACATCGTGAGTGACATATTTTGATACAACCAAATGTATGACGTAACTGACTACACTATAAAAACTGATATTGGATGTGTCACAATCCATGTAGCGAAATATGGTTGATCAAGATAGGATTTGTCTCTCCTACATAATAGGAGTAATATCATAGACCACTTGATTGAGTGAGACTAGAAAATGCATGGACATGCTCGAATAAATTGATATGGGATATCATAATTATTCATTTATAATAGTCTACTCAAGATATCAAGAAACATTAGATGGACTATACAAATGTGACTAATCCATGACTTGTGTCCGATCTAGATGTGAGGACAAAAGGATAAAATATATAAAAGAAGTTAATCACGAAAAAGGTTAAATCGAACCACAATTTCATGTAACTTAGGTAGCAATGATGTATTTCTAGATGCCACTCATTGCTTGTAATATTAGAATTATTCTAGATATTACTCCTAACGTTACATGAACCTACAAGAGTCACACCCTATGATTGAAACGAACAAATATCGACTAGATAGCATGTGTACAAACTTGTTGTGCACGTAATTAGTGAGAAACTGAAATTGTTATAATTATTGTAATTATGGATAATTTCATTTTTATATATATGTTAATATTTGATAAGTTATTGTAATTATCAAATACTATTATATATATATATATATATATAAGAAACCTAATTAAAGTAGAATCAGATTCTACATATTTAATTATATTCAGTTAAATATATTATATATTTAAAGAATCCGAATTTAATTAGAATTAGGTTTTTAAATACTATACAAAGGCATAAGGTCTAGCAGCCAACACATGTTTTTTGAAAATCCTCTCTAACAGTTAGAGAAGAGAAAATTGTTTGTTTTATTCGGGTGGACTGCGTAGAGGTCGGAACACTTTTGTGACAACTCGGATTTGATTTGGATTCTCCTATACTCGGTGCGGAATTCCAGATTACTTGAGGTAATGTTTTCATCCTTTATCACCCCGAATTCGTCTATTGTACATGGATCACTGGTGGATTACGTTGGATAATTTTTCCACTGTGCTATGAGGTGTACCGATGTTTCCCAACAACATAAGCATGTAAGCTAGTACGAGCAATAATGAGGGATAAATAAACATGTGGTGCTACTACTAGCCGCCTAAACACACGCTCTCATCATATCAATCATCATACGTGGCACACAAGGCCCAACCATACTCATAACATGGCAATATAACATCAAATACATATGGCGCTACCTCTAGCCGCCTATCTGCGTATCAACAACAAGCACATAGGCTTCACATAGCATATACCACAATAAATGAGTGAGGCCCAGTCCCACTAAGCATCGGGATCATACACTCTGAGTGAAGTCCGATTCCACTAAGCATCGGTATACATACACTCTTTGGGTGAGACCAGGTACCACTAAGCGTCGAGATACATACATACATGCTCGAAATCTCTTATCAAGCATCTTCGAATGAGTCTCGGTCCCACTAAGCCTCGGGTTCATACATTCAGAAATATTTAAATATGGTGTTGCAACACACTCGTTCTCACACTAAGTATCTGAAACCCGTCAATCAAGCTGATTCAATCATCTAGGTGTCCATATCAGCATATAGCAAGGATAGGTCTACCACACATCACACAACGTCACACGATCCACCAAGGATTTCTACGGTTGCTATTACAATCAAATTATCCAATTAAGTCTACCAACTTATTAATATATTATGGAAGTGTACATCAATCATCCTCGTTAATTATCTTATTAAGCCATATTATCTCGTTTATATCCCACGTTAATTCCCATCTTTATTAGTATTGTAGATTATTCCGTTTAATGGGTATCGGTACTCGAACATGGGTATCGATGCGGTACCCTAGGTACCGATATTGATATGCGTACTGATATAGATTTTACTTACTGAAAATCCTAGATTTTCTCAATTACCGGTATAGGTTAACCCATACTGATGTGGACCCTAACCGCATACTGGTACAACTAAAGCTCGTACCGATACCCTATTCACGGGTTCATACCATTTCTTTGAATTACGATTTACAACACTTTACTCGATTCCTAAAGCTTATGAAAGTCATTAGGGTTTGTTTACTAACGCATCCATTCGATTAGAATTAATTACCGGTTTCATAATTATTTAATCGAGTATTCATCCCTAAAACATAATTTCCATCGAATCACATCAAATCTAATCGAAAAGCAAATATCACACAAGCATCACAACCGAACCTACGCGATCTCTAAAGTATCCACTAATCTCATCATATTCACACCATCATCATGCATCTCATAAATATCGAGTCTTCTAATTACCGGTCTCTAAACATTCTTAATTATCGTCTACCTATTTTGCAGACACTAACTCACACATCAATCACATTTATAATGCTCATGAATCAATAAGATTTCGAGGTGTACTAACCTTAAGCCGATATTGCTAAAATCCTCATCTAACCTTTGCAAATATTTTACTCGACCCGATATCTGATCTCGAATAATCATCGTATATAAATTAATACCATAAGTATCTCTTAACCACAAACATTAAAGAATTCAAAGGGTCAAAAACATAAAAATAGCTTATCAGGTTCAAATTTGGCAAAACGGACTATGCCATTAGATCTAAAACGTCGAGTAACCTTGGGGTAGGGTCCCCTAAAAAATTCAACACCGATCAACGACGGCTAGCGGTGCGGCTCGACTCAAAGGCCGGCTTACTGGACCAGCTCGGCTTGCGGCTTGGGTCGGCTTGACAGATTGGTTCATCCAGTTAACGGCTCGGCTTGAGCTGGTATAGCTTCCTACGCGACTAGACATCACCCACGCGCAGGGGTGGCGCGTGCGGCGACTTTTGGTGGCCGGACAACGATAGTTGACACCCAGATCGACTGTTCTCCAGCCTTCAATCATGGTGGTGGCCTCTGTTTCTTGATTTGAGCTCTTTAACCTTCTCAACTGGAAAACCCAAAACTTCTTCTATCTCACCCCTCCGACGGTGACTCCGATGGTGGTGCCGTTGGTACCGGTGAACTCGTCTCGACGAGATTAACATAATGGCGGCGGAGGTGTCGACAACAGACGACCTGATCTCCATAGATCGGAGATTAAAACTCTCCACCTTACTTTCTCTCATTCATCATAACTCTCATTCTTTTTCCACCAACACATATATTTAAAATTCAAAACCCTCTTCTTTAAAATTAATGGGACCACCTAAAAGCCCTTTAACTTATCCTTCAAAAATAAAGGCCCAATCTTGGGCCCAAGACCCGATTCACTAACCCAAACATTGGTTCGTTACAATTCTCCACTCTTTAAAAGAAATTTCGTCCTCAAAATTTATACTGATAAACCAAAGAAAAAGCTAAAACTTTTACAACTCTACAATGTTCTCAAACATGTCCCGTTGCGCTACTCTGATCTCTTACCACACTGGTCAAACATAACCCTTATCTTCTAACGATACGAACATAAACTCAACTGATTCTTCCTCTTAAAAGGAATCCATCCTTGCTCAGCACACTATACACGACAAGCAAAACCCAATAGTACCCAACAAATCTGTCACACGAATACGCCATCAACAAAACTTAACTTATGTCATAGAACTCAAAAGGTTGATGCACACAAAATCCTTCTACAACTCCACATGATCTAAAAAGAATAAGAGGTTAAACAACCAATGTATCTAAAACTAAATGATTCCTCTCACGGTGACTCCCGAAGGAGACTCTATCTCTAATGTCATACTTTATCATTATCATTGCTTGCCTAGTGCAAGACTTTGAAAACTAATGACATCTCAACTTGCCTCAAGCACTTACCTTAACCTCGAATGATAACTCATGTCGGCAACTAAAGTGACCCCCAAAAACTCGACTCATGCAAGAGTCTTACACTCCAAACTATTACGTGTTTGAAGGACATGCTATATGTATCATCACTCGGATCTGTCATCACAAGAAATCCCACCAAAGACTATATCATTACTCCACGTAATCCCAACGAGACTATGCACTCACGAATCTTTTACAAGGTCTACGATTGCCTACTTAATTTCCACTAAAGAATATCGAAGTATCACAAAAACTCTGACGAACTTAATGTTAGTTTTCAAACTGACAGCAAGACAACCTTTTATCACTATTTCAACGTACGACTCCATGTTGTCTCCCAAAACACGTGGTGAAAGTTTGGTACAAACTGTCATTCTCAAAATTTCACCATATGCTGACCACTGTACCATATAGGAGGGATTTCTTTCCTTGATATCTTTTTCTCTAAAGCACCCACAACAAGATCTTGAAGTCCATAAAAAATCGGACCAAAATTCGATCACAACATTGTATCCTCTTGTTACACTCAGATACTACCTCTCACGACTTCCAAAGCAAATTAATCCTCACTCGAAGCTTAACCAATGAAACATACGGGTACTGGTACTGACATATCAGTATCGATACCAAAAAAAGCGAGTACCAGTACCACTTTGAGCTAGCATCGGTACTCTCTCACACGACCATCACTTGCAATCCTTGATCTCCCCACATGAGCAACATGATACTCTAACCTGAACTAACTTCGTACAACCCATCACTTATCAAGTTCACTTTACTTAGGTGGTAATCAATCACACGATCCACAATCCTTAATTACTTTGACTCACGTCATTATCCCAATCTAAATTTCTTTAAAGATCAAATACCCAAAATTTACACTGTTGAGGATGGCACACTCATCATTCTTCTTGCACAAAAATACAGTCCTGCCAAAATGAAAAAAAACGTCCTTAAAAACCTCAAAACCTTACTCGACCTTAATAGAGTCAAAACCACTATCATAACCAAACAGTCTCACATAGCTCGTACCCCTACCAATGTTTCTCGGCTTGCCTCAAGGAAACTATGATACAACCAAAAGCATTTACAAAATCTCAACCCATTGCTTCCCTGACTGATTACACGGTAACTAACCATTCCATACTCAAGGTCATTAAGTAATTATCTTGCCAACTCTCATATTTTCATGTTCTCATACATTCACATATGTCACATAAATCATCAACTTATTTTTGAGAGACAAAGTGGTGGCTCCCACCTTATCATAGTTGAAACACCTCAAACGTCACTGTAGACATCCACTATTATCACGTCACACTTTAAAGAGAGAAATCCTCATTCCAAAATTCATTTCAAACTACAATCCTTTGACACTTTAATCGTAACCATCTTTTCCTCGAACCAAACTTGAAAAAACACACGGGTACATCACAATCAGTTAAACGAGTCATCCACCTTGAGGGACACGTAACAGTCTTTTACTTCTACTTAACAAACTATCAACGGTTTAAACATCACCTCAATGAACCAACTTCTTACTATCGAACAAGCTCGGTTCTTCCTTGGGTGAAACACTTAGACAAAAGAAACCTCTTTCGGATTGTGCCTTCGCAACTGAACTTCTAACTTTCTCAACTAGTTCGGTGTCATCTGACAAAGACGATAGGAACTGATGTCCAACTCAATTTTACCTTAACATCCACTAAGGTTCTTGATAGGGAGGAAGTCTTGACTCCTCCTCCAAGAAGAATAAACAAACACTTTGACAGTTTGAAAGCTCCCAAGCACCAAATTGTACTCATCGACATATGCCCACCATTCAAACATGTCTCACAACCCCGTTGTGTCTTTCTCAAACAGCCATTACAAAAATCACAGTAAAAGGGCAACGATTCAAACTTCCTCATTACCAAAGGTTGGGTTCCCTCGAGGTCTCGAAACCTCGAGCACTAATCTCGACAATACTGGCTAGCATCTTGTTTAATTAACCAAAACAATTTCCAAGGTACAACAACTCCCAAGAAGGTAGCGCTCTCAAACACGTAAAGCATCTAACTTCGGCCATACTCTAACGAACCCGAATCCACTATCTTCAAGAAATGCCTCTAAGAAGGGTGATGATACTCTCCAAGTATTAACAAGACTCACATTTAAGCGAACAAAGGGTCCTCTAACCAACATGCATCCACTGATCGATTCTGAAAGCGGTTTGTCCAAACCCGCAACACAACTACTATTCATGTATAACAATGAAGATTCCTTACCACAAACTCTCATAACGTATCTGAAGGCTCCGAAACGAACACAATATACAAAGAAGACACCATTTAAGTGACAGGAGGATAACACATCCTCAACTCTAACGTCATTCAACAAATTCGTATCTCAACAATCCGGGGCGACCCCGTCTCCATAATAGCTCTCATTAGTGGTTCAACACTTAAATCGACCATCTTGGCCACGATTATAACCATCTTAGCGTCGTAACATTGGACACACCATTAGGGTTCCAGTCTTAAGGAGTACAAACTTAATTTAAGGGCTTGTATTCACTAGACACCTTACAAAACACCTATACCACCCCGAGGCTTCCTAGAACCGGCTAAACCAAAGCTCTGATACAACTAAATGTAACACCCTCGACCCGAATATCACATTTGGGCCACAATCCCAAACCAAAATCTATAAAATTTCTCACGCTGGTTTAGCCCAAATAAAAATACTTTCTGAAAACATTTAAAGCCCACAATTAAAATATACATAAATGATTAAAACGTTACAAAAGAGCTTCATTTAAGTTAAAATATTTAAACATTCGATGATAAATACAATTTGCAAAATAAGAAATACAAACTCGACCACGTAAGGTCCTATGAATACATAGATCACTAAACACAAGTATCGTTCTCTTGAGATTACCATATACTAAAACCCCGTACTGATAGTGCTCTACGATCCCATGACCCAATGATCAACCTACACACGGAAACAAAGATTCTGAGCGCTGAGCTTACAAAGTTCAGTGGTACACATCTACTCTACTATACTTTATGCTAATCATAAACATAAGCATGCAAGCTAGTACGAGCAATAAGGAGGGATAAGTAAACATATGGCACTACTACTAGTCACTTAAACAGATGCTCTCATCATAGCAATCATTATACGTGGCACACAAGGCCCAACCATACTCATAACATGGCAATATAACATCAAATATATATGGTGCTACCTCTAGCTACCTATCTGTGTATCCACAGTAAGCACATAGGCTTCACATAGATTATAAACATATACCACAATATAGGAGTAAGGCTTGGTCCCACTAAGTATCGGGATCATACACTCTAAGTGAAGTATGGTTACACTAAACATCAGGATACATACACTCTTTGGGTGAGGCCTGGTACCACTAAGCGTCGAGATACATACATACATGCTCTAAAACTCTCATTAAGCATCTTCAAATGAGTCTCGATCCCACTACGCCTCGGGTTTATACATTCATGAATATTTAAATATGGTGTTGCAACACACTCGTACTCACACTAGGTATCCGAAACCCATCAATCAAGATGATTCAATCATCTAGGTGTCCATATCAGCACATAGCAATGACACATTTACCACATATCAAACAACATCACACGATCCACCAAGGATTCCTACGGTTGCTATTACAATCAAATCATCCAATTAAGTTTACCAACTTATTAATATATTATGGAAGCATACATCAATCATCCTCGTTAACTATCTTATTAAGCCATATTATCTCATTTATATCCCGCGTTAATTCCCATCATTATTAGCATTGTAGATTATCTTGTTTAATTGGTATCGGTACTCGAACACGAGTATCGATATGGTACCCTAGGTATCGATACCCATATGCGTACCGATACAGATATTACTTACTAGAAATACTAGATTTCCTCAATTACCGGTACAGGTTAACCCGTACCGATATGGACCCTAACCGCGTACTAGTATAGTTAAAGCTCATATCGATACCCTATTCACGGGTTCATACTATTTCCTTGAACTACGATTTACAACACTTTACTCGATCTCTAGAGCTTATGAAAGTCATTAGGGTTTGTTTACTAACGCATCCATTCAATTAGAATTAATTACCGACTTTATAATTATTTAATCGAGTATTCATCCCTAAAACATAATTTCCATCAAATCACATAAAATCTAATCGAGCAAGCACACAAAGTGTCACAATTATCTCAATTAATTGAACAATCATCAAATATCACACAAGTACCACAACTGACCCTATGCAGTCTCTAAAGTTTCCACTAGTCCCATCATATTCACAGCATCATCATACATCTCATAAATATCGAGTCTCCTAATTACCGATCTCTAAACATTCTTAATTATCGTCTACCTATTTTGCAGACACTAACTCACACATCAATCACATTTATGATGCTCATGAAGCGATAGGAGTTAAATGTATACTAACCTTAAGTCGATATCACTAAAATCTTGATCTAAGCTTCCCAAATATTCCACTCGAACCAATATCTAATCCTAAATAATCATCGTATATAAATTAATACCATAAGTATCTTTTCACCATATACTTTAAAGAATTTAAAGGGTCAAAGGTGTAAAAATAGCTTATCGGGTTTAAATTTGGCAAAACAGACTGCACCATTAGATCCAGAATGTCAAGAAACCTCTGGGTAGGGTCCCCCAGAAAATGTCAACGTCGGTCAACGGTCAATGGCAGCAACGATCAATGGCTATTGGCGACTTAGCTCAGCTCGAAGGCCGACTTAGTCTGCAACTTTAGTCGACTTGGTAGGGTGACTTATCCGGTTGGCCTAACGGCTCAGCTTGAGCCGGTACAGCTGCCCACGCGACTAGACGTCACCTAAGCACAGGGGTGACGTGTGGTGGCGCATACGATGGCTTTCGATGGTCGAACGGTGGGGGTCAATGTCCAAATTGACTATTCTATAGCCTCTGATCATGGTGGTGGCCTTCGTTTCTTGATTTAAGCTCTCTTAGCTCCTCAACTAGAAAACCCAAATTTTTTTATTTCTTACCCCCTTCGACGGTGACTTCAATGGTGGTACTGCTGGTATCGGTGAACTCGTCTCGACGAGATGAATACAATAGCGGTGGAGGTGTTAACAACAGACGACCTGATCTTTGTAGATTGGAGATTAAAACTCTCCACTTTGCTTTCTCTCCTTCATCATAACCCCCCTCTTTTTCCACCAACTCATATATTTAAAATTCAAAACCATCTTCTCCAAAATTAATGGGCCCACCTAAAAGCCCTTAACATATCCTTCAAAAATAAAAGTCCAATCTCAGGCCCGAGACCTGATTCACTAACCTGAACATCGGGTGGTTACTGATACCATAAGCTTTGTGTACCGTAATGGTCATTTACTTGAATGGTTGGATTTTTAGATCATACCATTGAAAAATTACAGATTCGCAAATTAAGAACACAAAATTCATATCAATCTATGTTTAAAAAATAATCAAGAACACACATAATAATCTTGTTTTACCGAGCCTCTAATGTTGACAAACTTATTTCGTTTCTCGAACACAATCCGTCATTCCCAGGAGAAGAATTTGCTTCAAAGGGTTTATTGCAAAGTAAGAAACCGAGTTTTTTAGGCGAAGGCAATTCATTATGACTTCCCAACATAAAAACTACGGATGACATGCTCGGTCTCTCCTCAGGATGCTACTGTACACATAAAAGGCTAATGTGGATGCATCGTAACAACTCGAGTAGATCACCAGTCTTTGCTAAGAAATCATCAACAACATCAGAAGGATTGCCTTCTGTCTACAATCGCCATGCTTGCAGCAAAATTCAAAGCTTTTAAGTATTAGTAGTTCAAGTGATAAAACATAAACGATGATAGTATCTGTTGACATTTACATGTTCAATGAGGTTGCCGCTTCTATTTACATGATAAAAACCTCAATTCTTTCTTCTACTTATAGCCTCCAACAATACAATCCCAAAGCTAAAAACATCTGATTTTACCGAAAACAGCCCATCAGAAGCATATTCTGGTGCCATATAACCACTGCATGAATGTTGTACGATAAAGAAAATGAATTTTTTAGGGATAAATAGTATGGCAAATGGCATAAAAGTACACTTACTAAGTTCCAACTATTCTGTTTGTATTGGCTTCTATTTGATCTCCTCCAAATGTTCTTGCCATGCCAAAATCCAAAATTTTTGGGTTCATCTCGCTGTCAAGTAGAACATTACCAGTTTTAAAATCTCTATGATTAATCCTCAACCTCGAGTCCTGATGAAGGTAGAGTAGTCCCCTAGCAATCCTGCTGATAATTTGGAAACGCTTGGACCAGGTTAATGTTAAAGTATGACCAAAGATCAAACATGAGGTGGTTGTAAAATACATACTTATTTTATCATGTTTATTAATATAAAGTCATTATTATTTTTCAGTCTTATTCTGTGCATTTATAAATAAAATGAATTATAATAAAGTCTTTAGAATAATATAGTTATTCTTGAATGTCTTTAGTCGATTATTATTGTAGGCATGGAAAACAATAATATATTAAGACTAAATGTAGTTGACTGATGACAAAGTGTTGTCATTGACATGAAGATGTCAAAATCAATACATAAGTATGTGTTAGAGAATGACATACTAGATTGGCCCGCTATGAGCATGTTTCTTGGATTATTATGTGACAGACGCAACATTGCTCATAGTGATAACTACATGTATGATCCTCAGACTTGAGATCATTATTATTTCAACATCATGAGTGACATATTTTGATGCGGACAAACATGTGTCGTAACTGACTGCACTATAAAGACTGATATTGGATATGTCGCAATCTATGTAGCGGAATATAGTTGATCAAGATAGGATTTGTCCCTCCTGCATAATAGGAGTAATATCATAGGCCACTTGATTGAGTGGGACTAGAAAATGCATGGCCATGCTCGAATAAATTGATATGAGATATCATAGTTGTAACAACAGAGTCGCCACCAGTTCCTTTTATTGTATTAAGCGTACCAAAAACCTAAAAACAAACCAGAGATTACGAAATCTCGAGGGTTTGGGGGCACGGTTATGCGTAGGGAAGGATTAGCACCCCAATCTCGCTCGAAGACCGGCGCTTACTTGATCACTAATGTTTTCCTTATAATTCGGATGAATGCACGCATGGATTAATACAAAAATCCTAAAATTCTAGAATTGGCTCGAACTCGCTCACGGCTGAAAAAATCCAAATCAATTTAGACGCAAGGGGATTAAGTTATTAATCCTTAAAATTCGAAAATGTGCTTTCGCATAGGAGTCTCGACAATTCCCACAACAGCTAGAGGAAGACCAAATTAACCCTAATTAAAAATATATCTTGTTTTCATGGTGCAAGGAAAATCCTTTTTAAATGATTGTTTTATTTTGTTCTTTTCATTTTTATGTGTTTCTAACCCTGAAGCCAATTATTAGGTGATTAAAGTTACTAATCCTAAAAGGGCTCTACTAGATAAATTTTAATTAAAGGTATATTTAGTGATTTAAGGAAATTACCGAGTTAATTAAAAATATATTATGTGAAAGAGGAACCTAAACTTAAGGGTTCATTTACTATATATTATTAAAGCTACGTGGAATTAATATAACCCTACATTTTCTATATATGTACATATGCATTATTTAACCTAATATTCATTTTAAAAGATGAACAAAATTTAATTTAGGAAATTAGACTTTTAAGGATTATGTAGATTTCTATTCTTCTATGTTTTAAAATAGGTGTTTAGAAGTATATGAATAAACCAATTAAACATAAAAATGACCAAAATGAAAGAAATCAAAATTGGAGATCGAAATTAAAACGAAAAATGACTAAAATGTAAGAAAGCAAACACTGAGGGTCGAAGTAGAAGAACGAGGAAAGAATGGCGCAAGTCGTGTAATGGAGCGGGTCGATTCCGGGTCACTCCAACAGGTCTAGTATATAACTCAACAATTAGAAACAGAAAAACATTTGTTTCATTTTTAACCAAATAAAACACTCTAAGCCTTCAAAACCCTCCGTGGCCTTCATGGGTTTTCCAGATTCCGGTGGCGGCTCGCAGCGCTTCTCCACGTCGGCCACCATGCCCTTCGGCTGGCAGCGAGTTTCCAACAGCGGTCCTCCTCAGTTTTGGCTTCCAAATTCAATGGCGGCCACGGCTCGGTGCTCCAACGACGGCTTCATCCTCCTTGACCGGTAAAACCCGCTCCCCTCTTTTCTTTTTCGAATTGAAACCCATAAAGTATGCACAAAAGAAAATTTTAGGTATAAAATACCTTTGAATTTGACTGGAAATTGCATATGTTATTGCTTTTTCAATGGTGTCCGTATTACAATCGGTGATTCAAGGCCCCATTTATAGGTCAGTTACATGTATGAACAAGGGGAAAGAAAATCAATTTCCCAATTACAAATGAAAACCCTCAAATATAAAAATTTGATTGATTTAGTGTTGACTGGATTTGGTCCGATTCAGCTAATTCTTCCTATGTTTGCCGTGACTGTGTCTTTAGTCCTGATTCTTTTCTATCTATGTTTGATTCCAGTCTAATTTCTTCTTTTTCTTTTGTTTTAATTTGAAATGTAACCCCTTTTTTGCTTGCATGTCATGACGGTCAAAAATGGTGGAGATGACGATTAATGCAGCTACCGGTGTCGACCACAGAGTAATCAGGGAAGATGAACGGTCACCAGAAGCCGAAAAGTTGAGCGCGTGAGAGCCACATGCGAGTGGTGATCCTGGTGATGCCCTCTTTGTGTAATCTGAGCCATTGATTGCCTCCTTAGATCCAACGGTGTTGGGCGTGTGGTGCAAGGCTTAGGGGACGAGCCTCTTAGGGTTTTCATCTGGACAGTTGGATTGATCTTGATCCAACGGTGAGATGTGGATGACGGCTCAGGGAAAGAATTAGGCCTTTAGGGTTTTTTTATTTGTGAAACCGAATTGGGCTTGTAAAATGGGTTTTCATGCCTTGTTTTTTAATGAATTGACCAAATTATTGGGTTTTGGTTTTATTATTATTTTTGTTTATGGACTCTAATATGTACATTCGGTTTATACACACACCTTTTTTGGTTTTCATTTTTCTGGACTTCAATATATACCAACACTTAAATGAGTGAGGGTCGGATAAAATAGGTGACTACAACTGCCCCTCTTTGCACATTCCGGTGAAACGGGAATAGGGTAAAGAATAAAAGGCACTATTTTATCCGGTCAAAATGGTTGAACACAGCTTATCCTTCTGGAGCAGCAAAAACAAAATGAACAACGATGAGTCATTCTTCTGAAACAGCTAGCGATTCTTCAATTGTACCATTCCTCCGTAGCGGCAGTGAATGTCTTCATAAATGAATCTGTTTCTCCAAAGCGGTAAAAATAATTGGTGCGTCATTCCGAAGCGGCAATGACTTCAAAGGACTTGTTCCTCCGGAGCTGCAGAAACAAAATAACTGGTGTGTCATTCTGAAGTGGCAGTGACTTCAAAGGATTTGTTCCTCCGGAGTGGCAGAAACAAATCGAACACCTGGTAGATCATTCTGAAGCAGCAGTGATTTCGAAGAACATGTTTCTCTAGAGCGGCAGAAACAAAATAACTGGTGTGTCATTCCAAAGCGGTAATGACTTCGAAGAACATGTTTCTCCGGAGCGGCAGAAACAAATAACTAATGCGTCGTTCCGAAGCGGCAATGACTTCAAATGACCTGTTCCTCCAGAGTGGCAGAAACAAAACGAATAATGGGTGCGTCATTTCGAAGCGGTAATGACTAAATCATATGCTTTTATATTTGATCCTTGCATACTTCTATCCTCAAATTCTTCAACACTACCGGACCAGGTTAAACTATCATTGTAGTTGATACACTCAATAGGAATATATGTGGGACGCTTTGGCTTGCCAACATTAATGCATGGAAAATCACCAGAATATTGCAACTGTATGTTACGATGGTTGACAAAATAATCATAGACAATTATCTCCACAGTCTCTGCTTCATCGTTCTCATTCTTAGTACCTCCTTGCTTCCTAGAGAACATTTGATCCCTACATATTTGTTCACTTAATCCAGTAATCTTGTACTCCAAATGAGTTGAATAATCTTGAATGTCCTGGAATGGTATTCACAAGGCTCATTTCCACCTTGAATGTTTTGGAATGATATTCACAAAGCTCATTTCCACCTTGAATATTTTGGAATGATTTTCCTCCCAGCAAAGCTTTGCCCCAATATGCAGGAAATTCTATGCTTATACAAATGATATGATCAGAGTCAAAATAATGAAATACATTAAAATTCTTGTTATTCTTTAAGTCACGTTCAGAGTAATGTTCAAAAATCTCTTATGTTGTATGAATGCAAATCCATAGGCTCCCATTTCAATGTGCCAGAAAAGGGTTCAAAAGAAGAGTTCTGGAGATTGAAAGGTGATCAACAAGAGGGGGACAAAGTGTCCAAATATCAAAGACCGAAGTGCTATGAGTGAATCCCTCGACAGTTTTTCCGGATGCTCCCACTGCCAAGAATTCTTCAAATGTCCTGCTGAACGTAACTCCAAATAAACATTCATGCCCCACACATTCAAGCCGCCCTTTATGGGTTTTCAACTTGAATCCATCCTATGTCCAAGATTCCATTTTCGGGTTTTCATCTTGGATTCTCCTTTTTTCTCTTTTTTTCTTTTTTTCCTTTTTTTTCTTTTATTCCTTCTTTTTTTCAAGCGTAGTAGCGTTTGAATAAATCTGAATTCACAGGGTTTTCTAGTTCATCCCATCCATCTCAGTCAAAATTAAGGCTCCTCCAGAAAATGCCTTGGATACCATATAGGGCCCTTCCCAGTTAGGTGCCCACTTTCCTTGAGAATCTTTTTGAATTGGCAGCTTCTTTCTTAGAATAAGGTTACCCTCTTGGAATTCTTTCGGGTGAACTTTCTTGTTGTAAGCTCACATCATTCTCTTTTGGAACATTTGGCCATGGCAAATTGTCTTCAATCTATTTTCTTCAATTAGGTTCAACTGATCATATCATGCCTGAACCCATTCTGCCTTATCCAATTTTGCTTCCATCAAAACATGGAGTGAAGGAATCTCGACTTCAATTGGGAGCACGAATTCCATGCCATAGACCAAGGAAAAAGGTGTTGCCCCATAGATGTTCGTACGGCCGTTCGGTAGGCATATAGTGCGAATATAAACTTTTCGTGCTAGTCCTTGTAAGTGTCCGTCATTTTGGAGATTATTTTCTTGATATTTTTGTTAGCAACCTCTACTGCCCCATTCATCTTTGGATGATAAGTCACTGAATTATGATGCTTAATTTAGAATTGCTCACAAATTGCAGCTATCATTTTGTTGTTTAAATTTAAGGCGTTGTCAGTGATAATACTTTTAGGCAGTCTATAACGGGAGATAATCTCCTTCTTGAGGAACTTACAGACGGTATATCTAGTGACATTTGCATAAGATGCAGCTTCAACACATTTGGTGAAATAATCGATGGCCACCAAAATAAATCTATGTCCATTGGGGGCTTTAGGGTAAATCTGCCCAAGCACATCTATGCTCTATCTCGAGAAGGGTCATGGTGAGGTCATCACATGAAGAGATTATGGTGGAGCATGTATTTTATCAGAATAGATTTGAAACTTATGTCATTTTTGGGCATAATTGATGCAGTCTCCCTCTATGGTAGACCAGTAATAGCCAGTTGCGTGATTCGCCTAGCCATGGTAAACCCACTAGGATGAGTCGCGCATACTCCTTCATGAACTTCCTCAATGATCAATTGGGCCTCTTTGGCGCCTACACATCTCAACAGAACTTTATCTCGACTCTTTTTATACAGGGTTTCTCCATCCAAAACATACACTGCAGCCATTCTTCGAA
The DNA here is from genome assembly GCA_019671005.1 of Hibiscus mutabilis. Lineage (NCBI taxonomy): Eukaryota > Viridiplantae > Streptophyta > Magnoliopsida > Malvales > Malvaceae > Hibiscus > Hibiscus mutabilis. The sequence goes on along the minus strand of CM033721.1, from coordinate 16,139,138 downwards.
GGGTTCTTTTGTTATTCTCAGTTGCTTGATCGAGATACTTCTGAAGCTTGATGTATTGTAGTATGTCATGATACCATGGGAGGCCGTCCTCTTCCTCTTCCATATTGTAACAACGTGCGGGTAATTTTGAAACCTGGATTTGTACAGGCATCACTTTTGCATCGTCACTTGCTTTAAACGTTGCTGGCAATGTGGCAAAAACATCTGCCATTTGGTTTTTGTCCCTCGGGAGATAGTTGAAGGTGACTTCCTTAAATTCTTTGATTAATTCGAGGACTAGCTTCTGATACTCAATTAATTTTGAATCATTCGTCTCTCATTCCCCACGGATTTGAGAAATGACCAAGGCTGAGTCTCTATAGACTTTTAAGACCCTGACCTTTTTATCTATGGCCGCTCCCAATCCCATGATGCAGGCTTCATAATCTGCCATATTGTTGGTACAGAAGAACTTCAAGCGACTAGTGCATGGGTAGTGATCACCCTCTGGAAAAACCAGGACTGCCCCAATACCATGGCCTAAGGTATTAGAGGCCCCATCAAAGTTAAGAACCTACTGATTGTTTTCGATCGTAACACACGTCAAGTTTTCATCTAAAAAATCAAACTCTAAAGCTTCATAATCATCAGAGGCGCGATTTGCTAAAAAGTCTGCTATGGCACTTCCTTTCACTGCCTTTTGACTGACGTATTGGATGTTAAATTCTGTTAGCATCATTTGCCAACGAGCTACTCTTCCTGATAAAGTCGGTGCTTCCATCATAAATTTTAATGGATCCAGCTTAGATATCAACCACATAGTGTGGTATAGTAGGTACTGCCTGAGCCTTTTTGATGCTAAACCAAAGCGTAACACCTCTTTTCAATTGGAGGGTACCTTGATTCACAATCTGTAAACTTCTTACTCAAATAATAGATTGCCCTCTCCTTTCGGCCTGTTTCATCATGCTGCCTCAACACACATCCCAATGAATTTTACTGTATGGTCAAGTATAAAATCAAAGGCTTTCCTGGGACTTGGGGCACCAATACTGGCGGATTTTTCAACTACTTTTTAATTTGGTCAAAAGCTATTTGGAATTCTTCATTCCACTTTCATGGATTTTCCTTTCTAAGTAGCCTGAATACTGGGCTACATTTTTCGGTTAGTTGGGAAATGAACCTGGCAATATAATTGAGTCTACCTAGGAAACCTCAAGCCTCTTTTTGCGTTTGTGGAGGAAGAAGCTGTTGTATTGCTTTCACTTTGTTAGGGTCCACTTCTATCCATTTTTCGCTTACTATGAAGCCTAAGGGTTTTCCTGGAGTTACCCCAAATGTGCACTTAGCGGGATTGAGCTTCAATTGAAACTTTCTCAACCTCTTGAAAAGCTTTTCTAAGTTCATGATGTGTTCCTCCTCTGTTCGGGACTTGGCAATCATGTCATCAACATATACCTCGATTTCCTGATAAATCATATCATGGAACAAGTTCACCATGGTTCTCTGATGTTGCCCAGTGTTCTTTAATCCGAACGGCATCACCTTGTAGGAAAAAGTGCCCCATTGTGTTACAAACGTGGTTTTCTCCATGTCCGCAGGGCACATCTTAATTTGGTTGTAGCCCGAGAAACCGTCCATGAATGAAAACAACGAATGTCTAGCAATATTGTCCACTAAAGTGTCAATGTGTGGGAGCGGGAAATTATCCCTCGGGCTTGCACGATTTAGGTCTATGTAGTTGACACACATGCGAACCTTTCCATCTTTTGTCAAGACTGGCACAATGTTAGCCACCCATTCCAGATATCGAGCTTCTTGCAGGAAACCAGTGTCATATTACCTTTTCACCTCATCCTTAATTTTCAAAAGCATGTCTGTCTTCATTCTTCGTAATTTTTACTGCACGGGTCGACACCCTAGCTTTATCGGCAGACGATGAACCATGATGTTTGTATCCAAACCTGGCATGTCTTGGTATGACTAGGCAAAAACATCATTGTAACTGTGCAAGAGCTCAACCAAACTCTGTTGGGTCTATGCAGTAATCGCAGTGCCAACTTTCACTTCGCGCCTTTCTTCTTCGGTCCCAAGGTTCACAATTTCCAACTGTTCTTTGTGGGGAACAATATCTTTCTCTTCACTTTCATCAGTCGGAGGAGATCTTCTGGGATATCGACCTCAACCTCATTATCAGGATCATCACATTCTTCTAGGTATATAGGCTGCTCGTAATCAACCCTCGATTCAGACTCAATATCACTTACGTCATTGATATCTGGAGACCTATAAAGAATGGGAATATATCAGCATTTAGGTAAAAGAAGAAAAAAAGAATGAAATGTTTTTTGTTGTTTTTTTTCTTTGATGCACAAGGTTTGAAAACAAAATGCACTTTATTGAAATGTGAATCATAATGATTTAGCATATGCCCTTTACATAAGTGACCCCACACTATTTTCGGGGCTAAAATAGAGGGTTAGTTTTGAAAATTACTCCGAAAGAGACATAAAAACTAAAAGAAGTTCTTCTATAGTCCAATTATTAAGCTCATCACATGGGCGAATCATTGACAAATATATGCCCTTTTTCCTCTTTCTATTCCAGCACCGCATTAATACTCATCTTGCCAAACATCCCTGCAATCTCATCCACATCCTTCTTATCCTGGGTTAAGCCAGGGTTCACAAACCCCCCCTAATGTAAAGGTAGAACTAGGGGGTGGAAAAGTCATTAGATACCATGCGATATCTTCCCCTTTGATTCTGCCCTTTCTTCTCTCTTGATTCTTCATTATGGCGGCTCTTCTCTAGGCCGTATTGGGCTTAAATCCCACTCTAAATCTATCATTCTTCTCAGCAACAGTCACTGGGTACAGCCTCCCCTAGTGATATTTCCCAAATCCTTTGCCTATTTTAGCACCCTTTCCTAAAGTTTCTCTCACTTACATCTTTGCACATTTGGATAAAACCGGCCGTTGGATCTTGCTTCCTTAGGCAACAAAGGTCGTGTTTACCAACTCCAGGGACCTGAAGGAGCATTCCAGTGCCCCTGCATCAATCTCGATGTAGGGAGCTTCAGTTGTTACCGAGGAAATAATATCCTCCTATATGCCAATAGTTATTAACTGTCCATCAACCATTAATTTTACCTTTTGGTGTAGCGTGGATGGAACTGCCCCTGCTGTATGAATCCACAGATGCCCTAGATGGCAACTATAAGTTGGCCGAATGTCCATTACCACAAAGTCAACCTCAAACGTAGATGGTCCAATCTGTAGGGTGACCTCTATCTTTCCCAGTACCTCTCATCACGTTCCATCAAATGCTCGAATCGTATTCCGATAAGACCTTATATGAGTCTCGTCTATCGGCAATTTCTTTAATGGGGACATGGCAACACATTTAAGGCTGAACCATTGTCTATAAGGACTCCCAGAAGCATGTGTCATTTACAACGGGTGGTAATGTGAAGAGCTTTGTATGAGCCCCTTCCTCATTCTGCGATTTTCTTATCACTAAAAGAGATGAAATTGTCAACAACTATATTACCGACCAATCTATCCAACTTGTCCGTAGTTATTTCCTTTGGCACAAAGGTTTGGTTAAGAACTTTGAGTAACGCATCCCGATGCCCCTTTGAACTTAGCAATAACGAAAACATAGATATGCGTGCTAGAAGCTTGTGCAGTTGTTCTACCACACTGTATTCACTGTGCTTAAGAATCTTGAAAAATTCCTGAGCCTCATATTCTTTTACAGGTTCTAGTACTTCATCCGGGAGGTCCTCATAAAATTTTTTCGGGCTCCTTGTTCAGAGTATTCTTTCTTTGAGCAACATCTCGGTCTTCTCCAATAGGGGGCGCATAACACCTCCCGCTTCTCGTAAAATGGCCAACTTTGTTAATCATTCCTTCGACAGACCCTGAGTCCTCTTATGCCACAGTTGTGCATGCACAGTTCCAAGGTACCCTTTTGCTGTCATCATAAGAAAAATGTGACGGCGCTCTTATCACAAGTCGAGGAGTCACCTTATTTGTCACTTCGTCAGCTCTTACCTTGGTTTTGATGACCAAGGGATTAATATTCGCAAGATTATTCATGGGAGACTCGTCTGATGCGCATATTTCAGGCACATCACTCTTACCTTTCCTTGTGAAGAATTCTACTTCACCGCTATTCATCTTGTTCTAAACCAGCTGCCTGAATTCTGAACACCATTGAATTTCATGACCCTCTTTCCCATGATACTCGCAATAGGGCCCATTTCCTATGGGGTTGTACCTCAACATTCTTATCCAACATTCCAGTCTTCTTCATCTTTGGATACACCCACCATAGTGGGGTTATAACATCGTCCACTCATACCTTCACTTGCTTGCCTTCTTCCTCCCATACAGCGTTCACCCCTGTACTCTGATGGTTGGGAAGAGGTTTTCCTTTATCCTCCACAACTTCAAATGAAAACATACATGTTTTTTGCAGATTCTCCCCCACCTTCTTGAAGGCTATACAATTTTCAATTGTATGTCCTGTGATTCCAGCATGGTATTCGCATTTAGCGTTTGGGTCATACCACCTAGGGTATGGTGGTAGCATCAGGGTAAGATGTTGTGGCACCACCAACCTAGACTCAACCAACTGTGGAAATAATTATGCATAAGTTACTGGTATAGGGGTGAAGCCAGGCTTGTTCGATTGATTCCTTATTTCGAGCCTGGACGGATTATGAACTGTCGAGCTTGTATTAGCCGCATTTGGTTTGTTAATCACTACCCCTTTAGAGAAATTATGATTATATGATGAAGTCATGTTCACCTCATTTTCTCGTTTCCTGTAAGACTTCTTTGACTCTCCTCCATCAAGCTTTCCACTCTTTATGGCTGCTAGGATTAGCTCACCATTCATCAGCATATCAGCGAAGCTTTTGGTCACGTGATTTATCATTCGATCATAAAAATGCCTCTTCAGCGTTTCTACAAACATAGGCGTGATTTCGTTCTCCAACAGTGGAGGCTGGACCTGCGCTGCTACATCCTGCCATCTTTGAGCGTACTTGCGGAAACTTTAGTCTGCTCTCTGTTCCATCCCTTACAGGACCATTTTTTGGGGGACCATGTCTGTAACGTGCTTATATTGCTCGACAAAGGCTTGTGACAGATCCAACCACGTCTTTATACTGGTCCAATTTAACTGTGTATACCAGTGAGCTGTTGATCCAGATAAATTGTCTTGGAAGCAGTGTATGAGTAGTTTTTCATTGTCCAAATAATATGACAACTTCCTGCAGTACATTGTTAAGTGTGCTGAAAGACATGTGGTTCCGTCGTATTTCTCAAAATCTGGTGTTTTAAACTTTGGCAGGATGACCAAGTCTATCACTGGGCTGAGATCTCTAACATCTAGACCTCGATGAATGTTGTCTCCCTACAGGGCCTTCACAATTCCTTCAAGTTTTTCACAGTGATCTTCTAATTTCTTATCCAAGCTTTGGCTTGCCAACTCATCTAGGTCGGGCACCTCAAAATCCTACTCATCACCTTAACCTGCCCCGGAATCAACCAAGGCATTAGTCGAGGTCCCAAGGATGTGAATCTGAACCTTCCCCTTGATGTCCTCATGTGAGGGTGCTGTCGCCCTTGCATCTTTGAGGGCCTTAAGAATTTCAGGGCTCTTTCCGAGCATAGCTGCTATCTGTAGCACGGTATTCTCTTGAGCATTGGTAATTTCATTCTTCAGATCATTTTCAATCTTCTTTAACTTGTCATGTGTACCTTTTAAGCCGACTTCCATGGCAGACATTCTGTTTTCCATATCCATTTTTTGAGATTGAGAACGAGTTCTGAACGAGTGAGTAATTTTGTCAACTGCGTTTGAACTTCCTATAGTTAATTATTTATTTTAATGTAGGGTGTTATATGGAACGAATGCAAATGCAAATGCAAAAGCAAAAGACCAAGGGTATTTCGAAATATAGTGCACTTCATAGATCATATAAGTTCCGAGTACACATTATTTTTGACTAAAAAAAGAAAAGTACAACAATCTTCTATTCCGCTGCCTTGAGCCTTTTTGATGCTGGTGGCTCAACTTCTTCTCTTGGTGCCGTTTCCTTCTGAACTTTCTCAAAGAAAAAGTTGATCTGCCGATATTGCTCTACCGCCTCATCCAGGAAGTCCAACAAGTGTTGTCCATCTTCTCCTACTGGAAAGAACCTCGATCTCAGGACCCTAGCATGATCCCTCATTTCTCGAGCCTTAGAGACCACTTTCTAAATTTACTGTTTCAGATGATCAATATAAAAGTGCCGACCTAGGCAAGTGAATCCAAGGCACGCTTTGCATCAGCCCACTAGATCTTTTCATAATCCCAATCATCAATGAGGACATGAATATGGTCTTTATGAGCCTGCAACTGTTTCTTCAAATCTTTAACTCCCAAACGGAGTAATTCAGCTTCGCCTCCCTTGATCTTCTCTTCCTTCAACTTTTCTTGGAGCTCTTGATTCAGATTTCGGTACTTTCTGAGGTTGTACCGTGCATCTGAATATTGTTCCTCCAAGTGTTGTTTTTTTTCATTGAGTTGTTCTGCCTTTTCCTTTTGCTTTCGGGCTTCACGCTGCCATTCTTTCAATTTTTTCTTCATCCTCTCTAGCTGTGCCTTTTCTTCCTCCAAAGTGTTGGAAATACCTGCTCGTGCCTCTCGAGCATTCAAATAATTGATTTCTTGTGTTCACTCTTGCACATCTCTTAGGTAGATTTCCTGGTTTGCCAACAAAGTCTTCACTTTTTTCTGATAACCGTCTCGTTCAACCTGCTCTGTGAGGAGTTCACCTTCAAGTTTAGTCACCCTGTCCCATAGCTTCCATTTCTCTTTCTCAAAGTCCTGCTTGTAAATTTCTAGCTCAGTGAGCAGGATGTCAGGCTATGGGTTTTCTGATGCACTCTCCAAGACTGGTACACCTATGTTATCAACCTGCTCTGTGAGGAGTTCACCTTCGGATCTTGCTCATCTCGGCAACAAAGGTCGCATTTACCAACTCTAGTGACCTGAAGGAGCATTCTAGTGCCCCTGCATCAATCTTAATGTAGGGAGCTTCAGCTGTTACCGAGGTAATAATATCCTCATCTGCGGCAATAGTTTTAACTGTCCATCAACCATGAATTTTACCTTTTGGTGTAGCATGGATGGAACTGCCCCTGCTGTATGAATCCACGGACGCCCCAGAAGGCAACTATAAGTTGGCCGAATGTCCATTACTATAAATTCGACCTCAAACGTAGATGGTCTAATCTGTAGAGGGGCCTCTATCTTTCCAGTACCTCTCTTTGCATTCCATCAAATGCTCGAATCGTATTTTGATAAGACCTTATATGAGTCTCGTATATCAGCAATTTCTTTAATGTGGACATTGGCAACACATTTAAGGCCAAATCGTTGTCTATAAGGACTCCCAGAAGCATGTGTCCTTCACAACGGGTGGTAATGTGAAGAGCTACGTATGAGCCCCTTCCTCATTCTGGGATTTCCTCATCACTAAAAGAGATGAAATTGTCAATAGCTATATTACCGACCAATCTATCCAACTTGTCCGTAGTTATTTCCTTTGGCATAAAGGTATGGTTAAGAACTTTGAGTAACGCATCCCGGTGCCCCTCTAAACTTAGCAATAACGATAACATAGATATGCATGCTAGAAGCTTGTGCAGTTGTTCTACCACACTGTATTCACTATGCTTAAGAATCTTGAGAAATTCCTGAGCCATAGATTCTTTCACAGGTTCTAGTACTTCGTCTGAGCAGTCCTCATAAAACTCCTTTCCGGGCTCCTTGTTCAGAGCATTCTTTCTTTGAGCAGCATCTCGGTCTTCTCCAATAGGGGGCGTATAACACCTCCTGCTTCTCGTGAAATGGCCAACTTTGTTAATCATTCATTCGACATACCCTGAGTCCTCTTGTGTCACAATTGTGCATGCACAGTTCTAAGGTACCCTTTTGCTGTCATCATAAGGAAAATGTGCCAGCGCTCTTATCACAAGACAAGCAGTCACCTTATTTGTCACTTCGTCAGCTGTTACCTTGGTTTTGATGACCAAGGGTTTAATATCCGTGATATTCTTCATGGGAGACACGTCTGATGCGCATATTTCAGGCACATCACTCATACCTTTCCTGAATTCTGAACACCATTGAATCTCATAACCCTCTTTCCCATGATACTCGTAATAGGGCCCATTTCCTGAGGGGTTGTACCTCAACATTCTTATCCAACATTCTAGCCTTTTTTATCTTTGGATACACCCACCATAGCGGGGTTATAACATCGTCCACTCATACCTTCACTTGCTTGCCTTCTTCCTCCCATACAGCGTTCACCCATGTACTCTGATGGTTGGGAAAAGGTTTTCCTTTATCCTCCACAGCTTCAAACGACAACATACTTGTTTTCTGCAGATTCTCCCCTACATTCTTGAAGGCTATACAATTTTCAATTGTATGTCTTGTGATTCCAGCATGGTATTCGCATTTGGCGTTTGGGTCATACCACCAAGGGTATGGTGTTAGCATCGGGGTAAGATGTTGTGGCACCACCAACCTAGACTCAACCAACTGTGGAAATAATTTTGCATAAGTTACTGGTATAAGGGTGAAGCCAGGCTTGTTCAATTGATTATTCGTTTCGAGCCTGGGCGGATTCTGAACTGTCTAGCTTGTATTAGCCACATTTGGTTTGTTAATCACTACCTCTTAAGAGAAATTCTGATTATATGATGAAGTCATGTTCACCTCATTTTCTCGTTTCTTGTAAGGTTTCTTTGACTCTCCTCCATCAAGCTTTCCACTCTTTATGGATGCTAGGATTAGCTCGCTATTCATCAGCATATCAGCGAAGCTTTTGGTCACGTGATTTATCATTCGATCATAAAAATGCCCTTTCAGCGTTTCTACAAACATTGGCGTGATTTCGTTCTCCAACAGCGGAGGCTGGACTTGTGCTGCTACATCCCATCACCTTTGAGCGTACTGGCGGAAACTTTCGTCTGCTCTCTATTCCATCCCCTGCAGGACCATTTTTTTGGGACCATGTCTGTAACGTGCTTATATTGCTCGACAAAGGCTTGTGACAGATCCAACCACGTCTTTATACTGGCCCGATTTAACTGTGTATACCAGCGAGCTACTGATCTAGACAAATTGTCCTGGAAGCAGTGTATGACAGTTTTTCAATGTCCAAATAATATGACATCTTCCTGCAGTACATTTTTAAGTGTGCTGAAGGATATGTGGTTCCGTCGTATTTCTCAAAATCTGGTGTTTTAAACTTTAGCGGGATGACCAAGTCTGTCACCGGGCTGAGATCTCTAGCATCTAGACCTCGATGAATGCTAGCTCCCTGTAGGGCCTTCACCATTCCTTCAAGCTTTTTACATTGATCTTCTAATTTCTTATCCAAGCGACTCCAGCTTGCTAACTCATCAAGGTCGGGCACCTCAAAATCCTGCTCATCACCTTGACCTACCCCGGACTCCACCAAGGCATTAGTCGAAGTCCCAAGGATGTAAATCTGAACCTTCCCCTTGAGGGCCTCATGTGAGGGTGTTGCCGCCCTTGCATCTTTGAGGGCCTTAAGATCTTCAGCGCTATTTCTGAGCATAGCTGCTATCTGTAGTACGGTATTCTCTTGAGCATTGGTAATTTCGTTCTTCAGATCATTTTCAATCTTCTTTAACTTGTCTTGTGTACCCTTCAAGCTGACTTTCATTGCGGATATTTTGTTTTCCACATCTATTTTGCGAGTTTGAGAACGAGTTCTGAACGAGTGAGTAATTTTGTCAATAGCGTTTGAACTTCCCATAGTTAATTATTTATTTTAATGCAGGGTGTTATATGGAATGAATGCAAATACAAAAGACCAAGGGTATTCCGAAACATAGTGCACTTCATAGATCATATAAGTTCCGAGTACACATTATTTTTGACTAAAAAAGGAAAAATACAACAATCTTCTATTTTGCTGCCTTGAGCCTTTTGATGTTAATGGCTCAACTTCTTCTCTTGGTGTCGTTTCATTCTGAACCTTTCCAAAGAAAAATTGATCTGCTGATACTGCTCCATCGCCTCATCTAGGAAGTCCAACAAGTGCTGTCCATCTTCTCCTGCTAGAAGGAACCTCGATCTCAGGACCCTAGCACGATCCCTCATTTCTCGAGCCTTGGAGACCACTTTCTGAATTTGTTGTTTTAGATGATCAATATAAAAGTGCCGACCTAGGCAAGCGACATCTAAGGCATGCTTTTGTATCAGCCCACTGGATCTTTTCATAATCCCAATCATCAATGAGGACATGAATATGGTCTTTATGAGCCTGCAGCTGTTTCTTCAAATCTTCAACTCCCAAACAGAGTAATTCAGTTTCGCCTCCCTTGACCTTCTCTTCCTTCAACTTCTCTTGGAGCTCTCGATTCAGATTTCGTTACTTTCTGAGGTTGTGCCGTGCATCCGAATATTGTTCCTCCAAGTGTTGTTTTTCTTCAACGAGCTGTTCTACTTTTTCCTTCTACTTTTGGGCTTCACGATGCCATTCTTTCAATTTTTTCTTCATCCTCTCTAACTGTGCCTTTTCTTCCTCCGAAGTGTTAGAAATACCTGCTCGTGCCTCTCGAGCCTTTAAATGATTGTTCTCTTGTGTTAACTCTTGCACATCTCATAGGTAGATTTCCTGGTTTGCCGACAAAGTCTTCACTTTTTTTCTGATAACCTTCTCGTTCAACCTGCTCTGTGAGGAGTTCATCTTCAAGTTTAGTCACCCTGTCCCATAGCTTTCCTTTCTCTTTCTCAAAGTCATGCTTGTAGATTTCCAACTCAGTGAGAAGGATGTCAGGCTGTGGGTTTTCTGATGCACTTTCCAAGACTGGGACGTCTATGTTATCAACTCGATGCCTCCTCCAACTAGTGTACTCGGGTACAATACCGGTAAATAGTACTACCTCCATTTGGAACGTCTGTTTCCACTCTTTGGCTAGATCCATGACCTGTCTAGTAGAATTATCTTTCGTGTAGGAGAATTCTTCCTCTCGTAGCCCATGTGTCACTGGGATGAACTATCGAAAAGCATACTGGCGCTGTACTAGCAAAGGAGCGTAGTTGAAAGTTCTCTAGAGGCCTATAAGGGGAACCTACTCCATCATTCTGCACTTGTACAAGATCGAAACTGGATACATCCATGGAGCTCTCCATGTCACTCAGCATCAGTGTGATTTTTGAAGAAGATTACCCACTACTCTTGCTTTCCATTTCGCGACCACTATTTTCTGGTGATTTCCTTGATCGGGACCAAGTCTCAAGATGTTAAATGTTTGCCTATCTTCTCGCTATCCCAAAAGTGACTTCGTAACCATAAATAAAGAAGCTGAGAGCAGCCAAGGAATCACCCTCTACCTTGAGTTCTGCAAAAGTTCAAGGATCTAAAAGTTTCTGCCAGAATAGTCAGGACCTAATTCACATTCTTCTAGACCAACAAATCTACCAAGGCTATCTCGATGTGACCCAGAACCTTGGGGAAGATCACTAACATGTAGATTGCCAAAACGAGCAGAGTAATGACTCTTTCATGCTTCATATCCTTTGTGATCTGGGCATAAATAAACTCTCATGTGAAGCAAGTGCTCTTGTTTTTCTCATCAACATGGACATTCACTTCTTCAACATGTAGACCGGTAAGCTTGGCAAATTTCTTCCCATATCCAGAGTTCTTCTCCTTCCAGTATATCTTATCAGGCTTTTCTAGATCCAGGCGCAGCAAGACCATGTATTCCTCAATAGTGAGAGTCATGTCTTCATGATTGAAGACGAAGCATCGATAAGCCGGGTCCCAAAATTCAACAGCTGCTAGTATCATAGACTCATCTATTTCCACTCCAAGCAATAGGGCTATGTCCCCATATCTCTTAGTGAACACGGCTTGGTCCTGGGCTTCTAGGCTCTCCCAAACAGCAATCAGTTCAGATAAATGGTTATAAGGCAACCCCATATGTACTTGCTTCAGCAGGTCTATAGTGGTATCTCTCTGCACACTATCTCCATGTTGGTGTTAAAGCTCCATGGACTCACTTTCGTACTTCTGTGTTTGAGTGGAGGATTCCGAAACCGGACAATGTGACTCGTATACACATGATCCCTGATTGCATAATGTCTTGGAATTCCAAGTGGTCGTAATGTGATGTGTGCACTAAAATGATCAAAAATGTGTTAGTGTATATATAATAAGATAAATTCAAGAATAAAATGCGAAAAAAGTAAAATCATAGGTCATTGATTGAGTGAGACTAGAAAATGCATGGCCATGCTCGAATAAATTTATATGAGATATCATAGTTGTAACAACGGAGTCGCCACCGGTCCCTTTTATTGTATTAGGCAGACCGGAAACCTAAAAACAAACCAGAGATTACGAAATCTCGAGGGTTCGGGGGCACAGTTACTCGTGGGGAAGGATTAACACCCCCATCAATCCCGAAGACTGGCGCTTACTTGATCACTAATGTTTTCCTTATAATCCGAATGAATGCATGCAAAGATTAATAAAAAAATCCCAAAATTCTAGAATTGGCTCGAACTCGCTCACGGCTGAGAAAATCTGAATCAATTTAGATACAAGGGGATTAAGGATTAATTCTTAAAATTCGAAAATGTGCTTTCGCATAGGAGTCTCGACAATTCCCACAACGGCTAGGGGAAGACCGAATTAACCCTAATTGAAAATGCATCTCATTTTCATGGTGCAAGAAAAATCCTTTTTAAATGATTGTTTTATTTTGTTCTTTTCATTTTTGATGTGTTTCTAACCCTGAAGCCAATTATTAGGTGATTAAAGTTACTAATCCTAAAAGGGCTCTACTAGATAAATTTTAATTAAAGGTATATTTAGTGATATAAGGAAATTACCGAGTTAATTAAAAATATATTACGTGAAAGAGGAACCTAAACTTAAGGGTTCATTTACTATATATTATTTAAGCTATGTGGAATTAATATAACCCTACATTTTCTATATATGTACATATGCATTATTTAACCTAATATCCATTTTAAAATATGAACAAATTTTAATTTAGGAAATTAGACTTTTAAGGATTATGCATATTTCTATTCTTCTATGTTTTAAAAATGTGTTTAAAAGAATATGAATAAACCAATTAAAAATAAAAAGGACCAAAATGAAAGAAATCAAAATTGGAGAACGAAATTAAAACAAAAAAGGACTAAAGTGTTAGAAAGCAAACAGTGAGGGCCGAAGTAGAAGAACGAGGAAAGAAGGGCGCGGGTCGTGTAATGGAGCGGGTCGATTCTGGGTCACTCCAACGGGTCGAGTATATAACTCAACAATTAGAAACAAAAAAACATGTGTTTCATTTTTAACCAAATGAAACACTCTAAGCCTTCAAAACCCTCTGTGGCCTTCATGGGTTACCAGATTCTGGCGGCGACTCGTAGCGCTCCTTCACGTCGGCCGTTGTGGCCTTCGGCCGTCGACGAGTTTCCAGCAGTGGCCCTCCTCAGTTTTAGCTTCCAAATCCAATGGCAGCCACGACTCGGCACTCCGACGATGGCTTCATCCTCCTTGACTGGTAAAACCCGCGCCCCTCTTTTCTTTTTTGAATTGAAACCCAAAAAGTATGCGCAAAAGAAATTTAGGTATAAAATACCTTTGAATTTGACTGAAAATTGCTTCTGTTATTGCTTTTTCAATGGTGTCTGTATTACAATCGGTGATTCAATGCCCCTTTTATAGGCCGGTTACATGTATAAAACCCTAAAATCTAAAAATTTGATTGATTCAGTGTTGACCGGATTTGGTTCGATTCGGCTGATTCTTCCCATGTTTGTTGTGATTGTGTCTTTAATCCCGATTCCTTGCCATCTATGTTTGGTTCCAATTTGATTTCTTCATTTTCTTTCATTTTAATTTGAAATGTAACCCCATTTTTTGCTTGCATGTCACGGTGGTTGAAAATGGTGGAGATGGCGATCAATGCGGCTGCCGGCGTCGACCACGGAATAATCGGGGAAGATGAACGGTCACCAGAAGCTGAAAGGTTGAGCGCGTGAGAGGCACGCGCGAGTGGTGATCCCGGAGATGCCCTCTTTGTGTGATCTGAGTCGTTGATTGCCTCCTTGGATCCAATGGTGCTGGGCGTGCGGTGCAAGGCTTAGGGGACGGGCCTCTTAGGGTTTTCATCTGGACAGTTGGATCGATCTTGATCCATCGGTGAGATGTGGATGGCGGCTCAGGGAAAGAATTAGGCCTTTAGGGGTTTTTTTATTTGTGAAACCGAATTTGGCTTGTAAAATGGGTTTCCATGCCTTGTTTTTTAATGAATGGACCAAATTATTGGGTTTTGGTTTTATTATTATTTTGTTTATGGACTCTAATATGTACATTCGGTTTATACACACACTTTTTTTTTGTTTTCATTTTTTTGACTTCAATATATATCAACACTTAAATGAGTGAGGGCCGGATAAAACAGGTGACTACAATAGTTATTCGTTTATAATAGTCTACTCAAGATATCAAGAAATATTAGATGGATTATACAAGTGTGACTATTCCATGACATGTGTCCGATCTAGATATGAGGGTAAAAAGATGTAATACATGAAAAAAGTTAATCACGAAAAATGTTATGTCAAACTACGACTTCATATAACTTAGGTAGCAATGATGCATTGCTAGATGTGACCTATTGCTTGTAATATTACAATTGTTCTAGATATTACTGCTAACGGTACATGAACATACAATGGTCACACCCTATTATTGAAATGTACAAATATCGACTAGATAGCATGTGTACAAACTTGTTGTACATGTAATAAGTAAAAACTGAAATTATTGTAATTATTGTAATTATCGATAATCTTGTTTATATATTTTAATACTAGATCATTATTGTAACTATCAAATACTATTAAAATATATATATCTCTAAATAAACCTAATTAAAGTAGAATCAGATTCTACATCGGTTAAATATATTGTATATTTAATGAATCCGAATTTAATTAGAATTAGGTTTTTGAATGTTATATAAAGGCATAAGGTCTAGCAGCCGAATATATGTCTTTTGCAAAAAAATCTCTATAACAGTTAGAGAAGTAAAATATTGTTTGTTTCATTTGAGTGTACTGCGTAGAAGTCAGAACGCTGTTGTGACAACTTGATTCGATATCGTGCCAGAAGAATTGAATTCTCCTAACTCCCTGCGATTTTTCAAATTTATTTAAGGTAACATTTCATCCCTTTTCACCCCGAATTCTATCCACATACATGGATCACTGGCGGAATACACCGAATAATTTTTCCGCTACGTCATGGAGTGTACCGCCGTTTCCTAACAGTTAATACTTCAAGCCTCGTTTGATCTAGAAATTACGCTGTCATGTTAGTCCTGCATCTTATTTAATTACTGAAGAAGCAGAAGTGATAACAAGGAGAGGTTATCTAATGATTTTCAGACCAAAAATGAAAGAGTCAAGGCTTCTATTAGGCATGTATTCGTAAACCAGCATTCTCTCGTCTCCATGAATGCAACATCCAAGAAGCCTTACAAGGTTCCGATGCTGAAGTTTGGCAATCAACTTTACTTCATTCTTGGACTTGTTCAATCCTTATCCAGAACTCTTTGAAAGTCTCTTCACACCAATATCTTGTCCATCTGCTAATATCCCCCGAAAAATTTTACAATATTTTCATTTTACATTCAATAAAATTGTATACTTAGAGATCACTATACTAAGATAAAGTAACTTTTACGTTATAAACATGTACAAAACCTCCTTCACCTAACTTGTTACGAAATAAAAAAGCATCAGTAGCTTGAGCTATTGTACCAAACTCAACTACTACAAGTTTCATGTCTTCATTCTCGTCTTTATTCTCTTTATCATTTAGATTCTTGTCTTCAACTTCAACTGAAAACAGTATAAAACATAGAGTTGGAATTCCCACTGCACTTGAAAAAATTGATTTATATACATGTTTCTGGACTAACACCAAGAACTTGGTTTATGCACTATGAGACTCTGTTTCTTAGACCATATAAAAAGTTCAAAACCATCCATTACAAATAGTTTTTAAAGGTTTCATATTTGTAATAAATTTTAAATAAAAAGGTAAAAGGATCAATAATATAGTTTGATTTCTTTTAGGGAAATGGGGTGAAAATTAAGATTTTCAATCATGAACAACTTTTGAAGACTCATTTTTCTTGAAGTATCCATGTCTAGAATATTCTCATAATGAGTATGGAATATGAGCTTCCAAGTTCCGTCTACTTTCCAAATACATAGAAAAACTCAGAAAACTCGATTATACTTGTGTTGGAAACACACTCGAGTTCGATTAACATAGATTAGCAAAATGACTTTGGTACGTTATTGAGGACCATAATTAGTATTACCTTTTAACTTTCTCCTACTTCTGTGAATGTAACAAACGACTACAAGGAACCCCAAAAGAGCAGCAATTACAGGTGCAAGTACGATGGCAAGCTTCACCTTAGCCTTTTTCTTCAGTTCTGCATGTCATTACGTTAAGATACACAAAAAAACAAAAATCATTACCACAAGATGTAATAAGAACATGTTCTATGCAAACCAGTACCTGTTTCTGAAGCAGACACTCTGATGTAAAGATCCATGCCATCCGAGCCTGATTGATATTGTTTGATATCAACCAGATCCCCGAACCACATGGCGCAGCTACTACCACCACCTCTTGTAACATCTTAATTAATGTAAGCCATGCAAGAACAGTTCCTGGAGCACTCAGCCTTGCATTCCTTGAGATTCATAGCTTTATTAACCCCAAAATTTTTTATGTCTGGGGATTTCACTCTCCATATTGTGATAAACCTATCCCTCTCTGGTAGTTCAGTGGCTTACTGTGTATACACCCTTCTGAATATTCCGATGAGTTCCATCTTTCAGGCCATTTCGGTTTGAACCCTGCCAAACATTGACAATTCGGAAGCTTGTTGTAATCACAGTTCCCGTTTGGACCACAAAGTCCATATCTGTCACAATCGTCACTTGGCCTCTTTAAAAATATCTCACAGGTTTGATTGTCTGGGTTCCATGCGTACCATTTTCTTACACTTTCAGTTTGGTTCAAAACAACCCTTGACATTACTGAATTGTTTTTGAGGAAAAATATGTAGTAAACCTCATTTTCGTTCCACACGATGTCATAATCAAAGATTGGATTCGACCTTAGATCCCTTACCCCACTAAGCCATTGCCAATCCATAAGCCACTCAGAGCGTACTTTTCTAAGCCTTTCATTAGGACCATTTGTGGACCCCCTCCAAGTTCTACACCATAAGTAAGATCAGCTGGAGATGGATCATCCCAGTTCTTCCAGGCCGAGAGTCTTCGATCGAAACCGGTTCTTAAATCAACACCGATTTTCATTCCTGGTAACATTGTATCTGATGGATAATCAAAGCTCTGCCATAAGTAATCCTTCGAGTCCGGATTACTATCGCTTTGACTCATTTCCAATCAATCATCGAATAAGATTTTACTTCGGATAAATGTCGGTTACAGTCTACAAGGCTCAACCCTTGTAACTTGTTTTTCTCTCCGGTAAACCGATAATCCAAAATCAATTTTTGAATTTTAGTTTTCTGGCTAGACTAACCACGACTATCGCCGTTAGAATAAACCAGTTTAAAATCTAGAAAAACCCGACTTGGACTATGTTGTCTCAATGAGAATCAAATCCGATCTCAATTTTCCTTAGCGGACAGCCGCTAAGTGTGTTCACAGAAATTCGAATATGCTACAAGCCGATCCTTCCTCCCTGACAAGCGTCGTATTTTTATCAAATAAATGCCTTAATCTCAAAATAAATAAATAAAGACGTAGTATAGAGAAGAAGGTGTCGGTCCACAGGGACTAAGGAGATTCTAATATTATGAGGTTTTGATTCTAACTGTTGTGAGGCAATATAGTGAATGGGGGGTTGAGCAAGAAAGCTAGAAAGTAACTGTAAAAAATATAAATAGAGTGATTTGGAAAATGAATTTAGAAAAATAACGAAAGTAAAGTTTAAAGAGAAATTTGATTAAATTAATTAGCCTCAAGCTTTGCTTAGCCTCAATTCAAACTGATCATTGAAAAAGAATTTTCACTTCGGATACATGCCAGTTACAATATACAAGGCTCAACCCTTATAACTTACTTTTCTCTTCGATAAAACGATAATTCAAAATCAATTTTTGAATTCCAGTTTTCTAGCTAGACTAACCACGACTATCGTCGTTAGAATAAAACAATTTAAAGTTTTAGAAAAACCCGACTCGGACTATGTTGTCTCGATGAGAATCGAATCCGATCTTAATTTCCCTTAGCGAATCCGTCTCTAAGTGTGTTCACAGGAAGTCAAATTTGCTACAAGCTGATCCTTCCTCACAACTATAACTCTTAACAACATTCAAGTCAACGCTAGCTTTTTGAAATGAAAGCGCAAAGATTTTAATCGAAAGGCCGGTTGTCGATCTCAGTTTTCAGAAAATTAAGAATGTAAGACGAAGTTGTTGAGTGCTTTTTAATTCTCGCAAGGTGATTTGAAGCTTCGGTCATTAATTGAATTTTTTCTTGGGATTGCGTCAATCTTTCAACGATAGACTCTAACGACGGTTTTTGCGATTGATACTGCTGTGGTGCAGGTGGTTGATAAGCTTGATTTGGTCTCTGGTTTTGTGCATGATTGAAATTCGGATGATCCCTCTATCCCGGGTTGTATGTGTTGTCGTTAGGATTGTATGGTCTCTGAGGAGGTCCGGGAAAATTACCCGTGGCATTTACTTGCGCAGCATCCTCCTCTTGTATCATCGGACAACAATCCGTTGGATGTTCTGGACTCGTGCATATCCCGCAGAGTCTAGCTGCGCTTCTTTTTTTGCAACAAGGGATTAAACTATGTCAGCTAGTTTGTCAATTTTATTCTCTAGGGAAACTGTACTTACCTCGTGAACTCTTCGAGAGGGTTCACTTGAAGGGCAAAATTACTGGGAGTTAGCAGCCATCGTAGAGATTAGAGTTTTTGCCGTTGTTGGGGTCGTGTTCACAAGTGCCCCTTCACTTGCTGCATCGATCATCTTCATTTCCATTGGAGATAGGCCTTCGTAAAAATACTACAGAAGTGTTTGTTCCGATAGCCCGTGTGGGTAATTTGCGCACAACTTCTTGAATTGCTCCAGTAGTCGTATAACGACTCGGTATACTTTTGTCGGATACTCAAGATGCTCCGCCTTAGTTCGCTTGCCTTGGCCGTAGGGAAGAACCTGTCAAGAAAAAGCCGAGCCATGTCAGTCCAAGTTGTAACCGAGTTGGAAGGTAAGTCAAATAACCAATCTTTTGCAATATCAGCTAAAGAAAAAAGAAAAGCACGAAGTTTTACTTGGTCTTTAGACACTCCCTATGGTTTTGTACTCAAACAAACCATATAGAATTCTTTGAGGTATTTGTGAGGATTTTCGCTAAGCAAGCCATGATAAATTGGTAGAAGATGTATCAAGCCCGTCTTGAGTGCGAATGGCGTTTTGCCATTCAGGAATGTAATGCACAAAGGCTATTGGTCGTCTGGTGCCGCGACAAGTTGACGAATGGTTTGGTCGTCGTTCGCCATTAAAGTCTGTTCGTCGTTGGTGTGCTCGAAATGTGTTTCAGCTTCAGAGGATAATTCTAGATCACGTTTGAGTTGTTGTTGTCGTAGTCACCGCTTCTTTTCTCGAAGTGTCTGTCCGTGTAGTCTTTGGGCTAATGCTTCGATCTCTGGGTTAAAATCTGCTAATTCGCCCGGATTCTTCCTGGTCAAAAATCAAAACAAAATATATCAGTAACTTTATCGAAGTCCCCGGCAACTGCTCCAATTTGACAAGCGTCGTATTTTGTCAAATAAATGCCTTAATGTCAAAATAAATAAATAAAGACATAGTATAGAGAAGAAGGTGTCAGTCCATATGGACTAAAAAGTTTCTGATATTATGATGTTTTGATTATGACTGTTGCGAGGCAATATAGTGAATGGGGGGTTTGAGCAAGAAAGCTAGAAAATAACTGTAGAGAATATAAATAGAGTGATTTGGAAAATGAATTTAGAAAAACAACAAAAGTAAAGTTTAAAGAGAAATCTGATTAAGTTAATTAGCCTCAAGCTTTGCTTAGCCTTAATTCAAACTGATCATTGAAAAAGAATTTTCACTTCGGATACATGCCGGTTACAGTCTACAAGGACCAAACCTTGTAACTTGTTTTTCACTCCATTAAACCGATAATTCAAAATCAATTTTTGAATTCCAGTTTTCTAGCTAGACTAACCACGACTATCGTCGTTAAAATAAAACAATTTTAAGTTTGAGAAAAACCCGACTCGTACTATGTTGTCTCGATGAGAATCGAATTCGATCTCAATTTCCCTTAACGAATCCGTCGCTAAGTGTGTTCATAGGAAGTTGAATTTGCCATAAGCCGATCCTTCCTCCCAACTATAACTCTGAACAACATTCAAGTTAACGCCAGCTTTTTAAAATAAAAGCGCAAGATTTTAATAGAAAGGTCGATTGCCGGTATAAGTTTTCAGAAAATTGAGAATATAATACGAAGATGTTGAGTGTTTTTTAATTCTTACAAGGTGAATTGAAGCTTCGCTTTAAGCCTTTGGCTAATCGAAAAAATTTAGCTAAGCATGATTATGGAAGAAATCATACTTAGCATTATTTTAAAATAAAAAAAAACTTAAGAATAAGAAAACGAAGAAGAAGAACTTGATTAAAACTTGAAAGTATAAATAAGCTAAGAAAATTGAGAGATGAGAAATGATGTGTGCTTACCCCAAATGGGGTATTTATAGTATTCTAAAACCCTAAAATAACCCTAAAGATGATAAAAGATAAATCCTAAAATATTTAAATTAAATTCTAAATGTAAATGATAATTTCTAAGTTTGAATTTTAAATCTCGGCTGATAAGCTATATGATGTTGCTGACGTCACCTTCTAGAAGCTACTGACGTTGCCTTCTAGAAACTACTGACTAGACGTCACATCAGATTTCATGCCCACTAGCCATGCCTTGACTCCAGAGAAAACTCTACAGAATTTTGCCTCATTTTAGTGTGTTTTCTAGAACCAAAGACATACATGGAAAACATACAATAATGTCCAAATCAGCATCATATTCAAACCATTAGAGGCATAATTAAAGATGAAATAGTGACCAGTTTAGCTACTTATCAAATTCCCCCTCACTTATTCGATGCTTGTCCTTAAGCATCTCTCAACTAACACATCAAAGCTCAAGCCCTCATCCTTTATTTCATGATGTATCCAAGATAACCGTATGATCCAAGATCAAAAACATATATTGAAATTAAGGAACAATCGGGAAAAGGCAAGACTAGGAACAGTTTTAAGCAAAACAAGACATTCCAATAACCTGCCAACATCAATGAAACAAAACCTAGTACTCTCACAAGGATTCACTCATTCCACTCAAAGTGTTTTGGTTAAATAAACGCTCATGCCAAAACTAATCAAAGTGTTACCATAAGCTTGTAACTAAATCTAATCTCCACTACTAAAAATTGAACATGATGCAAAAATCAAGGGGTCTTTAAGCAAGGTTGTAATGGGGCTAGGTTAGGGTAGGGAAAATGCCGAAAAATTGGGTTAAAGTCAAGACAAGAGATGCACAAAGTATATGAGCTCAAACCACAAATTAAGCAAAGTAAACAAAGAAGCGTATCAAATCCAGCAATCAATTTTTTTCCCTTTTCGAATCTGTTTTTTTCTTTTTTTCCTGCAGTTTATTCCTGTTGTTTTGAACTGTTGTTGCTGCTATTTTTTTCTTCTTTTTTTAAACCTTATTTCTCTCTTTTTTCTTCTTCATGGAAC
Source organism: Hibiscus mutabilis (assembly GCA_019671005.1). NCBI lineage: Eukaryota > Viridiplantae > Streptophyta > Magnoliopsida > Malvales > Malvaceae > Hibiscus > Hibiscus mutabilis. The sequence continues at coordinate 16,117,198 of CM033721.1, read as the reverse complement.
AAAGTATCTTTTATCTTGACTATGGTATGAAAAAGAGGAATAAAATAGAAAAGGCTCGGGTTTTGTAATATGGTGAAAACAAAGAACGGGAATAGGCTCAAAAGTGGCTAAATAGGAGAAATAAATGGGAAGGCAATTTTTTGGGTAGAAAAGTGGCTAATCCTAAATGTCCCAATAACTTTAAAACATCATATTCAAATATGTAGTCTCGAAAAACATTACATCACAAGTTCTGGAATGCTAAGAATTAGTTCAGCACGCTCAATGAAACAAAGAGCAAGAATGAAAATATATGCTCATTAGGCTCAAAACTCACATGAGGTGTAATGTGTACTAAGTTATGTAACATGTCAACTAACAAGTCATGGAATGTCATATAAGATGAAAATCACTAACCATGCCCATTATCTATCATGCATCCTAAATACTAATAAAAGCAAGATCTCAAGTCATAATGATATCAAAGAGACAAAACAAAATAAAGGACAAGCAACAAGAAGATCCAACAAAGTACAATTAAGAGAAACTCAAAGTCAGCCAATCGAATAAGCAGAAAAAGAATTTGATGCTAATTCTACTCCCTCACGCAGAAGAGGCTGCCAGCTGGTGGCGGTTGTTGCGCAGAATGGACCATGGCTCCACGGTGGCTGGAGCAACGTAGGCGACGGGGTTGCATCGAGGGGTGCGCGTCATGGTGGGTGAAAAGGCAAAAGACGATGAAGGTTGGGGTAGGGTATGTGGCAGATAGAAAGAAAAAAGAAAAAGATTTAGGTTTGTTGTCTTAATTTGAATCACGTGGGGGGGGAAAGAACAAGAGTTTGTGTTTGGGAAAAGTGATTTTGGTTTATCAATAAAGGGTAGGGTCCATGGGGGAAGGTTTTAAATTTTAAAAAAGATAAAGAGATGTGGCGCTTGACCGGTCAATTAGTTGGATTGGCCGATTGAATTTGGGTTGTCCTAAAATGCACCCTTACATAGCCAATGGGTTATGCTAAAGTGTGCCAAAGCCCATTTTAATTCTCTTTCACCATTTACTTGCCTTCAAAGCCCACTGCCTGCACAAGCCTCAAACTTCCTTTCATTAATTTGTGCATGTGTTTTTTCTGAGGTTGTAGAATTCGACTAGAAATATAGCAATAACCACCATTAACGTTTGATTAAAAGAACTGTGGGTACCTAGAAATTCAAAATTTTAAAATAAAATAAAATTAAAAATAATAAAAATAAAAATAAGACAAAAATAAATAAAATAGAATAAAATTAAAACGAATAAAATTTAGCAAACGAAAAATAAAATGGGTTGCCTCCCATTTAGCGTTTTATTTAACGTCGTTTAGCTCGACGACCTGATTCAGACTATAGGCTCGGAAAGAGATACTCCCTCCACTTCATGTGTTTCTTCCATCGAAGAAACTTATTACGAAAAATTTTAAGATCATAAAGTTCCCTCATTTTATCTTTGTAGCTTCGAACGCTCTCATAAGTTTTTCTACGGATCTTTTTCAGCTTGTCCACGTGTTCCAACGGTGATTTTAACTTCAATTTTGGTATCTGCAAAACCGAAGATAAGCATTTAGATTTAGACGGAGTAAGGCTTGAGAATTAGAGTCAATTAATTTTTTTTCTCAAACTCTCTGATTTCTTTTTCAAAGTCCTCTAATTCCCCGCACAAATCATCAACTAAGTTAGGCTCAAAAAACTCTTCAATGTCAGACTCAATAGCATCAATAAAATTAATACTAATGACATTATCAGGATATCGCATTGCTTTATAAACGTCAAACTTAACAACCTCACCGTCGAACTCCAATGTAAGAATTCCGCTTCTTACATCAATTTTTCTATTTGTCGTACTAAGGAACGGACGGCCAAGAAGGATTTCTGAAGAAGTGTTCGATCGGTCATTTTTCATGTCGATGACATAGAAATCCCCTGGAAAAATAAGTTCATTTACCTTTACTAAGACATTCTCGAGGAGTCCTTCTAGGTATATCACGGATCGGTCAGCTAGCTATATCGTTACTTTCGTTTCCTTCAAAAGCTCAGCAGAAAGTAAGTTGTAAAAAGAAAGAGGCAAAACATTTATTGAAGCCCTTAAATCTCACATTGCACGTTTAATACCAATCTTACTGATTTTGCAGGGAATGGCAAATGTACCTTGGTCCTTCAATTTTGGTTGAAATTTCTATTGGAAAATGGCTGAGACGTGTCCCCCCAAATTCACCTTTTCAATTCCGGTAAGCCTTCGTTTGTTTTTGCAAAGTTCCTTCAAGAATCTGGCATACCGTGGAACTTTTTTAATCACATCGATGAGAGGTATGTTTACCTCCACTTTTCAGAACATATCAAGAATTTCTTGTTCCCCGGCTTGCTTATCTCGTTTAACTAATCTCGACGGAAATGGAGGTGGTGTGGTATAGGGAGATGGCGTGGGAAGAGTTTGTAATTCATCATTCTTTTTTCTCTAGGATCTTGTGTCAACTTATTCGTTCCCCCTTTGGGGTTCTACAGCAACATCTTTAGGGACTAGCGGTGTTATAACAGTGTCACTCCAAAGGGTGATTGCACTAATATTTTTTCGTGGGTTTGACTCGGTTTGCGATGGCAACTTCCCTTTAGATTCTAAATGACTTACTGCTAATGTAAGCTGACTCATCTGTTTGTCAATTGCTTGAAAATGTGCTTCGGTCTTTAGTTGTGGGATAGCACCAATCTTTCAACAATCGACTCCAACGACAGTTTTTGCGATTGATACTGTTGTGGTGCGTTGATAAGCTTGATTTCATCTCTGGTTTTGTGCATGATTGAAATTCAGATGATCCCTCTATCTCGGGTTGTATGTGTTGCCGTTAGGATTGTATGGTCTCTGAGGAGGTCCGAGAAAATTACCCATGGCATTTACTTGCGTAGAATCCTCCTCTTGTATCATCAAACAACAATTTTTTGGATGTTCTGGACTCGTGCATATCCCGCAGAGTCTAGCTGCGTTTTTTTTGTCTGTAATAATGGATTGAACTATGTCAGCTAGTTTGTCAATTTTATTCTCTAGGGAAACTGTACTTACCTCGCGAACGCGTCGAGAGGGTTCACTTGAAGGGCGAAATTGATGGGAGTTAGTGGCCATCATAGATATTAGAGTTTTTGTCATTGTTGGGATCATGTTCACAAGTGCCCCTCCACTTGCTGCATCAATCATCTTTATTTCTATCGGAGATAGGCCTTCGTAAAAATACTAAAGAAGTGTTTGTTCTGATAGCCTGTATTGTGGGTAATTTGTGCAAAACTTCTTGAATCGCTCTCAGTAGTCGTATAACGATTCGGTATCCATTTTTTGGATACTCAAGATGCTCCGCCTTAGTTCGCTCGCCTTGGCCGTAGGGAAGAACCTGTCAAGAAAAAGTAGATCCATGTTAGTCTAAGTTGTAACTGAGTTGGAAGGCAAGTCAAATAACCAATTTTTGGCAATATCAGCTAAAGAAAAAGGAAAAGCGCAAAGTTTTATTTGGTCTTCAGACACTCCCTGCGGTTTTGTACTCAAACAAACCATATGGAATTCTTTGAGGTGTTTGTGAGGATTTTTGCTGGGAAGACCATGATAAGTTGGTAGAAGATGTATCAAGCCCGTCTTGAGTGTGAATGGCATTTTGCCATTCAGGAATGTAATGCACAAAGGCTATTGATCGTCCGGTGCCGCGACAAGTTGGCAAATGGTTTGGTCGTCGTTCGCCATTGAAGTTTGTTCGTTGTTGGTGTGCTCGAAATGTGTTTCAGCATCGGAGGATAATTCTAGATCACGTTCGAGTTGTTGTTGTCGTAGTCTTCGCTTCTTTTCCTGCAGTTTCTATCCGTTTAGTCTTCGGGCTAATGCTTCGATCTTCGGGTTAAAATCTACTAATTCGCGCATATTCTCCCCGGTCATAAATCAAAACAAAATATATCAGTAACTTTGCCGAAGTCCCCGGCAACGGAGCCAATTTGACAAGCGTCGTATTTTGTCAAATAAATGCCTTAATCTTAAAATAAATAAATAAAGACGTAGTATAGAGAAGAAGGTTTCGGTCCACAAGAACTAAAAAGTTTCTGATATTATGAGGTTTTGATTCTGACTGTTGCGAGGCAATATAGTGAATGAGGGGATTTGAGCAAGAAAGCTAGAAAATAATTGTAGAGAATATAAATAGAGTGATTTGGAAAATGAATTTAGAAAAATAACGAAAGTAAAGTTTAAAGAGAAATCTGATTAAATTAATTAGCCTCAAGCTTTGCTTAGCCTCAATTCAAATTGATCATTGAAAAAGAATTTTCACTTCGGATACATGCCAGTTACAGTCTATAAGGCCTAACTCTCATAACTTGTTTTTCTCTCCGGTAAACTGATAATTCAAAATCAATTTTAAAATTCCAGTTTTCTACCTAGACTAACCACGACTATCGTCGTTAGAATAAAATAGTTTTAAGGTTTAGAAAAACTTGATTCGGACTATGTTGTCTCGATGAGAATCCAATCCGATCTCAATTTCCCTTAGCAAATCCGTCGCTAAGTGTATTCACAGGAAGTCGAATTTGCTACAAGTCGATCCTTCTTCCCAACTATATCTCTGAACAACATTCAAGTCAACGCTAGCTTTTTGAAATGAAAGCACAAAGATTTTAATAGAAAGGCCGATTGCGCATCTATGTTTTCAGAAAATTGAGAATGTAAGACGAAGTTGTTGAGTGCTTTTAAATTCTCACAAGGTGAATTGAAGCTTCGCTCTAAGCCTTTGGCTAATCGAAAAAATTTAGCTAATCATGATTATTGAATAAATCATACTTAGCATTATTTTAAATTAAAAAAAACTTAAGAACAAGAAAATGAAGAAGAAGAAGAACTTGATTAAAACTTAAAAGTAGAAACAGCTACGAAAATTGAGAGATGAGAGATGATTTGTGCTTACCCCAAAAGGGGTATTTATAGTATTCTAAAACCCTAAAATAACCCTAAAGATGATAAAAGATAAATCCTAAAATATTTAAATAAATTCTAAATACAAATGATAATTTCTAAGTTTGAATTTTAAATTTCGGTTGATAAGTTATCTAATGTTGCTGACATCACCTTCTAGAAACTGCTGATTGGACGCCACGTCAAATTTCATGCCCACTAGCCCAGTTGTTGCATGTAATATGTGCTCCGCAATTGTGCAAGTGTACACGTTGCAAGTTATAGTATAAAAGATATTATCTGTACAGGGATTGGTGCCACTTCAAGAATCTAGTCACTTGCACTGTAAAAAGCAAAAACACAAATAGGCGATTGTAGGAGTGTTAACTAACAACTAAACTAGAAAGCAATAAAGTAAAAGAATATGTAATCAAAAGAGAGATAATAGGCCAGGTTATCGTGAGTTGAGGAGTGATAGCCAATTATATCGTCTTGGTAAAAGAGTGCAAGGGCAACTCAGTTGCCGTGGCAACTTGCGCAGCTGGGTTGCCTTGGCAACTAATCGATGGTTGCCTGGGAAACTGGCTGGGCAACTATTTGGGCGGCTGGGCAGCAACTTCAAGGTTCGGCAGAGCATTCTTCAATGGTTTTTTCTTATCCCTAAGTCAAAACTTTAGCTAATTGTGCATGCCTTGACAATACATCCATGCGCGAATCAAGGGTGAACAACAACCAGTCTTGCGCTCTTCTTAGCCGTTGAAATCCTTAACTTATTCCAAAGCCGGATTAATCTTCACCATCAATAGATTGAATAAAGATCATACTCATTCGTTTCTTGAATCTAACTCTCCCGATATTAGATAAATAGATGAAGTTACGAGATCATTTCTCAATTCACTCGCAAACAAGAATACAAACCAAGAATGAGTAAACCTTGAATTGAAAGTGCAAACTCTTATTACCTAAGCAAAATCCAATTGTTTATCACAACCACAAAACACAATAACCTTAGCCAAATTGATTTAGCTCATGACTAGGTTCAAAAGAAACACAAAACAAAGAATCTCTAACATAAACCTAATCGAACAAGAAAGAAAAAAGATGAAAAATGGTTGAAAGCCCTTGTCGAAATCTCTCCCCTTTGCTCTCCCATGGAGTTGACGGCTTGGTCCTCAATTTATAGGGCTAGGTCAAAGTCTTTCTTGAAGAGGAAGTTAAGTTGGAATTAAATACTTTTAAATAATATAATTCTTTATTATATTTAAATTCCTTTTAGATCTTCTCCTATCTTCTTTAATATTTAATCTCTCTTTAACCTCTTCATGGAAATCAAACTCCTTTGGGATTTAATTTTGTTCCACGTCATCTTGGGCTTATTTAGTCATCAATTTCGGCTGTCATATCATCTTATTCCTTTTCGACAATTGCCCTAGCAACTAGCTCGACATCTCCTTCATGCGCTGCCCTGGCAACTGGTTCCAGCCTTGTTTAGGCAAGTGATTCTGCACACACACAAAAACAACTATCGACGGCACCATTTTTCCACAAAATATGAAATCAAGCTTGTCCACCAAGGAAACAATACAAACATGCGTGAATGGATAATAATGCAACTAATATGAGCCTAAGTCTAGCAATAATATGAATAAAAAGGGTGAATAAAATAGTACTTTTAGACACTTAACACACCCTCAAACTCGAACTATTGCTTGTCCTCAAGCAATGCAAACTAATAATTACCCGTTAAGACTTCAATTTTCACAAACTTAGCTTTGAACTTGATTTCAATCCTCAGAACCGTGGCACAAAGTATGATTGGCTTTTCATTTTTCGGAAAACTTAGGAGTTACTCGGAATCAAACTATAATGCTTGTGAGTGTGTGCGGAGTTGTGTGCAAGTTGATTTTTCTGATTCTATGCAAACAAGAGGTTTTCAAATTACTTTATTGGGTTCTTTTAACATGTTTTAACTAGAGTCGGTTTCGGGCACCTCTTGCGATCAATTTTCAGCACATATTAGAGCCAATTTCGGGCACCTCTAGCATTCATCCAATTTTTATTTTAATCCCCTAATTATTTAACTATCAACCTAAGTTCGCTAGAATTACGTAAATCAATCAAGCCACAACAGTGTTTCATCAAGTTTAGCATCATAGTAAGATTCTAAGTGTTTCCACATTTATCCTAGAATAAAAAGTTCTATCAATTAAGTACATTGGCAATGTCATCATCGGATTTCATCAAATCTAGGAAATTCTTGTTCCAACTAAAGGCATGGCAAGCAATTTATGTATCCTAAATGCAATACTTAAGATGAATACAACTAAACATGGTAACTAACTAGTAACAATCCCCCCAAACTCGAGTGAGGCATTGTCCTCAATGCATGCAACAAAGTAAAATAAAAATAAAAATAAAGAAAAGTAAAATGCAAACGAGAACTTACTCTGAGAGTTCGTCATCGTGGATGATTAGTTTCCTTTTGGCCGATGTCTTGATTATTTTGCTTGAACGTGGTGGTTGCTTCCTTTTTGCCAATAGTGGAATCGATCCTCGTACGAGGTGTCATCATCGTCCTTATCATCCTCTTCCTCAATGTCATTGGCATTTCGCTTGGGCTTGGAAGATTCGATTGGTGCAGTCTTTGTTGGTGCAATGGATGACTCGTCCAAATTTGAAAAATCATATAATGATTCAGTACGAATTGATTCGGTCATAGGCGATTTACCTTTGGCTTTTGCAGTGATTGTCGGGGCGTCTTTAGCTTTGGTTGCCGCGGCATCTCCAGTGTTGGTTGCGTGGCAACTGTTAGGGCATGCGCAGTGTAGGTTGCCGCGACATCATCTGTTGTGATTGTCGTGGCAACTGCTTCATTGGTTGTCATAGCAAGGATTTCGACAGGAAAGATGGGGAACGACACACGTCTATCTGGATACTTTTCCAGGATGACTTGGGTGATGGCATTGTTTTGATCCTTCATGTACTGCATGAACATTAATTGTTGGTCTTCAAAATACTTAAGGCAGTTCGCCAACGGTTGTAAGAGTGCTTTAAGTTGTCCCAGGGTTGCTGTCCGAGTTGCCCGGGCATCGGTTGCCTGGGCGTTAAGGGTTACCGAGGCGGCATGAATTGCCGCGACAATTGAAGGCATTGGGGATTTTACCAGTTCTTCTCCTATTAGCTTTTGGATTTGTGCTCGATTCCAACTGGATTTTGCCGCGACAATTTAATCAGTGGACTCACTTGGAACATGCATCTCCATGCAAAGATTGGAAATTAAGCAAGGAAAGAAAAGAGAACCCTTATCTTTTGTGCTAGACACAAAAATCTCATCACAAATAATTTTTCCAATGTTAATGATACGATTATGCAAGATAGAATGTATGAGCAAAAGACGAGGTGTATCAACGGTGGTATTGTGTGTTGTGGGAATTAAAGAAGTTTTAACAAACTTATTCTATAATTTTGCCTCGGGTTTAAGCCGAATGCGATTTACCGTGCCCTTGTATTCACCGTCGTTCCAATGAGTTCCTGGTAGAGTGGGTTCTTGAAGCACCTTGTCGAGTTGTTTAGGCGTGAGTTGATCAACAAAGGCTTGATGCTCGTCCTTCTCAACGTAGAGCCCGTAAAAGGTGTTGATGCTTTCGGGGCTTATGAGTATAGCCTTGTCACGAACAAAAACATAAGGATTATTCGGGTTAGGTGAGTGAGCATAAAATTCTCTTACCCATGAGATGTTACCCAGTTCCGATTGATGGCAAAAGATTTGCCACTTTTGATGTGCAATCCTTTCGAAGATGAATGGTTCAATGCCAAAATCTTGATGAGAGTTTGAGTATTCGAAGCCTTGTTCTTCGCAAATCTTTCGGCTTTCAAACTTGGAGTGAAATATTTCTTGAACCACCGGTGTAGCAAACTTCTTGTATCTTGGTTCTTTGGAGGAACTTGGATGAACCAAAAATTCGATTTTGGATGCCATGGATGATCTTGGTTGTGAGTTTGGTAGACACAAAGAAAAGAAAGCAAAAGAAACTACAGAGTTGCAAGATGAAAAGTGGGAATATGTTTCTTGGAAGTTAAGGGTGATGGGTTATATAGAAAAGATAGGTAGTAAATATGGTGGGTGAGATTGATTGGAAAGAAAGAAAACAAGGGTTTTGATTGGGGGAAGGGGACGGCTAGGGGATTTGGGGAAGGGGAAGGGTTTGGCTGGCTAATAGGGTTTATTTAGGGTAAATTGGAGGCTTAATATAAGCCTTAGATTTAGCGCATTAGTTTCCTTGTTGAAGAAGCTTCCTTCTTGAATCAAATTCCTCTTTATCTTGAACTCTTTTCATACAATTCAAAAACAAATAAAATAAGGATTAAAATTAAAGATAAACTAATAAAAGAAAATAAATAAAGATGTGCAAAGAAATTCTTAAACCTAAAATTTAAAAACAACTAGATAAATATGAAAGAAGGATGTAGTCTTAATCTTAAAGAAAATAAATAAATCTATCCTAAAAAGAGAAATAACCAAAATTAATAAATAAAAATAAAAAATTAAATAGTTTGAAAAAATAAAAAGAAAAAGAAAATATTGAAAGGAGGGCATGCTCATGCATCTCCTAAGGTGACCACTTCTTTGTTACGTTCCACATGGGCACCGTTGTAGTGCTTCAATCTTTGTCCGTTAACTTTGAATTCATGTTCGTCAGTGATGGACTTGATTATCACGACACCATGGGAGAACAGTTTGACGACTTCAAATGGTCCCGACCATCTTGATTTCAGTTTTCTCGGGAAAAGTTTCAGCCGAAAATTGAATAAGAGAACTAGTTGCCCTGGCATGAATTGTCGCGGCAATAGTTTCTTGTCATGCCATTGTTTTGTTTTCTCCTTCTAGATTCGTGTATTGTCATAGGCGAGTGCACGTAATTCTTCTATCTCGTTAAGATCTAGTAAACGTTTTTGCCTGGCACTTTCCCAATCCATATTCACAGTTTTGATTGCCCAATATGCCTTGTATTTAATTTCTATCGGTAGATGGCATGTTTTGCCATAGACAAGTCGGAAGGGAGACATACCTAGGGGTGTTTTGAATGCAGTGCTATATGCCCAAAGTGTATCATCTAGTCTTACTGACCAATCCTTCCTAGAGGGGTTTACAACTTTCTCGAGTATACCCTTCAATTATCAGTTGGAAATTTCTGCTTGCCCATTGGTTTATGGGTGATATGCACGTAGAAATCTTGTGAGATACACCAAAGCGTTGTAACATCTTGGCGATGATTTTGTTGTCGAAGTGCTTGCCTTCACTGATAATTGCTCTCGACATCCCAAACAGTGTAAATATATTTTTCTACAAGAATCGTTGCACGGTCTTGCAATCATTGGCGGGAAATGCAGTTGCCTCAACCCACTTAGACACGTAGTCGATGGCAAGTAGGATGTAGAGGTTGTCGAATGAAGATGGGAAAGGTCCTATAAAATCAATCCCCCATACATCGAATAATTCCACCTCAAGGATGTTTTGGAGTGGCATCTCAGATCGTCTAGAGATATTGCCTGTCCTCTGGCAACGATCACATTGCTTGTAAAAACTCTTGGGCATCTTTGTACAGTGTTCGCCAATACAAACCGGATTGCAAAACTTTGGCCGCGGACATGTTCCTCTAAAATGTCCTCTATAGGGTGAAGAATGGCATTGCCGGAGTATATTCTGTTGCTCCTCTCCAAGGACACATCGGCGTATAACCTGATCTGCATATTGTTTAAACAAAAGAGGCTCGTCCCAAAAATAATGCTTAGTATCATGGTGGAACCGCTTATTCCCTTGATGAGTAAGGCCATAAGGTAAAATAGCACAAACAAGAAAATTAACCAAATCCGCGTACCAGGGTATAACCAAGGCATCTGTGGTTTTCGTGGCAACTGCTTTCGTGGTTGCCGAGACGTGGGCGTCTAGAGTTACCGAGGTATGCGCGTCAAGGGTTGCTGAGGTATGCGCATTAGTGGTTGCCAAGGCATACGCGTCTAGAGTTGTCGAGGCGTGCGCGTCAAGGGTTGCCGAGGCATGCGCGTCTAGAGTTGCCTAGACGTCGAGGGTTGTTGAGGCATGCGCATCCATGGTTGCCGAGGCGTCAAGGGTTGCCGAGGCATACGCATCCATGGTTGCCGAGGCGTGCGTGTCTAGAGTTGTCGAGGCATGCACGTCTAGAGTTGCTGATGGTTACCGAGGCATGCACATCCATGGTTGTCGAGGCATTAGGGGTTGTCGAGGCAACTAACAGTTGCTCATCCAGGAATACATCGCATATCTTTAAATCTGTGTCCTCCTCCCTATTGCGTTCTAAGAGGGATAAGTGATCGGCCACTTGATTTTCTATTCCTTTCCTGTCCTTAATTTCAATGTCAAACTCTTGTAAAAGTAATATCCAACGAATCAAACGAGGTTTGGTATCCTCTTTAGCAAATAGATACTTAATTGTCGAATGGTCCGTATGGACAATTACCTTTGTACCAATCAAATAGGATTGGAACTTGTAAAATGCGAAAACTATGGCTAGTAACTCTTTCTCCATTGTTGTGTAATTCACTTGAGCGCTATTAAGAGTTTTACTAGCATAGTATATCACATGAAAGGTCTTACCTGTGCGTTGGCCTAGGACTGCTCCTACCGCAAAATCACTTGCATCACACATGAGCTTAAAAGGTAGCGTCCAATCGGGTGGAACGACAATGGGTGCCGAGGTAAGCTTTTCCTTTAGGGTTTCGAATGCTTGGGCTCAAGAATCATCAAAATTGTAGACTTTATCCTGTTCAAGCAAATTGCACAAGGATTTAGTAATTTTAGAAAAATTATGAATGAACCTCCTGTAAAAACCTGCATGTCCAAGAAAGCTTCGGATTCCTTTAACCGAACTTGGTAGGGGTAATCTCTCGATGACGTCCACATTGGCTTTGTCTACTTCGATTCCCTTGGATAAAATCTTGTGCCCGAGCACTATTCCTTCATCTACCATAAAATGGCACTTCTCTCAATTAAGGACTAAATCAGATTCTTCACATCTTTCCAACACATTCTCTAAATTGTTGGGGCAACTGTCGAAGTCATTACCAAATACGGAAAAATCGTCCATGAAGATTTCAAGAAAGTCTTCGACCATGTCTGAAAATAGTGCCATCATGCATCTTTGGAAGGTTGTCGAGGCATTACATAATCCGAACGGCATCCTTCAAAAAGCATAAGTACCGTATGGGCATGTGAAGGTTGTCTTTTCTTGATCTTCTGGTGCTATGGCAATTTATTTGTAACCTAAATAACCATCAAGAAATTAATAAAAGGGTTTACCTGCAAGACGGTTAAGCATTTGATCAATAAAGGGTAAGGGGAAGTGATTTTTCCTAGTGGCTTTGTTTAGCTTTCGGTAATCCATACAAACCCTCCAACCGGTCACAGTCCTGATTGGAATGAGTTTATTGTTTTCATTACTTACCACCGTTATACCTCCCCTTTTCGGTACACATTGTACTGGACTTACCCATGTACTATCAAATATAGAGTATATGATGTCGACGTCAAGCCACTTGATGATTTCTTTCATTACAAACCCTTTCATGGCATGATTCAGTCTTCTCTGGGCCTCAATCGAAGGTTTATGATCATCCTCTAACAAAATCTTATGCATGCACACGGCCAGACTAATTCCCTTCAAGTCGGCAATTGTCCATCCTATTGTCTTCTTGTGTAGCATCAACATGTCGATCAGCTTCTTTTCCTGCTCAGGCTGTAACTTAGAGGAAATAATTACAGGCAATGTATTAGCGGTTCCTAAGTAAGCATATTTTAGTTGCCCTGGCAATTATTTCAACTCAAGAATCGGCGATTGTTCAGTAGAGGATTTTCTAAGTTTACCTTCCTTTCCTGAGTAATATAGTGGTTCAAAGTATGTACATGGTTGATTGACTAACCAATTTGCCTCTTCTTGTTGTTCCTCATCGATCGGTTCTTCATACTCCTCAGGTTCTTCTAGATCGGCAATGTAGTTGTCGAGGTAACTAATCTCCTTGTCGAAGTCAAACTTTGCCGTGGCATAAAGAAGTTGGCATTCTTCCGAATCATCGGCATGCCTTAGTGTTTGGAACACATTTAGTTTAACTTGCTGGTCATTCACCCTCATTGTGAGTTCTCCCTTTTCAACATCGATCAAGGTTCTCCCTGTCGCTAGGAAGGGTCTCCCGAGAATGATAGGTGCATGATCATCTGCTTCACAATCCAAAACAATAAAGTCAGCAGGAAAAATAAATTTATCAACTTTTACCAGTATGTCTTCGATTTTTCCCTCTAGATGCACATAGGATCTGTCGGCTAGCTGTAGCATAACTGTTGTAAGACTTACCTTCTCGATTCCTAGTTTCTGGAAAATCGATTTAGGCATCAAGTTTATGCTTGCTCTAAGGTCAAATAATGCTTTCCCGACATAGTAGTTTTCGATGGAACAAGGTATTATGAAACTTCTGGAATCCTTCAACTTGGGTGGCATGTGATTGTGCAACATGGCCATGCATCCCTCTGTTGCGGCAACTGTTTCAAACTCTCCTAGCCTTGTTCTCTTGGACACAATATCTTTCAGAAACTTGGCATAGTTCGGCATTTGTTCAATCGCCTCAACCAATGGCAAGTTGATGTGGACTTGCTTTAGGATATCAAGAAACTTCTTGAATTGATATTCTTGCTTTTGTCGCTTCAACCTTTGTGGAAATGGTGGTGGAAGTCAGATATCTTCAATCCTTTCATTGGTCTAAAACTTGATTGACGGCATTGTCGGGGCAATTGGAGTTGCTGAGGCATCATTAACTGGGGTTGCCATGGTATGCTTATCGCTGGTTGCCGAGGCATGCTTATCGCTGGTTGCCGCGGCATGCTTATCGCTGGTTGTCGTGGCATTTCTTGGTTCAGCATCTGAGGCTTTGTCGCTGAGTTCATCTTGTTCTTTTTGTGGAGTTTTGTTTGATGAGCGAGCTTGAGCCTCCTTAAGTTGTCGGCCACTTCTAGTGGTGATCGCCTTACATTGCTCAAGGCCAGTTCCTCTTGCGACTTCAGTATCGCTAGGTAAACCTCATTGCGGTCTAGTATTCAGGTTTTAAGCAAATTGTCCGACTTGAGTTTCCAATGATTTGATTGTCGCCTCTTGGTTTTGCAATCTCATATTTGTCTTGTTAATAAAAGCATCAGTTCTTTTTATGAAATTACTATTCTCAGCCATATAAGATTCAGTTTTCAACATAAAAGCATTGAGAGAATTTTCCAAAGAACTAGATGTTGTCAGTTGTTGCTGAGGTAACTGTTGCCGCGGTATATTCTACTAGAATCCCGATGCTTGTGCATTCTGATTGTTCTGGTTTAGAGCATTGTTGGGATTACTCCATGAAAAATTTGGGTGCTTTTTCCAAGCTGGATTATATGTGTTGGACATCACATTGTTGTTCCGGTTGTAATTCCCCACATAAAAGCTGGATTCTGCATACATTCAGAAGAATCATGGTTACCACCACATAACTCACAAAAGAAATCCATTACCTTGACCTCCTATGTGTTGTTTGGTTTATGCATGTTCTGGACCATCTTGGTTAGAGTGGCCAATTGTGCCGAAACTGAATCTAATGATCCCAGTTCATATATTGTGGCTTGGCGTCTAACTCCTCCTCTTCTAGCAGATGGGAACTGATAATCATTCTTGGCGAGCCTATTCAGAATTTGCATTGCTTCTTCCGGCAACTTGTCTAGGAGTATGCCGTTTGCCGAGGCATCTAGCATTATCCTTGTTGGTGTATTCACAGTGTTGTAAAACATTGTTACTTCGTGTATGGGGCATTTGTGTAGAAGTTCTCTATATCGCTCCCAAGCCTCGTACATGGATTCATCATCTGTCTGCCGAAAAGAAGTAATTTTGTTACGAAGCTTATCAGTCAAATTTGTAGGATTAAATCGAGTAAGGAAATCACGACAATGATCAGTCCAAGATCCTATTGATCTGGCAGGAATACTATTCAACCATGCTTTCGCACTATCCCATAGTGAATAGGGGAATAATCTTAGTCGTAAAACATCTGGGTGACTCCTTGTATTTTGAATGAGTTACAAATATCGAGGAAAGATTTAAGATGTTGTCATGCATCTTCAGTTGCTGAGCCACCAAATTGACCAATTGTGTTGATCATATTGAACATCAGCGGTTTCAACTCAAAGTGGTCAGCTTCAATTTCAAGTATGACAACTCCTGGATTAAGTCCTTCAAGATCTTCTTCAAGATAGTCTCGAATAGTTCGTGCAAGAATCACTCCTTGCCGTCTTGAATAGTCATTGCTACTCTTAACCTTTGTCTGAGTCTTTGCAAGGTTCGTTCGATTTCTGGATCAAAAGGATATTCTGGTGTAATCTTTCTCGCCCTGGTCATATACCAATGCAAAACCAAAGTTTGTTAACCCTTTGAATCTTAAACAAGAAAAATAACAAGTGCAAGAAAATAAAAACAAAGTTGCTATTGCCAATCCCCGGCAATGACGCCAGAAACTTGTTGCGCGTAATAAGTGCTCCACAATTGTGCAAGTGTACACGTTGCAAGTTATAGTATAAAAGATATCGTTTCTACAGGGATTGGTGCCACTTCAAGAATCTAGTCTCTTGCACTGTAAAAAGTAAAAACACAAATAGATAATTGTAAGAGTTTTAACTAACAACTAAACTAGAAAGCAATATAGTAAAAGAAGATGTAATCAAAAGAGAGAATAGACCAGATTATCGTGAGTTGAGGAGTGATAGCCAATTGGATCATCTTAGTAAAAGAGTGCAAGGGCAACTCAGTTGTCGTGGCAACTTGCACAGCTGGGTTGCCTTAGCAACTAATCGAACGGTTGCCTGGGCAACTGTTTGGGCGGCTGGGCAACAACTTCAAGGATCGGCAGAGCATTCTTCAATGGTTTCTTCTTATCCATAAGTCGAAACTCTAGCTAATTGTGTATGCCTTGACAATACATCCTTTCGTGAATCAAAGGTAAACAACAACCAATCTTGCACTCCTCTTAGCCGTTGAAATCCTTAACTTATTCCTAAGCTAGATTAATCTTCACCATCAATAGATTGAATAAAGACCATACTCATTCGTTTCTTGAATCTAACTCTCCCGATATTAGATAAATAGATGAAGTTACGAGATCCTCTCCCAATTCACTCACAAACAAGAATAAAAACCAAGAATGAGTAAACCTTGAATTGAAAGTGCAAACTATTATTACCTAAACAAAATCCAATTGTTTCTCACAACCACAAAACACAATAACCTTAGTCAAATAGATTTAGTTCATGGCTAGGTTCAAAAGAAACACAAAACAAAGAATCCCTAACATAAACCTAATCGAACAAGAAAGAAAAAGATGAGGAATGGTTGAAAGCCCTTGTCGAAATCTCTCCCCTTTGCTCTCCCTTAGAGTTGACGGCTTGGTCCTAAATTTATAGGGCTAGGTCAAAGTCTTTATTGAGGAGGAAGTTAAGTTGGAATTAAATAGTTTTAAAGAATATAATTCTTTATTATATTTAAATTTCTTCCAAATCTTATCATATCTTCTTTAGTATTTAATCTCTCTTAAACCTCTTCATGGAAATCAAACTCCTTTGGGATTTAACTTTGTTCCACGTCATCTTGGGCTTATCTAGTCATCAATTTCGGCTGCCATATCATCTTATCCCTTATCGACAATTGCCCTGGCAACTAGCTCAACATCTCCTTCATGCACTGCCCTGGCAACTGCGTCGGCATCTCCTTCATGCACTGCCCTGGCAACTGGTTCCAACCTTATTTAGGCAAGTGATTCTGCACACACACAAAAACAACTATCAGCATCACCCTTTTTCCACAAAATTAAGCAAAATATGAAATCAAGCTTGTCCACCAAGGAAACAATGCAAACATGCATGAATGGCTAATAATGCAACTAATATGAGCTTAAGTCTAGCAATAATATGAATAAAAAGGGTGAATAAATTAGTACTTTTAGACACTTAACACCAGCCTTGACTCCAGAGAAAAATCTGCAGAATTTTACCTCCTTTTAGTGTGTTTTCCAGAACCAAAGACCTGCACGGAAAAAATACAATAATGTCCAAATCAGCATCATATTCAAACCATTAGATGCATGATTAAAGATGAAACAGTGACCAGTTTAGCTACTTATCACCCCCAACTATAAATCGAAACAACATTCAAACCAATGGGCCCTTTTTGAATTTGAAAGTGTAAGGATTTTAAAAGGAAATGCCGATTACCAATCCAAGTTTGCAGTAAATTAAGAAATATATTTGAAGATATAAAGTGTTTTTCAATTCTCACAATTGGAATTGAGTTGTTGCTTCAGCCTTTGGCTTGATGGAAAATTAGCCGAGCATGATTATGGTAGAAATCATACTTAGCATTTTAAAAGAAAATAAATGAAAACTTAAAAACAAGAACGTAAAGAAAAATAGAACTTTATAGAACTTAGAAAGCAAGAATAAAACTAAGAATGAGATATATTTTTATCTTACCCCGATGGGGTATTTATAGTTTTTAAAACCCTAAAAATAACCTAGAAATGATAAAAGATAATTCTTAAAAATATTTAAATTAAATCCTAAGTGATAGAAAGATAAAATCTTAAAAACAAAAGATAATTTCTAGTTTGAAAAAATACAATTGATCATGCTCGTCCGTCCTTGCTGACTAGACCTTCTGAAAGCTGCTGATTGGACCTTCTAGAAGCTGGTGGCTAGATGCCACGTCAGATGCTCCATGCTTAGAGTCAGGCCCACTAGTCCAGCCTTGATTCTAGAAAATAAAACTACAGAACTTTGTTCTTTTAAGTGCAATCTTCATAATCGAAGTCTTGCATAAAAAACAAACAAAAACATCCAAATCAGAAACATGAACATTAGTTAGGACATAATTAAAGATAAAAGAGTAATCAAACAAACTACTTGTCAAATTCCCCTCACTTATTCAATGCTTGTCCTCAAGCATCTCTCAACTAATACATCAAAACACAAGTTTTCATCCTTCATTTCACAATGTATCTAAGATAACCAAATGACCCAAGATCGAAACAATTATTGAAATAAAGAAACAATCAAGTAAAGGCATAACTAGGAACAATTTTAAGCAAAGCACGACATTCTAATAACCTGTCAACGAAGCAAAACTTAATACCCTCACAAGGATTCACTCGTTCCGCTCAAAGTGTTTGGGTTAAAGAATCGCTCAAGCCAGAACTAATCAAAACATTACCATAAGCTTGTAACTAAATCCAACCTCCACTACTAAAATTGAGCATGATGCAAAAATCAAGGGGTCTTTAATAAAGTTGTAACGAGGCTTAGGTAAAGGTGGGGAGAACAGAAAAAATTCGGCTAATAATCAAGACAAGAGAAACATAATAAGTTAGATCGATTCCACATAAACTCAAAAGTAAAGAAAAGAAATGCAAAAAAGGAATGTAACAATTTTTTTTCTTTTGTTCGAACCTTTTTTTCTCTCTACAGTATTTTCGAACTATTTTTTTTATATATTCGAACTATTTTTCCTTTTCTAATGTGGAAATGAATCATACAAAGGTAATCTTATTCTCTTGTCCTGAAAAATGGGTGAAAAAGATAGTCAAAATAAAAGGCTCAGGTTTGAAAATGTGAAAACAAAGAATGAGAATAAGCTCAAAAGTGGCTAACTAGGGGAAATGAATGGGAAGGCAATTTTGGGTAGAGAAGAGGTTAATCCTAAGTTCCCCTATCACATTAAAGCATCATATTCATGCATGTAGCCTCGACAAGTATTACGCTACAAGTTCTAGAATGTTGAGAACTAGTTCAACACACTCAATGAAGTAAAGAGTAAGAACGAAAGTATATGCTTGAAAGGCTCAAAAACTTATATGAGGTGGAATGTGTACTAAGTTAAGCAATATGTAAATTAACAAAGGTATGGAATGTCAAATAAAAATTTATTAAAAATCACTAGGCATGCCCATTATCTATCATGCATCCTAAATTCCAACAAAAGCAAGATCACAAGTCATAAGGAAATCAAAGAGATAAAGTGAAATATAGGATAAGCAACAAGAAATTCCAACATATTACAATTAAGAAAAAATCAATTTCAACCAATCGAATAAGCAAGAAAAGAATTTGATGCAACTTCTACCCTTCACTTAAAGCATATTGTCCCAATATGTAAATAAAGGCACAAGAGAGGGAATATAGATACTCCTCGTTCTAACGACGGCCATGGCCACGTTGGGATGTGCCCGGGCGAAGGTAAGACAGAATCTCGGCAAGGTTGGTTTCAATGGAGTCGAGGCGACCGTACACTTCGTGGATCTCGTCGTGCACATCCGACTGTGGATTCTCTGTCGATGCCAGCTGTGGCGTGGTCCGCTGAAGGAATACATGCTCACTACGAGGTGTAATGGTGCCGAGAGAAACAATATATGGTGCATCGGGAGTGTCCTAGAAGTCTCATCGTGTCCAAACACCGTGCATCTAAAGCATCCATTGCAAAAGTGTAAGTAAATTGTGTAGTGTCAAAAGTCAATGGAAAAAGACAAGATGCAAGATGAGTAATATAAGGCCCGAGAATGAGTGGGCGATCGGATCGAACAACACGCTCGAAAGAGAGGGCGAACCAAAAGCCCAAGTTTACCTTGGTACCGGTTTGCATACACCACAAAAAGAATAGTTCAACCTTACTTAGACATGACGTAGTATCGTTACGTTTGGAGTAGTTATATGCTAGAAAACGATGAATGTAACGAAGCGCGGGGCAGTGTATGTACCATCCTTTCGTCGTGCGGGCATTAAATGTTACACCTGCCAAGCCAGTAAGTCCTTCGTAAGCAAGGTTGGTATCAAAGTCCTACAGAATCTCAAATAAAGCATTTAAATAACCATGATCCATGACGTCCGTCACGAATCCCAAAGAAAAATTAAAATTCAAAACAAACATCCAAAAATATTGTCCCATCAACAGAAAAGAAATAACATCGGGTGAATTTACTGTAACAACAAGATTTTGCAGAAATGAAAATGTAGCGTAGAATTCAAAAACCAATTTATAGTATGAGCTACATCTAATCTCAGAGTATAAGGTCCAGCCAACGGAATCAAAATAACGTGCGATAGAATCCTTCAAATGTAAAGTCTCTAATGTTCCAATAGGAATATACTTATAGACTTGGAACTTACGATGCTGAATACTACTAAACCGCACGTTCTCAACATCATCAAACTGTAGAAAACCTCGTAATTCTTCTTCGACCGGGACAGTGCGACCTCTGCAGCGTCGTTCTGGATTCCCAACATGGTCGGATGGTTTAGCGAAGGGCATAGCACTCACGCCGGAAATCGCTGCAAAAGAAGGCAAAGCGGGTTGCCCAGCGTTGACATGAGACGACGAGGAAAAATCTGGTTATGCTAAGGATGTTCCCCTATCGAGAATCCAGTATGGAAATCCTCTGTGTAACCAAAAATGGGGCGGTACATTAATAATGGTTGCACCGAAATAGAGTCAGAATTTACCTCATCGGCCTGTTTCGGTATGGACGAGTGTATTGAGTAGGAAGGAGTGGCATCCGACACTGTTTGAGATAAAGCGGTAGTAGGCATTTAATGAAACGATGAGGACGAAGCAGGTTGTGAAGGATGGTACTACCGTGAATAAGAGGTGTTAGCGGCACTATGTTGTCGTGCTGCGCGAAAAGAACATCTGACGGAAAGGGATGATGGTTTCTATTGGGCATGTTGTTGCCGAGTGTGTGAAGGGGCGACAGTAGAAACAGGGACTAGTTCTGGCTTGTCCAGCGAAGACGTGTTTGCTGGCTGCCGTCGCCTTCTGCCATGATGAGAAGAAGGTTACGGAGGCGCTAGAAGTGGATCGAAATCTCTCGGAAGAGACACGAACGCCGGTGCAAATCGCCACTGGCCGACAAGGTTGATCGGTGCATGTCGAAGCCGGTGGGCTTGGTCTCTTGTACGCACCATTGTGGCTGGGTAGGTTGAAGGGTAAAGAAGATGAAGATGAAGATGAATGAGGGTAGGGAGAGTAGATGAAAGAGTGGGATCAGTAGGTTTTATTATTGGTTTTTTATTATTATTAGGCCTAAAAAATATATAAAAAGAAGAATTAGATTGGGAGAGGGATACTTGACCGGTCAAAGTAGATGGGAGCGTTTTGAAAATTGAATTTGTGAGATTTGGTGGGACCCATATGTGAGAAAAAGATGGAGAGGATTTGGGAAAAGTGCGGCTGATATATATTGGGAATAGGGAATTAAAAAGATGGGTTTTTCAATATTGTGCGCCAAATCCCACAAACATTCTGGCGCTACTTACCTGCATGCAACATCATCTCGAATCTAAATATATCGGATCTGCTAGAATTTATTCGATCAAAAATTTCTATGTACCTAAAAATATTAAAAACAAAAATAAATAAAAATAAAATTATATAAATAACGAAAAATAAAAACAATGGGTTGCCTCTCATTAAGCGTTTTTTAACGTCATTTAGCTCGACGACCTGATTCAGACTACAGACTCTTCCAAATTGAGTTCTTCGATTATACCAACTATAGTGTTTTTATAATACGGTTTCAACCTTTGACTGTTAACTTTAAACTGTGCTCCTGAGTCATCTTTGATTTCGATAGCACAATGAGGAAAAACCTAAGTTACCATAAAAGGTCCGAGCCATTTCGATCTAAGTTTTCCTGTAAAAAGTTTAAACTTAGAATTAAATAGTAGAACCTTTTGGCTGACATAAAAAGATTTAAAAGAAATGTTACGATCATAGAATTCTTTTGTTTTTTCTTTAAATATTTGAGCGCTATCATAAGCGTTTCTACGGATCTTCTCAAGTTCTTGAATATGCAATTTACGCGCTACACCGATTGCATTCATCTCCATGTTACATTGCTCGACTGCCCAAAATGCGCGATGTTCCAATTCAACCGGAAAATGGCACGGTTTACCGAAGACAAGGCGGTATGAAGACATTCCAATGAGACCTTTATACGCGGTTTGTTATGCCCATAATGCATCGTTTAACTTGATACTCCAATTTTTATGGTCTAGTTTGACGATCTTCTCAAGTATTGTTTTAATTTTGTGATTCGATATTTCTGCTTGCCTATTTGTCTGCGGATGGTAAGATGTGACAATTCTTTGAGTTACTCCAAATCTCTTCATAAGGCTTCAATTATTCGATTGACAAAGTGAGTTCCTCTACCGCTTATTATCGCCCGCGGTGTGCCAAACCTAGAAAAAAATAAAATCTTTTAGAAATTTAACTGTGGTTTTAGCATCGTTATTTTGAGTAGTCTTGGCTTCTACCCATTTAGATACATAATCTACAACAAGAATTATGTAAATATTTCTACATGAAGAAATAAAGGGACTCATATAGTCAATTCCTCAGACATTAAAACTTTCGTAGATATGAATTGGATTGAGCGGCATTTCATTCTTGTGACTAAGGTTCCCTACGCGTTGACAACGTTCACAAGTTTTACAAAATAAATAAGAATCGCGAAAGATGTTAGGCCAAAAGAAACCACATTCAAGAATTTCATGGGCAGTTTGCTTTGGTCCACCGCCACAAGAGTAAGAATGACATAAATTTAGAATTGAGTTTACCTCGTCTTTGGTGACACATCGCTGAATTACCTGGTCCGAGCAATGCTTCCAAAGGTACGGATCTTCCCAAATATAAAATCGAGATTCTCGTTTTATCCGGTTAACTTCAACTCTCGGCAAATCTAATGGTAATTTACCTATAGCCAAATAATTGACCATATCTGCAAACCATAGGGTAACTTTCTGCGTCACCATCAAGCTCTCCTCAGGGAATTCATCTTGAATCGACAGGTCGGATGTGGAGAGAGGAATACGACTCAAGTGATCGGCTACTAGATTTTCGCATCCCTTTTTATCTTTAATCTCTAAATTGAACTCTTGAAGAAGTAGAATCCATCGGATGAGTCTCGGCTTCGCCTCCTTTTTACTCATTAAATATCTCAAGGTTGCATGATCAGAAAAATAGTAATTTTAGTACCAAGCAGATAAGATCTAAATTTTCTAAAGCGAAAATTATAGCAAATAATTCTTTTTCCGTCGTAGAATAATTTTTCTGAGTCGAATCCAAGGTACGAGACGCATAGGCTATGACATAGGGCTCTTTGTCGATTCCCTGACCAAGGACGGCTCCAGCGCTTGTATCTGATGCGTCACACATGAGCTCGAAGGGGTAGTCCCAATTTGTGGTTGAACAATCAGAGCTGATACAAGCTTTTCTTTCAGTATATCAAATGATTCTTTGCATTTCTAATTGAAATCAAAGGCTTGACCTTTCTGAAGCAAATTGCACATTGGTTGCACTACCTTCGAGAAATCCTTAATGATCCTACGGTAAAATCCTGCATGACCAAGAAAGGAGCAGACTTCCTTCACAGTTGTGGGGTAAGGGAGTGAGCGTGTAATATCCGTTTTTACTTTATCAATCGAAATTCCTTTAAAATAAACAATATGGCCTAGAATTAACCCCTTATCAACCATAAAATAGCATTTTTCATAATTCAGCACGAGGTTAAATTCTAGGCACCGTCTAAGTACATTAGTCAAATTTAAAAGGCACTCATTAAATGAACTATCGTATACGGTGAATTCGTCCATGAAGACCTTGATTCCTTTCTCTACGTAGTCTGAGAAGATGCTGAGCACGCATCTCTAAAGTGTGGCGGGTGCATTACAAAGGCCGAAGGGCATCCGTCGATAAGCGAAAGTGTCGAAGGGACATGTAAACGTTGTTGTTTCTTGGTCTTTTGCCGTAGCTAGAATCTGGAAGAAAACTGAAAATCCATCAAGAAAACAATAATGAGATTTACCGGCTAATCTTTCTATCATTTGATCTATAAATGGAAGGGGAAATGATATTTTCAAGTTAATGAATTCAACTTCCTGTAGTCGATGCAGACTCTCTATCTATTATGCACTCGTGTTAGAACTAATTCACCTTCCGAATTTTTAATTACCGTAACTCCGATTTTCTTTGGCACCACATGGACTGGACTTACCCAATTACTATATGAGATTGGGTAAATGACATCTGCATCAAGGAGTTTTTGTATCTTATTTTTCACAACTTCCATCATCGACGGGTTTAACCAGCGTTGACCTTCTCGTGATGGTTTCGCTCCTTCTTGGATCTTTATTTTGTGCATACAAGTCGAGGGACTAAGTCTCTTAATATCGGCAATAGTCCACCCAATGACCTCTTTATGCGTGTACAACACCGTCACCAAGTCATCTTCCTCTTCTCTCGACAACTTATTTGAGATA
Organism: Hibiscus mutabilis; assembly: GCA_019671005.1. Lineage (NCBI taxonomy): Eukaryota > Viridiplantae > Streptophyta > Magnoliopsida > Malvales > Malvaceae > Hibiscus > Hibiscus mutabilis. Next base: position 16,092,875 of record CM033721.1, on the reverse strand, counting down.
ATTACCAAAAAAAGTTTTGTTTTCTCCCAAAAATGCGTATTTTAAGTGTTCCGGCAATTACTTCAAGTCGATTTGAGGGGCCTGCAAAATGGAAGGTAAAATTTTAGAGTTTGAGGGAATAAGGCGTGGATTAGAATCAATTGAATTTTTTTCTCAAACTCCCTGATTTCTTTTTCAAAGTCCTCCAATTCCCTACACAGATTATCAACAAAGTTAGATTCTAAAAACTCTTCAACGACAGACTCAATAATATCAATAAAATTTATACTAGCAACTTTATCTGGATATTACATTGTTTTGTAAATGTCATACTTAACAACCTCGCTGTCGAATTCCATTGTAAGAATTATGCTTTTTACATCGATTTTTGTATGTGTCGTACTAAGGAATAGACCGCGGAGAAGGATTTTTGAAGAAGTGTTTGATCGGTCGTTTTCCATGTTGATGACATAAAAATTCACCAAAAAATAAGTTCGTTTACCTTTACTAAGACGTTCTCCAAGAGTCCTTCTGGGCATATCACTGACCGGTCAGCCAGCTGTATCGTCACTTTCGTATCCTTCACAGGCTCAACAAAAAGTAAGTTGTAAAAAGAAAGAGGCATAACACTTATAGAAGCGCCTAAATCACACATTGCACGTTTAATCCCAATCTTACCAATTTTACAAGGAATAGAAAACATACCTTGGTCCTTTAACTTTGGTGGAAGCTTTCGTTGGAAAACGGCTGAGACGTGCTCCCCCCAAATTCACTTTCTCAATTCTGGTAAACCATCTTTTATTTGTGCATAGATCTTTTATGAACTTGACATATCTTGGTACTTTTTGGATTACTTCAAGAAGTGGGATATTAATTTCTACTTTTCAGAATATGTCTAAGATTTCCCTCTTCAGTTTGCTTATCTCGTTTTACGAATCTCGATGGGAAAATGGGTGGAATGGCGTAAGGAGATGGAGTGGGAGATAAAACGGATGTGCCTTGTATGGTGGGAGATAGTGCTTTCTTTTCATGTTTCTTTTGAGCGCATTCCTCCGTGGTTCTTGGTGCGACAACGATACCACTTCGAAGAGTAATAGCACTCACATTCTCTCTTGGATTTGACTTCGTTTAAGAAGGTAATTTTCCTTGAGATTTGAGTCGTCCTACTGTCTGAGCCAGTTGGCTCATTTGCTTATCTAACTCTTGTAGATAAGCCTCGGTGCGATTCTGAAATTTCTCTTGAGACAGTGCCAACCATTCGACGATGGACTCCAATGACGACTTCAGTTGTTAATACGACTGCTGTGGAGGCAGTCTCGACTGATATGCTTGATTTGGTCTCTGGTTTTGCGCATAATTGAAGTTCGGTTGATCCTTTCATCCCGGATTGTATGTGTTAGCATTAGGATTATAATGTTTTTGAGGAGGTCATGGAAAATTACCTAATGCATTTACTTGTGCAGCAACATTGGACAACAATTCATGGGATGGTCTGGCATCGTACAAATTCTGTAAAGTCTAACTGTACCTTTTTTGTATGCAACAAGGGATTGAACTATGTCAGCCAACTTGTCAATTTTATTCTCTAAAGAAACTGTACTTACCTCGTGAACTCGTCGAGAGGGTTCACTGGAAAGGCAAAACTATTGAGAGTTAGCGGCTATAGTAGAGATTAAATTTCTTGTCGTAGTTCGAGTCATGTTTACAAGTGCCCCCTCTACTTTTCGCGTTGACCATTTTCATCTCCATAAGGAGTAGGCCTTTGGAGAAGTATTGGAGAAGTGTTTGCTCCGATAGTCCATGTTGTGGACAATTTGCGCATAGTTTCTTGAACCTCTCCAGTAGTCATATAATGACTTAGTATCTTTTGTTGTATACTCAAGATGCTTCGCCTTAGTTTGCTCGCCTTGGCTGCAATGAAGAACATGTCAAGGAAAAATCGAGCCATATCAGTCTATGTAGTAACCGAATTGGATGGTAAATCAAATAACCAATCTTTAGCCATATTGGCTAAGAAAAAAGGGAAAGCACAGAGTTTGATTTGGTATTTGGATACTCACTGTGGTTTTGTGCTTAAACAAACCATGTGCAATTCCTTGAGATGCTTGTGCGGGTTTTCATTGGAAAACCATGATAGGTCGATAGAAGATGTATTAGGCCCGTCTTGAGGGCGAAAGGTGTTTCTCCATTCAAGAATGTGATGCACAACAGTTGTTGATGCTCAGGTGCCGCGACAAGTTCACGAATAGTTTGGTCGTTGTCTGCCATTGGAATCTGCTATATGTTGTCGAACTCAAAGTGTGTTTCAGTGTCAGAGGGTGCTTCTAGATCTGATTTAGATTGTTGTTGTCGTTGTTCTTGTTGTTGTCTTCTTTCTCGAAGTGTTTGGGCGTGTAGTCTTCGGGCTAATGTTTCGATCTCCGATTCAAAATCTACTAGTTCTCTCGGATTCTTCCTGGTCATAATTCAAAACAAACTTTAATCAGTAACTTTGCCAAAATCCCCGGCAACGACATTAATTTGACAAGCATCGCAAACTGTCAAAATAATTATCCTTAATCTCTAAAGAATTAATTAAATAGTGTAGTAAAGAGAAGAATGGTCGATCCACATGGACTAGGAGCTTCTGTATCTGGAGCTTTTGATTTTAATTGTAGCGAGAAAATAAAGTAAATGGGGGTTGATCAAGAAAGTAGAGAATAATTGTAGAGTAAAGAGAGAATGATGAAAGTAAATTTTGAGAATTAAATCGATAAAATAGAATAGCCTCAAGATTCGCTATGACTCATTTCCAATCGATCATCGAGTAAGATTTTACTCTGGATAAATGTCGGTTACAGCCTACAAGGCCCGACCCTTGTAACTTATTTTTCTCTCCGGTAAACCGATAATCCAAAATCAATTTTTGAATTTCAGTTTTCTGGCTAGACTAAACACGACTATCGCCGTTAGAATAAATCAGTTTAAAATCTGGAAAACCCCGACTCGGACTATGTTGTCTCAATGAAAATCAAATCCGATCTCAATTTCCCTTAGAGGACCGCCGCTAAGCGTGTTCACAGGAAGTCGAATATGCTACAAGACGATCATTCCTCCCAACTATAAATCGAAACAACATTCAAACCAACGAGCCTTATTTGAATTTGAAAGTGTAAGGATTTTAAAAGGAAAGGCCGATCGCTAATCTAAGTTAACAAAAAATTGAGAAATATAGTCGAAGATATAACGTGCTTTTCAATTCTCACGATTGGAATTGAGTTGTTGCTTCAACCTTTGGCTTGTTGGAAAATTAGCCGAGCGTGATTATGGTAGAAATCATACTTAGCATTTTCAAAGAAAAAAATGAAAACTTAAAACAAGAACGTGAAGAAAAAGATAATTTTATAGAACTTAGAAAGCAAGAACAAAACTAAGAATGAGACATGTTTATAGCTTACCCCGAGGGGTATTTATAGTTTTCTAAAACCCAAAAATAACCTATAAATGATAAAAGATAATTCTTGAAAATATTCAAATTAAATCCTAATTAATAGAAAGATAAAATTCTAAAACCAAAAGATAATTTATAATTTGAAAAAAAAATACCTATCTACCCCTAAATTACAAAACCCTAATTTTTGTTCATTTGAAATTCAAGCCACCGCCATCGCTGCTGTCACCGTCACTGCTGCTGTCGCCATTATCGTCGCCTATCGTGATGGTGTTAGTTCTCTATTTTGGTTGTGCTTTTTCTAGGGCATATCCAAAACAAACACCATTGGATATAATAATTCGACAAATATGTAGAGACAAAAGGACGTGATGGTGTTAGTTCTCTATTTTGGCTGTACTATTGAAACCCTAAGTAACATTAGATAGAGGCAACGGTAGCAGGCAGCGGCAACGGCAGCTTAAATTTTAAATAAATAAATATTTGAGTTTTGTAATTTAGGAGTAGATAGGTATTTTGATCTATGTTTAAAAGAAAATTAAAAATAAAATAATAAATTTTAATTAATTTATTTTTTAAATTTTAAATAATTTATAATTATACGATGAGTATTTTAAATTTTTTATTTTTATAAATTGAATTAACGGTGCTTATCAGTGCTCGTCGTTAGTAGTGCTCATAGATATTCGTCGAAACGTGACAACTCATTCTTTAATTTAATATTTCTTTTTATTATTATTTGTGGTCATTTTCAGTTCTTGCGTTGATTACAAGTAGAAGATAAGACCTAAGACTTTTATCTTGAATAAATGACGCTAGGCATGGGATATTCCAAGAATATTGGGTAATTGAACTTCGGACGTCTTCAGGAAAAGGAATCCACCCAATCTTTTCACGATCGCAATTTTTTATGAGAATGGATTTTTATTTATTTGTATCTCACACTAAAAAAATAAAATTTAAGGTTTGAGTTTAGAGGAAATTAGGGAAAATATATTGGGTAAACTACAACAAAGATAACTCAATTATGAGTAAAATTACATTTGTGTCACCCAATTATTAAAAATTACATTTGGGTCACTCAATTCTAGGTAATGTTACATTTGGGTCACCCAATTATTAAAGGTTTTAATTGGGTCACTCAATTATGAGTAAGGTTACATTTGGGTCACTCAATTATGAGTAAGGTTACATTTGGGTCACTCAATTATGGGTAAGGTTACATTTAGGTCATCCAATTAGTAAAAATTACACTTGGGTCACTCAATTATGAGTAAGATTACATTTGAGCCACCCTTCATATTTCAAAAATATATATTAATTTGTGTATTAGATTAATTAATGATTTCAAATGAACTACTCGAGTCTTAACGAGGGTATACAAGTGATTTGAAAGAAAAAAATGACTAAGTTGATGTATTTTTTTTAAATATGAAAGGTGGCCCAAATGTAACATTACCCATAACTGAATGACCAAAGTGTAACCTTTAATAATCGGGTGACCTAAATGTAACTTTACCTATAATTGAGTGACCTAATGTAACTTTTAATAATTGAGCGACTCAAGTATAACTTTAACCATAATTAAGTGACCTCTATTGTAGTTTATTCAAATATATTTTTAAGTTGTAAAGTTTATGAGTTCAAACTTAATTTTTTAATATTAAAACATAAAAAAAATAAAGACAAGAAAAAGAGAGAGAGAGAGAGAAAGTATTTTTGTCTTTCCAGGACCCGTTGGTTTCAATGCAAACAACGTATTCCAGCTCATACAATTATGATTGCAAGGTCCTTGGGGAGCGGACTTCTTACAATCAACATGGCCCGCAAACTAGAAAATTAGGTGTAAACCCACATTATTTTTATTAAATTTAATTTGAATTCGACTTCTATCTAAATATTTTTTTCATATCTCGAACTTGATTTGATAATATTGTGTAAACCCAACTTCAATCCGATCCCATCCATGAACAAACAAATGATCAAAATCGTTGGAAAGTATATCGGTAGTAAGGGCGTTCATTATTCAATTAAAACATAATTAACAGATTGAACAAAAATTTATTTCAATTAGTTAGATGCTCGGTCAGTTAAATATATTTTAAAATTTTGTTATGGGTTAATTTCATTTGAAACTGCTTAATTAATTGAATTGACAAAAAATATCAAATATTTGGTCATTTATATTATATATATTTTTAAGTATACACCTATCAAGATATCAAGAAACTTAACTAATTTTTAACCTTATATATCACTCCGATCTTAACTCAGACCCAAAAATATTATAAAAACATATTCTAACTTTATAAACCGGTACTTATTTCTGAAACAGACACTCTAATGTAAAGACCTCTAATAAAATCTAAATTAGTGTACGCCATGCAAGAACAGTTCCTCCAGCAGCTGGCCCTACATTCCTTGAGATTCATAATTTATAGGCTATAACGTAAGCTACAATATATGTCTTCTCAATTTCCAAGAAATTGCAAACACATTATGTCAAGGTTCAATTAAGATTTGATCGTGTTGGATTATCAATTAAGATTTGTTTTCTAGTCCAAGGGTGTAACCTTCGAGTTTCTTTGATAACTAACTTCAAGTATTTCAATTCGTTAAGGTCTGATTATGTATTTTAAACACAATATAAAATGTTCCTTTCCAATCATATCAAGCTTGAAATTATTTGATCCTTGAGCATTTTAAATATAGAAAAATCTCCTATAAAACCAAAAGATATTACAAAAGTACTTTCAGACGTTCCTGTGTTAAAAAGTATTACTGGTTGGTTTAGTAGGATGAAAGCCCTTAAGCAAAGTTAGGCTATTGAATCTTGGTATTGTGCATGAAGTAAGTTTTTTTAGTCCAATTATTTATTTTAGTTATCATGCGTCGAACATGTGATTTTATTAGTAATTATTTACAAAAGGTACATCACCTTCATTATTAATCTTTGGTGAATGTTCAATGTACTATTGCTTCTAATTCATCAAGGAATCCCTCATTCATCAATTTTCTATCAACTCCCACATAGAGGACTCTTGTTCCATGTTCATAATCAAGTTGTGTGATATGTTTGAGACAAGTAATAAAGACAACAAAAGTTAGGTTGTTTTACAGCTTTTGGCTTGAAACAAGAACTGTTCTATTAGTTCCTATTAGTTGGGAGCATAACAGATTGAATGGACCATGCAATCTTTCATTTACCGAGCTTCGAATGTCAACAAACTTATTTCATTTCTCGAAGACGATCCGTCATTACCCGGTGAAGAATCTGCTTCAAAGGGTTTATTGTAAAACAGGAAACCGGGTTGTTTAGGCGAAGGCAATTCATTACGACTTCCCAACATAAGTACAACGGATACATGCCCTGTCTCTCCTCAGGATGCTGTCGTACACATAAAAGGCTAATATGGATGAATCGTAACAGCTCAGGTAGATCACCAGTCTCTACTAAGAAATCATCAACAATACCAGAAGGATTGCCTTCTGTCCATAATCTCCATGCCTGCAGCGAAATTCAAACCTTTTAAGCATTTTTAGTTCAAGTGAGAAAACATAAATGAAAATAGTATCTGTTGAGATTTACATGTTCAATGAGGTTGCCGCTTTCATTTGCTTGATAAAACCCTCTATTCTTTCTTCCACTTATAACCTCCAGCAACACTATCCCAAAGCTAAAAACATCTGATTTTACTGAAAACAGCCCATCGGTAGCGTATTCTGGTGCCATATAACCACTGCAGAATGTTGTCAGCTAAGAAAAATGAAGTTGTTTGTTGGGATTTATGGATCAAACAGTATGGAAAAGGCATAAAAGTACACTTACTAAGTTCCAACTATTCTGTTTGTATTGGCTTCTGTTTGATCTCCTCCACAAGTTCTTGCCATACCAAAATTTGAAATTTTGGGGTTCATCTTGCTGTCAAGTAGAACATTACTAGCTTTTAAATCTCTATGAATAATCCTCAACCTTGAGTCTTGATGAAGATAGAGTAGTCCCCTAGCAATCCCGCAAATAATTTGGAAACGTTTGGACCAGGTTAATACTTCACATCTCGTTTGATCTAGAAATTATGCTGTCGTGTTAGTTCTGCATCTTATTTAATCACTGAAGAAGCGGAAGTGATAACAATGAGAGGTTTTTTTAATGATTTTCAGACCGAAAATGAAAGAGTCGAGGCTTCCATTAGGCATGTATTCGTAAACCAGCATTCTCTCATCTCCATGAATGCAGCAACCAAGAAGCCTTACAAGGTTCCGATGCTGAAGTTTGGCAATCAACTTTACTTCATTCTTGAACTCGTTCAATCCTTGTCCAGAACTCTTTGAAAGTCTCTTCACCGCAATTTCTTGTCCATTTGCTAGTATCCCCTGGAAAATTTTACAATATCTGAACGAGCTTTGAATAAAATTGTATACTTAAAAGATCACTATACTAAAATACAGAAACTTTCACCTTATAAACAGGGCCAAAACCTCCTTCACCTAACTTGTTACGAAATGAAAAAGTATCAGTAGATTGAGCTGTTGTACCAAACTCAAATACTGCAAGCTCCATGTCTTCATTCTCGTTTTAATTCGCTTCATCATTTAGATTCTTGTCTTCAACTTCATCTGAACACAGTATAAAACATAGAGTTGGAATTCCCACATCCATTTTTTCTATATTGAATATTGATTGATTTACATACATGTTTCTGGACTAACACCAAGCACTTGGTTTATGCACTATAAGACTCTGTTTCTTAGACCATATAAAAAGTTCAAAACCATCCATTATCAATTAGTTTTTGAAGGTTTCATATTTGTAAGAAATTAAAGTAAAAAGGTAAAAGGATCAATAATGTTGTTTAATTTCTTTTAGGAAAATGGAGTGAGATTAAGATTTTCTATCATTGACAACTTTTGACACTCATTTTTTGAAGTATCCATGTCTACCATATTCTCATACATGAGTACGGAATATGAGCTTCCATCTACCTTCCAAATTCATGGAAAAACTCCGGAAACTTGATTATTCTTGTGTTGGGAACACACTCTTATCCAACACACACTCGAGTTCGTGCAACATATATTAGCAAAATGACTTTGGTGTTTGTAGAAAAGAACAAAATGAGTACACTAATGAGAACCATAATTAGTATTACCTTTTAACTTTCTCCTACTACTTCTGCTAATGTAACATACAACTAATAGGAACCCCAAAAGAGCAGGAATTACAGTTGCAAGTATGATGGCAAGCTTCACCTTAGCCTTTTTCTTCAGTTCTGCATTCCATTATGTCAAGATACACAATTATTGTTTACTTATCACACAAGAAAACACAAATCATTTACCATAAGATGTAATAAGAACATGTTCTAGCTTTGTAAACCAGTACCTATTTCTGAAGCAGACACTCTGATGTAAAGATCCATGCCATCTGAATCTGATTGAAGTTGTTTGATATCAACCAGATCCCCAAACCACATGGCGCAGACACTACCTCCTCTTGTAAGATCTAAATTAGTGTAAGCCATGCAAGAACAGTTCCTCGAGCACTCAGCCTTGCATTCCTTGAGATTCATAGTTTTATGAACCCACGGATTTGTGATGGCTGGGGATTTCACTCTGCTTATTGTGATAAACCCATCCCCTCTCGGCAGTTCAGTGGCTTACTGCGTATACACCCTCCGGAATACTCCGATGAGTTCCATCTTTCCGGCCATTTCGGTCTGAACCCTGTCAAACATTGACAAACCGGAAGCTTGTTGTAATCACAGTTCCCGTTTGGACCACAAAGTCCATACCTGTCACAATTGTCACTTGGCCTCATTGAAAACAGCTCCCAGGTTTGATTTTTTGGGTTCCATGCGTAGCTTATTATTGCACTATCAGTTTGGTTCAAGACAACCCTGGGCATCACTGAATTGTTTTTGAGGGAAAATATGTAGTAAACCTCATTTTCGTTCCACACAAAGTCAGAATCAAAGATCGGATCCCACTAAAGCCATCGCCAATCCATAACCCAGTCAGATAGTACTTGTCTGAGGCCTTTCATTAGGACCATTTCTGGGCTTCCTTCAAGTTCTACACCATAAGTAAGATCAGCTGGAGATGGATCATTCCAGTTCTTCCAGGCTGAGAGTCTTCGATCGAAACCAGTTATTAAATCAACACCGATTTTCATCCCTGGTAACATTGTATCTGATGGATAATCAAAGCTCTGCCACAAGTAATTCACCGGATTATATTTATTACTGTATCCATTTTTGAGAACAACACTACCAGAATCCAGGAAGCAGCAAAACTGGAAACAATTGCAAGGTCTCAGTCGTCGCCACACAGGATGTGTTCTGAACTTGAAGCACAATTTCCCCACTACTTTCAATCTTCAACACACCAGTGGAATTTGTTTTTGTTCATCCTGTTTGCAACCCAAACCACAGTTTGCACGGGGATGCTGTGGTACCAGATTCCCAGGTAAAGCGGCTGTTGGAAAATGCCAGGAGAGAAGAAACCCATTCAAAGATTTTTGGTTTGGATACTAAAGGTCATGCCATCGGTGAAAATGGATTTATGGAGAAATTTTTCAATTGCAGTTGAAGTTTTTGAGAAGAAGATGAGGAAACAACAAACAATGTAAAATTGAAACCCATTTCCATGGATGTCTAGTCTGATTGTTTTGTGGTTGCAGAATTAAGAACACATTCCATTTGATTCAACATTCTTTTTTTAAAGGCTTTGTCAGCCTGATTGAACATTCTAAGTTCATGGGTTGACTATAAATGCAAGAGAAAATTTTTGTCTTTAATAAATGACTTATTCGAAGATTATCGGTTAAAAAACTTGAAGCCTTCACGGAAAAAATATGTACCACTGCAAACCACCCATTTTCCCATGATACTCCTTCCATGGCAGCTTGTTTTAATGCAAACAAATTATCTCAGCTTCTATAATTGTGGATAGTAAATTAGATTCTACTTCAAATATTTTTTTTTTAATTTTAAATTATTGGACTTGAGCTGTTTGAGTTTTCTTGAATTTAACTCCAATTAACTAGTCGATTCTTAAGTTTGAATCGAGTTCAGGTTTTACCAATTTGAAAAAAATTGAAAAACAAAAATTCCTTTTTTTTTACAATCTGGTCCTTAATTTCCTTCTCTTCAATTCTTTCTTTTTTTAAGTTTATTTTTCGTCAAATTTGAATCAAATGCTCCTCTACAGACATAAAATACATATGTAACTTCAATTTTTATTTTTCAAAACTAATTTTTTTCATTCAATTGAGTCCCTCAATTTTAACAATTTTCTTATTTCTTCAATTCCTTTATCATTTTAAGCTCATTTTGACTAAATTTGAACAACTTGCTCCTCAATCACTATTGAATACCTATCTAACTTCACTTTCTCTCTTGACAATAAATTTATTCTTTTTTTCAAATTAGTCCTTCAACTTTTCATTTTATTCAATTTGGTCCTCCGATTGCAATTCTTTGCAAATTATTTCTTCCCATCAATTTAGTCCATCGATCAATGAAAATTTTGTATGATCCTTTCCAAGCCCCATATTTTTTCTGCATGAAACTGAAACAACCAATAAAACTTCCCAAGATTTCTTAAATGAAGCTATGAATGTTGTAATTTATAGGTCAATTAGGTTCAAACACTTGAATGGTCAGATTTTGCATCATACCATTGAAAAGTAACACATGTGCATTTAAGAATCTTTCAATCACGATCTAATAATGCATGTATACGGTAAACTAAAGATGTGCCTTACTTCTATGGAGGGTCATTGATCAAATGCACTATAGTGGCACTATCACCCGGACAAAAATCTTTTGCCCATTTCTATGCTCTAACACTAACAAATTAAATTTTAAGTCCTAATCTAAAATTCTAAGCCCTAAACCTTAAAAAGCACACCCTACCCCTAATTTCGTATAGCCTAATCTTAAACCTTAACCCTAAACCCTAAACTTAATTTTTTAATGTTAGGGACACCGAAAACCGAAAGAGACACAAGATTTCAATTCCTGTCACCGCCAACCAACTGGATGGTCACGTATTAAACCACCCGCTGTTGCACTTCGGTAGCTGCGTGAAATCCTACATCATTAATGTTCAATCATCAGTTTAGTATTGCTTCGTCTGCTACGAATGTTCAATCATCAGTTTACTATTGCTTCTAATTCATCAAGGAATCCCTCATTCATCCATTTTTCTAATTCCCACAAAGAGGATTATTGTTCCATCTTCATAATCAGGTTGTGGTATACGTTTGAGACAAGCAATAAAGACAACAAAAGTTATGTTGTTTTACAGTTTTTAGCTTGAGAAAAGTACTGTTCTATTAGCTCCTATTAGTTTGGAGAATAACGGATTGAATGAACCATGCAATCTTGTTTTACCGAGCCTCCAATGTTGACAAACTTATTTCGTTTCTCGAACACAATCCGCCATTGCCAGGTGAAGAAACTGGTACAAAGGATTTATTGTGAAACAAGAAACCGGGTTGTTTAGGCGAATGCAATTCACTACGACTTCCCAACATCAGAACCACGGATGACATGTTGGGTCTCTCCTCAGGATGCTGTTGTACACATAAAAGGCCAATGAGGATGCATCGTAACAGCTCGGATAGATCACCAGTCTCTACTAAGAAATCAGCAACAATACCAGAAGGATTGCCTTCTGTCCATAATCTCCATGCCTGCAGCAAAATTCAAACCTTTTAAGCATTTTTAGTTTGAATGAAAAAACATAAATGATTATAGTATCTGTTGACATTTACATGTTCAATGAGGTTGCCGCTTCGATTTGCATGATAAAACCCTCTATTTTTCTTCCACTTATAACCTCCAACAATACAATCCCAAAGCTAAAAACATCTGATTTTACTGAAAACAGCCCATCTGTAGCATATTCTGGTGCCATATAACCACTGCATGAACGTTGTAACTTGTAAGATAAAGAAAATGAAGTTTTTTTTTTTCAGGGATAATGGATCAAATAGTATGGCAAATGGCATAAAAGTACACTTACTAAGTTCCAACAATTCTGTTTGTATTGGCTTCTGTTTGATCTCCTCCAAAAGTTCTTGCCATGCCAAAATCCGAAATTTTGGGGTTCATCTCGCTGTCAAGTAGAACATTGCTAGCTTTTAAATCTCTATGAATAATCCTCAACCTCGAATCTTGATGAAGATAGAGCAGTCCCCTAGCAATCCCGCAGATAATTTGGAAACGCTTGGACCAGGTTAATACTTCACGTTTTGATGGATCTAGAAATTGTGCATCCATGTTAGACCTGCATCTTATTTAATCACTGAAAAAGCAGAAGTGATAACAATGAGAGGTTTTCTAATGATTTTCAGACCAAAAATGAAGGAGTCAAGGCTTCTGTTAGGCATGTATTCGTAAACCAGCATTCTCTCATCTCCATGAATGCAGCAACCAAGAAGTTTGACAAGATTCCGATGCTGAAGTTTGGCAATCAACTTTACTTCATTCTTGAACTCGTTCAATCCTTGTCCAGAACTCTTTGAAAGTCTCTTCACTGCAATTTCTTGTCCATTTGCTAATGTCCCCTGGAAAATTTTACAATATTTTCATGAACATTCAATAAAATTGTATACTTAGAGATCACCATACTAAAATAAAGTAACTCTTACCTTATAAACAGGTCCAAAACCTCCTTGACCTAACTTGTTACGAAATGAAAAAGTATCAGTAGATTGAGCTATTGAACCAAACTCAAATACTGCAAGCTCCAAATCTTCATTCTCTTTATCTTTACATCCTTCAGCTGAAAATAGTATAAAACTTAGAATTGGAATTCCTCTGCATCTTTTTCTATATTGATATTTATATACATGTTTATGGACAAACACCGAAACCGAAATACCCCAAGCACTTGATTTATAGGCAATTAGACTCGATCTGTATTTTTTAGATCATATAAAAAGTTCAAAACCATCCATTGTCAATTAGTTTTTGAAGGTTAAAAAAGTTGAAAAATTTTAAGTAAAAATGAAAAAAATGATATATATACATTGATTTTTTTATTTTTTGAAAAAAAGCAACACAAAAGTTCATTTTATGAGGACCATAATTAGTGTTACCTTTTAACTTTCTCCTGCTTCTGAAATGTAACAAACTACTAAAAGAACCCCAAAAGGGCAGCAATTACAGTTGGAAGTATGATGGCAAGTTTCAGCTTAGCCTTTTTCTTCAGTTCTTCCATTATCAGTTCTAATCAAGAAACAAAACTAATAATTCATTACATTAAAAAAACATTTACCACAAGATGTAATGAGAACATGTTCTAGCTTTGGAAACCAGTACCTGTTTCAGAAGCAGACACTCTGATGTAAAGATCCATGCCATCTGAATCTGATTGAAATTGTTTGATATCAACCAGATCCCCAAACCACATGTAGCAGCCACTACCACCACCTCTTGAAAATCTTAAATTAGTGTAAGCCATGCAAGAACAGTTCCTCCAGCACTCAGCCTGCATTCCTTGAGATTCATAGGTTTATTCACCCAAAGATTTTTGGTGTCTGGGGTTTTCACTCTTCTCATTGTGATAAACCCATCCCCACTCTGGCAGTTCAGTGGCTCACTGTGTACACACCCTCCGGGATAGTCCGATGATTTCCATCTTTTGGGCCAATCCGGCCTGAACGCTCTCAAACATTGACAAACCGGAAGCTCATTGTTATCACAGTTCCCGTTTGGACCACAATGTCCATATATGTCACAATCGTCACTTGGCCTCTTTGAAAACATCTCCCAGGTTTGAGTTTCTGGGTTCCATGCGTACCTTTTTCTTACACTTTCTGTTTGGTTCAAAACAACCCTCGACAACACTGATTTGTTCTTGAGGGAAAATATGTAGTAAACCTCATTTTCGTTCCACACAAACTCGAAATCATAGATGGGATTAGCCCTTACATTCCTTATCCCACTAAAGCCATTGCCAGTCCATAACCCACTCAAAGAGTACTTGTTTAAGCCTTTCATTAGGACCATTTCTGGGCCTCCTTCAAGTTCTACACCATAAGTAAGATCAGCTGGAGATGGATCGTCCCAGTTCTTCCAGGCAGATAGTCTTCGATCGAAACCAGTTCTTAAATCAATACCAATTTTCATCCCTGGTAACATTGTATCTGACGGATAATCAAAGCTTTTCCATACGTAATCCTCCGGATTACTATCCTTTCCATCTCTGACAACAAGATTACAAGAATCCAGGAGCTGCAATACTGGATTCTCAACACTTGCTGTCGTATTAGTCGACCAAACAGCCGTTGTGTTCTGAACTTGTAGCACAAGTCTACCGCTACTTTCTATCTTCAACACACCAGTGGAATCGTTTATTGGGTTCATCCTGTTTGCAACCCAAACAACAGTTTGGTTGGGGTGGTTGTGGTACCAGATTCCCAGGTATCGGTTGTTGGAACTCCCAGGAGAGAAGAAACCCAAAGCAAAGCTTCCACCATTGGACACTAAGGTCATGCCATCGGTGAGAGACTCCGATACAGAAATGGTGTCAATTGCAGTTGAAGCTTCTGTGAAGAAGATGAGGAAACAACAAACAACGTAAAAATAGAAACCGATTTCCATGGATGTCTAGTCTGACAGTACACCATAGGGGAAGACCTGTCATAGTACAGGGTAAGTTACTCGCCTATTTATAGAAATCTTTTATTTTTTTTTTGGCATCTCTACTTCCGCGCTAAATAATTTGGTTTAACATCCAAGTTTATGGATAGGGTTTTGTTTAGAATTAGTGTCTAGAAATTGAGATATAGTATATTTTCAGGGTTTAATATTTAAAATTTAAAGTTAGGAACTAAAATTTAATTTTTTTAGTATTGAGAATAAAAAAAAGTAGAGTATTTTTGTTTTTTACTGAATATAAATCTTCTATCTTTTAGGTGTCCTTATTTATACCTCTACACTTAATAATTAGGGGGTTTAGAATTAAGGTTTAGGCAATTTGAGGTTGAGTATATTTTTAGGGTTTAGATATTGCTGTTTAATATTTAGAATTTAAGTTAAGATTTAAAATTTATTTTTTATTGAGGCTTGAAAATTTAAATTTATGATTTTTAATTTAAATACGTGCCTCTGCTTATAAAAAACACTTAAAATTATTGCTTAAAATATAACCCAACATTTATCACTTATCAATATTAGTATAAGATAGTTCTAATATCTTAAATATGTTTACACTGATATACATTAATATGCCTATGATTATACACTGTACTTGTTTGTACTTTGTACAACAATTACCTTTTATTAAATGGGTAATTATTTCATGCACGTGCGGCAAAAACAAGAAATTTCTACAAACGTCTCAATTTTAGGGTTTAAGGATTTAATTTATAGTTTAATATTTAGGGGTTTATGCATAAGAGTTTTAAATTTAGGGGATGCGGTTAAAATTCAGGCTTTATAAGTTAAAACATAAATATCTAACCATATTACTCTAAACCCTAAACCATAAATTATAAACCCCTACACTTAAACCCTAAACCCTAAATTAGACTCTAAACCCTAAAATTAAGGCCACAAATTTTTATTTTTTAGTGTAATTACATGATATATTTTCCCTTATTAAATATTATTGCCAATCACTGAACAATTAAATTTAAATTTCTATATTCACTCACCACACATTTGATTTAATATTTCTTTTTATTATTATTATTATTATTTGTGGTTATTCTAAGTTCTTTCGTTGATTACAAGTGCAAGATAAGACCTAAGACTTTTATCTTGAATAAATGACTATAGGCATGGGATATTCCAAGAATATTGGGTAATTGAACTTCGGACGTCTTCAGGAAAAGGAAACTACCCAATTTTTTCACCGTCACTTTTTTCCATGAGAATATAAATCATTTTTTTAGTGAATGACTCGTACTAAAAAATAAAATTTAAAGTTTAAGTTTAAAAAATAAGAAAAAAATGTATTTTTAAAGTTTAAATTTATAATTTCATAATTAAAATTTAAAATTTAATACTTAAATTTTAGTATTAAAACATAAAAAACACGAAAAAGACACATAGGACCGATTGTTTCAATGCAAACAGCGTATTCCAGCTCATACAATTATTATTGTAAGGTCCTTGGGGAGTGGACTTCTTACAATCAATATGGCCCGCAAACTAGAAAATTAAGTGTAAATCCACATTATATTTATTAAATTTAAAATCAATCTAATTTTTATCTAATAATATTTTTTTATAGATAAAATTTTTATATGTAAAATTAATTTTAATTTTAAATTTTAAATTTTTAACCCTAACTCTAAAAATTAAACCTTAAATTATATACTCTAAATTTTAAACATTAATCTTAAATTATAAACCCTAAAACCTAAACGCTAAACTACACTCCTTAATATTGTGTAAACCCAACTTCAATGTGATTCCATCCTTAAACAAACAAATAACCAAAATCGTTGAAAAATAGATCGGTAGTAAGAGTGTTTATTATTTGATTAAATTATAATTAACTAGCTGAATAAAAATTTATTTCAATTAATTAAGTATTTGGTCAGTTAACAATTAAATATTTTTTTAATTTTTTTATGGGTTAATTCGATTTAAAAATGGTTAATTAACTAAATTAACAAATTATATAATACATATATATTTTAAGCATACACGTCAAGATGTTAAGAAACTCAACTAATTTATAACCCTGGACTCATTAAGATTTCAAGACTCAACCAAATTTGAACCCAATGATAAAAGCTTATAACAAAGTTCGGTTAATTTGAAAATAGGCTAAATTTTGTTTAGTTCTGTAACATCTTAAAGCCGATACAGATGATCCAACCCAATTCAAAAAATTACATTGGATCAAATAAACAGCCCAATATTTTTTAAATAAATAACCATTTAAAAACAAATATTTAAAATATAAAACATTTTAATTAAGAAATAGATAATTAGAAACAACCTTACAAAGGATGAAGGTTCAAAGTATATTCTTAAATACGATTACAGAATACCAAAATGTAAATGTAGAGTTAGTAACATAAAAAGACAACATAGTGTCGTGACATACAATGCCCACTAACATAATTTAAAAAGTACTCTGAAAGTTGAAGCGTTGAAACCCTTAGAAAGGCGATGTCGATATTGGAACAAGCTCACAAAATTCTACTAGCCTACGAGAGGAATTAAATCGAATAATGAACATCAGAGTCCACTAATACAGAACTACTATAAAATATACTATTAGAAAAGAGATAGACGTATTTAAGTTTATCCATCAATTTCATTCTACAATGATTATAAATTAACGTAAAACTAATTGTATTTTACATAATGTAAGTTAGAGATGTACATTTTACCCATATATCGTACCAAAAGTGTGTCTAATTTTTTATTAAAAATTTTCCAAAATAAATCAAGGTGGAAAAATTTTCATTCGACAAGTGAGAATAAATGTAATTTTCCCTTATTTTTAAAGAATATTTTTCTTATATATGTTTAATAATTAGGTCCTTAAAATAGAATTTTTTATTTACAATTTGGACTTTAAAATTAATTTTTTTACAGTTAGGTTCCTATTTTTTTTTTTTACAATTACATCCGTAAAATTGATTTTTTTATATCTTTCAATCACGGTTTGAGTTTATGTATATATTCACAGTAAATTTTTTTAAAGATGAACCTCGCCTCACCTTTATGATAGTTATTTTGAGGGTTTGGGTGATTAAATACACTAACCCAACCGTCCATCCCTTTTATAATGTGGATCTCAATTATATATATATAAATAATATTTTTATAACAATTATAAGGTTATATTTTTTCATAATTGTTATTAGTTTAAAAAAATTTATAAAAACTTTATTATTTAAGCTATAAAATTTAAAACTTAAATCTCTAGCCCTAACACCCTAAAATCTAAACCCTAAACTATAAATCCTAACCATAAATCTTAAATTCTACATCATACAACCTAAACCCTTAAACCACAACCTAAATCTCTATACTCTAAAATTAAAAGACTTGTGTAGTTTACACAAGCTTGTATATTAAAATATTTTCCAACCATAGATTATAAACATAGTATAATATCGTGCAGAAAAAAATAAATCACCCCAAATCGAAAGCAGAACCAAACTGTTATAATTTCCCAAATCGAAAGCAGGTACATTTATGAGGACCATAGATAGTGTTACCTTTCAACTTTCTCCTGCTTCTGCAAATGTAACAAACGACTAACAGAATCCCCAAAAGTGCAGCAATTACAGTTGCAAGTAAGATGGCAAGATTCACATTAGCCCTTTTCTTCAGCTCTGCCATTATCTGTATTAGTCAAGATGCACAGATATTAATTAATTATTTATTACACTAAAATACAAAGAAAAACATTACCAGAAGATGCAATAAGAACATGTTCTAGCTTTGCAAACCAGTACCTGTTTCTTGTAACATCTAAATTAGTGTACGCCATGCAAGAACAGTTCCTCCAGCACTGAGCCCTGCATTCTATATTATGTATTTTAAACACTATATAAATCTTCCTTTTCAATGATATCAAGCTTGAAGTTATTTCATCTTTGAGCATTTTAAACATAGAAAAATCACATATAAAAACGATCGATACTACAAAAGTACTTCCAGAAGTTCCCGTGTTTAAAAGTACTACCAGAACCTGTTGGTTTAGTAGGACGAGACCCCTTGAGCAAGGTTAGGGGATTGAATCTTGGCATTGTGAATAAAACAAGTTATTTTATTTTTTAGTCTAATTATTATTTTTAATTATAATGTGTCTAACATGTGATTTTATTAGTAATTATTTACAAAAGGTACATCACCTTCATTATTAATCGTTGGTGAACGTTCAATGTACTATTGCTTCTAATTCATCAAGGAATCCCTCATTCATCAAATTTTCTATCAACTCCCACAAAGAGGACTATTGTTCCATGTTCATAATCAAGTTGTGTGATATGTTTGAGACAAGTAACAAAGACAACAAAATTATGATGTTTTACAGTTTTTACTGTGCTATTAGTGCCTATTAGTTTGGAGCATAACAGATAGAATGAGCCATGCAATCTTCTTTTACCGAGCCTCTAATGTTGACAAACTTATTTCATTTCTGGAAGACGATCCGACGTGGCCAGGTGAAGAATCTGCTTCAAAGGGTTTATTGTAAAACAGGAAACCGGGTTGTTTAGGCGAAGGCAATTCATTATGACTTCCCAACATAAGAACAACGGATGACATGCTCGGTCTCTCCGCAGGATGCTGCTGTACACATAAAAGGCTAATGTGGATGCATCGTAACAGCTCGGGTCGATCACCGGTCTCTACTAAGAAATCATCCACAATATCGGAAGGATTGCCTTCTGTCCATAATCTCCAGCAAAACTCAAACTTTTAAGCATTTTTAGTTTGAATGAGAAACATAAATAAGGATAGTATCTGTTGAGATTTACATGTTCAATGAGGTTGCCGCTTCGATTTGCATGATAAAACCCTCTATTTTTTCCACTTATAACCTCCAACAATACAATCCCAGAGCTAAAAACATCTGATTTAACTGAAAACAGCCCATCGGTAACATATTCTGGTGCCATATAACCACTGCAGAATGTTGTCAGATAAAGAAAATGAAGTTTTTTTTTAGGGACAATGCATGAAATAGTACGGTAAAAGGCATAAAAGTACACTTACTAAGTTCCAACTATTCTGCTTGTATTGTCTTCTGTTTGATCTCCTCCAAAAGTTCTTGCCATGCCAAAATCCGAAATTTTTGGGTTCATCTCGCTGTCAAGTAGAACATTACTAGCTTTTAAATCTCTATGGATAATCCTCAACCTCGAGTCTTGATGAAGGTAGAGTAGTCCCCTAGCAATGCCACAAATAATTTGGAAACGCTTGGACCAGGTAAATACTTCACGTCTCGTTTGATCTAGAAATTACGCTGTCATGTTAGTCCTGCATCTTATTTAATCTCTGAAGAAGCAGAAGTGATAACAATGAGAGCTTATCTAATGATTTTCAGACCAAAAATGAAAGAGTCGAGGCTTCTGTTAGGCATGTATTCGTAAACCAGCATTCTCTCATCTCCATGAATGCAGCATCCAAGAAGTTTGACAAGATTCCGATGCTGAAGTTTGGCAATCAACTTTACTTCATTCTTGAACTCGTTCAATCCTTGTCCAGAACTCTTTGAAAGTCTCTTCACCGCAATTTCTTGTCCATTTGCTAGTGTCCCTGGAAAAGTTTACAATATTTGAACGACCTTTGAATGAAATTGTATACTTAAAGATCACTATACTAAAATACAGAAACTTTTACCTTATAAACAGGGCCAAAACCTCCTTGACTTGTTACAAAATGAAAAAGTATCAGTAGCTTGAGCTATTGTACCAAAATCGAATACTGCAAGCTCCATGTCTTCATTCTCGTGTTTATTCTCGTTATCATTTAGATTCTTGTCTTCAGCTTCATCTGAAAACAGTATAAAACATAGAGTTGGAATTCCCACTACCACTTTTTCTATATTGAATATTGATTGATTTACGTACATGTTTCTGGACTAACACCAAACACTTGGTTTATGCACTATGAGACCCTGTTTCTTAGACCATATAAAAAGTTCAAAGCCATCCATTATCAATTAGTTTTGAAAGTTTCATATTTGTAAGAAATTAAAGTAAAAAGGTAAAAGGATCAATAATGTTGTTTAATTTCTTTTAGGAAAATGGAGTGAGATTAGGATTTTCTATCATTAACAACATTTGAACCTCATTTTTTTTTGAAGTATCCATGTCTAGCATATTCTCATACATGAAAATGGAATATGAGCTTTTTGGGAACACACTCTTTAAAAAACACACACTCGAGTTCATTTGGATTAGCAAAATGACTTTGGTATTTGTTGAAAAGATCAAAATGGGTACATTACCTTTTAAATTAGTGTTACCTTTTAACTTTCTCCTGAATGTAAATGCAACAAACAACTAAAAGGAACCCCAAAAGGGCAGGAATTACAGTTGCAAATATGATGGCAAGCTTCACCTTAGCCTTTTCCTTCAGTTCTGCATTCCATTATGCCAAGATATTGAACATTGTTTACTTATTACACAAAAAACACAAATCATTACCACAAGATGTAATAACATGTTCTGGCTATGCAAACCAGTACCTGTTTCTGAAACAGACACTCTGATGTAAAGATCCACGCCATCTGAATCTGATTGATATTGTTTGATATCAACCAGATCCCCAAACCACATGGCGCAGCCACTACCACCAGGTCCACCACCTCTTGTAACATCTAAATTAGTGTAAGCCATGCAAGAACAGTTCCTGGAGCACTCAGCCCTGCATTCCCTGAGATTCATAGCTTTATTAACCCAAAGATTTGTGATGTCTGGGGATTTCACTCTCCTTATTGTGATAAACCCATCCCCTCTCTGGCAGTTCAGTGGCTTACTGTGTAAACACCCTCCGGAATAGTCCGATGAGTTCCATCTTTGGGGCCATTTCGGTTTGAACCCTGTCAAACATTGACAATTCGGAAGCTTGTTGTAATCACAGTTCCCGTTTGGACCACAGAGTCCATATCTGTCACAATAGTCACTTGGCCACTTTAAAAACATCTCCCAGGTTTGGTTGTCTGGGTTCCATGCATACCTTTTTCTTACACTTTCAGTTTGGTTCAAAACAACCCTTGACATCACTGAATTGTTTTTGAGGAAAAATATGTAGTAAACCTCATTTTCGTTCCACACGAAGTCAGAATCAAAGATCGCATTCGACCTTAAATTCCTTATCCCACTAAAGCCATTGCCAATCCATAACCCTGTCAAATAGAACTTGTCTGAGCCTTTCATTACGACCATTTCTGGGCCTCCTTCAAGTTCTACACCATAGGTAAGATCACCTGGAGATGGATCATCCCAGTTCTTCCACGCTGATAATCTTCGCTTGAAACCAGTTCTTAAATCAATACCAATTTTCATCCCTGGTAACATTGTATCTGACGGATAATCAAAGCTTTGCCATAAGTAACTCTCCGGATTACTATCCTTTCCATCTCTAACGATAAGATTACCAGAGTCAAGTAGCTGCAATTCTGGATTCTCAATCTCAACACTTGCTGTCATATTAGTCCACCAAACAGCTGTTGTGTTCTGAACTTGAAGCACAAGTTTACCACTACTTTCGATCTTCAACACGCCGGTGGAATCATTTATTGGTGTTATCCTGTTTGCAACCCAAACAACAGTTTGCATGGGGTCGTTGTGGTACCAGATTCCAAGGTAGCGGCTCTTGGAGCTGCCAGGCGAAAAGAAACTCAAAGCAAAGCTTCCATGATTGGACACGAAGGTCATGCCATCGGTGAGGACTCCGATACAGAAATGGTGTCAGTTGCAGTTGAAGCTTTTGAGAAGAAGATGAGGAAACAACAAACCATATAAAAATAGAAACCCATTTCCATGGATATGTGTCTAGCCTGACTGCTTAGTGCTTGCAGAATTATGTACGCCATCCATTTGATTTTGGTCAGGCTGATTGAAGTGTGAACATTCTAAGTTCCTGCGTTGATTAGAACTGCAAGATAAGACTTTTGTCTTGAATAAATGACGGTGGGGATGGGATATTCGTAGAATATTGGTTAAGTTGAACTTCGGAAGTCTTCGGGAAAAGGTCGTAGACCGCTGCAAACCACCCATTCTTTTACGATCAGAGTTATCCATGGCCCGGTTTTAATGCAAATTAACAACGTATTCCGACTCCTACAATAACGATTGATAAGGTCCGGTGTGGCCTTCTTACAATCAATGAGGCCCGGGAAGTAGAACATTAGGATAGTAGACTAGAACATTAGGATAGTAGCCGTGACTGCATGATTGGCTGGTCAGATTTTTAGGCTTCTCTCGCTCGACATTATCCCATTATATTTAATATCGATTCAACTTCAGGTTCAAACAACCTAACTTCGATCAACCCGACCCGATAAACAAACAAATGATCAAAATGGATATGAAGTACGGGGTTTATTATTTTGTTTAAAATAAAATAATTGACCAAATTAAAATTTATTTTGGTTAATAAATTGATTAATTAGATGTTTGGTCAGTTAACGATTAAATATATTTTATAATTCGGTTATTAGTTAATTTGATTTAAAATCGGTCAATTAATCAAATTAACTAAAAATATTAAATATTGGATGATTTATATACATGTATTTTTAGATGAAAAAAACGGATCATTATCATATGCCTCATTAAAAACTTTCTTAAATTTAAATGGTGAAAAAGAGTACACATAAAATGATTACATTCAAACATACGATAACGACATTACATAAAATCAACTGACAAAATCATAACTTTAAGCTAGTCACCTACACCAGCATTCAACAAATTACCAACCGACCTAAGTGGTAAAATATAAAAACTAACGTCGAAGACCTCTGTCCCGGCCAACTTGGCCATATGATCTGCGACCTTATTGTCATCTTGGCGAATATAACGAAACGATGCCGACGACTGACGAGCACATAGGTCAAGAATATGTATAGATAAACCATACAAACCTTCGCAGGTAGATTTTCTCTGGACAATCCCGAGAGGCTCCATACTATCCGTCTCCATCTCGACGCCCCGAAAACCCCCTTCTCATGCACATTTTAAACTAACAAAGATTCCCCATAATTCGGCCTCGAGAATCGAACACACCCGCTCTATAAAAAATTTACACAATCCTTTATATTTAAACTATAAAATATAAAACTTAAATCCATAACCCTAACCCTCTAAAAATCTAAATCTTAACCTCTAGATTCTAACCCTAAACTCTAAATTTTAAACTATACATTTTAAACTTCAACATAAACCCCTAAACCCTAAAATTGAAAGACGTGATTTATACAAACTTGTGTATCAATGTATTTTAGGGTTTATAGTTTATTGTTTAAGTTAGGAACTTGTAATTTAAGGTTTAGAGTTAGGATTTATGATGAGAGATTTAAGTTTTAACCTATTCACCCTAAATCCTAACATTAAACTCTAAATTTTAATCACAACGGATGACAATAGACCCAACTAATTTTTTTATCCCTTTAAGATATCAGGAGACCCAACTAATTTTTAACCTTAGACTCATTAATATTGCAATACTCGACCAATTTTTGACCCAAAAGAAAATAATACTTGAATTAATTTAATATAACTAAATTAAAATTATAATAAAATTCAGTTAATTTGAAAATCGATCAAATTAACGAAACTTTGTACGGTTCAATTAATAATTTTCAAACAAAATTTTAATTCAGTTAACAGTTAATGAATTTTTTTGTTAACTCAATTTTCCTTAATTTAATTCGATTAAAGATCATTGACTTTTCAACTACATGATGTCTTTTTGACTTTGTCAAGAATAAAAAAGAAGATATTCATAATAACCAACGATGGAATAAGGGTGTACCCAAATAAGATTTCAAATTCGAAGTCTGTTAAAAATACAAGATGCTGTAAATAGAGAGAGAAGAATACGTATGAAAACCAGTAAAATGAGGGACAATAGCGGTGGAATTCAACCTCAATTATTGGTATATATATAGGATTAGGATCCACTTCTATTATATAAAACTAAATTAGTTTTACACTAATTCATGACCATTAGATTGGTGAAATGGATGGATAAGATTAACTTTTTACTTTTTTTTCTCAAGTGATAATTTTTCACATATCTTACTTCTAATTTCATCCATCTATTTCACTGGTCATGGATTAATAGTCAAAAAGAATGTGATTGGAAGGCTTAATAGCCAAATAGGGGCTCAAACTATACTTGTGGCTCATTTTTTGTGCCTAAACTATTTTAGCTCTAAATAGGTGTCTAAACTTTTATTTCGGTCATTTTAAGTGTTAGACTGTTAAAGAAACCATTAGACAATTAAAATGTGACATGTGGCATGTTTTTAATTTTTAATTTATTTCAATTAATTTTTAAATAAAATTCAAAAGTAAAAAAAATTAAAATGATCAGTTTTAAACTTTTACAAAATAGTCCCAAATTCATAACCCAAAATCCAAAATCCCCAAATTGCCACCATTTTCGCCATTGATTGACTTACCGGAGACCACCACTACCGCCTCTGGACCACCACGACCGTTTTTTCCACCAATAACTGACGGTAGGTGTGCCGATCGGCTTTCTTTTTGCGAGTTTAGCTTCCTTCGACTTTAGGAAGCCGATTGGCACACCTACCGGCAATGGGTGGTTGGGGGAATGGTCGTGTTGGTCCGACGGGGGAAAATGCTAGCCGGCAGCGGAATCAGTTGGGGAAGTTAGGGATTTCGAATTTGGGGGTCATTTTGTGAGTCTTCGAAATTTTAGGGTTTTTCTAAAAATAAGTTAAAAAATAAATTAAATTTTAAAGAGAATAAAATAAAAATTAAAAAATTATTTTTTTTAAAAAAGTAACGATAGTTAACGGTTAGGCACCTAAAATGATCGAAATAAAAGTTTAGGCACCTATTTAGAGCTAAACATTAGTTAAGCACCAAAAGTGAACCACAAGTATAGTTTGAGCACCTATTTGGCTATTAAGCCTAGTTGGAACTGCACCACCATTTTCTCAATAGCTTATTTTTTAAGTTTTAGGAAAATAATATAATTTTCCATTGCAATATCCACAAAGGTAACTAATTTGAAAGAAAAAAAATCAAGTAAAAAGGTAAAAATAAAGTACTGTTTTTTTTTTTTTAATATGCAGTGAACTCTGTTTTTCTTGAATTATCCATGTTCATCATATGCTTAGCATGGCCATGGGGACATGACCCTCTAATTACCCGCCAAATAAAAAGAAAATCTTAAAAAATTCGAATACCACATTAGAACGTACTCGTATCCAACACTCATTCAGAGTGACATTACATAAGCAAAATGATTTTGGTATTTGTAGCAAAGAACAAAGTGAGTACATTTAGGGGGACCATAATTAGTGTTACATTTTTCACTTTCTCCTGCTTCTGTGAATGTAACAAACGACTAAAAGAAAACCATAGGAAGGCAGCAATTACAATTGCAAGTATGCATTTAGGGGGACCATTATCAAGATGCACAAAATTTATTAACGTTACCACAATATGTAATAAGAACATTTTCTTTGTGAACCAGTAGAACCTGTTTCTAAATCAGACACTCTGATGTAAAGATCCTGGCCATCTGATTGGAATTGTTTGGTATCGATAAGATCATCGAACCATATGATGCAGCCACTACCTCCTGTTGCAACATCTACATTAGTATACGCCATGCAAGAACAGTTCGTCAAGCACTTGGCCCTGCATTCCTTGAGATTCATGTGTAGCTTACTGTGTATATACCATTCAGACCAATCTGTTGAGTTCCATCTTTCGGGCCATTTTGGTCTGAACCCTGTCAAACACTGACAAGCCGGAAGCTTATTGTTATCACAATTATCATTTGGACCACAAAGTCCCCATCGATCAGAATAGTCACTTGGCATGATTGCGAACAGCTTCCAAGTTTTAGTTTCTGGGTTCCATGTGTAGCTTTGTCTTACAGTTTCAGTTTGGTTCAAAACAAACCTTGACGTCACAGATTTGTTCTTGAGGAGAAATATGTAGTAAACCTCATTTTCATTCCACACAAAGTCATAATCAAAGATCGGATTCAACCTTAAATTTGGTGCCCCACTAAATACATTGCCACTCCATAACCAGCAGGATAATACTTTTCTGAGCCTTTCCTTAGCACCATCACCGGGTTTGCTCGGAGTTCTACACCATAAGTATGATCACCTGGAGATGGATCATCAGGCTGATAGTCTTCGATGGAAACCGATTCTTAAAACAATACCAAGTTTCATCCCAGGTAACATTGTATCTGCTCTGATGGATGATCAAAGCTTTGCCAATAGTAATTCTCGGGATTACCATCCTTCCATCTTTGACAACAAGATTACCAGAATCCATTCCAGAAGGTGCAATACCGGATTCTGAGCACTTGCTGTCGTATTAATCGACCAAACAGCTGTTTTGTTCTGAACTTGAAGCACAACTTTGCCACTACTTTCTATCTTCAACAAGCAGTGGAATATTCACTAATAATGAAGGAGAACACTTCCCTGCATTTGATATTCATCTGATTTTCAAGATGCTTATATTCAACATGCCTAACTCATCTTCAAGAAGTTGAGTTTGCAAAAGTTATTAATAAAGTGTGAAATGGTTGCCAAAAGTCAAGTCGTCTGAACTTACCAGAAATTGCTAACACATATATGTCTTAAGGGTCAAACAAGATCAAATCTTGTTTAATTGTTACCATTGAATATCCCCAACATTTACCTCATTCGTTCTTATATTTGATGTCTTTATTACATCATCCATGATGTCTGTATAAACAAACATATAAAACCTGCTAAATGCTCAGTTTCCTTGAAGCTGATTCACAACAATTCAAATATTCACTATTAAGACAAAAGTAGCTGTGGGTTATTGGGGCCACTTGTCCTACTCTATTCCATTGTTGTCTTCTCATAAACTCTCTCTCAAAGCCAATAAATTGTTTGACCATTAATTTGTTTTTACTCGTAGATTAACATTACATAGTTAGTAGAGTTCTTCAAGTTCCAAGTATATTTCATCAATAAACAACTAAAATTGATCAAAATTTTCTATTCTTTCAGTATATTCAACACTTTCATTGAAAGGACAAATTCAGGATGAAACAAGAAACTAAATGAGTACCAAAAAAGTATCAATGAAAATCCTTGAATTCATGTTCAAAAGCCTCCTCTAACAAAAACTGAGAGGCTTCCATCAACTCAGGGCTCAGCCTGAACATCAACACACAAAACTCCATCTGGTTAAGCGCACCATCGCCATCGAAATCACCTTCTTTCATCATAGACCTCAAATCATCATCCGTCAAGTCCTGCAACCCCAGAAGTGCCGATTTCTTCTTCAAGCTATCAAAAGTGATGACCCCTTTCTCACCGTCCATCAACAGGTTGAACCCATTGCAGAGCTCCCCAATCAGACCATCCCCTCCGAGCTTGTCGGCCATCACCGGCAAGAAATCATGGAAACCAGAAGTGTTCTGTGAAGCTGGTGGAGGAATTGCGGACATGGTTGGTGTAATAAAAAAGGAAACTTGAAGGAAGAAATTAAAGTATGGGGATTGGTGTTTTTGTGGAATGGAATGTCTGGGGGGACTGGAATGGAATATATAGAAAAGGGTTAATGGAGATGAGATTTCGAAGAAAGAGAGGCCATTGAAGGACAACTAAGATACAGGTAATATGGTTGTGAAAGGGGCTGCTGCTTCCTTTCTGCAAGGTTTCTTCTAGGAAGGTAGGATAGGGGTAGAATTGTAAATTTAGGGGGAAACTAGAGAGTGGTTTCTCTATTGAGAAATTGGAATTCTTCAAAGGGTATAGCTGGAATTTCATTCGTCTTGTAAATGATGTTCTGAATTAAAAATGTTTCTTTTAACCTTTAATTTTTTTTTCACAAATTTTAATTTAAATAAGAAGGGAAAGATGAACTTAAGGGAAGGAAGGAGTTATTTTTACCGGGTTCATAAATTATGACCTAAAAAAATGTATGAGAGTAAAGATAAGCAGTTTGACCAAATGTACTTATTCTAAATGCTTTTATTTTAATAGAAATAAAAAATATTGAGCAAATAGTAGTAAGTATTTTTCAAATATACCAGTGTCGGTACATCTTCGTATATATTCATATTTTTTTGAATTTTTTGACAATACACATCTTGTATGCATGGTGCTCGAACCTAAAACTATTAAGATAAATATCATCTACTTTTCTACTAAAGCCACTTATTGAGTTTAATAATAATAAATATTTTTAACACTTAGTATAATCAGAATAGAATCTTATGTTCTTTTTTGTGCTCATTTATATGTCCTAACACTAAAAAAATAAAATTTAAAAATTAAAATTAATGTTTAAGGTTAGAGGATAGGTTTAGAGATATGGTGTAAGGTTTAATTTTTAGGGTTATAATTTATAATTTAGTGTTTAGGGTTATAAGAACGTGAAAAAATAAAGAATTTTTTTTCGTATAACCATGAGTAATCAACTCAAATTACAAGCTCACTAAAGATATTTGTAGCTTCAAAGATCCACAATTTGCATGCACTCATTTTCACTAAAGAATCCTTTAACACAATGAAATCCACCTCTAAATAATTAATCGAAAATCTAAAAAAAAAACAAAGATCTCTTAAAAGAACGCGACATACAAGGTAAAAATAAGTGTTAAATAGGATGTTAAGTTGTTAACATCAAATTATGTTTAGCCCACACCAAACCCAAATGCTAGGCCCAATGACCACCAATACCTTAGTCCAAAATTTCTTCAGCCCTCAGCCAACCAACAGTTCCCCTCTCCTAGCCAAATATAAACGGGTTTTGCAGAGACCTAATATGAGGACGTTTAATCTAATTTTTTATGTTCACAATATCATGATTTGAAATTTTAATCTTGTTAAAAAAATCTAGCACATCATGATTATAAGGTAATATTTGTTTATACTTTATATTAACCCTATAATAAAACACACATCTTGGAGATAAATTGATTTAGTCCGAGACTCCTACAATAAACATTATCCTCTTTTGCACACGGACAGCTAATATTATCTCTAATATTATCCTTCCTAAAATCCTAATATTATCTCTAAGAAAATATATGCAATATTCACAAAATGGAAAATATATAAGGATTATAATGAATGTAAAATCAAGAGTTAAACATGCATTTCATCTCCAAATTATGACAGAAAAGTCTGGAAATACAAAGTTATTGACGGTAAGTGAAGTTTCTATTCTCCCCATGAAAATGAGCGGTCATCACTTTTTCTTTTTTCCATTTAACTCCTTTCTTGTTTCTTTAATCACACCTTTCAATTTACAATTGGCCTTTGGTTGACCACACGTAATATATTTAAATATATTTATCATCGTATAAGTATAAATTGTTAGTCAACGACACTTCAATTTATTAATAAGATTGAAATTTGATTTCAAGTTTAAGTTTTTTTTTTCAGAGATAGAATTTAGGTTCAAACATTGTTATTCTTGGGAAAAGAAAACCCAAATATTACGGCAGAACTCAAGTTTGAATATTAAAAATGACATTATCAGCGAGATAACTTAAAATGTATTTTATTACACGGTAAAGATAAAATCATAGACTCATAGTATTAAATCATAGTTATTTTTAGGTAACGTTCGCAATCACAACAGCAATTTAGTACTATGGGTAATGCTGATAATGATACAGTAATTTGGAAGTAACATGGACTAATTCTCGGGCTCAATCATTTATTCGTTTATTTTTGCCAAAGCTAACAGTTGTAGCAACAAGGTCTGCAATTATTGAGGGCTGCGTTCAAAGGAAACATGTAGATGACAGATTCTTTGGATACAAAATATCTGCTGACGCTGCATTATTATTTTAGATTATAGCTCTTGAAAACCGAGTATTTATGGCACCGGTCAGAAAAGGCTCCTAAGAGATGGGTTTTCCAGTTTGACATTATGGAGTTTTCTTATGGGAATGTGTAATTATAAGCAATGTTATCTTCAAAGTCTTCAAAGTTTTTTGATCTCATCAATGGCAGGCTTTATCTTGCTTCTCTTTTGTACACTTACATGGTGGCCTCGTGTAACGCTATCGATTACAGTGGAAAGCTTAAATGCTACCGGTTCAATCAGAGATGGTGATACCATGGTTTCGGCAGGTGGGATCTTCGAGCTCGGATTCTTTAGCCCTGGTTCCGGCACCAAAAGGTACTTGGGGATATGGTATGCGAATTTGAAGACGGCGGTTCCGTGGGTGGCTAATAGGGAAACGCCTCTCAATGATAGCACAGGTGTTTTACATGTTACCAACCAGGGAGTCCTTGTCCTTGTAGATGGGAATGGCAACAGTGTTTGGTCTTCCGATGCTTTACATTTGCCTTTGAGGCCTGTCGGTCATCCATTTGTGCGGCTCTTGGATTCGGGAAATCTCGTGGTGACCGATGGAATAGACAACACAGATTCAGGGAACTTTATTTGGGAAAGCTTCGATTATCCATGTGATACATTCATTGCAGGCATGAAGATTGGAAAGGACTTCAGAACCCGCCTGGACCGGTACTTGACATCGTGGACAAATCCTGACGATCCTTCACCAGGTATGTTCACCTACCGGTTCGAGCTATCCGGTTTTCCCGAGGTTATAGTAAGAGACAATTCCACCATAAGATTCCGTTCCGGACCTTACAACGGCGTGCGGTTAAGTGGGATGCTTGAAATGAAAGAAAACCCTATTTATACCTTTGATTTCGTTTTCAATGAACAAGATCTATACCTAACGTTCAATGCACGCAACAGTTCAACTCTTTTAAGGGGGGTGCTAAGTAGTGAGGATGGATCCATAGTTCCCTTCACGTGGATCAATCCGAATCAAGGTTGGATCCAAAATCTTCCACTTTACATTGATAACTGCGACCGATATGCATTGTGTGGTGCAAATGGCATATGTGACAACAACAGGTCCCCTGTTTGTAGTTGCTTGTCAGGCTTTTCACCAAACAATCCTGAGGAATGGGATGCAGTACCAGGCTCAGGTGGCTGCGGGAGAAAAACTCAGCTAAACTGCTCCGGTGACGGATATATAACAGTCTCCAACCTAAAAGTGCCGGAAACCAAACATTCATGGTTTAATTACAGTATGAACTTACAGGAGTGCAAGGACACGTGTTCTTCAAATTGTAGCTGTACAGCTTATGCTAATTTGGACATTACAAATGGAGGAAGCGGGTGCTTGCTCTGGTTTACTGACCTCATTGATATGAGGTACATAACCGATAGCGGTCAAGATATATATGTAAAGGTTGCCGCATCAGAACTAGGTAGGGAATATCCTCAATCCTTGAAACTTGGGAATCTTTTCCATACAGATTTAAACGATTGCTTGTGTTAGAAGGTAAAATATCGGATTTCCTTATTCTTGTTTCATTGATTTTCTGCTATTTGCCTTCCATACAGCTCAAAACGAAATCAGAAGACACGTAGCAAAAGCAAATAACAGAACAAGGATCATAGTGACGACGACTTCTGCACTGTCTGCTGCAGTGCTGATCGCAGTCCTAACCGTACTCTTGTTTCTGCGAAGGAAGAAAAACCTGAGGGGTAAAGCAATCATTTCGTTTTCCGATTCGTTTTCCAATGCTAATGGTGTTATTAGAACTGAATTGATTTTTTCCAATAGGTTGCACATAATATTTACTCAACTTTGCTATTTAACAGGATTGCTGGCACACCAACCAGATAACTTTTCTGATTATCAAAGTAGCAAAGAAGATCTAGAGTTACCATTATTTGATTTAAGAGCTATTGTTTCTGCAACCGATAACTTCTCATTCAAGAATATACTTGGAGAAGGAGGTTTCGGATGTGTCTACAAGGTAACTATATGATAAAATGTACTATGCAAACGTTCCGTCTTGTATATTCTTATTCAGCAATGATGAAACAACCTTCGATTATTGAATTTATGCTTTCTTTTAGGGTGTTTTGAAAGATGGACAAGAAATTGCTGTGAAGAGGTTGTCGACGAATTCTAAACAAGGAATCAATGAGTTCACAAATGAAGTTAAACATATTGCAAAAGTTCAGCACAGGAATTTAGTGAAGCTCCTAGGATGCTGTATTCAAGCGGATGAAAAGTTGTTGATCTATGAATACTTGCCAAACAAAAGCCTGGACTTCTTTATCTTCGGTATGTCTTTTATCCACTCCAAGGAGTTCATTTTCTCATATCCTTGTCTCAATCTCCTAATTAAACTACGTTCAAAGATCTAACCAGCAATAAAAATGGCATTTGTGAAGATCAAACTCAAAGCATGTCACTAGATTGGTCAACACGCTACCAAATTATCAATGGAATTACTCGAGGACTCCTTTATCTCCATCAAGATTCGAGACAAAGAATAATACATAGAGATCTGAAAGCTGCTAATGTGTTATTAGACTATGAAATGAATCCGAAAATTTCAGACTTTGGCTTGGCTAGAAGTTTCGGAGAAAAGGAAACGACAGCAAACACGAAGAAAGTGGTGGGAACATAGTAAGTACTGAAATACCATAGTTTAAACTCATAAACCTCCAAGCTTGTTTTCTTATATTCCGTGTCTGTTTTGCAGTGGTTACATGTCTCCAGAGTATGCAATCGATGGACTTTACTCGATAAAATCTGATGTTTTCAGCTTTGGTGTGTTGGTTTTAGAAATAGTGAGTGGGAAAAGAAATAGAGGATTCATTCATCCAGACCATCAGCATAACCTTCTCGGACATGTAAGTGTCTAACTATAAAACTCTTGAATCAAAGATGTTAGCTCTATAAATGCTAAAAAAAGCTTTACTTGTATAGGCATGGAGGCTGTTCTGCGATGGGAATTCAATGGAACTGGTTGCTGATACAATTAAACAGACCTGCAATCCCTCGGAAGTGCTAAGATCTATTCAGGTCGGCCTACTATGCGTGCAACGAAGCCTCGAAGATAGGCCAACTATGTCAAATGTTGTTCTGATGTTAAGTAGTGAAGTTCCATTGGATCAGCCTAAACATCCAGGATTTTTCAACGAGAGAGATCTGATTGTAGATACTTCTTCATCAGATGTTCAAAAACATGCTTGTTCTAATGATTTCGCAATCACAGTAGTTGAGGCAAGATAATACAGATTTCATGTAACGGTTGTGTTCTTTTCTTTTCGATTTGTTTCATCTCTTCGATATGATGGTTATCCTTGTAAGTATATATATGACTGACATTTAACCGCGGATGGTATACCTAGACAATTATTAACTGCTGCTGGTTACAATTAATAAAATTCATAATGAAATTATATAAAATTTTAAACTAGATTAATATGTTAAGAATCTTCAAAGGGCTTTCATTTGGAGATATTGTTCAATGCCAACCTGCTCTTAACTTCTGAATAATAATATAAAACCACTGTTTCAGACAATATACAAAGCAGAAAA
The DNA here is from genome assembly GCA_019671005.1 of Hibiscus mutabilis. Taxonomy (NCBI): domain Eukaryota; kingdom Viridiplantae; phylum Streptophyta; class Magnoliopsida; order Malvales; family Malvaceae; genus Hibiscus; species Hibiscus mutabilis. Next base: position 16,058,381 of record CM033721.1, on the reverse strand, counting down.
TTGATTTAGTTCTGAATCTTTTTTTCATTGTATGAATGAAACAAGGCCTAATTGATTTATCCAAACATATCATAATGGTATCTGTGAAGCCTCTATCGTGCCACTACTGATGTAATAGTAGACTCATATATCGATAATGTTTCATCTTTTACTAATATAGCATCAGCCGTATGAAGATTTCTTTCGATGAAAAACCGGGGTTGCTTCGGTTGGGGGAGTATGCTCTCACCAGACAACATTAGCAACACCAATGACATGTCTGGTCTGTCTATGGGGCCATGTTGCACACTGCATCGTACGAGTCGCCCAATGCGGTGTCGAGTAGTTCTAATGGTCTCTTTTCCATCCACAATCTCCATGTCTGAAAGCTGGAAACCACGAATGATGTTATTGATTGAAACAGAAAACAGAAAATGAACTGTTATAGTTCAGCCTTAGAATGTGTTACATGTCCAAGAAGATTGTGGTCATGTTCCGGGTGGGAAAAACCCCTGTTTTTCTTTCCTGCTAGTATCTCCAGAACCAAAACTCCGAAGCTGAAGACATCGGATTTCATTGAGAAAACCCCATCCAAGGCATACTCAGGTGACATATAACCACTGCAAGAGAAAATGTTAGATTGGAACTTTAAAAGGAACATGGAATTATGTACCAGACAAATCTTGCTTGTATACATACTATGTTCCAACCACTCTATTAGTATTGGACTGAGTCTGATCTACTCCAAACTTCCCAGCCAACCCAAAATCTGAAATCTTTGGATTCGTGTTATTATCTAGTAAAATATTGCTTGCTTTGAGATCTCTATGAATAATCCTCAACCTAGAATCATGATGAAGATAAAGAACCCCTCTAGCAATTCCATCAACTATATGCATTCGGCTGTGCCAGTCCAGTAATTTGCTACATGTACTATCTGCAACCAACAAAAATAAAATATCATAAAAGAAAAAACAAACTGGGCAGCAGGATACTGAAAGGGGTCAAAAAAGTTCGGAGATAGTAGGTTCGAACCGAAAATAAAGCAGTCCAAACTTTTGTTAGGCATGTACTCATAAATTAACATCTTTTCGTCCCTCCTGTGATGCAGTACAAAACTAAGAACAAGAATTTTAAAGGGGAAAAAGAAATAGATAGAATAAAGGCAGACAAAGAACAGAGAATTTGGGGGAAAGACAAGAGAGAATTTTTTATTCTATTTGACCGATGATAACAAACCTAAAACCATTTGGGATTTTAACCCCAATCCTAAACACCAAAACTTCGTCATTTTGATTAAAAGTAAACTAATAAAACGACATATAACAAAACTCCCCACTTGAAGAAATCCTTTTCCTCAAGGATTAAAGAATACAAACATGAAGCAAAACCAATAAGAAACAATGTTGAATCAATCGAGTCTTTTAAGTGGTTGGACCAAATATCAGTCATTGCCCCGTTTCAACTTGATTACTTTTGGCATAAGAGTTAGAGATGGCTTCATGAAAGCATTGGCAAACTAGTGTCTTTCGAGATCAAAAATCACCATAAGTGGTTCAAGTTTAGTACCAATTCTTGACCCGGCATGACGAAGTAAATATACCATGCGTACATAATGATCTTTTGGCAACCATCTCACCAAAAGTGTAAATAGCTTTTCCAGCTTGACCATTTTGTGCACCCTCCAATATCATTGTTGTCCATGAAACAATAGAACCACCACAAATTGCCTTAAAAACACAAGTATCATCCATGGAGTCATCTTTTCTATACATGTCAATCAATGCATTATTCACACAAACATCAAACACATAAGCTAAAGTCGAGCAATCAAAATATGTTCCCCTTTCGATTTTGTTCGGAAAATCTTTTAAGTGATTCGACCAAATATTCTTCATTACTCTTTTCGGCCTAGTTAAATGTGGTTTGAGAATCGACAATAATGCTCCTATTTTGACTCTTGATCCTAACTTTTCTAAAGTCTCCAGTCCAACTGAATTTTCTGCTATGATAATGGCATCCAATTCCACACTTTCCAAGACAACCAAGGCATGTGATAGAACAAGCAAAGGATCACCCTCAACATCGTTGGTATGCAGAAGTAGAATGTCTCCTTTCTTCGTGCGTTTAATGTAGTTTCCCATGACATTGATTATGATTTGTATGAACCTTTCATGATCACCAATTAGCATTTCCAACACTGGACCATAAGTATAAATTGCCAGCTCTACTCCTCTGTCTAAATCGGCAAAAACCTTCAAAGCATTGTAACAAAAGGGTACAACCAATTTAATTATCTAGTTCAAAACTGTTTCCATATCCCCTGCATAAAAGAAAATCCTAGTTCTCAAGGATAAAATAAAACACAGCTGATATTCTTCCTTTAAATGATTAGACCATACATTACCAAATGCTCTCTTAGCCTTAGTCAGAAACGACGAATAAACAGACACAAATACTTTCAGGATTACGTTTGCAAACGAGTTTCCTCCTAGATCAAAAATTTCCCCAATTAGTTCATAATTTTCTCTGTCCTGAATCGAATTAAAAATCATATACTGAATTGGTTCGCTCTTCAGTACCAATATGATATTTCTGTCTTGATCTAGCGTAAATCCAGTGCACAGAGACAATGGCAATCCAGATAATTTCATGTTCCAATCTTCTAATCTCACATTTACATCCTTATCAAACAATTGGTTCATTGAAACCTTGCTATGTTTCGGAGTAACATGAGATGGAACACCATGATTCAGATTTAATGTACTGGCCCATTGATTCCTAACCAATTCTTCTCTACAATGCTTGCCAACATAATCAGGATACAAATTACACATGAATTGAGTTCTAACTGATTCAACAATACTAACCGATTGAAGAGTCGAGTCGATCACTTCCTTTGGTTGCATATGCGGTTTGAAAGTACCCATCGAGTTACCGTTAATCGAACCAGTAGTAACCACCCAAGTGAAATTTAGAGCTCTAATTTTCCTGTTCGAGACAAAACTTTGCCACGTCAATTGATCCACTTGAAATTGGTCATTATAGTCGGCAGAAGCTATGCTTGGTGCTTTAACCTTCACCACACTTTCATTGCATTCCTTGTTTGCATTATCCATTACACCCGCAGAAGCTATGATTGGTGATTCCATTTTCACCATGCCTTAATTGCAATTCATGTTTGCATTAACCATTACACCCGTAAAAGGGACAGCCTCTCCTTGAGCATGGAGACTCATTTCCTTAGAATTATCTGTAGGTGTAACATTTTCAACTTGGTTGGTAGTAACAACACCTATGCCCCTTGCAAGTTGCGAATTCAAAATAGGGTGACGCATAGCCGAACTCAAACCAACCTTTTGAAATATTTCGTGCAGAGAGAACCTAACTGTCGTAGAATCTGTTGCAAGTTTTGTCCCGGACAGCTGAGCCACAAAAGGAGTCGTGGATGAAGCAGGAGACTCCCCATTCGCTTCCTCAGCCACACACAGACTCGCCCCAACTTCGATTGGTTCCCCATTCGACTCCTCAGCCACACCTCTATACACCACATCGATATGCTGGGTCACTTTTGATCCATCATCTCTTGTAGTCATTTCATCGAACACCTTCTCCATAGGCATAGTGTATTTCTCCAAGTTAATTTTCGGTGTAGTGGCTGCTATTAATGTTGTTGTCAGTGTCGCACCCAAAATACCTTTTGAAGCACTTGTTCTGCCTAAAATAGCTTCCATCAAAGCCTTCACCTCCTCCATCTCTTGACTGTTGGGAAACTCCGGAACACCTCATGGCGCAGAAAAAAATTATTCGGTGTTCGGTGTAATCCACCAGTGATCTATGTACAATGGACGAATTTGGGATGATAAAGGATGAAAACATTACCTTCAAGTAATCTGGAATTCCGCAACGAGTATAGGAGAATTCAAATCAAATCTGAGTTGTCACAGCAGCGTTCTGACCTCTACGTAGTCTACCCGAATAAAACAAACAATTTTTCTCTTCTCTAACTATTAGAGAGAATTTTCGAAAAAATATATGTTGACTGCTAGACCTTATGTCTTTATATAATATTTAAAAACCTAATTCTAATTAAATTCGGATTCTTTAAATATACAATATATTTAATCTAATATAATTAAATATGTAGAATCTGATTCTACTTTAATTAGGCTTCTTTTAGAGATATATTTAAATATACAATTTCGGTTTCTCACTAATTACGTGTACAACAAGTTTGTACACATTCTATCTAGTCGATATTTGTTCGTTTCAATCATAGGGTGTGACCCTTGTAGGTTCATGTAACGTTAGCAGTAATATCCAGAACAATTCTAATATTACAAGCAATGAGTGGCATCTAACAATACATCATTGCTACCTAAGTTACATGAAATCGTGGTTCGATTTAACCTTTTTTCGTGATTAACTTCTTTTATGTATTTTATCCTTTTGTCCTCACATCTAGATTGGACACAAGTCATCCATCTAATGTTTCTTGATATCTTGAGTAGACTATTATAAACGAATAACTATGATATCCCATATCAATTTATTAGAGCATGGTCATGCATTTTCTAGTGTCACTCAATCAAGTGACCTATGATATTACTCTTATTACGTAGGAGGAACAAATCCTATCTTGATCAACCATATTTCGCTATATGGATTGTGACATATCCAATATCAGTCTTTATAGTGTAGTCAGTTACGACACACGTTTGGCCGTATCAAAATATGTCACTCACGATGTTGAAATAATGATGAACTCAAATCTGAGGATCATACATGTAGTTATCACCATGAGCAATGTTGTGACTGTCACATAATAATCCAAGAAACATGCTTAGAGCGGGTCAGTCCAGTATGTCGTTCCCTAACACATACTTATGTATTGATTTTGACATCTCCATGTCAATGACAATACTTTGTCATCAATCAACTACATATTAGTCCTAATACATTATTGTTGTCCAAGCCCACAATAATTCTCGACTAAGGACATTCAAGAATAACTATATTATTCTAAGGACTTTATTATAATTCAATTTATTTTTAGATACACAGAATAAGACTGAAATAATAATAATGACTTCTTATTAATAAACAAGATAAAATAAGTATGTCTTTTACAACCATCTCATAATTGGTCTTTGGGCATACTCCAACATTGACGAACACCACTGGCTTCCAATCGGATGTCATGAATCTTATTAGACAAGGTTTTCTCAATTTTATCTTTGAGCTTCTTCTCCAATTCCTTGAAAGTTGTCTGTAACTTAGCCATCTTGTTGCGACATGAAAGTTTGATAAAATCTGAGTAGCATGAAGAATAGGGGAATAAGATAAATTGAGAGCGAAAGCAATAGAAATTGAAGGAATTTCAGAGAAGTAGGAAAGATTTAAGGGGGGAGGGGGAATTGGCCGGGAAAGATGGCTCTGATGCCTTTGATGCAGTACAAACTAAGAACAAGAATTTTAAAGGGGAAAAAGAAATAGATAGAACAAAGGGAGACAAAGAACAGAGAATTTGGGGGAAAGACAAGAGAGAACTTTTCATTCCATTTGATCGATGATAACAAACTTAAAACCATTTGGGATTTTAACCCCAATCCTGAACACCAAAACTGCGTCGTTTCGATTAAAAGTAAACTAATAAAACGACATATAACATTCTGATGCAGCACCCAAAGAGCTTTACAAGATTGCGGTGCTGAAGTTTGGAAATCAATGTTACTTCATTTTTTAACTCTTCAAGCCCTTGTCTCGAATTCATTGAAAGTCTCTTCACTGCTATTTCTTGCCCTACAATCAAAGTACCCCTTAAAGTTATAATGTTCAAAACGGTTAAATGGTGGTGAGTGAGATATGATTTGTAGAATACAACTTATATACCTTGTAAACATGACCAAATTCATATTGTCCCGGTTGTTGTAAAAATATAAGATTATTTAGTATATTTCAAAGAATCTGACATCTTTCTTTTATATTACTTATTTTGGGTTTAAATATAAAGACTTAGTATTAAGCTTGTAAGAGAATAAATATGATGGTGGTTTTGCGCACTTAAGATTGAAATCAATTGACTTTCCATGTGCATGAACTAGAGGCCTGATTCATTTTTATTGTTTTTATTATTTAAAATTCATTTTGAACTATTTATTTTTTGATTAATTTTGAACCATTCATTTTAAATTAAAGTATCTTTATTTTTAACCAGACATTTTATTTTTGATTGATTTGCCCTTAACTAATGGCTATTTTTAGATGTTCTTTTTGGGCATGCATGAAACTATAAATACCAAGCACATATGCCTTCAAACATCATCTAAAAGCATAATCATCTACTTACTTTCTTCTCATCTTTCTCATTTTAAACACATTTTAAAGTTGAGTATTCATTGGTTCTTTGCTCTTTCTGTCGCCTACTTCAGCAGAAGTGCTTGTTAAATCCTGAAGTGTACGTTTCACTGCGAAATATCCTTAAGGACATTGTCTAGTGCACGCCTCAAGCAAGTCTTATTTTTAACTCTTTTTTCGATTTACCAAACATTTTTTCTACACCAGCTTGTTGTTTGAGAAGTTATTAGTTGTCGTAGCTACGGTTTCAAAATACAATACAGACAACTCTATATCTTCCTTTCCATGCTCACCTGATTATCATTGAAATAGTATAAGATGAATTGAAAATGATTATAAAACAGAATGTTAAAATATAATAGATATATTTTGTTATATGGTAGTGCTTTTTAGATAGTAACTGAATCTGTGTACCAGTTTCTCTATGATTTATCTTTCGAACATACAATGAGAATGCAAGTATCGCTGTTCCACTGGCCACTATGACAGAGATGGCCATGACTCCTGCCTTTTCCTTTTCTTTTAGCTTTCCTTTGCTTTGAATATGATCTGAACGAATAGAAAAATAATAAGTCGAAAAAGGTTTTATGTTTGTAATCTGAACACATCTCCTAATTGTTTATGTCCAATTTCATTAATCAGACTAAATGGAAAACAAATAAGGGACATTACTTAGATCAGAAATGGCCAGCCTGATATAAAGGTCTTGTCCACTCTTGCTGAATTCTGTGATGTCAATTAGATCTCCGAACCACAGCAAGCAGCCACGGCCTCCCTCTCGGATATCTAAATTTGTGTACGCGGTGCAAGAGCAATTCTTCAAACACAGTCCTTAAGATCAATGCTAATGTCTGCCCAAGATTTTGAAGTGTCTGGTAATTTTACTGCAGTTTGCTTGAGAAAGCCATCTCCAGCATCACATGCCAAAGATGTCCTTCAAGCACATCCATCTGACCATTCTGGACTCAAATCCCCCGGCGATGCCTGTCTATGCACAAACCCTTCCAAGCATGTACAAGGAGGAGACTCTTCGGGGCTACAACTAGCATATTATCCACAATCGGTATAGATTGAACCATGATCCGCTTTTGAGGAGGGTACCAATTTTCGAGCGTGGTGGGGTGCAAACCCTTCCCCACACCTAACCAACTCCCGAACCTAATTTATCTCTGGTTTATTTTTTTGATATCCGATTGTAGCGACTAAAAAATCCATTCAAGTGTTCCCTCGCTTCGAAGAATTTTGATTTCGGGGGAATTTTAGAAAAAAATCTCGTATTTTTAATGAAAACAAAGAAGTCGCCACCGATCACTTGGATAAGGTAGTCCGGACACAAAAAAATAAAATTAGAGATTTAAAAAGGGTTTGAGAGTCGGTTACGTACGGGGAAGAATTAACAAACCCACAACGCTCAAAATTGGTACCTAAGGGTTCGTATCGTAAATGCAAAGAAAATTTAAAATTCGATTTAATTCAATATCTAATCCCTAAAATGAATGCATGAGCATACGAATCAACCACCTAACTCACAACCCACGATACCAAAGGAGATGACGCCTGAAGACTCAGGACGACACTCCCACTAGAATATCGGAACCTCAAGCACTAAACTAAATTAATGCAATAAGTAAATATGAACAATTAAGATGCATGAATAATTTAAATATATTATCGTAAATAAAAGGCAAAACATAAATAAAATAAAGCGCACGCACGCGCGCATACACAAGGATGTAATAATAATAAATATAATAGTAGCATATATTACATATATTAAACATATAAAATAGTGTAATATACACAAAAACAGTATGAAAAATACATATTATATATATATATATATCATACATTATATAAACTACACTTACAACACAAAGAGTAATGTAAGTAAAAAAAGGGTTTACATGTTTAAAAGCATATATACGTAATAATCTTAATGATATTGATAAATAAAGAAAAGGTACACAGTGCATAAAAAACGGGTACAAATTTAAAATAGATATAATATTTCCATATATATAATAAGATGTAATGTAAGATATAAATATGGTAAAAGGGTATGGAAAAATATGAACTCTTCAGATGTTAGTAGATAAAACTTCATCTATAATAAATATGAATTAAGATATTACCAAAAACAAATTAAATGAAATAGACAATTTACTTATATATTAATATTAAAAGGGTAACACAATATTCATTACTAGGAAAAAATAGTTGCTAGAAACAATTATACCACAAATATATGATCAGAATAGATGCATAAATCATACCATGTAAATTAAATCTAATCAATTAAATGACATGAACAAGGGTTAGATAATAAGAAAATAAAATGCAAAGGCTATAGTATTAAAAAAAGAACTCAGAATAGGGACTAAATTGAAAGATTCTATGAAAACACAGGACCGTGGGAAGGATCTCGAATGGCAGAAGGACTGCGGGGGTAATTTTCAAAACACAGAGGGATTTATGTGGGTATTATCCCTTTTAAAAATTTTAAATGGGTATAAATAACATTATTTGATAAAAAAAGATCCATTTTATCATATTTTTTGCAAAACCCCTTTCCCCTAAATCGAAATCCTCTAAAAACCAATCCAAAAACTCAAAAACCGATGGCCTCCGTCGTGCCGTATGCCGCTCACTGGCAGCGGTAAAACTCGAAAATAACCCTAAAATCACAATTTCTTCTTCCTAACCTTGAATCTGGCCTTAGACTTTCAAAACAAAACTCCATTCCCCTTTTTATTTTTTAAAACCGAGAGTTTTTCGAAGGGATAAGAAGGAAAATGGACCGGTTCTATTCATCGACGCACCACCCTCGGCCGCCAGAGGCAACGGATGCCCAGAACACAGAGAAAGGTATCACCTTTCCCTTCTCTCTTTTATTTTTTCTTTCAATTTTTATCTGATGCAAAAATTAAAAAAGGAAGATGTATACCTCTGAAAATATTTGCTCTTTTTTTTATTTCATCTAAATCTGAGTACATTGGGTTGTTTACATCATTTTATATCCAATTTCTTTTGCTATACAGAATAAGCAACATTAAATGATTATAATGTGGCTGACTTTATACTGACATCCCGTTGTTTCTTTATTATTTTTCTTCTACCCGATGGTTGGAAAACTGGTGAACGAGCGACGTCCTTGGTCAGCGATTTTCTGGCGACGAGGCCACGTGGACGGAGGAGGAATGGTGGTCGTTGATGGAGTCACGTGGCAGCAATCGGTGAAGAGAAGCCTTGGCGTGTGGCGCGTGGAAACTCCAACAGACTCGGGCGGTGGCTTCACGCGCACGTAAGGTTGTTGGGAGGTCACTCTCGGTTTGATCTGGATCGTCAGATCAGATCTTGATATGATGGTGGAGATTAAGATAAGGGGTTAGATTAGGTTTAGGGTTTTTTAATATTTGGGTCAAATGGGCCTTGTGCATATTATTATTATCATTTGTAATGGACTCAAACACTATAATTTAATTGGGCTTTTTATTATCATATGATCTGTTTTTAATTTCTTTTAATTTTTTAAAATAACAATAATAATATAGAAACCAGATAAAAATGAGTGATTACAGTTGTCCCTCTTTGCTTATTCTTGTGAAACGAGAATAGAGCAAAGATCATAAGCACTCATTTTTATCTTACTTCCCCGTTCCAAGCTTTGGAATCGCGAGTTCTTCTGGAACTTTTCGTTTTTCCTCGACCAATTCTTCAAGCCACAAGTATCTAACTCTTAGTCTTGAGGCAACATCCTTAGAAAATGACCAAATCAAAGGATTCTCATGAAATGGTCAAATTAAGAAATTTGGGTTGTTAAAGGCAACATCCTTTTGGAAGGATTTAGAAATTAAGCAATTTTGGTTTGAAGAAAAACATTCTTATGGAAGGATTTAGATATTAAGAAATTTGAGTTTTAAGGAAAAAAACATCATTATGGAAGGATTTAAAAATCAAGAAATTTGAGTTTGAAGAAAAACATCCTTATGGAAGGATTTAAAAATTAAGAAAATTGAGTTTTAAGGAAAACATCCTAATGGAAGGATTTAAAATTGAGAAATTTGAGTTTTAAGGAAAACATCCTTATGGAAGGATTTAGAAATTAAGAAATTTTGGTTTTAAGGAAAACATCCTTATGGAAGGATTTAGAAATTAAGAAATTTGAGTTTTAAGGAAAATATCCTTATAGAAGGATTTAAAAATTAAGAAATTTGAGTTTTAAGGAAAACATCATTATGGAAGGATTTATAAATTAAGCAATTTGAGTTTTGAAGGAAAACATCCTTATGGAAGGATTTAAAAATTAAGAAATTTGGTTTTAAGGAAAACATCTTTATGGAAGGATTTAAAAATTAAGAAATTTGAGTTTTAAGGAAAATATCCTTATGGAAGGATTTAAAAATTAAGAAATTTGAGTTTTAAGGAAACCATCCTTATTGAAGGATTAAGCAATTTTGGTTTTACGAAAAACATCCTTATAGAAGGATTTAGAAATTAAGAAATTTGTTTTTAAAAAAAAAACATCCTTATGAATGGATTAATTTAGGAATTTGGTTTTAAGGAAAACATCCTTATTAAGGAATTTGTTATAAGCATAACATCCTTATAGAATGATAAATTAACAAGTCTGTGTTTTAATAAAAACGGTATCTCGTTTTGAGACTACCAAAAGGAGAAAATATCATTGTGGAAAGATTTGGTTAAAATATTATTTTACGGAAAACAGATCCTTATGGAAGGATTAAATTAAGAAAAATATTCTTAGGAAAGGATCGAAGTTAAAACCTCGTTTTATGAAAAATGAATCCTTATATATTAAGGATAACATCTTTAGGTAAGGATCGGCGGCTAAGAAATTTGATTTTAATAAAAACGGTACCTCACTTTGAGACTACCAAAAGAAATCCTTGGAATGCATTGTAACAACGTAAACGACACTCAAGCGCGTCTTCTTGGTCGATGCAGAGGTGCACGAAGTCCTTGTCGAAGTCGTCTTTTCGAATACCGCTTGCCCGACTTCCTATTTAAATGCTTTATGATAATGTCTAGATGATGCATGAACATATTTTATGATGCAAAGGTGCAACATATTCATGTAAACTTGTGTTCGCATTAAGGATGCAAAGCTACATGCATTTTTTGTTAAATTTTTCTTTTTCTGTTTTTCTTTTTGTTCTTCTTTCGCTTCTTCTCTTCTTCTTTTTTCGAGGTAGGTAAGCTTCACCTTGGGACTACAACCATTCTTCATTCCTGTGCCCATTAGTCAAATTCTTTTATCTTTGTGCCATTTTTGGTCTATTCTGATTCGAACTCCTATACGTAGAAGATCTTTGTTGTTTCACGGGAAATGATGCCTCACTCAACTTGAATTCTTGTGAGATTTTCTTGATTTTTCATGAACAATGATGTACCACTCACTTTTGATTCAACCCATTTATTTTTTTTGACCCATCACACGGAGTCTCCATCTATCTTCACATCAGGGCAAGCAAAATGCCTCAACTCCCGAACTCATCTTTAAGTTTAATCTTCTTTGTTTGAACTCATTCAACCCATGCTTTAAATCTTAGTACAAAGTAATGCAAAAGGGCATTTTACTTGTGTTTGTTTCAATACAAGAAAAATGATGACAATATTTGAAAAATGGTAGTCATTTGCCAAACATTTCAAAAAAAAAACAATGTTTGAAAAAACGGTAAATATTTTTGAAATCAAAATTTGGAAAAAATGTCAGACATTTTTGAAAACCAATGTTTGGAACAAAATGGTAAATATTTTAAGAATCAAAATTTGGGGAAAATGAGAAACATTAAAAAAAACAATGTTTGCCCCACAATATCAAATAAAATGACAAATTTTCTTTTAGTTGACAAAGATCAACCCAAATGAAATGTATGTTTAGAAAATCGTGGTTGCGATGTATGTACATACCAAGCTAGATTAAATGCCCCGAATATCAAGTGCAGGAGCTACTTTAAGATAATTCTGATGATTGCCCCCAGCATATCATGTGTCTAGGAGACCTCAAAAGCTGAATCGATATCTGAATATGTGAGGTACCTTTCGAGTTACTTTGGTCATTAACCAATTTAGAACTACACTTGGTTAGGCTTCACCTTTAAATTATTATTTCTTTATCTTATTTCTTTCTTGTTTGGGGAATTCAACTCATTACATTCTTTTGGCTCGAGAATAATGATGGAGCAAAAAACAATACCCCAAGTTACTCAACATTGTCATGATTTGAAAATATTACCATCACTCATGAAGATAAAGGTTTAGACTTGGATGGTGCATTGCAGCCTTATTTGCCCCATTGCTTCAGTGGAGTGCCCCAAAGTTGTCACACACTTACTCGAAAATGTCTCTTTAAGAGACTTCGAACATGCCTATTACCGGGCCTCGAACATACCTATTACCAAGCTTTGAACATAGGAGTTCCTTTTTATACCTCAATATTTCTTTTATTTTCTTATCTTTTCTCTCTTTCTCTTTCTCTTTCTCTTTTCCTTTGATCTCTTTTAATTTTGAAAGATTTTTCGTTATGTTCTCAAGTAAATTAAATTATTTTTCCATGTGGTCATTACTGACTGACCAAATTAATTCAGAATGTAAGCACATATTCGTCATCTCCGCAGCCTTCGGTTTCTGCTAAACACAGGCTGCTCGAAATCCTTATCAGGGTCAAAAACAATGTCCCTTATGCAATTGATATACGGGGACCCAATAAGCAAATATGTACATGTGTATTGAAAAAATGTGTATATGCGAATGGGAGAACAAAATTACCCCATAACAATGAATAAAATGTTTTAAAGAATCAAAGAATACAAAAATGTTTTCTAAATAAGAATAAAGAAAATGCTATTTTTCATTCTGACAAAATACATAGACTTGTGTCATTACAAAATATTTCTACTACTTTAGGGCTTAAGCTATAGTATTTATCCTGTGCATTATTCTAAAAAAAAAGAAACCAAAATGTGGGGGAATCAAACTAAAATCTTTATAAAGAGATGAGAAACCAAATCATAGAGACCTTCAAATCATTTTGGCCTTTTCAGCGCGGTGTAAGTTTGCCCCGCCTTCTTTGCTTTCCACTGTTGGATTAATTCTTATGTCAGGACTCCCTCGCCAACCAGCTTCTTGACATCTTCCATCAATGGCCTACACTTCTTGGTGGAATGCCTCGGTGCTCCTAGATCAGGGACTAGGCAAAGCTCATTTGTATTGAAAGCATCGACTCCTCTTTTCTTGACCTCTCTCGAATCTATTTTCTAACTGTTCGAGATCTCTAGGTTTGTTCAATTTTTTCATCCATGACAAAGCTTCAACTGATTCCCGAATTACTCCATCGAACCCTAAGAATCTTATTATTTAATTAATTAATGCATGAAAATGTGTCATAAATGACTAAAAAAACAGAAGGCAAACAATAAAAATAAAATGCAATGAATGCAAATAAGGTGTTGATTCGCAAACAACCCTTAGAAAGTCATCCGTTTAATGGAAAAGATGTCTGATTACAAGAAGCTGAAATAATGAATTACAGATAACAATTAGCTTTTAGTCTTGACATCTCGACTTCATGAAGCAAGGCTCGCACTCCATGTCTTAATGCCGCTTTCGGGCTGAGTGGTGATCTCGCTGTTCTATTCTTATACTGCTCGAAAGGTTTGTGGTAGTGTAATTTATATACTTTAGAGCCTTTGGAAAGATCTCTAACCTATGTAGGCAAAATGTCGGCAATGTATCTCATTGTTGAACTATCTTCTTTCTCCATTGATCTTTGTTTGGCCCAACCCGATACTATAGCATTATCGCTCTTGGCATTACAAAATTCTCTCTAATCTCGAATGCCCTCTAAATTATACTGTTCTTGAATTAACATTTATGTTATGATATGGTATGCAACACAAATGCAAGAAAAAAAAGGAAAGAAATTGAAAAGAAAAAATACCAACAGAAAACCAAGTCAATACGATAAGATAATAGAATAAATTAAACAAATAAAATACCAACTAATGAACAATGTAATAAATTAAAGTGATTAAATCATGTGATTAAAACAAGCAACAAACAAAAAATGAATAAATCAAACAATGCCTAAATAGGGTTACTGCTAAACGGACAGAGTTTCGGCATGGCTCTAAAAGGTGAGCTTTACAGTTCATTACATGCGGCTTGGATCTAGAGTAAAGGGTACCCAAACTGTTGCTAGGACATCGTTTCGGAGGGAATATGACCCATATATCATACAGAGGTGTGAACCCCACGAAATATAAGGATCGAATCTCGGAAGTGAATTAAAACACCATACGGAGGTGAACACCCCACGAGGCAAAGTAATCACTCCACTTAATGGTTTTAAAACTAATGTATGATGAGAAATTATATCAACCACCGTGTAAAATAAAGTAGTAAACAAACAAGGTTAGAGATTAAAAATTAAATTAAATTGAATTTAAAATTTTCTTAATAATCGCTATACGAACCCGACTAAGGCTTGACTCTCTATATTTGTAAAAACAAAAAGTTTGTCCCTAGTGAATTCGCCATGCTGTACCGACTAAAAAATCCGTTAAGTATTCCCTCGCTTCGAAAAATTTTGATTTCGGGGGAATTTTAGAAAAAGTTGTATTTTTAATGAAAATAAAGAAATCGCCACCGGTCACTTGGATAAAATAGACCGGATACTGACAATTAAAACCAGAGATTTAAAAAGGGTTCGGGATTCGGTTACGCATGGGGAAGGATTAGCACCCCCACAACGCCCAAAATTGATATCTAAGGGTTCGTATCGTAAATGCAAAGAAAATTTAAAATTCGATTTAATTTAATATCTAATCTATAAAATGAATGCATGAGCATACGAATCAAACACCTAACTCGCAAACCACGATACCAAAGGAGATGACGCATGAAGATTCAGGACGACACTCCCACTAGAATATCGGGACCTCGAGCACTAAACTAAATTAATGCAATAAGTAAATATGAACAATTAAGATGCATGAATAATTTAAATATGCTAACGTAAATAAAAGGCAAGCATAAATAAAATAAAGCAACTACACATATATACATATAAGGATGTAATAATAATACGGGTAAAATACCTAAATCATCACTCAACTTTGCTCTCTGGCCTATTTTGGTCACTGAACTTTCAAAACGCTTAATTTATTCATTGAACATTACTTATTGACCTATTTTGATCACACTGAATTATTTTATTAATATTTTTATATGACGTGGCATATTTTATTATTATTAAATATAAAAATAATTTAAAATACAAATAATTGATTGGGTAAATTACACAAACCATCACTGAACTTTGCTCTCTAACCTATTTTGGTCACTAAACTTTAAAAATGATCAATTTACTCATTGAACTTTATATATTGACCTATTTTGATCACTCCCACGTTAATCTATTAACACCGTTATGGGTTTGCAAAAATTTGAGTATAATGCAACACAACGAGCTATGCTATGGCAGATTTAAAAATGGGTTACGAGAAGTTTTTACAGTCTTCAACCTAGAAGTAGATTAGTTTAACAAACCTTATTTTGGGTCATTGAAGTAATAGAAATGGAAAGCTTTTAGCAATGGTGTTTAATTGAAAGAAGCTCCAAACAGTGGTGGTTTGAGAGTTTAGAGGCGGTTGTTGTTGTTAAGCTTTTAGGGGATGTTTTTATTTGTTTTTACAGAAAATATGAAAATAAAAAAAGGTTTAGAAGAGTTTTAGGGAGAGAGAGAAATATTAATATTTTATTATTTATTTATGACATGTCATAACAGTTTTAATAGATTAATGGTGGAGTGACCAAAGTAGGTCAATGTAAAAAGTTTAGCGAGTAAATTAGTCCTTTTTAAAGTTCAGTGACCAAAACAGGTCAAAGAGCAAAGTTCAGTGATGGTTTGTGTAATTTACCCAATAATTTATTTTTTATTTTAAATTATTTTATATTTAATAATAATAAAATATGTCATGTCATACCAAAATATTAATATGAAAATATGTCATGTCATACCAAAGTTCAATGAGTAAATTGAGCGTTTTAAAAGTTTAATAACCAAAATAGGTCATATAGCAAAATTGAGTGATGAGTTAAGTATTTTACCCTAATAATAAATCTAATAGTAGCATATATTACATATATTAAACATAAAAAATGGTGTAATATACACAAAAACAGTATGAAAGCATACATATTATATATATATATATCATACATTATATAAACTACACTTACAACACAAAGAGAAATGTACGTAAAAAAGGGTTTACGTGTTTAAAAGCATATATAAGTAATAATCTTAATGATATTGATAAATAAAGAAAAGGTACACAATGCATAAAAATGGGTATAAATTTAAAGTAGATATAATATTTACATATATATATATAATAGGATGTAATGTAAGATATAAATATGGTAAAAGGGTATGGTGAAATATGAACTCTTCAGATGTTAGTAGATAAAACTCCATCTATAATAAATATGAATTAAGATATTACCAAAAACAAATTAAATGAAATAGACAATTTACTTATATATTAATATTAAAAAGGTAACACAATATTCATTACGAGGAAAAAAATAACTGCTAAAAACAATTATACCACAAATATATGATCAGAATAAATGCATATATCATACCATTTAAATTATATCTAATCAATTAATATAAGCAATTAAATAAGGCATGAACAGAGGTTAGATAACAAGAAAACAAAATGCAAAGGCTATAGTATTAAAAAAAGAACTCAGAATAGGGACTAAATGGAAAGATTCTATGAAAACGCAAGACAGTGGGAAGGATATCGAACGGCGGAAGGACTGCGGGGTAATTTTCAAAACACGGAGGGATTGATGTGGGTATTATCCCTTTTAAAAAATTTAAATGGGTATAAATTACATTATTTGATAAAAAATAACCCATGTTATCATATTTTCTGCAGTGCTCCCGGTCCTAATTGGTTCAATTCAGTATTCGATCGGAGGTTTCTTTGTAGTCCGATCTAGTAAATTTTTGGGTCACGGTGCGTAGGTCTTGGTGGGGGTCGGTCGAAGTTCTTCGTTCAAGCTTCTAGTTAAGTATATTCTTCCTTTTTATTTATATTGTACTTTTCATTTTTATAGTTTAATGAAATGTTAGTTAATTTAAATTTTGTTCTTTTTTATATTTAGTTTATGTATTCGAAGGTATTTTTGCTTTAAATTAGTATTTATTTAGTACTTATTTATTTATGTTTTTATTTTATATCGTATTTATTTATTGCCATGTATGCTTAGTTAATTAGTTGTTAAATTGTTTTGCATCCGGAATATAAATTGTTATGTGGCGCCCTTTTATTCGGGAACGAACGAGGCCAGCACTAGTCGTAATGGTAGTGGTTTGGACGTTCCTTCTCAAATATTAGGGCCCTTAAAATATACTCACCTATATAACTAAATTTCGGTTTAATTTGTCACTTTAATTCGCAAAATCCAATATTAACAAGGCGGTAATAATTTTGGTACCAATTTTTGGGCGTGACTGTGGTGCTCACCCTTCCCCGTGCGTAACCGACTCCTGAATCCAAAAATCTCTGGTTTTATTTTCGGTGTCCTGTCTGCCTAACCCAAGTGACCAGTGGCGACTCCAGTTTTATCTTAAAAGCCTGTTTTTTTTTTAAATTTTCCTATTTTAATAAAATGTTTTCAATAAAAGCGAGAAACCCCGAACCATTGAATTTTCAAAAACGTCGCTACAGCATGGCAACTCCGCTGGGGAAATTTTTTTTGTTTTTAGAAAAAGAGAGTCAGGCCTAAAATTTTTTTACCGCTTATTTAATATTGGAAATTGCAAATTAAAGTGACAATTAAGTTGACATTTGTTTATAAATGCGAGTTTATTTTAACGCATTTAAAATTTGGCATATAAACCCGTCCGTTTAAGTGGGGGAAAATGCTAGTGCTTTCGTGGGGATATTGTTCCTCCGTTTGGGCCTAGTAAAGTACCTTAGAGGCTCGATTACCCTATATTTTCGTGGGAATATTGTTTCTCCTTATGGACATAGCGAAAGGGTCCCCCTGAATTGAACTCGGTTGAAATGAGCCTATAATGGGTGATGATCGGGGGCCTTGCTACCCTTAGTAGGGGACTACGAGGACAATTCGGGTACCTTCTAGTACCAAAATTGTATATAGAAAACATAGAAAGCTCACCCCTTTTAGAGTCATACAGATAACCTAGGTGTTTTAGATGGAAAACAAATAGGGTTGTTTCTTTTGATGCTTTGTTTGTTTATTTTTTTGCTTTATTGCTTCGTTTATTTTTTTCTGTAATAACTTATTTCTTTTTGTATTTTGTTTCTGCTTTTGCATATCTTTTGCATTTTCATGACATTAAAGGTGTTGATTCGTGAGTGGTCACCAGATTAGAAATCCTTCATAATGGATAAAAGGTTGTGTGATCAGATGGGAAAGAGTGAAAATTCGGGGTTATTTCCTAAAGAAACACTAGAGACAATAGGAGAGGGCTCATCCAAATACTTCAAGTTAGACGTGTCAGATGATACTCACGTCGGTGAAAAGCGACATGAGATACAAGAGTTGAAGAAAGAAATGGCCGAAATGATGAACATGATGTCAACTATGGCTAAAAAGATTGAGTCTATTAAATCGAAAGAAGAATTGAATAAGAACCAAAACATGAATCTTGAACAAGGCGGTTCTAGAAAATATCCGAGTGTAAACCCAGTTGTTATTTACATTAATAAACCAGTGGGAGGTGTATTTGAGTCCAGCTCCGAAAAAGTGGTAACAAATTCAGAAAAAGCCCGAGAAGTAAGAATCATGCTTTAATTCCTATAAAAATACATCGAGCTACCTCTGATGCTTGTTGAAAGAAATCTCATCACCTCAGTTCAGTCTGTACCGAATGAACCCTTTTATCCGAGAGGTCACAATATTCATGCCATATGCAATTATCATTTAGGAAGTTCGAGTCATACTACTGAGACTACCGGAGCTTTGAAGAACAAGTTTGAAGATCTTATCAATGTAAGATTGCTGGGTTTTGAAGACGGAGAACCCAAGTGCTCTAATGAACCAACGATCACTAGAATTACCCGAGATGCAAAATTGAAGGAAAGTCAAAACCTAAGACAAGGTTCGAATCTCGATGTCTACTTCTCGATTGATGGCCACAAAAAAAAAGTTAAGGGTCCTCATTTTGATCCAATACCCATATGGAGAGTTGTATACTCAATTGATGGAAGCCCGATTGGTGACTCCAATCTTTTTGACACCTCTACAACCTCTGTATTCGGATTGGTATGACATTAATGCTCATTGTGAGTTTTATCTCGGGGTCCAGTGACACACAAGTGATAATTGTATCGCCTTCAAGTGACGAGTTGAAGTTCTTTTGGAACTTGGAAAGTGGGAATTCGGAACAAGGGGTCAACCTAGTACAGTAGTGGACCGCTCAGTGTAGTTAGAATCCAAGGCTAAGAATGAAAGTACGCGAGAAGAGAGGCACTCGTTCGAAAATGATGCTTAGGCAAGAAAGAGATGATTTGAGCAAGGAACTAAAAAGTTTGCGGGATAATTATCAAAAGCTTCATGGCGTGCTCAAGAATGCTGGTTTGGGCGATACTTTGGGGGATTGGAAGAACAATGTCATTTAGTTGAAGAATGATTCAGAATATTGGAAGTGGAGAAGCTAGAAAAGTGAAAATAGAACCAGGCTATTTGAAGGAAGCCGAAAGTCCGTGTAATGTTCTCAGGGAAGAGCTAAAAAGTAGCCTAGCCGCGAACAAGATTTTGAACGCGAGTATACAACAGTGCGAGGAAAAACCCAATACCCTTTAGTTGAAAAATGCATCACTAAAAGGGAAAACAAATGAACTTAGGAGTTCTTTACGTATATACGAGAAGCTATCAAACACGTTGCATGTGAAGGCATTGTAGAACTAACTTCTAAGTTACGAGAGGCTAGGCAAGAAATATAAGAAATAAGCAATGACATGAAGATTGTACCACCCAAGCACGTGAAGTGGCTCAATAGGTGGCAGACTTGGCCGATGAAACAATGCCATTAAGTCAGAGTATGAATCCAGTATTAGACTGTGAAGGAAAGTTGACTCGGTTGTTGAACAAAGTTAAGAGGTTGGGTGTTAGGGCTCATCAGTATCTGTAAAGCTTAGAAAAGCAACATCTGATTTAACAAACCTTTCTGTTTAATGAAAGTTGTTCTATGGGGATCACTTTTGGAATTAATACCTTATTGCATACATGTTTAGCATCGTATTATACTGAATTGCATTTTTATTACATATTTAATAACATTGCACTACCTCCCAGGATCTAAGATTTTTGGGGTTCGATGGTAGTATTCGAGAACCAATTGAAAGAAAGAATGGAATCAACACAAAAGTCAAGACTTGAACGGTTAGAAGATAGACTCGAGAAAGAGGTCAAAAAGAGAAGAAGAGTTGACATCTTCAAGGCAAAAAAAAACTTTGTCTAGTCCCTGATTTGGTCATTCCGCCTGATTTTAAGGTCCCAAACTTTGAGAAGTATGACGACACTAGCTGTCTTAAGACTTGTCTGACTATAGTTGTGACCAGAGTAGTACTTGTGATTTTCACATGGGGGCATTGAGGTATGCCACGAAGAAGTGTAGGCCATTACTAGAAGAAATTAAGAAGTCAGTCAGCGATGGAGTCCTAACACATGATTTAATCCAACAGTGGAAAACATAGGAGATGAGGCAAGCTTACACCGTGCTTAAAAGGCCAAGATGACTTGAAGTCCCTATTGTTTGGTTTTCTCATCTTTTCATGAAGATGTTAGTTTGATTCCCCCACATTTCAGCTTCTCCTTTTTTAGAACAATGCACAAAACAACCCCTACGACTTAAGCCCTAAAGCAGTAGAAGCATTTTATAAAGACGCATGTCTATTATTTTTGTCAGAAATGAAAATCATATTTTTCTTTATTCATGTTTAGGAAACATTTTTGCATCATTTGATTCTTTAAACATTCCATTCATTGCTATGGGGTAGTTTTTGTTTTCCCGTGCACATATACACCCATTTTTGAAAATGACATACATATGTATATATCATTTTACCTGAACCTTGAATTTTAATTGCAAGAGTATCTTTGATTCAAATCCAAAGATCAATTTCAAGTTGCTTGTGTTTAGAAGGAATTGAATGTTGTGAAGATATTGCAAATGCGAGCATCTGACTATTTATTTAGGCCAACGAGGAAACAAAATGAGTGTTCAGGTAATGGGTAGATCCCATTTAGTGATTTCCTTCTCAGGCATTTGTCGTTTAAGATCCTTGAGTCGAGTGTTGACCTTAAACTTCTACCCCTTGAAGACTTTCTCTGGATGTCTATGAATGGGACGACAAATGACATTCTTTCACTTTTCAAGGAGAAAGAAATGAGGCCATATACATTGTATGCAAGGGCCATGGAATCATAAGAGATAAACGGTTAAAGGAAAAATTAACGCTTACGGGGACAAACATATCAAGTTAAGAAAAAGCTAACCAAAAGGCCAAAGCAATCAAGAATGAGAGCTCTAAGTTGAACAGTGTAGTAAAGAGAAAGCAAGATACATATGTGAAATTTTCCAGTCAATTTATAAGAACCATGGAGAATTGATTAAGTTCGAGCAGAAAATGCACCAACGCTAGTCGGGATACAGTATAGTCCAAAGATATACATTCCTAAAAGTAGAAGAAAGAAAATAAACTTCAGACTGAAAACCCAAAAAAGGGTAGTCTAAAAAGAAAGAAAAAAAAGAAGAAAAGAAAAAGAATAAAAGAGAAAATGATATTTTATAGGAGCACACCACACAACACATGAATGAGTTTGTGATTAGAAGAAGTGACACCATAGATTTACTCCATTCAAAGGAATCTCAATTTTAAAGAGACTCAAATGATCGATCGTTAAAAACCCAACCAAGATGCAAGATGATCCTAAGTTACAAAAGAAAGGAAATGAACTCTAGGGTGAAAACCCAAAAATGGGCAGTCTAGAGCGATCGAAAGAATAAAGAGAAAAGAATATTTTGTCTGAGCATAACGAGCACGAGAATAAGTCTTTAACTGGAAGAAATGAGTAAGAGACTTCTACGTAATCCTTCATGCAATTAAATATCAATTTTGGAAACTTGGAGGATCAATCACCTCTGAATAAGAAACGAGCATCAATATTCAACCAAGATGCAAGTCGGTTCGAAGTTATAAAAGAAGGAAATGAACTCTAGGGTGAAAACCCAAAAACGGGCAGTCTAGAGCGATCCAAAGAATGAAAGAGAAGAAAATATTTCATATGAGCATATTCAGGTCAAGCAAATACAGAAATAAGGTTTCGTTTAACTGTGACCTATGGCCTACACTACAAGCCTACAAATACCATTCTGATCATACATGGATATCTATGTTAGACGAGTCTGTCTTTATATTACATTCCGCCTATAAGGGTTAACCTTTCTTCAAGGAATGTCAAACTTCATGTGTCTGATTGACACCAAAATGAGGGAAGGATGAGGCATGGTGAGTTAGTGAGATTAAGAGAGCCACCTGAAATGGGTTAGAAATTAGGTATGGGAATCATTCCTCTCATAAGCCTAATAGATCGAAAGAGAATACACAAATGTATATATCCTCACAACAGTCAAGATATTTTAAACATACGCTTTATTCGTGTTGATCTTTTTTCAATTTGAAACAAAGGTGCTATTGCATTTGATATTTTGGGGCCGAACATCAGTTTCCAAAAATATTTGGCATTTACTCCATTTTTTAAACAATAGTTTTTAAGAATGTTTGGCTTTTTTCCTCCAAATTTTAATTTTTTTTAAATATTTATCATTTTCTCCAAACATTAGTTTTCAAAATGCTTGGTATTTTCTCCATGTTTTATTTTCAAAATGACTGCAATATTTTCAAAATTGCATTTTCTGAATTACATTACAATGAGAATCAAAGTATAGGAACCTAGAGTTGGTTTCCGTCAGGATGCTTCGATGAGTTCGATAAGGAAGATTGAACTTACAGATAAGTCCAAGGAGTGGAGGCATTCTGCTAGCCCTAATTTTGAAATAGACGACGAATCTACGTGTTGGGTCAAAAATAAGAAAATAGTTGATCCCTAGGATTAAATGAGGTAAGGCTGATGATAAGAGTCCCCGTATAAGAATAGTATAGGGACCATAAGCAGATTGGTTTCTAAGAGAGGTTATAACCCTAGAAGACGAGAAAAATACTCGTATGAAAGATTTGAAAATGTTTTGCTAGTTCAAATTTGAAATGATTGATATTTAAGAGCATACAACGAAGAAATGAATAGAAAAATAAATTTGGGAATGGCCTTTCAGGGAATAGGAGCTTATTTGAGTAGTTTTGAAATTGTTGCAACTCATGCATCATATTTAGTTAAACGTCCATAGGATAGGAGCATGCTAACTCATATAATCAAATCATATTGATTGTTTTGGCAGATTCAAAAAATTGAGAAAAAGTTTTAGCTTGAAACTTCTCATTTGGAGAGGTAGATCTTAGTAGAGAATAAGAGTCTCTAATGAGGAGAACTCGCCTAACAAAGCTTCGATGAATTCCTGATGAGAAGGATTCACTTAGCAAAGAGATAATGGACCATAATGAGAAAATCTCGTCCGTAATGAGAAGAACAACTCTAGATTCAGAATTTTTTTAGAAGATCCAAGAAATTTGTAGTGAAGAAAAGCTTTAAGCTTCGGCAACCAAGCTCATTTCCCGCCAAGACTCCCGGGCTAGCAATGAGCCATTCGAGCGTGATGTTAAGCTGCTCACACAACAAAAATCGGGGCATAGAGGAATTCATAGTTTGAAGAATCAACCGAGGAAAGACGAATAGTCAAAAGAACTCGCGATCTTAATGCCACAATCGATGAAGCGGGATAAGATTAGTCTTTTTTTCAAGACAAGAAAGGAATTTTCCACAGCTAATAAGAGAGGATATTGGATGTGAAATTGACAATACCTACTGAGAAAGGACGGCGAATGCCTATCATGTCGAAATCAAGGGGCAAAAACCTAAAAGGGCACCCAAAAAAGAGAAAAAAGGGAAAAAAAAGCAAAAAAGAGAGAAAAAGAGGGAGAAGAAAGTAAAAAAGAGACAAAAAAGAAAAAGAAGAAAAAGGAAAACCCGAAAGAGCACTTTGAGAAAAGCAAGTCTGAAGGGAAAACTTGGAAAAACGCTTAAAAAGCAAAGGTTCAAAATCCCTAAAAGAAAGAAACAAAGATGGTTGAACTCAAATACAAGATGAGGTACCGCTTCTAAGAAAAGAAGAAGAAGAAGAAGAAGGTGATAAAGAAGAAGAAAATAAGAAAAGGTCAAGATAGACCAATCCAAAAAGAGAAAACATCCGAACAACTTTGAGATGTTGCAATTCATAGATATTCAAAAATTAGAAAATATTCCAAACCGCGAATTCTTATTGAAAGGATCTAAGAGCCCCTAATGAGAAGAACTTGATTGGTGAAGATTAAAGAGCTCATACGAAAAGGACTCGCTCAAAAATAAACAAAGAATTCATAGAGAGAAAAATTATCAACCTTTCAAGAATTTCAGGTGAATGATTGGAAACTCGCCACTTAAGGATTTCAGAGCGAATGAGGCAAATACTCGTAGCTCGAGGACTTTGAGGTGAAGAAGGCATACATTCATGGCTCTATATTTTAGGAAGAGGAAGTGTGAGCAAGTTCTCTGTAGGAGGGACCTGCAACTCAAAATTTGCCAAAGAAGAAGAAGGGTTCTATATAGAGAGAACTTATGGTTCCAAGGTTTCAGTTCTAGGATCTCGAAAGTGAAGGGCTCTATATAAGAAGAACTCGTAGATCTGAGGTTCCAAATAAGGAGAAGAAGCAAGTTCTATGTAGGAAGGACCTGCTACTCAAAAATTTGCCAAGGAAGAAGAAAGGTTCTATATAGAGAGAACTTATGGTTCCAAGGCTTTAGTCCCAAGATCTCGAAAATGAATGGTTTTATATAGGAAGAACTCGTAGATCCAAGGTTTCAAATGATGAAGAGATGGAAGTTCTATATAGAAAGAAGTTGTAGCCTAAAGACTTTACCGAGAACAAGCAAAATTTTTATATAGGGAGAATTTGCTTTTCCAAGGAGCTAGTCAGAAGAGGAAAGAACAGTTATATATAGGAAGAACTTGAGACCTTAAATTTCTAATTTGAAGATTTTGTCTTCTCCAACGAATCCTCCGTTTTGAAGATTGAAGTTTGAAGAGTTGGCCGAGGAAGGGACGAAAGTTCCAGAAGAACCTATGATTTTGAAGCCAATGACAAGGAGAAAGAGCAAAAATGAGTGCTTTTGATCTTTGCTATGTTCTCGTTTCACAAGAGCAAGCAAAGAGGGGCAGCTGTAATCACTCATTTTTGTTCGAGTTGTATTAGTGTTATTAAATATATATATAAGTATAAAAAAGTAAAAAAAGAAGAAAAATAAAAAAAGGAAAAGGGAGTGGAGCACCATGCTCCACGTCACCCCCATCCTCTTTTTTGCCTATAAAAAACGGGGTGGGGGGCAGCATGAGGGATCGGCCAAGCCCCTAAAAAATTAGGGGAGGCAGCCCGAGCATGGCTTGCCAAGGGCTCTTGGTCCTAGTTGGTTCGATTTAGTATTCTATCGGAGGTTCGATCTAGTAAATTTTTTGGTCACGGTGAGTAGGTCTTGGCGGGGATCGGTCGAAGTTCTTCGTTGAAGCTTCTAGTTAAGTATATTCTTCCTTTTTATTTATATTGTACTTTTCATTTTTATAATTTAATGAAATGTTAGTTATTTTGAATTTTGTTCTTTTTTATATTTAGTTTATATATTCGAATGTATTTGTGCTTTAAATTAGTATTTATTTAGTACTTATTTATTTATGTTTTTTTATATCGTATTTATTTATTGCCATGTATTCTTAGTTAATTAGTTGTTAAATTATTTTGCATCTGGAATATAAATTGTTATGTGGTGCTTTTTTATTCGAGAACGAACAAGGCCAGTACTAGTCGTAGTGGTGGTGGTTTGGACGTTCCTTCTCGAATATTAGGGCCTTTAAAATATACTTACCTATATAACCAAATTTCGGTTTAATTTGTCACTTTAATTCGCAAAATTCAATATTAACAAGGCAGTAATAATTTTGGTACCAATTTTTGGGCGTGACGGGGGTGCTCACCCTTCCCCGTGCGTAACCGACTCCCAAATCCAAAAATCTCTGGTTTTATTTTCGGTGTCCGGTTTACCTAACCCAAGTGACCGGTGGCGACTCCAGTTTTATCTCAAAAGCCCATTTTTTAAAAGAATTCCCTTTTTAATTAAATGTTTTCAATAAAAGCGTGAAACCCCAAACTTTTGAATTTTCAAAAATGTCGCTACATAATGAACTTGGGCTTATATTATATGATTTTTTTTAATGATGGCAACCCACTTATAATAATACTAATAATAAACACATAATATAACAATACTAATAATAACAATGATAACAATAAACACATACGCATATATACGTAGATAATATACACAATATACATACTCACATACATACATTCAAATAATAATACGTACATACATGCAAGCAACACATACATATAATATTCATACAAACATACATTTATGCCTAAATAAATAATAAATATACATGCATTAAACACATAATAGAATATAACAATAATATGATAACAACACACACATATATATACAGTTAATATAATAAGATATATACTAATAATAAGATTTTATTTTTTTCTTTTGCTTTTGGATTTTAATGACAGCCACATACACATATATTTAGATAGTTAATAATTAAACAATAACCCATATAAGCCCATTATTATAAAATGAAAATAAAAAGGTCTACCCCGGACAAAATTCGTGATTACAACTGCCCCTCTTTGCTTATACTTGTGGAACAAGAATAAAGCAAATACCATAAATACTAATTTTATCCTACTTCCCTATTTGAAGATTCCGAGCTACGAATTCCTCCTATATAGAATTGTTCGCTCTTCTTCTCCCTCAATCTGGAGCTATGAGTATCTGCCCATTTTGCTCCGACATCCTGATGCGGCAAGTTTGACAACCATCGCCTGACATCTTTGAATTTGAGTATCTGCCTAGTTTGCTCTAAAGTCTTGAAGCTATGTGTATTTCATTTTTGGAAACGTGATACCCATGTTTTAAGAAAAATACCCCAATGAAGGAATGGAATTGAGAAATTTTGGGTTTTAAGGAAAACATCCTTTTGGAAGGATTGAATTGAGAAATTCAGATTTTGAGGAAAACATCATTTTGGAAGGATTGAATTGAGAAATTTGGGTTTTGAAGAAAACATCCTTTTGGAAGGATTGAATTGAGAAATTTAGGTTTTGAGGAAAACATCCTTTTGGAAGGATTGAATTGAGAAATTTGGGTTTTGAGGAAAACATCCTTTTGAAATGATTAAATTGAGAAATTTGGTTTTTGAGGAAAACATCCTTTTGGAAGGAATGAATTGAGAAATTTGATAGACCGTTGGAAGTCATCACTATGCAAGTAGAAGAACTCTTGATCTTGTGAGATCTACTTCTCCTCTCGTGAAGTTATTGATCCCTCCTTCTGTCAATCTTCAAATACTTGTTTAAAGTAAACAAAATGCAATAACGGTATGAGTTAGCATGCTCCTAATCATAGGGATGCCTAGCTATCAATGATGCATGAGCATATCTCATGATGCCAAGATACGTGTGTTAATGAGAATGAAATGATGCATGAATTCAATTTGTCTGTGCTTTCTAGAGTCGATGGTCATCATCTTGGGACTACAACCACTCATCAACCCCCATGTCTTGACAAAACTTACCCCCAAACTTGTATTGCTCACTCTTCGAGTTCAAGTGACCTTGGTCGTAATCGGAATCTTTATCTAAGCTCTTTCTAGCCTTGTGCTATCTTTCATCTATTTCGGTTCAAACTCTTTCATGCGAAAGCCCTAGTTGGCCCACAGACAATGATGCCTCATCATGGCAATTTAACCTCAAGTATTCTTCATCATCCCATATCACATAGTGCCCATCAACTTTGGGCCTCGCTGATGCATTCATCTTCGAAGTAATACAGAGAAATCTCTTTATTTAAAATGTATCAATTTTCTGGTCGTCATTCTAATAAAGAGAACTTTGAAATCAAAATTCTAATTGAAAGAAAAAAATAGAATAGGATGCCTCGGATATCAAATGCAAGAGCGTCTTAGATTTAACTTTCCGGTGATCAGCTTGAGTCTACGGAGACTTTGAATGTTGTGGCGATATGTGAAGTTGTGAAACTCTTCCCAAATCGCTCGGTTCATCCTCATAATTATGGTATTTGCTTAATCTGCTCGATTACTATTCCTTCTAGTTCTCATCATTTTTCTCTATTCATATGTATGTTTAAACTTTCGACTTTTGTTTGAGCCCATGAAGCGTGGAATATGTCACTCTAAGAACTTTAAAAAAAGTACCCTCATGGATTCATCTCCGGGACTTATTCAACTTGTTCATTCATTTCCTTTTTTCTAGGGGAATTCAACTCGTTATAGTCCTTTGTCTCGAGGATAATGATGGAGCATACAACAATACCTCAAGTTACTCGACATAGTCACGATTTTGAAAATATTACCCTCACTCATGAAGCGAAGAGTTTCGGGCTTCAGCGGAGTGCCCCAAAAATTCCACACTCATATCCAAAAATGCCTATGACTAGGTTTCAGACATTGGAGTGCTTTTTGATTAATGCATATTACCAGGCTTTGAAGTGCTTTTTGAAAAATGCCTATTACCAGGCTTTGAAAGTTAAATCAATTCGTTTTGTTTTGAAACACTTTATTTTTACTTTTAAGCACATTCAAGCAACTCTATTTGGACTCTCCTAGGAGATTTTCTTATCATTGAACATCATCGAAGGAATAGTAATCTTGCTTCTCGCGCTTTACCGACCAAAGCGGACGAAGAGTAATCACACTTTATCGTTATCACAATATTCGATTGATCTTTTTTTGTTAGAATCAATGCCACATCATGCATGTGATATTCGAGGACCTAAGAGGGTAAGAAGGAATATATACATTTATATGATTTCAAGGCCATTGTATGTTAAGTAAAATGCATTTTCATTAGAAGGAAAATCCGCGAACATGAAAAGTGCCCTTTACAAAAAGATTTTTGCTATCTTTGGGCAAATAATAGCAACGTTGGTTTTATGCATTACTTCAAAAGAAAATGCAACATGCAAGAAAATTAAACACACAAAATCCTAACAAAAAAATCGAGAGACAACACCCCAAAGGTCGTGTTTTCATTTTTTTCAAAACTTCAAAAGGCTGTTCTCGGTTAGAGCCTAAACCTTGTTCCTCAATGCACCACAATTCTTCGTAGTATGCCCCGTACTTCCCACGTGATAGTCACACACGACATCAACGTCGTAACCTTTGGGATAAGAAGGATCCTTCGGTTTGGACTAAACTAGAGCCATAAGCTTCTTCTTGATAAGCATTGGGAGCAGCTTGGTGTATGACATAGGGTCCGGATGAAGAACCCTTGATGGCTTTGTAGACCAAGATGATTGATTACGGGAGCGGCCTTGAAGCTGGTTGTTTGGGCGAAAACCCACCATATGAACCTAAGAGTCATGCCCCTTGTGAGCGGTTGTGTTATATGGGTCAATTATCTTCCCCTTCCTAATGGCATCTTCGATACGCTCTCCTATCATGACCAAACTTGTAAAGTTGTTGATCAAATGATCGTACAAGACTCATTTAATAGTGTCTACAAACATAGGGATGATTTCATTTTCTCGAATTGAGGATCAAACTTGAGCCGCCACGTCTCGCCAATGTTGGGCATACTCCCGAAAGCTCTCATTGTGCTTTTGTTCTAAACTTTGTAGCAGAAGCCGATTGGGGACCATATTAGTTATGTGCTTATATTGATCTGTGAAAGCTTGGGCCAAATCTTTCTAAGACTTGATCTGGGCACGAGTTAACTGATTGTAACACCTCACAGCGGGCCCTATTAAGCTATCTTGAAAGCAGTGAATTATGAGCTTCTCATTGCTGATGAAGCCGGCCATCTTTCGGCAAAACATGATGATATGTGTAGTAGGGCAAGTCCTCCCATCAAACTTCTCGAATTCTGGAGTCTTGAACTTGTAAGGGATTACCACATCTGGGACCAAACTGAGCTCTCTAGCGTGCAGTCCAAAAGAACCTTCTTCGTCTTCCATTATCTGAAATTTCTCCTTGAGATCCTTCCGGGTGTATTCTAATTGCTTTGATAATTCCACCTTCACTAGGTTCAACTTTTCCAATTCATGGAAATCTTGGATACTCCCCTCAACATCGTGGATATTTCTGAAGGTCACGCCCAGTTGAGCTTGAACAAAGGCGCCGGTCTGATGAGCAGAAGATGCCCCTTGGGGCGGGTTGGATGAATGATTGATAACAAGAGGTTTCTTAAAGGTTGAGGCCTCCAAACGATCTTCCGAGACTTGGGTTTTCAACAGTACATTTTCCTCTTAGACTGGACTGTAGCAGCTGAGATATCACTTTCATCATGTCTTGTTGGGACTTGGTGATGTTGTCTCTTAACTCTTGCTGAGTTTTTCCCAACTGACCTCTCAAATCAGCCTCTAGCTTACCAAAACATTCCTCCACTTTCTTCTTTCGGTGTCAGGTAAAGTGCGGATGCGAAATCTTTGATGGCTAAGAATGCTGCCAGGAACCCCTCATCAATTAATTTTATTTATTTTATGAATGAATGCATGCAATGTGTCGTATGAGTAATAGAGATATATAATTAAAGGTAATTAATCAAAAAGGTACAATTGAAATGCAAAGAAGCATTGATTCGACGAACATTCTCATTAAGCAACTTTTCACAATGAAGATCAAATCCTGTTACAACGAGTAAAGAGTAAGAGCTTCCACGTAGGGTATAACTGAAACTTGAGTTCTTTCTCCGCCAATAACTAGGTTGGCCTTGTTCATCTTGCGATCAGCCTTAAACTTCGAGATTCTTTGACTCGTCATTACAGACTCTTTCTCCCATTATGAAAGTCTTACATTTGAACTATTCTCGAATCAACATTTCATGTGAAAAGTACGACCTAGTGACGTTGAGGGCTGCTCACTTGTCAAAAGGCATGGATTTCGGAAGTGAATTACCGACCCATGGAGGGCTACTCATATAGGTATGTGGCGTTTCACTCCCACTTAAGGGACGAAGCTCGGGTATAGAGCTTGATGATATGGTGCAACACATATCGGTGATTCCTTAGAAATTAAATGAATAATTAATCCAAAGACCACCAATTATCAAAGCCCGTGCAATCTTAGTCACATTTTCAAGAAAGGATCAACCTCACTAAAATCGATTAAAATTCCAATAATTTTCCATCATTTAAAAGCAACAAATATATATTTTTAGCCTAACTCTCTTTTGTTTTGTAAAAACAAAATTCGATCCCTAGTGAAGTCGCCAAGCTGTAGCGACGTTTTTAAAACAATCGAGTGGATCGTATATAAATTCAGTGCTACGAGTTATCTCCTAAATCACTTTTGAAAATCTCGGTTTAAAAATAGGGGACTTCGTTTAAAGATTCTTTTTCTTTTGAAAATTAATAAAACTTGGAGTCGCCACCGGCCACTTGGATAAGGTGGGTCGGACACCATAGAAAACCAGATATTCATTTTGAAAGGGCCCAGGTGTTGGTTACGCATGGGGAAGGATTGGCACCCCATCACGTCCGGATATCGGTACCAAAATATTTGTTGCTTTCAAAATGATGTAAATTAATTGGAATTTGAATTGAATTAATTCGGAGTCCTTAAATGAAAATTAACTTTGATTGCACGGGCTTTATCAAATTGGTGGGTTCGAATTAATTAGACATTTAATTAATAAGGTTGACAATACACCGGACCATAGACTAACCGATATCAAAAAAGGTTGAATGTCGTGTTAGTTTACGATTCGGATCCCGTACGTCACCTTTATGCATGATGCAAACAGTTAAAATATGATGTAATGATCTTGTCAAGTTTTAATTATCATTTACCTTGGGACGGTAATGATTAATCCAAATATTCAGTCAACATCTATTAAGGTAAGACTGTTATGACACAAATATCAGAATTAATGAATACCTTCTTTTTATTATTTAAATTAATTAATGAAAAATAAACGAGTCATATGAATGAAAATTAAGAAATGAAAAACAAAAAGCTCAAAAGGAAAACACACAAAAGCCTACCCGAAGTCCTAACCTAAAAAGGCCCAAGTTGTGGAAAACCCAATTAGTGATCTGCTTATTAACTAAATGATTCTAATATTTAATCCTAAATTAATTAGCCCTAAAGACTAGAAACCCTAACAAATTATGATGATTAATTTTAAATTTAATGTCAATCTAAACTTGAAATTTATTTTATCCTAAAAGTAATTAAAAAATGTTCAATCAATTTAATGAATTTAACATTTACTCCAATAAGCCAAAGGTAAATTTAAATTCACTAAATTAATTCGAACCCTAATATAATAAAGGCTCCAAAGAATCTAATCCTAAAATTAATTTAATTAATTTAGGGATCACGCCCCTATGAGGCGAGCACACGATCTAAATTAATCAAATTAATTTGCCTAATCTAATCTAAAGCCTTAATTCCCTAAGCCCACCAAAAAGCTCAAGGCCCACCAAGCTAAAACTAAACCTAGGCCCAAAACACAAAAACCTAAACCAAACTAAGCCTATTTATGAAAAAACCATATATATATTACTAAAAAAAACTATGTATTATGTACATAAAAAAATTATATGATATATGTTATATAAGAAGAATTTATATTATATATATTAAAAACATATATTATGTAAAAGCCATACGTTGTGTAATAAAAACTATATATTATAAAACATATACTATATATTTAATAAATATTATATTACAAACCGATATGTTATATTACATAAACTATGTATTATACATATTACATAAAAATATGTATTATAAAAATATGTATCATATACTTTAAAAAAACTACATTACATAAATAATATAAAAATCATATAATATAACAAAACTATGTATTACGAAACATATATTATGTATAAATCATAAAACTATATATTATACACATTAAGATTATATATATTAAAAAAGCCATACTACATATAAAACCATATGTTATGTAAAACTATATTATATTTATACATTATATAAAAACTATATACCATATAATATACCCATCAAACCACATATTGTGCACATAACAACCACGAATTACCAAGGCAACAAACGAAGCATAATCGAACAAGCAACATTAACATACAAATTACATCAAAATTTAAGGGAAATAAATACGCATGATTTAATATTAAAAATGCATGAAAAATAATAAAAATAAAAGGTTTTTTTCTTCTAAAAACACTGGTAAAGGGGACGAAATTGAATAAAACAGAAACTCAGGGACCGAAATTAAAGGCATTTAAACTGGTTAAAGAGGGATGAAATTAAAAACGATCGAAAAGTTTCAGGGACCCGGAGTATAATTTACAAAGGCAGAATGGCTTAGGCCCGTAATTAGCCCACACGGAGGGGCCAATGTTGTGATTTGCCCATGCAAAAGGACCACGGGCGTAATAAAAAGAGGGGCAGAGGTATTTGTGAAGCAATTTGACCACTTTAAAAACTTAAACCCGGTGTAAAATACACTTTAAACCCAAAAATCAAACCATTTTCCTTTTTTTTAAAGCTCTCTCCCAAAATGCTCTCAAAACCTCTGAAACCCCATGAATGTTGCCGTGTTTTCCAGAAACTGGTCGTTCCTTTGTCGTACGTCGGCACTCCGGCCGTCGCTCGCCGGCAGTGGCAAACTCAGAAAGCAACCGAAATCGAACCTTTTTCTCTTCTACAACCAACTCCGACCTCGATTTTTCAAAATAACCCATCAAACCACCCTATATTTCCAAAACAGAACCCAAACCCTAGCCTTAAAACTCCTTTTTGTAAAACTACCAAGAACCTCATATCATTGGTTCATTGGGATGTCATCTATCATAGGGGACGGTGACCTCGGCCACCAGAACGACAGCGACTCCGATGACGCAGTTAACCGGTCCTTTTGTTGTTGTTGTTTTCTATATATGCTATGCTTCGAAATTGAAAAGACAAGAAAAAGTACATCTGAAAACCCTTGAGGCTTGTTTTTTTTTCTATTGATTTCCGCCTGAAAAATTGATTACAATGGATTCCCTTGTTTATATTTGCTCTTGTTTACAATCTTAAGCAAACATTAATTGAAAAAACTGTTGATGATGCCTAAGATTAGCTTCTGACATTTTTTATTTGTTTCTCTGCCTTGTATGGTGGGTGGAGAGCCGGTGAGAGGACGGCGTGAGCGAGATTTCTGGCGACGAGGCCACGTGGTCGGCAATGATGAAAGGTCTGGAGCGTGAGAGCCAAACGGTCGAGGTCGTGTGGAGCACGCGCGCGTGGGGAAGCTGGCGGGGTTCTCGGCTTCATTTGGGGCTATTGGGTCATACTTGATCCAACGACTATGAAGCGGTTGTGCAGAGAACAAAACAAATTAGGGTTAATTTGGAATTGGGCCCTAACCGGGCCAGATGTAATTATATGTATTATTTTTTGGGTAAACTACATAAATAACCACCATACTATTAAAAAAGTTGCGATTTGACCGCCTTATTTTTTTCGAAGCAATTAAACCACCAAACTATTAAATTGGACTCAATTTGGCCACCTGCCGTTAGAGGTTAACGACAAGGTGACGTGGTAGTTAAAAAATAAGGGTATAATTGCACATTTGGTCCCTGCTATTTATACATTCTTTCAGTTTAGTCTTAATTTTAAACTAATAAAATAAATTAATTATTTAATTAGGTGGTGTGACACGTGTCAATACCTTATTGGAAAATTTCCCCTCCAATCAGGTGGTGACAAAGCAAAATTTCACCAATTTTTGCACTTGGTGGGCATCGAACCATGCCTTTGAGGAGTAAAGGCAATGGCTTTGCCACTGCTCCAAGCTCAACCTTGTGATTTAAATCACCAAATTTAGTATATAGCTCTTATTGTTTTCTACATTTATTCTTTTAATTTTACATTTATAATCATCAAATTAATTTCATATATATAACCCAAACCCTAAACACTAATTTCACATATATAACCATCAAATTAATTTCACATATATAACCCTAAACCTTAAATGCTAAACCCTAAACCCTAATTTCACATATATAATCATCAAATTAATTTTACATATATAACCCCAAACCCTAAACACTAGTTTCACATATATAATTATCAAATTAATTTCACATTTTTAACCCTAAATACTAAATCATAAACCCTAATTTCACATATATAAGCATCAAATTAATTTCACATATATAACCCTAAACCCTTTTCTCTAAACCCTAAACACTAAGCCCTATTTAATTTGATGATTATATATGTGAAATTAGGGTTTAGGCTTTAGCATTTAGGGTTTAGGGTTATATATGTGAAATTAATTTGATGATTATATGTGTGAAATTAAAAGAATAAATGTAGAAAATAATAAGACCTATATATTAAATTTGGTGATTTAAATCACAAGGTTAAGCTTGGTGCAGTGGCAAAGCCATTGCCTTTATCCTGAAGGATACGGGTGCAAATTGGTGAGATTTGTTTTTCCCCTCCAAATTAAATAATTAATTTATTTTATTAGTTTAAAATTAGGATTAAATTGAAAGAATGTGTAAATAGTAGGGACTAAATGTGCAATTATACCCTTATTTTTTAACCTCACAGGTAGCCAAATTAAGTCCAATTTAATAGTTTGACGGTTTAATTGCTTCGGAAAAAAGTAAGGTGGTCAAATCACAACTTTTCAATAGTATGGTGGTTATTTATGTAATTTACCCTTAATTTTTTTGGGCTTTTAAAAATGTAAGTGAACTTTAATAAACTTGGGCTTATATTATATGATTTTTTTAATTATGACAGCCCACTTATAATAATACTAATAATAAACACATAATATAACAATACTAATAATAACAATGATAACAATAAACACATACGCATATATACGTAGATAATACACACAATATACATACTCACATACATACATTCAAATAATAATTCGTATATACATGCAAGCAACACATACATATAATATTCATACAAACATACATTTATGCCTAAATAAATAATAAATATACATGCATTAAACACATAATAGAATATAACAATAATATGATAGCAACACATATATATATAGTTAATATAATAAGACATATACTAATAGTAATATTTTATTTTTTTTCTTTTGCTTTTGGAATTTAATGACAGCCACATACACATATATTTAGATAGTTAATAATTAAATAGTAACCCATATAAGCCCAATATTATAAAACGAAAATAAAAAAGTTTACCTCAGACAAAATTAGTGATTACAAGCTGTCACGAGAGTACGCAATTGATAGACTTTACTCGATCAAATCCGATGTTTTCAGCTTTGGTGTTTTGGTTCTAGAAATAGTGAGCGGGAAAAGAAATAGAGGATTCTTTCATCCAGAAAATCATCATAACCTTCTCGGACATGTGTCTAACTATAAATCTCTTGAATCAAAGATATTAGTTCTAAAATTGCTAAAAACAACTGTACTTGTACAGGCATGGAAGCTGTTCTGCGATGGGAATTCAATGGAACTGGTTGCTGATACAATTAAACATACCTGCAATCCCTCGGAAGTACTAAGATGTATTCAGGTCGGCCTACTTTGCGTGTAACGAAGCCTCGAAGATAGGCCAACTATGTCAAATGTTGTTCTGATGTTAAGTAGTGAAGTTCCATTGGAATTGCATCAATTTAAGTGAGGGGTAGAGAATAATTGCATCAATTTTCTCTTGTTTATTTGTATGATTGGAATTGAGTATGCCTTGGTTGATATGTTAAAAATTTTGTTGACGATTCTGATTTTTACCTTGTTTCTTTAAATGCTATTTGAGTTCTCGATCACACTCTTATTGGGATTAGGATGCATAATAGTGAAAATGACATGATTAGTGTTTTTGTTTAAATCTTTTGATTGATATCTTATGCGTCTATTGATTGACATGTTCTTAACTCAATACAAATTACACTTTCTTGTGAGATTTGAGCCTAAACGAGCAATCTTTTTCATTCTTGCTCACTTGTTTGATTGAGTGTGCTGGACTTAATATTGACATTCTAGAACCTGTGATTAAATACATATTGAGACTGCATGTTGAACTTGATGCTTTAATATGACAGAGGCACTTAAGATTAACCCACTTCTCTACCCAAAATTGTCTACCCTTTTTATTTCCCTTAGTTTACCACTTTTGAGCCTTTTTACTCTTTCTTTATTTTTTTCCTCATCATAAAACCGAGATTATTTTATTTTTACCCTCTTTCACCATGTCAAGATAGAAGATTGACTTGTTCCACGAAAAAATGATTAGAACAGTATTCTAACAGCAAAAGCAAATAGCAGAAAAAAGAAAAATGAAGAGAAAAAAAACATAAAAGGGTCGAAAAAAGAAGAAGAAAGAAATTGATTGTTTGATTTTTGTTACACTTCTTTGCATTACTTCTATTTACTTTGCTTATTTCGAGCTTTGAACTTATAATTTGTGCATCTCTTTATCTTGATGTTAAACCCATATTTTGGCCTTTTTAAAGACCCTTTGATTAATGCATCTTGTTCATTTTTAGTGGTGGAGATTTGATTTTCTTACAAGCTTATGGTAATGTCATGTTTGGTTCTGTCTTTGAGCGTTTTCTTTTACCCAAAACACTTTGAGCGAAAATGGGTGAATCCTTGTGAGATATTGAGTCTTGTTACATTGAAATTGATGGATTAATGGGATGTCATGGTTTTGCTTAACTTATTCATATTTCTGCCTTTCACTTGATCGTTATTCTTGATTCCGATAATTGATGTGATCTTGGCTTACTTGGTTTTCTTGGATATGAGGTAATATGAAGGATCATAACTTGAGATTTTGACATATTTGATTAAGGCATGCTCGAGGACAAACATCAAATAATTGAGGGGGAATTTGATGAGTGATTTATTTTGTTATTATTTTATCGTCAATTACTCCCTATTGATTACTTGATGTTGCCGATTTGGGTAGCTTTTATTCGATTATGTGTAAGACCTTAATTTCCAAAAAATAACATTTAAGGAGCAAGTTATGCAGTTTTTTTCATTTTCCGAAATCATGGCTGAAAACATGGGCATGACTTGGGGCATGACGAGGTCCGACGTAGAAGATTCTGGTAGTCCAGTCAGCAGCAGCTTCTAGAAGGCGATCTATTCAGCATCATCTAGAAGAACGTATGGACGATATTTACTTAAGATTTTAAGATTAAGTTTGAATTTAAATATTTGATAATTATCATTTTATTATTTAAGATTTAATTTTTAGAATTTTATTTGAATATTTTTAGATATTTTATTTCATTTCTCTTTAGGTTATTTCAAGCTATA
Source organism: Hibiscus mutabilis (assembly GCA_019671005.1). NCBI lineage: Eukaryota > Viridiplantae > Streptophyta > Magnoliopsida > Malvales > Malvaceae > Hibiscus > Hibiscus mutabilis. The sequence goes on along the minus strand of CM033721.1, from coordinate 16,019,426 downwards.
AATACCTGCTTAGGGTAAAGCTTGAAAAACATCATCTTTTGGATTTAATTTGTTTTGGGGTTTACTTTTATAAAAAATTTCTTCTTTCTTTCATCTTCATTTTACTTTAAGCTTTTATTTTATGTTTTTCAAAAAATGCTAAGTATGATTTCTACCATATTTAGCTAAATTTTTGACTAGCCAAAGTCTTAGCAATGACTCAACGTTGATTTTGAGGGTGCTTAGATTCACAGTTTGGGAGGAAAATTCATCTTCCTATAAACAAACTTATAGGTAGTCCGCTAAGGTGAATCGAGATCGGGTTCGATTCTCGTTGAGACACCATAACCAGAGCACGAGCTTTTCCAGCGCTTAAAGCTGCATTGGTGCTAACAACGATAGCCGTAATTAGTCCAAGTAAGGACTGGAATTTCAAAAATTGACTTTGAATTATTGGTTTATCGGAGAGAAAAGTAAGTTACAAGGGTTGGGCCTTGTAGATTATAACCGACATATATCTGGAGTAAAAATATTTTTTCGATGATCAATTTGGAATTGAGGCAAAGCGAGGCCTAAAGCTATTTTATTTAATTAATTTTCTTCTCTTAAAATTTACCTTCATTATTTTTTTCTGAATTTATTTTTAAATTCACATTATTTTATTTTCTACTTAGTTCTCTTAATCAACCATCCATTTTTTTTATTTTCACATCAAAGTCAGAATCAAAACTTCTCTACCTTTAGAAGAATTATCGAAGTGCTTTACTTGGTGATCTTTCTCAACACCCTACTACCCTTACAGAAGCACTGTTGGAGACAATACAAAGCAGAATTTTTATAAGTTTCTTAAACTTTTCCATTATGTGAATGAAACAAGACCTAATTGATTTATCCAAACATCTCATGAAGATATGTGAGAAGCTTCTATCGTGGTTCTAATGATGTAATACTAGATTCGCACATTGAGAATGCTTCATTTAGTATGGATATACAGTCTATTGTAGGAAGAGTGCTTCCGATGAAAAATCCAGGCTGCTTTGGTTGGGGCAATACACTGTCACCGCACAACATGAGCAACACTAGTGACATGTTTGGTCTGTCTACAGGGCTTTGTTGCACACACAAGAGAGCTACATTAATGCATCTTAACACTTCGGTTGCATTGTATGAGTTGGCCAATGCGGTGTCGATTAGCTCTAATGGCCTATTTTCCATCCACAATCTCCATGCCTGAAAAGTTGGCACTGCAAATGATTATTGTTTGAAACAGAAAAACTATGAACTGCTATATTTCAATCTTGATGTATTACATGTCCAAGAAGATTACGATCATGTTCTGGGTGGGAAAATCCCTGGTTTTTCTTTCCTGCGAGTATCTCCAGAACCAAAACTCCGAAGCTAAAGACATCAGATTTCATTGAGTAAAGGCCATCCAGGGCATACTCAGGAGACATACAACCGCTGCAGGGGAAAATGTCAGATTAGTACTTTGAAATCAACATGTAACAATGTACCAGCCAAGTCTTGCATATATACATACTATGTTCCGACCACCCTCTTAGTTTTTGCTCGAGAGTCGAGTCTGGTCTACACCAAACTTCCGAGCCAAGCCGAAATCTGAAATCTTTGGGTTCATGTTATTATCTAGTAAATTATTGCTTGCTTTGAGATCTCTATGGATAATCCTCAACCTAGAGTCATGATGAAGATAAAGAACCCCTCTAGCAATTCCATCGACTATATGCATTTGGCTATGCCAGTCCAGTAAATTGCTACTTGTATTATCTGCAACCAACAAAAATAAAATATCATAAAGAAAAAAACAAAATGGGTAACAGGAGACCCGAGGAGGTCAAAAAAGATGTTTGGAGATAGTAGGTTCAAACCAAAAATAAAGTAGTCCAAACTTTTGTTAGGCATGCACTCATAATTTAACATCTTTTCGTCTCTCCTGATGCAGCAACCAAAGAGCTTGACAAGATTGCGGTGCTGAAGTTTGGAAATCAATGTTACTTCATTTTTGAACTCTTCGAGCCCTTGTCCCGAATTCTTCGAAAGTCTCTTCACTGCTATTTCTTGTCCTCCAATCAATGTACCCTTAAATTTATAATGTTCAAAATGGCTAAATAGTGAATGAGATATAATTTGCAGGATACAACTTATATACCTTGTAAACAGGACCGAATCCGCCTTGTCCCAGCTTGTTGTTGCTTGAGAAGTTATTAGTTGCAGTAGCTACGGTTGCAATATCCAATACAGGCAACTCTATATCTTCCTTTCCATGCACACCTGGTTATCATTGAACTAGTATAAGATGGACTGAAAATGATTATAAAACAGAATGTTAAAATATAATAGATATATTTTGTTATATGGTAGTGCTTTTTTAGTTAGTAACTGAATCTGTGTACCTGTTTTTCTAAGCTTTCTCTTCCGAACATACAACGAGAATGCAAGTATAGCTGTTCCACTGGCCACTATGGCAGAGATGGCTATGACTACTGCCTTTTCCTTTTCTTTTAGCTTTCCTTTGCTTTGAATATGATCTGAAAGAATCGAAAAATAATAAGTTGAAACAAAGGTTTCATGTCTGTAATCTGAACAAAGTAGGGATAATACTTAGATCAGAAATGGCCAGCCTAATATGAAGGTCTTGTCCACCCTTGCCGAATTCTGTGATGTCAATTAATTCTCCGAACCACAGCAAGCAGCCACGGCCTCCCTCTCGGATATCTAAATTTGCATACGTGGTGCAAGAGCAATTCCTCAAACACAGATTCTCACAGTCCTTAAGATCAATGATAATGTCTGCCCAAGATTTTGAGGTGTCTGGTAATTTTAGTTCAGTTTGCTTGAAAAAGCCATTTCCAGCATTACACACCAACGGTGTCCTTTGAGTACATCCATTTGACCATTCTGGACTCAAATCCCCCCGGAGATGCCTGACTATGTACAAATCCTTCCAAGCATTTACATGGAGGAGACTCTTCGGGGATGCAACTAGCATATGGTCCACAATTGGCATAGATTGAACAGTGATCCGTTTGTGATGTGGAGAAAACATCCCAGTCATTTTTTCTCTCATTCCATATGGAGCGTTGTAATATTCCTGAAGGATTCAACAAATACCTCGAAAAGATAGAACTGTGTCGAACCTCATATTTGTGATACACCTCATTCTTATTCCAGACAAACTCATATGAATATATGGCTGTGATCTTGCTGTAACATAGAGACAATTCCACGGTCCTGCTCTATATAATATTTCTGGTCCCTTCGTAACAACAACCTGCGGTAGCCCCCGTGGATCGATGCTGATAGTATATAAGCCTGGAGCAGGATCTTCAATGCTTTTCCTGGATGAAATATGCCTCTCGAAACCAGTGACAAAGTTTCTTCCAGTCTTCATTCCTGGTAGAAAGGTATCGCAAGGATAATCAAAACTCTGCCAAAGGAAGTTTTATGGATCACTATGGTTTCGGTCTTTGACTATGAAATTTCCCGAATCCAGGAGTTGTGCAACTGGCTCTTCTGCTGCATTTCTTGATGTATTAGATGAACAAAAAATGCTTTTGGTGCCGTTTGTAACTGAAGGAACCCCTTTTTCATTGATACTTAGAGCTCCTGAAGCATCCGAAACTGAAGTTTCCCTATTGGCAATCCATACAACAGTCCCAGTCGATACTTTCTTATACCAAATTCCCAGATATCGACTCTTCGAGTTTCCGGGACTGAAAAACCCGAGTTCAAAGGTTCCAGTAGCCGACACAAGAGTGTCACCATCTTTGATGGAATGCCCTGGAGTTATACTGTCTAGTGCCAAAGTTCTTGTAGTAAGGAAGAGAAACAAACACAGAACAAGCACCATTAACAAGGCATCCATTTTTTTCCTAATAAATGGTTTTTCATTCTAAGTCTATTATATGGACCACCCAAAAGATTGAAAAAGAAGAGTCTAGACACAAATAACGTCAAGAATGATCTGCTTTGGCCGTTTGCTTTTACATATTGCTGACTATCCGGAGCCATGCTTGCATTTTCTTATTACATTTTTCAACATGTTGAAGCTACTAGATGATTGATTAGTAGTTTGTTATATTTGATTACTTAGCTAACGGAAGTAGTTAAAGTGGTTATACGGTTATTGGGCCGTTACAGACTGAGTTGTGAGCTGGAATGCCTATATAAGTCTACTGTGACTTCAATAAATTGGTGATTTTTGGATTGTGCTTTCACCTGTTACTAGTCAATTCTTATGTTTACTGTAGTCTGTTTACCATTTCTGTTTTCTAATCCCTAACCTCCGTTCTTCATCCCTTAATCTTCTTTCTTGAACTTTCCGATCACTCTCCGACATGACTAACTTTCCAACACAACACAAGTTATGTTTGCTGGGTGCAAAAATAAGATTGGAATGAGCAGTCAAATCTCCATAGCAACAACTTCCTGGCCTTCAACATCTCTGTTTAAAGTTTTAATCAAGTACAAATGTACAATCCTTTACCAGTACTTCTTTTAGGTATTGAAGGATACAGCACACAGCTTCTAAATGCTTCTCAATTGGATTGTTCATGAATCGACTTGCCGTGCCTACGGCAATCTGATATCTGGTCTAATGCGAGTTCAGTAAATTAACTTCCCCACAAGTCTTTAGTATCTGCCATTGTCTGCTAGAGGACTTCCCTCCTCCATTTCCATTTTGTTGGTAGGATCCATGGGAGTGTGTAGCACCCACCATTTTGGACAGGCATGTCTGCTTAAGTTGAATGAAATGTTTCATGTGATTAATTTAATAATATAGGTTAAAATGAGAGAAAAGAAAGATTAAAATAAGAGAAAGGATTAGGATCCAACTTGTTCAGTTGTTGTCGACTGAAGTGAGCTAATATTGTGCATTTGAAGCTTTCACATGAATGATTTAGCTTGAAATTGGGTTGTAATCATATTATTGAAATTTTGAAATATTTGGCCTACTTCTGAGTTTTCCATGTTATACATATATGAACTTGCAGCATGCGTTTTGAAGTTTGAAATCAAAGTCTAAACTATTGACGATATGATTTTTGAAGAAGAATTTTCAAAGTGCTTTACTCTGTGATCTTTCTCAACACCCAACTCCACTTACAGAAGAACTGTTGCAGACAATACGAAGCAGAATTTTTATAAATTTCCTAAACTTTTTCATTATGTAAATGAAACAAGATCTAACTGATTTATCCAAACATCTCATAAAGATATGTGAGAAGCTTCTATCGTGGCTCTAATGATGTAATACTAGATTCGCACATTGAGAATGCTTCATTTTTCACCGATATACAGTCTGTTGTAGGAAGAGTTCTTCCGATGAAAAATCCAGGCTGCTTTGGTTGGGGCAATACACTGTCACCACACAACATGAGCAACACTAGTGACATGTTTGGTCTATCTACAGGGCGTTGTTGCACACACAAGAGAGCTACATTAATGCATCTTAACACTTCGGTTTCATTGTACGAGTTGCCCAATGCGGTGTCCATTAGCTCTAATGGCCTATTTTCCATCCACAATCTCCACGCCTGAAAAGTTGGCACCGCAAATGATTATTGTTTGAAACAGAAAAATGTATGAACTGCTATATTTCACTCTTGATGTCTTACATGTCCAAGAAGATTATGATCATGTTCTGGGTGAGAAAATCCCCGGTTTTTCTTTCCTACGAGTATCTCCAGAACCAAAACTCCAAAGCTAAAGACATCAGATTTCATTGAGTAAAGGCCATCCAGGGCATACTCAGGAGACATATAACCGCTGCAGGGGAAAATGTCAGATTAATACTTTAAAAGAAACATGTAACATTGTACCAGACAAGTCTTGCGTATATACATACTATGTTCCGACCACCCTTTTAGTTTTGGCACGAGTCTGATCTACTCCAAACTTCCGAGCCAACCCGAAATCTGAAATCTTTGGGTTCATGTTATTATCTAGTAAAATATTGCTTGCCTTGAGATCTCTATGGATAATCCTCAACCTAGAGTCTTGATGAAGATAAAGAAGCCCTCTAGCAATTCCATCGACTATATGCATTCGGCTATGCCAGTCCAGTAATCTGCTGCTTGTATTATCTGCAACCAAAAAAATAAAACATCATAAAAAGAAAAAACAAAATGAGTAGTAGGAGACTGAAGGGGGGCAAAAACGAAGGTCGGAGATAGAAGGTTCAAACCAAAAATGAAGTAGTCCAAACTTTTGTTAGGCATGTACTCATAAATTAACATCTTTTCGTCTCTTCTGATGCAGCAACCAAAAAGCTTTACAAGATTGCGATGTTGAAGTTTGGAAATCAACGTTACTTCATTTTTGAACTCTTCGAGTCCTTGTCCCGAATTCTTCGAAAGTCTCTTCACTGCTATTTCTTGTCCCCCAATCAATGTACCCTTAAATTTTTAATGTTCAAAATGGTTAAATAATGAGTGAGATATAATTTGCAGAATACAACTTATATACCTTGTAAACAGGACCGAATCCGCCTTGTCCCAGAGTGTTGTTGCTCGAGAAGTCATTAGTTGCCAAAGCTACGGTTGCAAAATCCAATACTGGCAACTCCATATCTTCATTTCCATGCACACCTGGTTATCGTTGAACTAGTATAAGATGGACTAAAAATGATTATAAAACAGAATGTTATAGAATAATACCTATAATTCGTTATATGATAGTACTTTTTAGTTAGTTACTGAACCAGTGTACCTGTTTTTCTAAGCTTTATCTTCCGAACATACAACAAGAATGCAAGTATCGCTGTTCCACTGGCCATTATGACAGAGATGGTTATGACTACTGCCTTTTCCTTTTGTTTTAGCTTTCCTTTTCTTTGAATATGATCTGAAAGAATCAAAAAATAATAAGTCAGAAAAAAGGTCTCGTGTTTGTAATTTGAACACATCTGATAAATGTTTATGTTCAATTTCATTGATTAGACTAAACGGAAAACAAAGAAGGGACATTACTCAGATCAGAAATGGCCAGCCTGATATAAAGGTCTTGTCCACCCTCACTGTATTCTGTGATGTCAATTAGTTCTCCGAACCACAGCAAGCAGCCACGACCTCCCTCTCGGATATCTAAATTCGCATACGCGGTGCAGGAGCAATTCTTCAAACATAGTTTCTCACAGTCCTTAAGATCAATGCTAATGTCTGCCCATGATCTTGAAGTGTCTGGCAATTTTAGTCCAGTTTGCTTGAGAAAGCCATCTCCACCTTCACACACCAGCTGCGTCCTCCGAATACATCCATCTGACCAATCTACAGAACTCAAATTCCCTGTAGATGCCGATCTATGCACGAACCCTTCCAAGCATTTACACGGAGGAGATTCATCGATGGCACAACTAGCATATGATCCACAATAGGCATAAATCAAACACTGATCTGATTGTGATGTCAAAAACACCTCCCAGTCATCTTTTCTCTCATTCCATATGGAGCGTTGTATTAGACCTGATGGATTCAATAAATACCTTGAAAAGATAGAACTGTTTCGTGCCTTGTATCTGTAGTAAATCTCATTCTTATTGGAGAAAAACTCGTATGAATATACTGTATAATATTTAGGGATTGATCTTCCTGTAAAATATACTCCATTCCATGATCCTGCCCTAAAAAGTGTCTCAGGTCCCTTCTTAAGAACAAGCTGCGGTAACCCCCGCGTATCAATCCTGAAAGAATATAGGCCTGCAGCAGGATCTTCCATGCTTTTCCAGGATGATATATGCCTGTCAAAACCTGTAACAAAGTTTATTCCAATCTTCATTCCTGGTAGAAAGGTGTCGCAAGGATAATCAAAACTCTGCCAAAGTACATTTTCCGGATCACCATCATTTCGGTCCTTCACAACAAAATTTCCTGAGTCCAGAAGTTGTGCAACTGGCTCCTCTGCTGCATTTCTTGATGTATTAGAAGACCAAACTATGCCTTTGGTGCCATTCATAATTGAAAGAACTCCTTTTTCATTGATACTTATAACTCCTGAGGCATCAGAAACTGAAGCTTCCCTATTGGCAACCCATACAATAGTCCCGGTTGATACTTTCTTGTACCAAATGCCCAGATATCGACTCTTCGAATTTCCGGGACTGAAAAATCCGAGTTCAAAGTTCCCACTAGCTGACACAAGAGTTTCACCATCTTTGATGGACTGCCCTGGAGTTATACTGTCTAGTGCCAAAGTTATTGTTGTAAAGAAGAGAAGCAAACACTGAACAAGCACCATTAGATAGGCTTCCATGTATTTCCTAATAACTGGTTTTACTTTTTGGTTGTAGCTTTTTGCTCTACCATTGTTTGCGGCTGAAAGATGAATTTGTGGCAGCCGATGAGGACAGATCCGAGACTACCTTTGTACTTATCAGGGTGGACTAAGATCAACGCTGATGGGTCTGTTGGAGGACAAAATAAAATGGCAGCTGTGAGAGGCCTTATGCGAAATGAGGCTGGTGATTGGTTGTTTGGAATTGCTCGAAGCTTGAGTGCTTGTTCGGTGTTAGCTGCTGAACTGCTGGCTGCTCATGAAGGTCTATCCCACCCACGCGTGGAGGCTTGGCTTTCGGCAAGTTGAGCTCGAGACCGATAACACGATAGTTGAGGAGATCCTTAGTGGGAGGTCGAAGGCACTTGTGGCCAGAGCTCACGAACTGCTATCTCGACCCTGAGATGTGAGGATCCGGCGTTTCAGTCGGACTGCAAATGCTGTTGCGGATAAGCTTGGTGCGCTTGCTCAAGGATCGCCTGTGGGGGGAGATGAGTTACTTCGAACCACCCTGGGAAGTGGTGGAGGCTTTGAACCAGGATCAAGCTGCTTTAGGCTTTAGCTTAGACCTTCCTGCATTATCAAAATAAAAAACATCCAAGTCTATTACATGGACCACACAAATTGAAAAATAGAAATCAAGACACAAATAACGTCAAGAATGATCTGCTTTGACCGTTTGCTTTTACATATCACTGAATATCCGGTAGTTATGTTTGCTGGGTGCAAAAATAAGATTGGAATGAATAGTCAAATCTCTAAGAAAATATCTGCAATATTCACAAAATTTTGGAAAGTCAAAGTTACTGACCGAGTGACCGTGAGTGAAGTTTCTATTCTCCCCATGAAAATTAGTGGCCATCACTTTTCTTTTCTCCAATTAACTCCTTTCTTGTTTCTTTAATTAACACCTTTCAATTCACAGTTGGTCTTTGGTTGACTGCATAAGATATATATTATTGTATAAATTTAAATTATTAGTCAATGACACTTTATTTATTGGTAAGATTAAAATTTTGATTTCAAGTTTATCTAGGGATAGAATCTAGGTTCAAACATTGTCATTCTTTAAAAAAAAAACATGTGTTTTAAAATATTACTAATTCTCAGGTCCAATCTGCTAAGCTCCAAATCTGGTGATATAGTAATTTTGAAGTAACATGAACTACTTCTCAGGTTCAATCAATCAATTATTTGTTTATTCATTTATTTTTGTCAAAGCTAACGGTTGTAGCAGCAAGTTGCTACAAGATTTGCAATTATTGAGGGCTGCGTTCAAAGGAAACTTGTACATGAGAGATTCTTGGATACGAAATAATTGCTGACGCTGCATTAGAATACTGATTATTTGACTATTTTTGTACCCTTATTTGGTGGCCTTGTGTAACACTATCGATTACAGTGGAAAGCTTAAATGCTACTGGTTCAATTACAGATGGTGATACTATGGTTTCGGCGTGTCGAATCTTCGAACTTGGATTCTTTAACCCTGGTTCCAGCACCAAAAGGTACTCGGGGATATGGTATAGGAATTCCAAGACAGCGGTTCCGTGGGTGGCTAATAGGGAAAGGCGTTTCAATGACAGCGCAGGTGTTTTACATGTTACCAACCAGGGTGTCCTTATCCTTGCAGATGGTAATGGCAACAATGTTTGGTCTTCCAATGTTTTGCATTTGCCTTTGAGGCCTGTCAGTCTTCCAGTTGTGCAGCTCTTGGATTCGGGAAATCTTGTCATTACCGATGGAACCGGAAAAACTGATTCTGGAAACTTCATTTGGCAAAGTTGCGATTATCACATTCATTGCACGCGTGAAGATTGGAAAGGACTTCAGAACTGGCCTGGACCGGTACTTTACATCATGGACAAATCCTGATGATCCTCCACCGGGTATGTTCACCTACCAGTTTGAGCTATCTGATTTTCCGGAGGTTATAGTAAGAGACATGACACGCGTCGTTTTCACGTCAAAATAATTCCTTCTTCTCAAATAGTAAATTAAGGAATTCAAACGTAGTAAAAGAGAAAAAAGGGTTGATCACACAGAGACTAAGAGAACTTTCTAATTTATGTTTGTTCAATCGGTGAGACAATAAGAGAGTTGAATGATATTTAAGTATGATGGGATTTTGTGGAATTAAGTAAAAAAATAAGAGATTGTAGATAAAATTTGGGAAGTGGATTCAATATGGTAAAGATTAGCCTCGTGCTCTTGCTTTGACTCAGTTTCCTCGGATCATCGGAAAAAGGGTTTTTCACTTCGGGATTCACGTCGGTTACTTGCCTACAAGGATCAATCCTTGTGACTGTGCCTTGTATATCGAATACCCAAGTGCCATCTTTGATATCGATTTTGGAAATTAACCTAATCAACAACAATGTTGTAGATAAAAAATGTTTAAGTAAGGCTGACTCGGACTATATCATTTCAATAATAACTGATTCCGATCTCAGTTTCCTCTTAGCAAACAATTTTGCTGAGTGCGTTCCCAGGAAGTCGAATGTGCTTCAATAGCCGATCCTTCTTCCCACACATTTAACCAAAACAACATCATGACCAACGTCAATCTTTGGTTTTGAAATTAAGTTTAGAAAACTGAGAGAGACATCCGAAGTTGTTTAAGTGTTTTTCAATCCTCACGTTGGAATTGAGTCATTGCTTTAGCCTTTGGCTATAGAAAACTTAGCTAACTATGATTATCGAAGAAATCATACTTAGCATTGTTTTAAAATAAAAAAAAAACTAAGAACAAGAAAATAAAGAAGAAGAACTTGAATTAAACTTGAAAGTAAAAATAAGCTAAGAGAATTGAGAGATGATAGATGAGATGCCTTTTGAGTTTGCCCAAATGGGATATTTATAGCAGCCTAAAACCCTAAAAATAACCCTAAAGAGATAAAAGATAAATCCCAAATTATTTAAATTAATTACAAAAGATAATCCCAAAGTTTGAATTTAAATTCCGGCTGATAAGTTATCTGAAATACGGCTGATAAGCTATCTTTGCTGTTGACGTGACGTCTTCTAAAAGCTGTTGACGTGGCGTCCAGTCAGACTTTCATGCCCACTAATCCAGCCATGAGTCCAGAAAATAAAAAATTGCACAATTTTATTAGTTTTAGCAACATTTCTAGAATCTACTATCCTGCATTGAAAATGAAAAAAAATGCTCAAATTAGCAACTTAAAACAATCAATCAAGGAGTAATTATCGATAGAATAATGCATAATTTAAGCACTAATCAAATTCCCCCTCACTTATTCTACGCTTGTCCTCAAGCATTTCTCAATTATCATGCTAAAAACCTTAAGTTGCCAACTCCAATTTCATAGAATTTCCAAGATTTCTAAAGTAAACTAAATCAAGTAAATGTTGAAATTCAAGATCAATCAATCATGGCATAATCAATTAAGTGTAAATCGACCAAGGCATTTCAATCGTCTATCAATTTCAAAGAATAAAAGACTTAGCTCCTCACATTGGTTCACTCATTTCGCTCAAGTATTTCGGGTAAGAGAATCGCTCAAGCCTAAACTAATCAATTTATTACTATAGGCTTGTAACTAGATCTAATCTCCACTACTTAATATGAAAATGATGCAAAAATCAAGAGGACTTTAAAATGGGTTGTAACGGGGTTAAGGTTCGGGTAGGATAAAAGGCCGAAAAAATGGGGTTTAAAAAGTCAAGACAAGTAAAGTTATTCCAAAGAATTTATTCGAAGAGAAGAGAAGAACTCAATCATTTTTTCATTCGAACTGTTCCTTTTTCTTTTTATGCTTTTTTTCTGCTCCTTTTTTTTCATTGTTCGAACTGCACTGCACGGTTCTGTAATTTTTCTGTGCTGTATTTTTCTGCACTGTTTGAACCAAACTGCAATTTTCTGCACAGAGTTTTTTTTTGCATTGCACTGTTTATTTTTCTGCACAGTATTTTTTCGAACTGATTCGAATCTGATTTTTTTTTCGCTTCGAAATATCCTCAACTTGTCTTGAAAAATGGTGAAAAAATAATTGAAAGGAAAATAAAAGTAAAATAGGCTTGGTTTAATGATATGGTAAACAAAGAAAATGATTAAAGGCTCAAAAATGCTTCACTAAGTGGAAATAAATAAAAGGGTAGGCTATTTGTTCGGGAAGAGAAAAAAAATTGGTTTAATCCTAATGCCTCTATCACATCAAAGCATCATAATCAAAATGTGTACTCTCAACAAGCATCGAGTTACAAGCTCTAGAATGCAATCAATTAGTTTGGCACACTTAATTGAAACAAAGAGCAAGAATAAAAAATATATGCTTATTAGGCTCAAAACTCACACAAAAGGTCTATTGAACTAAGTCATGCATCCAATTCAATCAACAAATTCATGAAACGACCAAGAAAAATTTACATAAATTAGTCATGCCATGCTATTGTGCATCCTAAATTCAACAAGAACAAGATTGAATCCATAAAGAAATGCAAAGAAATTAAATCAAACAAGAGACTAGTAACCAATGTCATCAACAATTCAAATCAAGAAATAACTCAATTTCAATCGCAAAGCATAAGTGAGAGTCAATTTGATTTCTAATTTCACCCCCTCACTTAATCATAATGTCTCATTATGGAAAATAAAATGCAAGAGAGGGAATGGAATACTCCCTTAGCTAATTGCGGCCACGCTCACGCCCACGTCCTCGACAAGATGTGCCTGGATGAAGGAAGGATAGGATTTCGGCAATATTGGTTTCGATGGAGTTTAGACGCTCGTTAACGTCCGGCTACAGATTGTTGTCTTGTCCGAATCGAGAAACCGGCCTCTGGAGGGAGGAACAATATATGGCGCATCGGGAGTACCGGCTAGAAGACTCATTGTATCCAAGCACCTCGCATCCAAATCATCCATGGCAAAAGCGTAAGTAAACTGTGAAGGTTCAAATGTCAGAAGGAAAAGTCGAGATGCAAGATGTGTGATATAAGGATCAAGAATAAGTGTTGGATCGTGCAACACACTCAAAGGCATAGGCAAACCAAAAGCCTAAATTTACCTTAATGCCAACTCGCATACACCATAAAAAGAAAAGTTCAACCTTACTCAAATTGGAAGAAGTGTCATTACGGCCTGAATAGTTGTATGCAAGAAAGCGATGTATGTAGCGGAGTGCTGATCCATTTGTCGCACGCGGATCATATCCCGCCAAGCCAGTAAGAGTTTCATAGCACATGTCATTATCAAAGTCCTGCGGAATCTCAAGTAAAGCAGTTAAATACCTAGGATCCGTGACATCTATCACGAATCCCATATAAAAATTAAATTTCGTAATTGATATTCTAAAATACTGACCAAACAGTCGAAAGGATACGACATTAGGAGAATGCACAGAAATAACACAATTTTTATCAAATGAAAATGTGGCATAAAATTCAAAAACCAGTTCATAGTACGTGTTACATCTAATTTCGGGATAAGTTGTCCAACCAATCGCATCAAAGAACTGCATGACAGACTCGCGTAAGTGTAAACTTTTTAAAGTTTGGGGAGGAATATACTTACAGACTTGAAAATGACGGTGGCGAATACGATTAAATCGCTCCAAGTCATCACCGTCAAACTCCAAATAGCCATGTAAAATCTCCTCGGTTGGAACTGATTAAAAGGGAGGTGCTAACATGCTCCATGCTTGCAAAACTTAATGCCATGGGTTTGGCTATCATACGTCGTGTAGCAAATGGTGGGCAAGGGATTATGGTTGATTGCTCAGCTATTGTTCGGGTGATCACACTACTCTAAGGGACCGAATATTTTCCATATTCAATTTAATTTACTTGGGTACCTAAAAAACAAATTAAAACAATAATTAATCAAAACAAAAATAAAATTAAATTAAATGAAGAATAAAATGGGTTGTCTCCTATTAAGCGCTATTTTAACGTCGTTAGCTCGACGAGGTGATTTTTAAAGCGTAGGTTCTTCTAATTCGATCTCCTCAGCTCGTCAGATTTCCTCTAACTCTTAAATGTGTAGCTTCTGTGCTTCTCCAATTGCTTCCATCTCCATGTTACATTGCATAACTGCCCAATAGGCTCGATGCTCCAATTCAACCGGCAAATGGCATGGCTTACCAAAAATGAGTCGATACGGCGACATTCCAATGAGACCTTTATAAGCTGTCCGGTATGCCCATAATGCATTGGACAACTTGAGACTCCAATCTTTACGATTCGGTTTAACAATTTTTTCAAGAATTGCTTTAATCTCACGGTTCAACACTTCCGCTTGTCCGTTGGTCTGCGGATGGTAAACAGTGGCAATTCTTTGAGTCACTCCGAACTTTTGCATGAGCGAGTCAATTACCTTGTTGAAGAAATGGGTTCCTCGATCGCTAATTATCACTCGTGTTGTGCCAAACCTGAAAAAAGATAGAATTTTTCAAAAAATTAACAGTAGTTCTAGCATCATTATTTCGGGTAGCCTTAGCTTCCACCCATTTAGAAACATAATCAACTGCAACAATGATATAAAAATTTCCAAATGAAGAAGTAAAATGACCCATGTAATCGATTCCCCACACATCAAAAATCTCACATATGTGAATCGGATTCTGAGGTAATTCATTCCTTCAGCTTAAATTCCCTACACGTTGACACTTATCACATGATTTACAATATAAGGAAGCATCACGGAATATAGTAGGCTAAAAGAAACCACATTCCAAAATTTTATGGGCAGTTCGCTTTGGTCCAAAGTGACCACCACATGAATAAGAATGACAAAAGTCTAGGATAGAATTTACCTCTTCCTCAGCGACGCAATGCCTAATTACCTGATCCGAACAATGCTTCCATAAATAAAGATCATCCCAAATATAATATCGGGACTCCCCCTTTAGTCGATTAATTCCAGATCTAGGCAAGTTTAAGGGTAATTTACCTGTTACTGATTAGTGCTTAAATTATGCATTATTCTATCTCTAATTACTCATTGATTGATTGTTTTAAATTGCTAATATGGGCATTTTTGTTCATTTTCCATGCAGGACAGTAGATTCCAGGAATATTACTTAAACTGCTGAAATTGTGCAATTTTTTATTTTCTGGATTCATGGTTGGATTAGTGGGCATGAATCTGGGCATGAAAGTCTGACTGGACGCCACGTCAGCAGCTTCTAGAAGACGCCACGTCAGCAGCTTCTAGAAGATGCCACGTCAGCAACAACGATAGCTTATCAACCGCATATCAGATATTGGATTTATCTTTTGTAATTAATTTAAATAATTTAGGATTTATCTCTTATCTCTTTAGGGTATTTTAGGGTTTTAGGCTGCTATAAATACCCCATTTGGGCAAACTCAAAGATCATATTCTCATTCTCATTCTTAGCTTTGTTTCTACTTTTAGAGTTTTATAAAATTCTTTCTTTTCTTAGTTCTTGCTTTAAGTTTTTTTATTTTATAATGCTAAGTATGATTTTCCCCATAATCATACTTAGCTAAGTTATCCATAGCCAAGGGCTAAAGCAATGGCTCAATTCCAACGTGAGGATTGAAAAGCACTTAAACAATTTCGGGTATCTCTCTTAGTTTTCTAAACTTAATTTCAAAATCAAAATGATTTCAAAACCAAAGATTGACGTTAGTCAAGATGTTGTTTTGGTTAAATGTGTGGGAGGAAGGATCGGCTATTGAAGCACATTCAACTTCCTGGGAACACACTTAGCAAAATTGTTTGCTAAGAGCAAACTGAGATCGGAATCAATTATTATTGAAACAACATAGTCCGAGTCGGCTTTACTTAAACATTTTTTATCTACAACATTGTTGTTGATTAGATAAATTTCCAAAATCGATATCAAAGATGGCACTTGGGTATTCGGTATACAAGGCACAGTCACAAGGATTGATTCTTGAAGATGAGTAACTGACGTGAACCCCGAAGTGAAAAATCCTTTTTTCCAATGATCCGAGGAAACTGAGTCAAAGCAAAAGCCCGAGGCTAATCTTCCACTTCCTAAATTTTGTCTACAATCTCTTATTATTTTTACTTAATTCACAAATCCCCTCCATACTTAAATTTTATTCAACTCTCTTCTTGGCTCACCGATTGAACAAACATAAATCAGGAAGTTCTCTTAGTCTCTGTGGGATTGACCCTTATTTCTATTTTACTACGTTTGAATTCCTTTATTTATTATTTGAGAAGAATGGATTATTTTGACGCGAGAATGACACGTGTCAAATTGGCATCGTTGTCGGGGAATACGGCGAAGTTACTGATTATTTTTGTTTGATTTATGACCAGGAGGAATCTGGGAGAACAAGCAGAATATAACCCAGAGATCGAAGCATACGCCCGAAGACTGCACGCCCAAACACTTCGGGAAAAGAAACGAAGACAGCGACAACAACAATTGGAACGTGATTTAGAAATAGCATCTGAAGCAGAATCACACTTCGACCACACAACCAAAGAACCAGTTCTGATGGGAGACAACGACCAAACTATCTGACAACTGACTGCGGCCCTTGATGATAACCAGCCGATGTGCATAACATTCCCGAATGGCGAGACACCATTCGCTCTCAAGACATGCTTAATACACCTTTTACCAACCTATCACGGTTTTC
Source organism: Hibiscus mutabilis (assembly GCA_019671005.1). NCBI lineage: Eukaryota > Viridiplantae > Streptophyta > Magnoliopsida > Malvales > Malvaceae > Hibiscus > Hibiscus mutabilis. Next base: position 16,002,551 of record CM033721.1, on the reverse strand, counting down.
GAAGTGAAAATCCACATAAACATCTGAAGGAATTTCACATGGTCTGTTTAAGCACAAAACCCTAGGGAGTTTCTGAAGATCAAATAAAACTTCGAGCCCTTTCCCTTTTCTCTAGCTGATATTGCTAAGGATTGGCTATTTGATTTACCCTCCAACTCGGTTTCAACTTGGACTAACATGGCTCACCTATTTCTTGACAGGTTTTTCCCAACAGCTAAGGCAAGCGAGCTAAGGCGAAGTATCCTGAGTATCCGACAAAAGGATACTGAATCTTTATATGACTACTATGAGCGTTTCAAAAAGCTATGCGCAAACTGTCCGCAACACGGATTGTCTGAACAAACGCTTCTCCAGTATTTTTATGAAGGTTTAACACCCATGGACATGAAAGTGGTAGACGCAGCAAGTGGAGGAGCTCTTGTTAACATGACTCCAACGGCGGCAAGAACGTTAATATCTACTATGGCCGCCAACTCGCAACGATTTCACCCTTCAAGTGAACCATCTCGACAGGTTTGCGGGAAAACAAAATTGATAAATTAGCTGATATTGTTCAATCTCTTGTTGTAGAAAAAGAATTGTAGCCATGCTTTGCGGGATATGTACGAGTCCAGAGCATCCGACGGCCTGCTGTTCGATTATACAAGAAGATGACACTGCGCAAGTGAATACCATAGGAAATTTTCCAAGACCTCTACAAAGAGAATACAACCCCAATGCCAACTCGTATAATCCAGGTTGGAAAAATCATCTGAACTTCAGTTATGCTCAAAATCAAAGGCAAAGTCAACCATATCAGCAGAGACAACCCACTCAACAACAATATCAACAACCGAAATCATCATTGGAATCCATCGTTGAACGGTTGGCAATATCCCAAGAGAAGTTTCAAACCCGCATTGAGGCCCACCTACAAGATTTGGACAAACAAATGACCCAATTGGCTCAAACCGTAGGGAGACTGGAGTCGCAGAGAAGACTTCCTTCTCAAACAGAGTCAAATCCGAGATAGAATGATAGTGCTATCACCCTCCGAAGTGGAACCGTTGTCACACCTAAAGTCCCAAAAGAGAATGACGCACGGTCCAAGAAAGGGAAGGAAAAGGCCATTATTCGACGTTCAAGGTACATCTTTATCGCCACCACCACCACCTCCTCCTTCTCATGAAATCGCACCACCCTTCCCACCAAGATTGATGAGGCATGATAAGATAGCCGAAGAGAAGGAAATCTTAGAGGTGTTCCAAAAAGTAAAAGTCAACATACCTCTCCTAGAAGTAATCCGACAAGTGCCAAGATATGTCCGATTTCTAAATGAGCTTTGCACCACAAAGAGGAGACTGACTGGTCACGAGAAGGTAAATCTGGGAGAACATGTCTCAGCAGTATTTCAGCGAAAGCTTCCACCAAAGATGAAAGACCAAGGTATGTTCGCTATACCTTGAAAAATAGGAAATGTTTTAATTAAACGTGAAATGTGCGACTTAGGAGCTTCAATTAACGTAATGTCACTTTCTGTTTATAAAATTATTATTAACGAACCTTTGAAGGAAACAAAGTAACTATCCAGTTGGCTGATCGTTCTATTATCTATCCGGAGGGAGTGCTTGAAAATGTCTTAGTGAAAGTTGATGTTCTGATTTTTCCTGCCAACTTCTATGTCATCGACATGGAAAACGATAGGACGAACACTTTCTCTGAGGTACTTTTAGGCCGACCCTTCCTAAGCACCGCGCATACAAAGATTGATGTGATAAGCGGTATATTAACAATGGAATTTGATGGTGAGGTCGTAGAATTTGACGTTTATAAAGTGATGAAATACCCAGATCAAGTTGAAAGAATTAATTATGTCGATATTATTGATCCTTTAGTTGATGAATTTGTTGAAAGTAATTTTTTCGATAATTTTTATAGGGATCTTAAACTTTGCCGCATAGAGAAAGAAAGGGAGTTTGAACATATTTCATCTATCAATTCTGATTTATTTTTATCTCCCTCTAAAACGAAAATGTTACCTTTTGTTTTGCAGGAGCCAAAGATAGAATTAAAATAGTTGCCGGAGCACTTGAAATATGCCTTTTGGGGAGAAAATGAAACTTTGCCGGTGATAATCTCAAACAAGTTGTCCGAAGAAGAAAATAATGCACTAGTGAAGGTATTGTGCACGCACAAGGAAGCCATAGGATGGACTATTTCCGATATTAAGGGACTTAGTCCCTCGACTTGTATGCATAAGATTAAAACGGAAGAAGAAGCGAAACCCTCTAGACAAGGACAACGCCGTTTGAACCAACCAATGATGGAGGTAGTAAAAAAAGGAGATACAGAAACTCCTTGATGCAGATGTAATCTATCCTATTTCCGACAGTGACTGGGTAAGTCCAATTCATGTGGTACCTAAAAAGACCAGAGTGACAATGGTCCAAAATTCCCAAAGAGAGTTAGTTCCAACGCGTGTACAAAATGGATGGAGAGTCTGTATCGACTATAGGAAGTTGAACTCTCTCACTAGAAAAGATCATTTTCCCCTTCCCTTTATAGATCAAATAATTGAGAAATTAGCTGGTAAAACTCATTATTGTTGCCTTGATGGTTTTTCAGGTTTTTTCCAAATTCTATTTCCGCAAGAAGACCAAGAGAAAACAACTTTTACTTGCTCGTTCGGTACATTTGCATATCGACGAATGCCCTTTGGCCTTTGTAATGCACCGGCCACTTTCCAGAGATATATGCTGAGTATTTTTTTTGACTATGTGGAGAAGGGCATCGAAGTCTTCATGGATGACTTTACGGTATATGGTAGTTCTTTTAATGAGTGTCTTAGTAATTTAACTAATATGCTTAATAGATGCCTAGAATTTAATCTTGTTTTGAATTATGAAAATGTCATTTTATGGTTGATAAGGGATTAATTTTGGGACATATTGTGTCATCTAATGGAATTGCCGTTGACAAGGCCAAGACCGATATTATACGCTCACTACCTTACCCTTCATCTGTGAGGGAGGTTCGTTGTTTTCTTGGCCATGCAGGTTTCTACCGAAGATTTATTAAAGATTTTTTAAAGTTGGCGCGACCGTTGTGTGAGCTGTTACAAAAAGATAAAGTCTTCGACTTTAATCTTGAGTGCAAAGAATCGTTCGATGTACTTAAAGAAAAGTTGACCACGACACCGATCGTCAAAACACCGAATTGGGAATATGATTTTGAGCTTATGTGTGATGCATCCGATACGAGCGTTGGAGCTGTTCTTGGACAAAGAATCGACAAAGAACCACATATTATCGCCTATGCTTCAAGGACTCTAGACTCGGCTCAGAGAAATTACTCGACAACAGAAAAAGAATTACTTTCTATTGTTTTTGCCTTAGAAAAATTTAGATCCTATTTGCTTGGAACTAAAGTGATTGTTTTTTCTGACCATGTAGCTTTAAAATACCTTATGAGCAAAAGAGAGGCGAAACCAAGGCTTATCCGTTGGATCCTGCTTTTATAGGAATTTAATTTGGAAATTAAAGACAAGAAGGGAAGCGAGAATCTCGTAGCTGATCACTTGAGTCGTATTCCTATTTCTACAGCCGACTCACCAATCAACGATAAGTTCCCAGAAGAACATTTGATGTTGATGCAGAAGGTGGTTCCATGGTTCGCAGACATGGTAAATTACTTGGTCACAGGTAAATTACCCTTAGACTTGCCTAGATCTGGAATTAATCGACTAAAGCGAGAGTCCCAGTATTATATTTGGGATGATCCTTATTTATGAAAGCACTATTCGGATCAGGTAATTAGGCGATGCATCGCTGAGGGAGAGGAAAGTTCTATCCTAGACTTTTGCCATTCTTATTCATGTGGTGGTCACTTTGGACCAAAGCGAACTGCCCATAAAATTTTGGAATGTGTTTTCTTTTGGCCTACTATATCCTGTAACGCTTACTTATATTGTAAATCATGTGATAAGTGTCAACGTGTAGGGAATTTAAGCCGAAGGAATGAATTACCTCAAAATCCGATTTACGTATATGAGATTTTTTATGTGTGGGGAATCGATTACATGGGTCCCTTTACTTCTTTATTTGGAAATTTTTATATCATTCTTGCAGTTGATTATGTTTCTAAATGGGTAGAAGCTAAGGCTACCCAAAATAATGATGCTAGAACCACTGTTAATTTCTTGAAAAATTCTATCTTTTCCAGGTTTGGCACACCACGAGCGATAATTAGCGATCGAGGAACCCATTTCATCAACAAGGTAATTGACGCGCTCATGAAAAAGTTTGGAGTGACTCAAAGAATTGCCACTGCTTACCATCCGTAGACCAACGGACAAGCAGAAGTGTCGAACCGTAAGATTAAAGCAATTCTTGAAAAAATTGTTAAACCGGGTCGTAAAGATTGGAGTCTCAAGTTGACCGACGCGTTGTGGGTGTACCGGACGATTTATAAAGGTCCTATTGGGATGTCGTCGTATCGACTCGTTTTCGGTAAGCCATGCCATTTGCCGGTTGAATTTGAGCATCGAGCCTTTTGGGATGTTAAGCAATGTAACATGGAGATGGAAGCCATTGGAGAAGCGCGGAAGCTATACATCCAAGAATTAGAGGAAATCTGACGAAACGCTTACGACAGCGCTCAAATATTTAAAGAGAAGACGAATGAATTCCACGATCGAAGAATATCCTTTAAATTGTTTACAATTAACCAAAAAGTTTTGTTGTTTAATTCAAAACTTAAACTTTTTGCAGGCAAACTTCGATCAAAATGGCTTGACCCATTTACGGTAACTCAGATTTTTCCTCATGGCACAGTGGAGATAGAAGACAATTCTGGAGCTCAATTTAAAGTAAACAACCAAAGGTTGAAGCCGTATTATGAGAACGCTCCGGTAGGATTAGCCGAGGAGATCGAATTACAAGAACCTACGCTTTAAAATTGGCTCGTCAAGCTAACGACGTTAAATAAGCGCTGGATGGGAGGCAACCCATTTTTAATTTATTTTGTTTATTTCTTTTTGTTACAATTTTTCTTAATTTATTTTCTTTCTATTTTATTTTTGCATTAAATCGTCTGCTATCCTTTGTTGCTGATCGTATTTCACATCGATTATGTACAGGTTTTTCAAGCATGGAGCAAGTTAGCATCTCCCTTTTAATTGGTGCACTATAGCCAGCCCCTATTCAAATATTAGAATTAAATTTTAAAATTTCCCTATCATAATCGGTCAAATTTTAACCCAATCTTGTTGTTTTGTGAGATTCTGTGGGCCCCACTTATGATAAGATATCATGATCCCTTCCAAATTCAATTTTTTTACGTTTCCCAGACCTATAATATTACCCTTCTTCTTCTTCAGCCGTTCCCTCAACCAACCAGCCCTCACCCACGACAACATTCGCTTGCTTCAACAATGGTGCACACAAGGGATCAAGTACGCCGGCTCCCCCAAACACCGACACCCATAATGCTCGGCGGCCATCGTCGGATGACACCACCGCAGTTCGTGGCTGTGCCTAGCAATTCAGACTCGCAGCCCGCTCCTCCGCCCCCCTCACGTCGCAGCCGTAGGCAGCAGCAGCAGCAGGCGGCCACCACTCAGTCGAACGACCAGGAACCAGCCCCCGATCACTTAACTGGTCGGTCAGCTCGTTCGATGGGCAGCAACGCGGCTGCTGGGTCTTCACACCTTTGACCACCGCGTAGCCAGCCGGCACCGTCGTCCCCTTCCTTCTACTCCATGCATTCCGTCGTGTCCTCACAGTCGATGCCAGATGCCACCGATGCTGACCAGCCACGGCAAGACAGATCCTCAAGGAGGCCGTCACCGTCCTTTCATTCCATACACGGCGATGTTACGTTTTCTCACCCCATGCATTCGTCTCTGTTGCATCAAACACCCGAGGTAAATTCTGATTTTATCTCTCTTGCCCCTCTACTAATGTTCTATCCGGTTTTTGGCTTTACAGACACCCTCAAAGTTAATCTCCACACGAACATCCCATCAATGGAACAACCAGACTTTGAGCATGGATATCCTTCTGACCAGCCCGCCTCATCCCACTCGAACAACGAACGTCCAGATTCCCCACCATTCGCGGCAAGTTTAGGAAACATTGTCGTTTCGAATGACCACACCAATCAAGAAGAGCGTTTCAAATGCTATCGACGTGGCCGTAAGTATTCGGTTCCAACCGAGGAGGTTTTACATGGCTACTTGGAGTTTTTTGGTGACGAATTGGAAAGATTTAATCACATTTGCCACCGTCACTTTCAAGTTTGTAAGTATATTCATCCCCAAACTCTAGAAAGTTTACACTTGCGCGAGTTTGTCATGCAGTTCTTTGATGCGATTGGATGGACAACTTATTCGAAAATTAAATGTAACACGTATTATGAACTGGTTTTTGAGTTTTATGCCACGTTTTCATTTGATAAAAATCGTGTTATTTCTGTGCACTCTCCTGATGTCGTATCCTTTCGACTGCTTGGTCAGTATTTTTCAATGTCAATCACGGAATTTAATTTTTATATGGGATTCGTGATAGATGTCACGGATCCTGGGTATTTAACTGCTTTACTTGAGATTCCGCAGGATTTTGATAGTGACATATGCTATGAAACTCTTACTGGCTTGGCGGGTTCAATATACGATCCGCGTGCGACGAAGGGATGGGTCATTCATAATCCAGCACTCCGCTACATTCATCGCTTCCTTGCGTACAACTATTCCGGCCGTAATGACACTTCTTCCATTTAAGTAAGGTCGAACTTTTCTTTTTATGGTGTATGCAAGTCGGTATTAAGGTAAATTTAGGCTTTTGGTTTGCCTATGCCTTTGAGTGTGTTGCGCGGACTAATCGCCCACTTATTCTTGGTCCTTATATCACACACCTTGCATCTCATCTTTTCCCTCTGACATTTGATCCTTTACAGTTTACTTACGCATTTGTCATGGATGCTTTGGATGCGAGGTGCTTGGATACAATGGGTCTTCTAGTCGGTACTCCCGATGCGCCATATATTGTTCCTTAGGGCACTAGTACACCTCATAATGAGCGTATTTTCCTTCGGAGGCTGATTCCTCGACCCGCACAAGACAACAATCCACAGCCGGATGTTAACAAGCGTCTGAACTCCATTGAAACCAATATTTCCAAAATCCTATCCTTCCTTTGTCCGGGCATATCTCGTCGAGGACGTGGGCGTGGCCGACATTAATCGGGGAGTATTTTCACCCTCTCTCTCTTGCACTTTATTTTTCCATAATGGGACAGTATGATTAAATGAGAGGGTGGAATTAGAAAGCAAATTGACTCTCACTTATGCTTTGCGATTGAAATTAAGTTGTTTCTTGATTAGAATTGTTGATGACCTTGGTTGCTAGTCTCTTGTTTGATTTAATTTCTTTGCATTTGTTTTTGAATTCAATCTTGTTCTTGTTAGATTTAGGATGCATGATAGCATGGCATGACTAATTTATGTAAATTTTTCTTGGTCGTTTCATGAATTTGTTGATTGAATTGGATGCATGACTTAGTTCAATAGACCTTTCGTGTGAGTTTTGAGCCTAATGAGCATATATTTTTATTCTTGCTCTTTGTTTCAATTGAGTGTGCCAAACTAATTGATTGTGTTCTAGAACTTGTAACTCCGATGCTTGTTGAGACTACACATTTTGATCATGATGCTCTAATATGATAGAGGCATTAGGATTAAACCAACTTCTCTTACCAAACAAAATAGACTACCCTTTTATTTATTTTCCACTTAGTGAACCATTTTTGAGCCTTTAATCATTTTCTTTGTTTACCGTATCATTAAGCCAAGCCTATTTTATTTTTGTTTTCCTTTCAATTATTTTTGTCACCCTTTTTTAGGACAAGTTGAAGTTATTTCAAAGCGAAAAAGAGAGAAAAAAATCAGATTCGAATCAGTTTGAAAAAAAAACATTGTGCAGAAAAATAAATAGTGCAGTGCAGAAAAAAGCTGTGCAGGAAAAAAATACTGTGCAGAAAAATAAATCAGTGCAGTTTGGTTCGAACAGTGCAGGAAAATACAGCGCAGAAAAATTGTAGAACGGTGCAGTGCAGTTCGAACATACGGTGCTGTTCGAACAGTGAAAAAAATAGAAAAAAGGGGGACAGTTCAAATGAAAAAAATGATTGATTTCTTCTCCTCTCTTCGAATAAATTCTTTGGAATAATTTTACTTGTCTTGACTTTTTAAACCTTATTTTCGGCCTTTTATCCTACCCGAACCTTAACCCCGTTACAACCCATTTTAAGTCCTCTTGATTTTTGAATCATTTTTATATTAAGTAGTGGAGATTAGATCTAGTTACAAGCCTATGGTAATGAGTTGATTTGTTTAGGCTTGAGCGATTCTCTTACCCGAAATATTTGAGCGAAATGAGTGAACCAATGTGAGGAGCTAAGTCTTGTATTCTTTGAAATTGGTAGACGGTTGAAATGCCTTGGTCGATTTACACTTAATTGATTATGCCATGATTGATTGATCTTGAATTTCAACATTTACTTGATTTAGTTTACTTTAGAAATCTTGGAAATTCTTTGAAATTGGAGTTGACAACTTAAGGTTTTTAGCATGATAATTGAGAAATGCTTGATTAGTGCTTAAATTATGCATTATTCTATCTCTAATTACTCCTTAATTGATTGTTTTAAGTTGCTAATGTTGGCATTTTTGTTCATTTTCCATGCAGGACAGTAGATTCCAGGAATATTGCTTAAACTGCCGAAATTATGCAATTTTTGATTTTCTGGATTCATGGCTGGATTAGTGGGCATGAATCTGGGCATAAAAGTCTAACTGGACGCCACGCCAGCAGCTTCTAGAAGATGCCACGTCAGCAACAACGATAGCTTATCAGCCGCATATCAGATAACTTATCAGCCGAATTTTAAATTCAAACTTTGGATTTATCTTTTGTAATTAATTTAAATAATTTAGGATTTATCTCTTATCTCTTTAGGGTTATTTTTAGGGTTTTAGGATGCTATAAATACCCTATTTGGACAAACTCAAAGATCATATTCTCATTCTCATTCTTAGCTTTGTTTCTACTTTTAGAGTTTTATAAAATTCTTTCTTTTCTTAGTTCTTGCTTTAAGTTTTTTTATTTATTTTTATTTTATAATGCTAAGTATGATTTTCCCCATAATCATACTTAGCTAAGTTCTCCATAGCCAAGGGCTAAAGCAATAGCTCAATTCCAACGTGAGGATTGAAAAACACTTAAACAATTTCGGGTATCTCTCTTAGTTTTCTAAACTTAATTTTAAAATCAAAATGATTTCAAAACCAAAGATTGACGTTGGTCAGGATGTTGTTTTGGTTAAATGTGTGGGAGGAAGGATCGGCTATTGAAGCACATTCGACTTCCTGGGAACACACTTAGCAAAATTGTTTGCTAAGAGGAAACTGAGATCGGAATCAATTATTATTGAAACAACATAGTCCGAGTCGGCTTTACTTAAACATTTTTTATCTACAACATTGTTGTTGATTAGATCAATTTCCAAAATCGATATCAAAGATGGCACTTGGGTATTCGGTATACAAGGCACAGTCACAAGGATTGATCCTTGAAGACGAGTAACCGACGTGAACCCCGAAGTGAAAAATCCTTTTTCTAATGATCCGAGGAAACTGAGTCAAAGCAAAAGCCCGAGGCTAATCTTTACCATATTTAATCCACTTCCTAAATTTTGTCTACAATCTCTTATTATTTTTACTTAATTAACAAATCCCCACCATACTTAAATATTATTCAACTCTCTTTTTGGTTCACCAATTGAACAAAAATAAATCAGGAAGTTCTCTTAGTCCTTGTGGGATCGACCCTTACTTCTCTTTTACTACGTTTGAATTCTATTATTTATTATTTGAGAAGAAAGAATTACTTTGACGCGTGTCAGTTACCAAGTAATTTACCATGTCTGTGAACCATGGAACCATCTTCTGCGCCAACATCAAATGTTCTTCTAGAAACTTATCGTTGATTGGCGGGTCCGCTGTAGAAATAGGAATGCGACTTAAATGATCAGCTACGAGATTCTCGCTTCCCTTCTTGTCTTTAATTTCCAAATTAAATTCTTGTAAAAGCAGGATCCATCGGTGTAACTGGAATTTGGAAAAAAACCTGAAAAACCATCAAGGCAACAATAATGAGTTTTCCCAACTAATTTCTCAATCATTTGATCTATAAAGGGAAGAGGAAAATGGTATTTTCTAGTGAGAGAGTTCAACTTCATGTAGTCGATACAGATTCTACATCCATTTTGTACATGTGATGAAACTAACTCTTCTTTCGAGTTTTGGACCACTGTAACTCTGGTTTTTTTAGGTACCACATGAATTGAACTTACCCAGTCACTGTCGAAAATATGATAGATTACATCTGCATCAAGGAGTTTCTGTATCTCCTTTTTTACTACCTCCATCATTGATTGGTTCAACCAGCGTTGTCCTTGTCTATAAAGTTTTGCTCCTTCTTCCGTTTTAATCTTATGCATACAAGTCGAGGGACTAAGTCCCTTAATATTGGCAATAGTCCATCATATGGCTTCCTTGTGCGTGCGCAATACATTCAGTAGTGGTTTCTCTTCTTCTTCGGACAACTTGTTTGAGATGATCACCGGTAAGGTCTTATTTTCTCCTAAAAAGGCATATTTCAAGTGCTTCGGCAATTGTTTTAATTCTATCTCTGGAGCCTGCAAAATAGAAGGTAACATTTTAGTTTTAGAGGAAGATAAAAATAAGTCATAATTGATAGAAAAAATATGTTCAAACTCCATTTCCTCCTCTCTGCGGTAAAGTTCAAGATAGTTTCAACACATTCATCAACTAAGGGATCAATAATATTGACATAATTAATTCTTTCAACTTGATCTGGGTATTTCATCGCTTTATAAATGTTAAATTCTACGACCTCACCATCAAATTCCATTGTTAAAATATCGCTTATCACATCAATCTTTGTATGTGCAGTGCTTAGGAAAGGTCAGCCTAAACGTACCTCAGAGCAAGTGTTTGTCCTATCGTTTTCCATGTCGATGACATAGAAGTCGGTAGGAAAAATAAGAACATTGACTTTCACTAAGACATTTTCAGGCACTCCCTCCGAATAGATAATAGAACGATCAGCCAACTGGATAGCTACTCTTGTTTCCTTCAAAGGCTCGTTAGTAATCATTTTATAAACAGAAAGTGGCATAACGTTAATTGAAGCTCCTAAGTCGTGCATTGCACGTTTAATTAAAACATTTCCTATTTTGTAAGGTATAGCGAACATACCTTGGTCCTTCGTCTTTGGTGGAAGCTTCCGCTGAAATACTGCTGAGACATGTTCTCCCAGATTTACCTTTTCGTGACCAGTTAGTCTCCTCTTTGTGGTGCAAAGCTCCTTTAAAAATTGGGCATACCTTATCACTTATCGGATTACATCTATGAAAGGTATGTTGACTTGTACTTTTTGGAACACCTCTAAGATTTCCTTCTCTTCGGCTCTCTTGTCAAGCCTCATCAATCTCGATAGGAAGGGTGGTGCGATTTCATGAGAATGAGGAGGTGGTGGTGGTGGCAATGAAGACCTTGGACGTCGGAGGGTGGCGTTTCCTTCCCTTTCTTGGACTGTGCGACATTCTCTTCTGGACTTCAGGTGTGACAACGGTTCCACTTCAGAAGGTGATAACACTAACATTCTCTCTCAGATTTGACTCTGTTTGAGAAGAAAATCTTCCCTGTGACTCTAGTCTCCCCACGATTTGAGCCAACTGGGTCATTTGTTTGTCCAAATCTTGTAGGTGGGCCTCGGTGCGGTTTTGAAACTTCTCTTGGAATATTGCCAACCGTTCAACGATGGATTCCAATGATGACTTCGGTTGCTGATATTGTTGTTGAGTGGGCTGTCTCTACTGATATGGTTGACTTTGCCTTTGATTTTGAGCATAACTGAAGTTCGGATGATTTTTCCAACCTGGATTATACGAGTTGACGTTGGGGTTGTATTGTCTTTGTGGAGGTCCTGGGAAATTCCCTATGCCATTCACTTGCGTAGTGTCATCTTCTTGTATAATCGGACAGCAGTCCGTCAGATGCTCTAGGCTCGTACATATCTCGCAAAGCCTGGCTGCAATTCTTTTATCTGCAACAAGAGATTGAACAATATCAGCTAATTTATCAATTTTGTTTTCCAGCGAAACTGTACTTACCTCATGAACCCGTCGAGATGGTTCACTTGAAGGATGAAATTGTTGCAAGTTAGCGGCCATAGTAGATGTTAACGTTATTGCTGGTATCAGAGTCATGTTTCCACTTGATGCATCCACCACTTTCATGTACATAGGCGTTAATCCTTCATAGAAATACCGGAGAAACGTTTGTTCAGACAATTCGTGTTGTGGACAATTTGCGCAAAGCTTTTTGAAACGCTCCCATAGTTAGATAAAGATTCAGTATCCTTTTTTCGGATACTCAGGATACTTCGCCTTAGCTCGCTTGCCTTAGCTGCTAGAAAAAACCTGTCAAGAAAAAGGCGAGCCATGTCAGTCCAAGTTGAAACCGAGTTGGAGGGTAAATCAAATAGTCAATCCTTAGCAATATCAGCTAGAGAAAAGGGAAAGGCGCGAAGTTTTATTTGATCTTCAAATACTCTCTGTGGCTTTGTGCTTAGACAGACCATGTGAAATTCCTTAAGAAGTTTATGTGGATTTTCACTTGGCGAACCGTGATAGGTTGGTAAAAGGTGTATTAAGCCTGTCTTGAGAGCGAATGGTGTCTTGCCATTCGGGAATGTTATGCACATTGGCTGGTTATCATTAGGGGCCACAATAAGTTGTCGAATAGTTTGGTCGTTGTCTCCCATCGGAACTGGTTCTTCGGTTGTGTGGTCAAAATGTGATTATGCCTCAGATGTTATTTCTAGATCACATTCTAGTTGTTGTTGTCGCTGTCTTTGCTTCCTTTCTCGAAGTGTCTGTGCATGTAGTCTTCTGGCGTATGCTTCGATCTCTGGGTTATAATCTGCTTGTTCTTCCGGATTCTTCCTGGTAATAAATCGAACAAAAATAATCAGTAACTCTATCGTAGTCCCCGACAACGGCTCCAATTTGACACACGTCGTTTTCACGTCAAAATAATTCCTTCTTCTCAAATAGTAAATTAAGGAATTCAAACGTAGTAAAAGAGAAGTAAGGTTCGATCCTACAGGGACTAAGAGAACTTCCTGATTTATGTTTGTTCAATCGGTGAGACAACAAGAGAGTTGAATGATATTTAAGTATGATGGGGGTTTGTGGAATTAAGTAAAAAAATAAGAGATTATAGATAAAATTTGGGAAGTGGATTCAATATGGTAAAGATTAGCCTCGGGCTCTTGCTTTGACTCAGTTTCCTCGAATCATCGAAAAAAGGGTTTTTCACTTCGGGATTCATGTAGGTTACTTGCCTACAAGGATCAATCCTTGTGATTGTGTTTTGTATACCGAATACCCAAGTGCCATCTTTGATATCGATTTTGGAAATTGACCTAATCAACAACAATAGTGTAGATCAAAAATGTTTAAGTAGGCCGACTCGGGCTATGTTATTTCAATAATAACTGATTCCGATCTTAGTTTCCTCTTAGCAAACAATTTTGCTGAGTGTGTTCCCAAGAAGTCGAATGTGTCCCACACATTTAACCAAAACAACATCCTGACCAACGTCAATCTTTAGTTTTGAAATCATTTTGATTTTGAAATTAAGTTTAGAAAACTGAGAGAGACATCCGAAGTTGTTTAAGTGCTTTTCAATCCTCACGTTGGAATTGAATCATTGCTTTAGCCTTTGGCTATGGAAAACTTAGCTAAGTATGATTTCGAAAGAAATCATACTTAGCATTGTTTAAAAAAAAACTAAGAACAAGAAAATAAAGAAGAACTTGAATTAAACTTGAAAGTAAAAATAAGCTAAGAGAATTGAGAGATGAGATGCCTTTTGAGTTTGCCGAAATGAGTATTTATAGCAGTCTAAAACCCTAAAAATAACCCTAAAAAGATAAAAGATAAATCTCAAATTATTTAAATTAATTACAAAAGATAATCCCAAAGTTTGAATTTAAATTTCGGCTGATAAGTTATCTGAAATGCGGCTGATAAGCTATCGTTGCTGCTAACGTGGTGTCCAGTCAGACTTTCATGCCCAGATTCATGCCCACTAATCCAGCCATTGAGTCCAAAAAATCAAAAATTGCACAATTTTAGCAGTTTTAGCAACATTTTTGGAATCTACTATCTTGCATTGAAAATGAACAAAAATGCTCAAATTAGCAACTTAAAACAATCAATCAAGGAGTAATTATCGATAGAATAATGCATAATTTAAGCATTAATCAAGACAACTCCACCATAAGATTCCATTCCGGACCTTACAACAGCCTGCGGTTAAGTGGGATGCTTGAAATGAAAGAAAACCCTATTTATTCCTATGATTTCATTTTCAATGGACATGATCTATATCTAACGTTCAATGCACGCAACAGTTAAACTCTTTTAAGGGGTGGGGGGTGCTAAGTAGTGAGGATGGATCCATAGTTACCTTCACGTGGAACAATCCGAATCGAGGTTGGATCAAAAATCTTCCACTTTACATTGATAACTGCGACCAATATGCATTTTGTCGTGCAAATGGCATATGTGACAACAAGAGGTCCCCTGTTCGTAGTTGCTTGCCCGGACTTGTGCTCTTCAGACTGTGGGTGCACAGATTATGCTAATTTGGACATTATTTTTTTTTAAGAAATACGGGCCTCATTAAAAATCCCACTACAGTCAACATTAGAAGATCTAATTTGGATATTACAAATGGAGGAAGCGGGTGCTTGCTCTGGTTTACTGACTTTATTGATATGAGATATATAACCATAGCGGTAAATATATATATATATATGTAAAGGTTGCCGCATCAGAACTACGTATGGAATATCCTCAATCCTTGAAAATCGGAAGTCTTTTACACATTTTTTAACCTTATGTAGAATCTTTCTATTCCATACAGATGTAAACGATTGCTTGTGTTAGAAGGTAAAATATTGGATTTCCTTATTCTTGTTTCATTATGTGAATAAAACAAGACCTAACTGATTTATCCAAACATCTCATAAAGATATGTGAGAAGCTTCTATCGTGGCTCTAATGATGTAATACTAGAATCGCACATTGAGAATGCTTCATTTTTCACTGATATAGACTCTGTTGTAGGAAGATTTCTTCCGACGAAAAATCCAGGCTGCCTTGGTTGGGGCAATACTCTGTCACCGCACAACATGAGCAACACTAGTGACATGTTTGGTCTGTCTACAGGGCATTGTTGCACACACAAGAGAGCTACACTAATGCATCTTAACACTTCGGTTTCATTGTATGAGTTGCCCAATGCGGTGTCGATTAGCTCTAATTGCCTATTTTCCATCCACAATATCCATGCCTGAAAAGTTGGCACCGCAAATGATTATTGTTTGAAACAGAAAAAAGTATGAACTACTATATTTCACTCTGGATGTCTTACATGTCCAAGAAGATTATGATCATGTTCTGGGTGGGAAAATCCCCGGTTTTTCTTTCCTACGAGTATCTCCAGAACCAAAACTCCGAAGCTAAAGACATCAGATTTCATTGAGTAAAGGCCATCCAAGGCATACTCAGGAGACATATAACCGCTGCAGGGGAAAGTGTCAGATTAGTACTTTAAAAGCAACATGTAACATTGTACCGGACAAGTCTTGCGTATATACATACTATGTTCCGACCACCCTTTTAGTTTTTGCTCGAGTCTGGTCTACACCAAACTTCCGAGCCAAGCCGAAATCTGAAATCTTTGGGTTCATGTTATTATCTAGTAAAATATTGCTTGCTTTGAGATCTCTATGGATAATCCTCAACCTAGAGTCATGATGAAGATAATGAACCCCTCTAGCAATGCCATCGACTATATGCATTCGGCTATGCCAGTCCAGTAAATTGCTACTTGTATTATCTGCAACCAAAAAAAATAAAATATCATATAGGAAAAAACAAGATGGGTAACAGGAGAACGAAGGGGATAAAAAAAGAAGTTTGGAGATAGCAGGTTCGAACCAGAAATGAAGTAGTCCAAACTTTTGTTTGGCATGTACTCATAAATTAACATCTTTTCGTCTCTCCTGATGCAGCAACCAAAGAGCTTTACAAGATTTCGGTGCTGAAGTTTGGAAATCAATGTTACCTCATTTTTGAACTCTTCGAGCCCTTGTCCCGAATTCTTCGAAAGTCTCTTCACTGCTATTTCTTGTCCCCCAGTCAATGTACCCTTAAATTTATAATGTTCAAAATGGTTAAATAGTGAGATATAATTTGCAGAATACAACTTATATACCTTGTAAACAGGACCGAATCCTCCTTCTCCTAGCTTGTTGTTGCTCGAGAAGTTATTAGTTGCAGTTGCTACGGTTGCAAAATCCAAATCAGGCAACTCTATATCTTCATTTCCATGCACACCTGATTTTCGTTGAACTTGTATAAGATGGACTGAAAATGATTATAAAACAGAATGCTATAGAATAATAGATAGTGCACTTTTTAGTTAGTAACTGAACCTGTGTACCTGATTTTCTAAGCTTTATCTTCCGAACATACAACGAGAATGCAAGTATAGCTGTTCCACTGGCCACTATGGCGGAGATGGCTATGACTCCTGCCCTATCCTTTTCTTTTAGCTTTCCTTTGTTTTGAATATGATCTGAACGAATCGAAAAATAATAAGTTGAAAAAAAGGTTTCATGTTTTTAATCTGAATGCATCTCCTAAATGTTTATTTCCAATTTCATTGATCAGACAAAATGGAAAACAAACAAGGGACATTACTGAGATCAGCAATGGCCAGCCTGATATAGAGGTCTTGTCCACCCTCGCCGTATTCTGTGATGTCAATTAGTTCTCCGGACCACAGCAAGCAGCCACGGCCTCCCTCTCGAATATCTAAATCCATGTATGCGGTGCAAGAGCAATCCTTCAAACACAGTTTCTCACAGTCCTGAAGAACAATGCTAATGTTTGCCCAAGATTTCGAAGTGTCTGGCAATTTTAGTCCAGATTTCTTGAGAAATGTATCTCCAGCTTCACACACCAACTGAGTTCTCCGAATACATCCATCTGACCAATCTACGGAACTCAAATTCCCAGTAGATGCTGATCTATGCACGAACCCTTCCAAGCATTTACATGGAGGAGATTCATCCGTGGTACAACTAGCATATGATCCACAATAGGCATAAATCAAGCACGGATCTGCTTGTGATGTCAATGAAACCTCCCAGTCATGTATTCTCTCATTCCATTTGGAGCGTCGTATTTGACCTGATGGATTCAATAAATACCTTGAAAAGATAGAACTGTTTCGTGCCTTGTATCCGTAAGAAACCTCGTTCTTATTCGAGAAAAACTCGTATGAATATACTGTATAATCTTCAGGGATTGGTCTTCCTGTAAAATAAACACCATTCCATGATCCTGGCCTAAATAATATCTCAGGTCCCTTTGTAAGAACAAGCTGTGGTAACCCCCGCAGATCGATCCTGAAAGAATATAGGCCTGGAGCAGGATCTTCCATGCTTTTCCAGGATGATAAATGCCTGTCAAAACCAGTGACAAAGTTTCTTCCAAGCTTCATTCCTGGTAGAAAGGTGTCGCAAGGATAATCAAAACTCTGCCAAAGTACATTTTCCAGATCACTATCATTTCGGCCCTTCACTACGAAATTTCCCGAATCCAGAAGTTGTGCAACTGGCTCCTCCGCTGCATTTCTTGATGTATTGGAAGACCAAACTATGCCTTTGGTGCCATTCATAATTGAAAGAACTCCTTTGTCATTGATACTTAGAACTCCCGAGGCAACAGAAACTGAAGCTTCCCTATTGGCAACCCATACAACTGTCCCGGTTGATACTTTCTTGTACCAAATTCCCAGATATCGACTCTTCGAATTTCCGGGACTGAAAAACCCCAGTTCAAAGTTTCCACTAGGTGACACAAGAGTTTCACCATCTTTGATGGACTGCCCTAGAGTTATACTGTCAAGTGCGAAAGTTGTTGTAGTAAAGAAGAGAAACAAACACAGAACAAGCACCATTGACAAGGCTTCCATCCACTCTTTGGTTGTAGCCTTTTCTAAGTTCCATTAGCATTAAAACATCTAAGTCGATTACATGGACCACGCAAAAGATTGAAAAAAGGAAAGTCAAGACAAATAACGTCAAGAATGTTCTGCTTTGACCGTTTGCTTATACATATTGCTGACTATCCGGTAGTCATGGTTGCATCTTTTATTTGCATTTTCAACATGCTGATGCTACTAGTTGATAAATTAGTAGTTTGTTATATTTGACGCTACAAGTTATGTTTGCCGGGTGCAAAAATAAGATTGGAATGAACAGCAACAACTTCCTGGCCTTCAACATCTCTGTTTAAAGTTTTAATCAAGTACAATCCTTTACCAGTACCTTTTTTTAGACAGCTTCTAAATTCTTCTCAATTGGATTATTCATGAATCGACTTGCCGTGCCTAGGCAATCTGATATCTGGTCTAATGTGAGTGCAGTAAATTAACTTCCCCACAAGTCTTTAATATCCGTCATTGTCTACCAGAGGACTTCCATCCTCCATTTCCACCTCGTTGGTAGGATCCATGGGAGTGTATACTATAATAGCACCCACCATTTTTGACCGGCATGTATGCTTAAGTTGAACGAAATGGGTCATGTGACCAATTTAATATTTAATAATATAGGTAAATAAGTGGTGTGGAGTGAATAAATTGTAAACTAGAGGTTTATGTGCAAATAGTAAATGATTGTAAAACTTCTCATTCATTTTAACATTGTAAAAAACAGAATAAATGAAGAGAAAGGATGAGGATCCAACATGTTCAATTGTTTTTGGCTGATGTGAACAAATATTGTGCATATATGAAATATTTGGCCTACATCTGAGTTTTCCATGCTATACATATATGAATTTGCAGCATGTGTTTTGAAGTTTGAAATCTCAGTCTAAACTGTCGACCATATGAATTTTGCACCATTCAGATTAACTCTCCTTCAACTTTGTCAATAGGACAGACATTTGATTGATTGAAAATCCTTGCAAAAGTTCAGCAGTTGTTTACTTTTCAAAAGCCACCAATGCAACAATGAGTTGCTCTTCTTGGTGCATGAACTAAGCTACTCCAATGACCTACTGATTGTCCAAAGGTCCAATTCCACTTAAAATATCAAACAACAAAACTTCGAAAGCTGAAGAAATCCAATTTTGCAGAGAAGTCCGAAGTATACTCGGGAGCCATGTAGCCATTGTGTTTCATAATAGGTCAAGTTATTATTCAGTAGCTTCATAAGCAAGAAACAAATGCAGTTGTACTCCAAGTGGAAGAACATGGAATAAAATTACAGAAACAACAATGGCAAATGCAGTGGCCTTGTGAGCTTATATGCATTAACTGATTGGTACAAACAAATAGCTTACATTCTGGGATTACTACTACCATTCATTCCCTATGCCTATAATCCTCCAGTTGACTTACAAAGCTGTCCACCCAACCACCATTCCTCCCCGGATTCCTGAAACAACCCTTCATTGCTTTTGCCATTTCTCTCAGCGCCTTGCCGGATTCTTCCACCACCGCTCCCTGAATCGACTTAGCCACCGCCTCGCTCGTGAACCATCCATCTGGTTCGTTTCTCGGTATCTCTAAACCCACACCTTTGATCTGCAACAGCCTGGCATTGAGTCCTTGGTCATTCAACATTGGAAGCATTATCAGAACTCGCCCCAACCCCAATGCCTCTATAACCGAGTTCCAACCACAGTGGGTCAAGAATCCCCCAATCGACTCGTGACTCAGTATCTTAACTTGTGGCGCCCAGCCCAAGTGAAGGAACCCTTGTCCCTTGACTCGCTCCTCGAATCCATCCGGCAGCATCTCCAACTCCGACTCGCTTGTTCCAGGTGAGTTCTTCAGTACCCAAAAGAAAGGTAAACCTGATTTCTCCAACCCGTTAGCCAACTCACTGAGTTCTTCTTTACTTAAATGAACCTCAGTCCCCATCGCTACGTAAACCACTGAGTTGACTCTCTGTTCATCTAACCACTTTCTAACACAAACCCATTTTTCATCGTCCTGGATTTCATCTAATTCTTCCGGTACCGGCGGTAAAAACCCAATCGGTATCACCGGTTTTTCATACAGCCCCCCTAAAAGATCGAACCAATCCGGTTCAAACTCGGCAGAGCTTCTAACGACAACAACGTCACTCTCTTGAATCGTAACACCGAAGCGGACCGTGTCGGGCGGTCCAAAGTTATCCTCGTCCGTCCGTTGGATATATTTAGTGATTTCATGCAAACGATAAGCCAGGTTGGATTCGAACGGAACCCAGCTGGGGACTTTCGTGAAGTCCTTAGCCGTCGACCTTGCATCATCTCCACCGCCACCGATCAATGTGGACGGTGATCCCATGAAGGATAAGCACGCAGCCGTGAAGACGGCGAAGAAAGCGCGCGAGATACCCAGCTGTTCTGCTACAGAGGGAAGCCAATAAGAAGCATAGTCATAGATGATCCAGTCGGGTTTGGAGGATTGAAGGAAAGAGGACAGAAGCGGTCGTAGGAGATCGAGGGCGTGTTTAAGTGGTTGCTGCTGGTTATGGGTGATGTCCATGGAGGACTCGGCGAGGTCCGGTAAGTTGGGCACAGGGGGCAAGGGGAAGGAGATAAGGGTCATGCGGGAAGACAGATTTGGTGGGATTTTGGGAAGTTTAGAGAGGTTTCCCGTGGTCGAAACGAAGGAGATTTTATGACCCTTTGAAGCTAAGAGCTTGGAGAGACGAAAGAAAGGGATGAAATGGCCCATAGCAAGCCATGGGAACATCACTATGTGCAGAGATTTCTTGTTATCCATTGAACTGGGAATTGGAATAAAGCTACTTTATTTACTTATAGAAAATGATTCAGTTATTATATCCAAGTTTCAACACGGGTCCTCATATCCATACTTGGAGTACCTTCTGCAAATCCTATTAATATATAACTTCGTTAGATTATATACGCCAGTGTGTTCACATAATGGTAGCTACTCAGGAGAAGAATAAAAGAGCTTAGGAAAATTTCTTACTTCCTATATCCAAATCAGCAGCCAATAGTTTGAGAAGAAAAAAAAATCTGTTCCAGAAATGTCATCAGCTAAACATTGCTGCAAATTCATAAGATCACCAGAACAGATAGAGCAGTTTCGAATTTTGATTGATGTATAAAACACCAGTGCACGAGCAGTTATTCTGAACTGCAATCACTCATGTCTGAACCTCTAGAGTCGACGGTTTCTTCGGCGATACTACTTTAGACAGCTTAAGAAATCCATTCTCTGCACCCTTGATGTTAGCCCAGAGTTTATGTAAGGGGGAATTAGAGTCTTATCCTCAAAGTAGCACCTTTCATTATTGATAAACTCGATTACATTTCTCAGCGCAGAGTTTAAGGCTTAAGATCAAAGCATAAAAGAAAAAGAAAACAAAATCTAAATAACATCTCATTGGCTTTCTAAATAGTTCTTATCTCAGATAGAGTTAATTCAGGAATATTGTAGCTCTACTAAAAATCTGCTTTGTATTACCGAGCATCCAAGACTGAAAATGTTACATCATTTACAGAGCAAATTTCAAACCTGCTCTGTTGTACCAAGTTGTCTTTCTCCATTCCTGTTGAATTGAAGAAAGTTGGTTGTTTAGGATAAGGTAAGCCCCAGCTTTCATTGGTAAGCATTGAGAAAACATCGGACATGGTCGGTCTGTCGTCTGCAATTTTTTGGACGCAAAGTAGCCCTATGTTAACATATCTGATTGCCATATGTGTAGGCACTTCCTGCAGCATTGGATCAATTAAGTCCGTTGCACTGTTGCTTGTCCACAAATTCCATGCCTTCAATCACAGGAAAAAGAAAGAAAAGAAAACAGTATTTGAATTGAATGGTAAAACAGTTTGAATTCTTGAAGTGAAACTCTTAATGCGGTATAGAAACTCACGTGGGCAAGAAGATAGAGAGACTTAGACTGATAAAAACCGGTGTTCTTCTTCCCACTCACAATCTCCAGTAGCAGGACTCCGAAGCTAAACACATCCGGTTTCACTGAAAAGGCCATCCAGAGCGTACTCCGGGGACATATAACCACTGAAAGTGAATGTTCAACTCAAAAGTTGTTAATAATTGTGCACAGTTATGCAATGCAAAGCATAGTCAGTGACACAAATTACAGTCAGCGAGTTTATGTCATGGGGAGGGGATTCCGTTGTTCATTGTTTACTTACTATGTTCCAACGATTCTATTCGTATTTGCTTGCAATTCCTCCCCCCAAAAAATTCTCGCCATTCCGAAATCTGAAATCTTGGGGTTCATGTTACTATCCAACACTCAGCAGGGTTTTAAATCGCGGTTGCGGCGTTATATCGCCGTTTTGTAAAAAAGCGGCTGAATTGCGGCGATCGCGGACGGTTTTTTACCCCAATCGCAGCCGATATCGCGGTCGCGGTCTGCTTTTTAAATCCCCAACAGAATGTTACTAGCCTTCATATCTCTGTGAATAATTCACAATCAGAATATTGATGAAGATAAAGAATCCCCTGCACAATGCCTTCAGTGCTCTGAACACGAGTCTCCCAATCGAGTACCCTGCGTTTGATCGAATCTGTAGTACATCAGGACGTTGCTAGTGAGTATTCCATTGGTTTCTTAGTAAAAAAAGTATTGAAAACAGATTCAAACATCTGATGAAATACCAACCAAAAAGGAAAAAATCCAAGCTCTTATCGGCATGTATTCATAAATTAGTATCTTCTCATCTCGCTCAACGCAACATTCTTGAAGCCTGACAAGGTTCTTGTGCTGGAGCTTGGCTATGACAAGTGCTTCGTTTTTCAACTCCTCCCATCCTTGTCCAGATCTTCTTGATAGTCTTTTGACAGCTATCTCATCACCTTTCAGTAATACTCCCTGAAATTAATGCGCCCTACATTGGTTTTGATTTAAAATGTGGTCCATGTACATGTTTTCAGCCAGGTAACATTTACCACAATTGTAGACCTAATCGATCTAACAGATGCTAGAGACTCGAAACTGTAACATAGTGCAGTAACGTCTTGTTGAAGTCATTGGTGAACCCTGCAACGATAAGGAAACAGTTCATACCTTATAAACAGATCCGAAACCGCCTTCACCAAGCTTATTTGCGGCTGAAAAGTTATCTGTTGCAGCAGAAACGCTTGCAAAACTGAATAGTTGGAGTTTCGATTTGCTTTTTTCGATGTATTCCTATAATACCCTAATTTTCTCCGGTACCATATATATTATATTTTCCCTATAAATAAAGCTTAAAAAATAATAAATAAATAGACATTAACAGCCCATAATAAATAAATAAATAAATACATGTAGCAAGTGTCCATTTACAATAATAAATACCTAAAACCCTTTACACAAACTAAAAGCCCATTATAAGCCCAAATCTCTTTTAATAGCTGGTTGTTTTATGGTGTCCGGTCTACCAAAGTGAACGGTGGTGACTCCAAATTGATTTTCAAGAATAAATAAAGAAAAACTCGATTTAATATGAAGAACCCTAAATTCAAGATCAAATAAATCAAAATGGGCAAAAAAATCCTAATTTTCAAAAGGAACCAATCGTCATGCTATTTTCCACGCTTGGTTTTAAAAGTGGTCGCGACAGCTTGGTGACTCCGTTGGGAGACTAAAAATTGAGAGTCATGCCTAATTAATTAATTTCACGTGACATTTTGAGCAATAATTTGAATTTAATTTTTTTTCCAAGAATTGTTGGATGAATTTTCAGGAAAAATAGAGGTAGCTTTTGTGTATGATATATTTTTCATTCATGCATAGGCCCTCTACTCGAGCTTTTCACCCTTAAGTGATAGAAAGACATGATCCGTCGTGAGGCTCTCCACCTCCGAGTTCAAAATTTTGTCTTCTTCCAGTATATTAACCTTATGCACCGTGGGGGCCCACACCTTCGTTATAAGGGACATATACTACCGAATCGATGTCTTGTTGTCGTAGTAGACAATAACGACAGTTCGAGAACCCAGAGTCTAGAACACAACCCATATTTTGTTATTTAGAAACCTACCCCCATTAGAGCCAGACAGGGACCTAGGACAGGTGCTGCTGGTTTAGATACATTTCTCCGGTTATTTTCTTTATTAACATCACATGGTTTTCTATGTTAATATCTTGTTTATTTGCTTTCTATATTAATTTGCAATACTGACACGAGTTCTTTGTTTTGATTTTTTGTGTTCATGACACTGACACTTGAAGAGTACGAGGCACTGATGCATTGTCCCATGATCCAAAGTGATAAGATTTACACTAGACCTAATAATAACTCAGGTTTCAAGAGGAAATTAGGACTGATTACAGGAAAGACTAAAGAATGGTTGGATGGAAAGATAGCTAACAACGATAGCATTAATCAGAATAAGGATAAGCAAAGTATAAGTTGAAGAGTTCTTAGGGAGTTGATATTGACAAGTGATGAACCAACTGGGATGAGAAGCTTATACGCCTTGTGCATATACGGACTGGTTTTGTTCATAAGGACTCTAGAACACATAGATCCGTTAACAGTGGGACTGTTCGAGCGACTAGGAAAAAGGTGTAAATCTGGTGCCTGCAATCTTAATCGAGACTTTTAGGTTATTAATTGTCTGTAATAAATCAGGGGATGGAAGGTTTTGGGGCTGTGCACAGTTTCCAGAAGTCTAGTTCGGAGGACACTGGTGGAAAACATCTTATAGAGCTATGAGGTATTTTGGTACGTACTCACTAATAAGGGAGCATTTAGCTAATTGCTCGTTAGAAAAGAAGAATGAAGAGCAATGGAAAGAATACTTCAAGGACATGAAAGATGCTGATGTTGTGTGGAGAGCTCTCTGGTTGAACAAGGGGACAAATTTTCTGTACCGATGTGGAGCCAGAGATTGGGTCATGTTACCCGAAATTTGGGGAAGAACAGCCTATTGTCCCCTATTGATGTCTAGACAGTTCGGTTCAAGACAATTCGCACCATATCAGGGTTTGAAAGTTATGTCAAGATATGAAGAATGGAGGGCTCAAAGGGTTAATGATAACGTATTTCGGAGAATTCAAAATAATGTCAGCTTATTTGCTCAACATGCTAGGAGCGTGCCATTTGCATTGGAACAGCCCAAACATGATCGAGAGTTGGAATTAAAGAAATACAAGAAAGGAATTAGTGACCTCACTAAAGAATTAACCATGGCGAAGCAGCAAGTGAATATTCATGAAGGAAAGGAAAATGAGCTCATGGAATAGAACAAGAAAATCAATCGAGATTTGAAGGATTTACAAAAAACTCACGATAGTTACAAAGCAAAGCAAAAAGGAGGAACGAGCAAGGTAGTGCAAAACTTGTCAGAGAAATTAGATGACATGACAAAAGAAAGGAATAACTACAAGAAGATGTATGAGAAAAGTCCTAGGAATACAAAGAATCAAGTAACAAGGTCAAGAAGAAGCTAGAAGAAGAGCAAGCCCGAAATTTTGAATTAGTTACCTAAGTATCACAATCAGAAGAAATGGTCACAAGATACCCCAATGAAGACAAAGACGAGATGGAGCAGGAGAATGAAAGACTATAGAAAAGGGTGTCAATGATGGAAAGTGTAATTCAAGGCTTGAAAGATCAGCTCATAGGTTATGATGGAGCACTACACTAGAGAGATAAAACACTGAAATGAAAGCTTAAAGCAGTTGAGTACACAATCACTGATCAGGATGCTGAATGGAGTGATTAACTTAAGAACTAGGGCTAGCTGTTTTCTGTAGGAGATATTATCTTTTCTTTATATTTGGACCTTTTGGCTGACGAATGTTTCCTAAGAACTAGTTTCTAAACTCGATATCTCTTGCATTTTTGCATTCATACATTTTGCATTTCAACATATTTCATATTCATCATATATGTTGCTGATGGAGATGAATTTGCATCCTTGAAGAAAGAAGTTAGTTCAAATCCAAGAAAATGATTTCTCGTCAGTATAGCTTTGGAAACATGAATGATTTGGTGTCTAGAGTGGACAAGCTTGAAGAATTCCAAGAACAACTAATTCAAATTCAAAACGAAATGATGGAGTACGTCAAGAAGTTTCAAGATAAAACAAGTGGCAGATTAATGAGCTGATGGGCATGATAGTTAC
This sequence comes from Hibiscus mutabilis, assembly GCA_019671005.1. Classification (NCBI taxonomy): domain Eukaryota; kingdom Viridiplantae; phylum Streptophyta; class Magnoliopsida; order Malvales; family Malvaceae; genus Hibiscus; species Hibiscus mutabilis. The sequence goes on along the minus strand of CM033721.1, from coordinate 15,976,229 downwards.
CACAACCAAAGAAAAGGGTTTGGAAGGAGATTTTTTTCATGCAAAAAGACATTGGAAATACAAATGATAGTTGGAAGGATGACTTAGCAACAGAAAGGATCTTGTCTAATGACGAACAAACCATCATCAACTAATATGAGATAGTTTGCACTGCCTCAGAATGTCCCACTAAACTGATATTGGATAAAATCGAAGACTCTCTTTTGAAAATCTTATCTTCTCTTGTAAATAGAGGCTCAAAAAAATAGAGCTGCAAGTTGAGGAAAACAAAAAATGTTATCATTTGCTGGATGATCAAGCTTCTGGTTCTCTAAAGAAGAAAGAAAAATTGAAGGATTTCCAATTTAGTCCTACCCTCTTTGCATATCAATAATTGTTTTCTAAGTTGCTACAAGCTCGACTGGTTGCACCGTGCTTCGTCAAACCACCATTATCGCCTTATCCAAGATAGTTCAAGGAAGAAGATCATTGTGGCTTTCACGATGGTGTTCAGGGCTATTCCATCGAGAAATGTATAAGTTTTAGGCTTAAAATTCAGCATCTCTTAGATCTCAAGGTAATGGAGTTTGAGATGATAGTTACAGGTTTGAAGATCAATTATCCAATTATAATCAGTCATTTGAAAGTAGACAAGGATCAAAGTAACGAAGATAAGAAGGAGATGAGCCTTTCCAATGGGGCCAGACGCGGCGCGAGATTAGCTGAAAGGAAGCGACTACAATAAGAAAAACTTCAAGAAAAGACGTGTCTCGAGGTTTTCCAGGGTACCCTATTAGGAGATGCTGGACTTTGAAAGAGGAAATAGAGAAATTGATTGCCAATGGGACGTTGACCCAGGAAGTGGTGAAGCAATAGATTGAAGAGCGATGGGGCAAGTTGTTGCAACGGTTGAACAGTCGGGGAAAATGAATCTTTTACTTCTGGGATGGTCTAAAGTCTGGATGCATGAGATTTTCTGCTTGTTCATGATTTTCATGTCAAAAGTTGACTGGTTTAAATTTTCTTGTATTTTGAGTTTCTTTTTAGAAATGATACATGGAAATAGTTCCGCTACTTCTGGCCCAAAAGTAGTATAGATCATTTTCTAGGGGCACATATCATGTTTGTTAGTTTTTATTTCAATGAAAGGATGTTTTAAAATTCATGAATATATGTATATCTCTTCTTACCTTGTAGGCCCCTGGATGCCAATTGCAAAATGTGACATTTGATTCTGGTACAAAAAACGATTAGATTTTGAGAAGACAATGAAGTGAAATTTATTTATGGGTATACTCTGGTCAGCAAAGCAAGAAAAGGCAAATTACAGCAACTTTGATGATGTTCGATGACAAATCTTTGAAATTCATAAACAATGAAGTGGACTAGACCATTTTAACCAAGTATAGTTGCTTGAAATTGAAGTTCTAAGCGTAGACTTCCATACTTTAAAAAAACACAATAAGAGTGAGAAAGAAAAAGAAAAGAAAATGAGAGAAAGAAAAGAAAAGAAAAGGATAAAAAAGAGAAAGGAAAAGTGTGAAAAAAGTAAGAAGAAAAAGGAAAAAGAAAAGAAAGAAAGAAAAAAAGAAAAAAAAGAGAAGGGAAAAAGAAAATAAGAAAAAAAGTGAGAAAAAATATAAAAAAAGGAAAAATTGAGGTAATAAACTACTGAATAAATAAGTCTCGGAGCATCCTGGTAGAGTTGTGGGGGATGTCGACAAATCTAATAAGAAGCTATGCTCCACATATCCAATACCTAAGCGTCAGAGATGTATCTTTGAAAGCATGTGTATAATAATATATAATAATAGCTAATAACAATCAGAAACACGCACATGCACTTATAGAATTCTATTCTTAGAATGATATTTTTGCACTCTACTAGTTAAACAAGTCCGAAAAGCTTGAACGCGTTTATGAATAGAAAAAGAATGAAGAGAACAGAAAATGAGAAATTTTTTATCGGATTGAGCAATGCGGTAATCATAGGGTGTGAACTGGGTGATTTGGAAGAGATTTCATAACTTCAGACATCACCACAACATTCATGAGTTATGCTACCCATGGGAGGGTTGAGTCTAAAACGCTCTTGCACTTGATATCTAGGGCATCTTATACTGTTTTTCTTTCTTTATATTAAGACCCTAATTTTCTGGGTCTTGTAAGGTATCTTTCATTGAAATACTGATCATCAAATTGATATTTTTCATAACAATACGATTTCCTTGAATTGCTTCAGAGATAAATTTCAAAATGCAAAATAATGAATGCAAAGGGTCAACCTGACATGGTAAAGATATGGCTGATTATGAAATGCCCATCTATTCGGCAATCTTTTGGTCTGGGAAAGGAATTACCCATCATGGGTCATGGTGAAGACAAATGACAAGAATGCAGATAGTTTGAGGACTTAAAACGAGTTTCTACCATGAAGTTTTGGTTGATTTTTGAAGTTGATGAATGAACTTGAAGAAAGTTCAGTGACTTGAAGAAAGTTCGGGAACTTGAAGAAAGTTTAGGGACTTGAAGAAAGCTCAGAGACTTGAAGAAATTTTAGGGACTTAAAGCAAGTTTCTACCACGAAGTACTGGTTGACCCTTGAAATCAAACTTGATAAAAGTTTAGTGACTTGAAGAAAGTTCAAGGACTTGAGCCATTTGCTCGCCCTAAATGATGAAAGAATGGCAAATATCTACATGATAGAGCAAGAAACGAGAGATTAGTGGGGCATCATGGTACATAAGAGCTCAAATCTGAATAGATAAGAAGTCAAGATTGACTTAAGAAGAATATAAGCTCAATAGTAAAAATCACGGGGCAAAGAGAGAACACGGACCATTTTTTTGGGTCGAGGTGTAATTAGATCGGTGAAACCCAAGACAAGGCACAACCTAGAACTGTTACTGTCAGCAAAGTCTGTTGCCCGGAGAACAATGATTTTTATCTCTGTGCTCATGTTGGTATGATTAGAACCACAAGGGCAACATATTATCATGCACTATTGGATCAGGTTGGCTTCTTAGTAAATGGTTTGCAGGAACTTGTCCATTCTTTGTCTTATGTGTATCAAAGGAACACCATTCTCATCTCTTCCATTGCTCCTATTTGTTGTGCCTACTTGGCAATATCTTAGTTGGGATAGTTTATGAAGTTTAAAGATGCTTCCAAGACATCGTCAAGCAATAGTGGTATTATGGCACTTGAAGTCATTGCTACCCTTCAGCCTCCCAGAATGAATAAGAATATCTGTAGCTCTATGTTATTCCGTTGAGAAAGGAAATTTGAACCATTGTTGCTAGGCCAGTGAGGTGATCGGTTTGGTTTAAAAGAAATAGAAAAAGAAAATGAATAAAAGAAAGAAAGAAAAAAAAAACAAAGTGAAAAACTCGAAAGGGCACTTTGAGAAAAGCAATCTGAAATGAAAACCTGAAAATGAGCTTTAAAGCAAAAAATGCAAAAATCTTGAATATTGAACCTGAGTGTGAGATGGGCTACCTTTCTAGCAAAAAGAGTTTTTGAAAAAGAACCAAGAAATTTTGAGCTTCCCTGAAGATGAAAGCTCACCTAGGTGGTCTACAATTGACAACCTTCATGCATCATGTATAGAAAGGCATCCCCAGGATATGATCATACTAACTCACGCATTCAGAGATTTTTGTACATTTTTGCAGGAATTTACAAAAATCAACAAAGAACAAGCAAGATTTTATTCTACAGCTTTGAGATTGAGGAAGTAGATCTAGCAAAGATTTAAATCACATTTTTGTGAATCAAAGATATCAATCCGTTGGAAGAGGTGGATCTCAGCAAAGATTTCAATCTGTTTGAAGAAGCGAATCTCAGCAAAGATTTCAATCCGTTTGAAGAGGCAGATCTCTGCAAAGATATTTGATTATTTGCACAGGAAAGGAAGTGCATTACAATTCTAAAGCCTTCGGGTCATTAGTAAGTCCTTCGGCCATGATGTCAAGTCTTTCGGGCTGGTACCTTCAGAAATGATGAGAAAATTTTGAATTTCATCACGGTAAGATAATGGGGGCATGGTATCAACAAAGATATTAATCCCTGGGATCTCAGTTTTCTAAAAAAATACACAAAAAGAAGAAAAAGAGAAAAAGAAAAAGAAAAATGGTTCATGTTACCAGGATGGAAGTGCGAAAAGGATCAACTTCGGGCTTAAATAGGGAAGATTCACGGTTTAATTGATCAAAATTTTCAGTGTTTCCTTGTTGAAACTTGACTTTTGCAGGTCACATGTACGTTCCAAGCATAAAAGAAAGATTGATCAAAAGATGAAGAGAAGATAAGAGACCTTATGTTTAGTTTTTTCCCTAGAGGAAGAGATGAATTGGCACACCTAGTAAAGAATTCAAGGTTCCTAATAAGAAGAACTCGTTGAGAGATGAACCAGCAAAAGAGTGAGAAATGAAGAATTCCATAATAAGAAGAATAGCTTCATATCTCAGAAAATGAAGAATTTCAAGAAGCAGACTTCAGAAGATGAAAAATTTCATAAGGAGAAGCACATATTTGGACTCTATGGTTTAGCAGAAGATTGGAGAATCTCGTAATCAGAAGAATAGCTTCAAGCTTTGGTTGTTTAGAGATGGTCCAACACTTCTAAGAAGAGTGAATGATGTTCATAATAAGAAAAATCGGTTCAGACTTGACAGATAGCTTATGCAAAAAGATTGTCAAGTTCATAATAATAAGAGCTTGTTCAAGATTCAAAGGAAGCAAAAAGTTTCAACGTCGCTTGTTGGAGGAGTTTTCAAAATTTTGTTCATATATTTTTCCGTATGATTAATACTAAAACATTAATGATAGTTTCAACTTTTGTAGGTCATATTAACATTTTTAAGAAGAGCGGAGGGTTCCTAATAAGAAGAGCTCGTTTGTTCAACACCTTTGCAGAGAGGTGGATCAATATTTCAAGAAGAATGAAGAACGCCTAATGAGAGCAGTTCACCACAGAGATCCTAATGTGAAGAGCTAGCCTAGTAAAGTTAGAGCTCCTAATGTGAAAAGTTCGCTCAGCAAAAAATGAAGAGCTCCTAATAGGAAGAGTTCACGCAGCAAAGACATAGCTCCTAATAAAAAGAGTTTATCGACAAAGAGTACAAAATTCCTAATAGGAAAAACTCACTTAGCAAAGAATGAATAGCTCCTAATAAGAAGAGTTTTCCAGCAAATAGTACAAAATTCCTAATAAGAAGAGTTTGCCAGCAAAGAATACAGAATTCCTGATGAGAAAAGTTCACCCAGGAAAGATAGAACTCCTACTGTGAAGAGTTCGCCCAGCAAAGAGAAAAACTCATAATGTGAAGAGTTCATCCCCAGCGAAGAAAGAACTCCTAATGAAAAGAGTTCACCCAACAAAGATAGAACTCCTAATGTGAAGAGTTTGCCCAGCGAAAATAAAATTCCTAATGAGAAGAGTTTGCCTAACGAAGATAGAATCCTTAATGAGAAAAGCTAGTTTAAACTATACGGTCACCCTTGGCAGGAGGATTGAAAGGTTTCAAATGAGAACTTGTTCAAGCTTCTAGAGGGGAAAAAGGAAAGAAAGTTCATGAGAATAAGACCTTGCAGCTCAGAGCAACAGCTGACAAGTTTAGACAAAATTTGTGTCTTTTCAGTCTTTGACCTATTCCGGTTCCACAGCAATGAGCAAAGAGGGACAGCTGTAATACCCTAATTTTGTCTGGGTACCCATATATACTATATTTTCCTTATAAATAAAACTTAAAAAATAATAAATAAATAGACATTAACAACCCATAATAAATAAGTACATGTAGCAAGTGTCCATTTACAATAATAAATATCTAAAACCCTTTACACAAACTAAAAGCCCGTTATAAGCCCAAATCTCTTTTAATAGATTTCCTATCCATTTTAACCCCTTAAACAAACACACATTTAATCTAAAATACCAGTTTTCCCGCCTAAACTAAAACATGTGGCAGCTTCCCATTGGCCCAAATCATTATCACATGGATGCACCACTGATATTCCCTTACGTCATGGTCCACCCACCTATAAATACGATGAAAGAGAATGTGTTAGGCAATTAATTACCCACTAATAATTACTTACCATTAATAAAACTAATAATAAATATAATAAGAAAATATGAGAAAGAAAGGCAGACCTCGAGAGTCGAATTGGGAAGATGATCCACCGTCGGTGAACACCAGAAGTCATCGGGGACATGAACGACCGTTTGAGATCTGAACCGTCGTCATGTTCGTTGTCAGAATTTCACGACTGAGAAGGTAATCCCTTTTCTATTTTAATTCCCTGCAAGAAATAGATGTTAAAAGTTAAATCAAAACAGAATAAAAGAAAACGGAAGTGAAAGTATAAAAAGGGGAAAACAATCGAAATTGATCTATGTGTTGCCGTTGAGATTAGGGATATGGTTGGAGTCAAAAATGAGAGTGACCGGGTAGATTTAGGCTTAGATTTGGGGAAGGGAAACTCTATTGAGCTTGGGGATTAGATCTAGGATTAGGATTGATATTAGTGATTTTTTAGGGAAATTTTAGGTTTCCGACAGTGTTGGACGGCGGCCGGCGAATGGCCGAAAGAAGCCGGGCAAAGGCATGCGGTGGCTGGCAGGGTGAAACGGAGGTCGATAAACAATGTTTCATAATCGGTGAGGGGTGAAGATGGATCAAACGGATAAAAATGGAAGAATACACATGATTTTGAGGAAGAATAAGGGTTTAGATCTTGTGGGGGGGGGTTAATCTGGGAATTGGGTTGTTTGTTGAGAAAGAGTATGAGAGACCAGGTTTAGAGAGAAAGGGAGCTGAGGAGTAATGAAATAGGGATTTTTTCAGAAAATATGATTTAAATATCCTCACCAAAACGGTGTGTTTTGGTCGCGGGTAAGGTGATCCGCGTGAAGCAATTGGGTCTGGTCAAAGGGGATCCGCGCCCCTCTCTTGAATCCTCACAGTTTGGGCTATAAACTTTTGCTTTGTAATCAATTTGGTCCCTAATTGATTGAAATTGAGCTCTATAGTTTGTGTTTCTTTTAATTTGGTCCATGTTTTCAGTTTTAATTTAATTTTAATTGCTCTAAATTATATGTATGTTGCATTTCTAAAATTAGCATATACTATAATTGTTTAGATAATTAAATCACTTAGTTAATTAATTGTTAGAGCCTTAACATTAGGTACCTTAATTAAATCCAATAATTTAAATAAGTGAGATCATTGTAGAAAATAAATGATTATTAAATGGAAACTTTAATGTTCTAAGTAGATTTGTGTCTCATTGTAATGAGATGTTAATCAAGAGGGCATTTTAGTGAAGCATTTAATATTTTATTTAAACCTAAAACATTGTAATCACATAGTTAATTAAAATTAAATTAGGGTTTGGTTTAAATAATTAGAGTCATTAAAAATTAGGAATATTATTGATTTAGGGCTTAATATGGTTAGTGCCCAAGCAATTGGGTGTTATCACATAAACTCCCAAATTCGATAATATTCATAGATTCTTAAATAAATTCAATTAATTAGAGCCTTAATTAAGTTAGAACTTAAAATTGACAAGAAAATAAATGGACATGCATAGAAAACCTTTTGTGTTGAGATACATTTTCGTATATGAATTGAAGCATCCTAGTAATTGGATGTTTCAAAACTCATATTCGTTTAAAAATGTATTTTCTTACAAAAGGATATTTTCATTCGGAATGAAAATTCAGTTAACGATTAAGGATTGAATTAAATTAAATTTATTGTTTGAAATGCCAAAATGCCACGTGGAATTAATAAGGTACCGATAATAGGCGTTTGTGGGGTGCTAATCTTTCCACACACGTAACCTACTCCCAAACTCTAATTTTAAAGAAATAAATCTCTCGGTGTTTTTATGGTGTCCGGTCTACTAAAGTGGCCGGTGACGACTCCAAATTGATTTTCAAAAAAAAAATTGATTTAATACGAAAAACCCTAAATTTAAGATCAAATAAATCAAAATGGGCAAAAAAAACCCTAATTTTCAAAAGGAACCAATCTATTTTCCACGCTAGGTTTTAAAAATGGTCGCCAATTCCATTTCCAGGCTCCTTTGTATCATCATGTTGTACGATCACTGCCAAATCAAATTTTAGCAAATCCTCCCCTGAAAGTTGCCGAGAAAATGAACTCACAGTGTTGTACATGAACACTACTCGTGCTAGAATATAAAGGGATAAAGTTTGACCTCTCGGCTGAAGCCTTTTTCTGATGAAATAAATGCCAAACCCCAAAACGAGCGTAGAAAGAAATAATAGTTAGTATGACAATTATCCACAGCTGCTCGTTGTTTCTTTTCTTCTTTTGATCTTTTGCAGTTCCATTTGTTGAGCTTGTGCCTACGAAACAAAATCAAATATGAAAGGGCCCAAAGAAGAAAAACAGAATCCAATAGTTAATGTATATTTCAGATCATGATTGTTATTTGTCCTACCATTTTTAGCTCAGAAGCTGCAAGCTTGAGATAAAAGTTGTTTCCATTTTCATCTCGAGGAAGTAGCTTCAGATCGAACAATTCTCCATACCAGACCAAGCATCCATGCTTGAGCTTGGCATCATAAGCATAAGCAATGCAAGAACAGTTGTTCACACTCTGATTTGCAGGCTGCATTACTAATTAGATTTAACCCATATCACCACTTGGATATTCTACAAAAGGCATCACAAGAAACCCATCATTCTGAACTTGACCTTCTTCGGTGCTGCACTGCAAGTCGGCTTTTCTTGTACAATCTTCGGATTTCCCATTTTTAATACGTTCAAAGCCTTCCAAACAGCTGCATGGTGTTTCAGTAGTGATGCTGCAAATGCTGAAAGCACCACATCGATGATATGGACACTTAGAAGACTCTAATGTATGCCAACGTTTGTCATCTTCAGACCAAGACTGTAGCTTAAGCTGCCCAAGCACATCCAGTACAATCTGTGTAGCCTCAGAAGTATTAGGAAATTTCCAATATCCATGACGAGACCGATTCAAACGAAACGATCCGGAACTTCGAAAGAGATTTTGGGTATCGGTCCAGTATGTTTTGAAACCCTTCTTAATAATTAAACTTTCATCATTTATTTCCAAAGAGAATGAACCGGGGGCTGGATCCTCCGATGTTCTCCATGATACTAGCGACCAATTATGTCCAAATAATCTAGCATCATATTGAGGGCTCATTCCAGGCAAAATAGTATTTGTTTTATCCATAAAACTTTCCCATAAAACTTGTAAGCTACTACGATCGAGCAACACAAGGTTACCTGAATCTAGTAGCCGTTGCTGCCCGTGCATAAGTTTTACGGTTGGTGATACCCTCTGTCACCTCATATTCCATCTAGTCATCCGAAATCGCAAGCTTTCCATCGTCATTGATGCTAAGATTCAAAGATTGTCTGGGGAAGGGATACTCTCTGTTAGCTATCCAAACAATGCTTCGGTTAGAAACTTCATGCCATATTCCAACATAGTACTTCGAGGTATTTCCCGGAGAAAAGAACCCAAGTTCGAATCTCCCCCCAGCTGATATAATTGTATTCGGATATGTAATAGGCTGACCTTGTTCAATGGTATCAGCACCATTGATAGTTTGGAAGACAAGGAATGGAAAAACCAGCAAATTGAGAAGAGAAGCAAACCTATTTCCCTTTTTGTCTGAAAGAGTCACAATGTTCCAAGGCTTCTTCATTGCATCCTACAAATTTAACAAAAAAATCAATGTTTTGTTTGACTTAGACCATTAATCAGATAATATTCTAGTCTAGAAGAAGACTAGTCCACGATGTTGACAAAATGAAGTTACATGCATAGCTTTAATTTCCACGTTAGTATAGTCGCAATCCATCTCGACCCGTCGAACACGTCGTCATCGTATAACTCTAAACTTGTTCTATTCAGATACTCACGAGTACGTCAGGTATTGTTTTGTTCATTGCTTAATTACTCTTTTACCCGCAAATGCAATATAGGCATTGGGTTCAGCAATAATGATATCCCTAACATACCAAAACTTGCGGTCACTTTTGCGTCCAGCTTCACTAATTCTACCTCAGGAGTACACTCTGCGGAACATATGCCAACTGAGCCTTTTTATGTCACAACCTGATGATGGGCTGCATCGTGAATGTATAATTTAGAATTATCCTCCATAGATACACATAAGCTCTATTGGCTTTGTCACCCTTAAGTATGCTTCCGCATATTCAAAATCACATCTTCAAACACAGGTTTGAAACATGAACCGAGACAATATAGTTCTTGTTTTGTTTGTGTTAGTGGAAAAACAGGTTTTCCATGGTTGTGTTACATGACTTTGAAATGGTCCATTAAGATGTGTTCTAAAACGACACTAACTGGACTTGAGCTCAGTCAATATTCTATCTTTCATTTGAGAAGAAGAATTGTTTAGTATCTAATTAATTGAAAAACTGAATTGTCCAGCCCCCAATAAAATCTATGTAGAAATATATGGTAGTGCATGGTCAAACTCAATTTTCGAACAGTCCGAAGATAAAAGAATATGATTATTTCGTTTCATTTATTCAAAAATGATATTACCAAAAAAGAATTATGATCAACGAAACTTAAAAATGTCACCGAGCATCCATGACTGAAAATGTTACATCATTTGAAGAGCAAATTTCATATCTGCTCTGTTGTACCAAGTAATCTTTTGCCATACTTGTATTTAAGAAAGGAGTCGTTTAGGAGAAGTTAATACCGATCTTTCATTGGTAAGCATCAAGAAAACATCGGACATGGTTCGGTCTATTGTCTGCTATTTCAAACATCAAGTTTGGTACTCTAGGAGCACCACCGAAGTAAACTCCATTCCAAGGTTTGGAACGTTTTAGCCAGCCCACTTTTAATAACTAAGGTAAGCCATGAATGTCAAGTCTGAATGTAAAGTTTCTGGATGACGGATTGTTTCGAACTTTTCCATGACGATAAAGACCACTCTAATACTATCTTTATGCTCTTCCCCGGCTTCATGCTTGGCAATAATGTGTTCGATGTGTAACACCCCTAATCCGGTTTAGGAGATAAACCGAACTAGAAAGTGTTACTTAACAAACAAGGAACTTAATCTACAATATGCAAGTCATATAATAAACACAAAGATCATCAAGAACTAACTTAAGCCTTTAAGTCTAACATTTTCTTCTTTAGCCCAAAAAGAGAAATGCTTTAACGTTAACACTAAATTCAATTGAGGGTGATTAGAAACTACACCATTCGAATTGACTACTACAACAAGGTTATCTAATTGAGTTGAGTATTTTAGCCTAACCACGATGTTCATTTTAAAGTGATTTTTTAACGAGATATAAATTCTAAATTTGAGTTTGTCTTAGGAACCATTCAATTGTCTAGGTTCATCAAGCAATCATTCAATGGTTTGACAGCTTAACTTAAGCATTAAGCAAACCTTCAAACACTACTAATGAGTCATAATCAACAATCAACCATTCTAGCTTCACTATAGCACAACTTAGTTACTTACTTAAGCATTTAGTCACCTTTTTATCATGACTTATCAACCAAGCAACCCTTCGAACATTAAGTAATAACAAAACCAGAATTAACCAACAAACCACAAAAGGATTATAAGCTATTACATAAGAAAAATACTACTTAATGAGCTTTTACACAAAAAGGGTTGTCTAGATGCACTATGCATATCTAATAGACCCGTGCCACCTACTAGGAGTTCATGTAAGACAATATAGACATACTTTTTGAAAACTTGTGATCTTTCCCGAGATCAACAGCTAACCGAAAGCAGCTTTAACCTGAGGAATGGTAAAAGGATAAGTAAGTACAATTACTTAGTGAGGTAGCTTGAAGTAACTAAAACAAGATTGAATTAACATATCCTTTCACCCAAAAGGTATCAACCGAATGAAGCTCTAGCTTGGATAAAGGACCAGCCTTATAGTAAATCATGTGAAAAAGACATAACATTTCAAACTTTGACAAGTAATAACTAAACCTTAGAGATTCAACATAGAACAACTTATCACTACTTATTCGAATGATTACCAACATGTCATTAGAAAATCAACTAATCATGTTTGAGCCATTAATCATGATTTGTGAGAAAATTTCCAATTAACAAAGCTTATTATGAATCATAAGTTTCTGAACAACAAATCACAAAGCAAATACTTATCCAGAATGTACATTACTTGTCTTTTAGGTTATCAATTTAATTCATTTATTTGGGTTTCATTATAATGTCTTAACATAACCTTGAAATCAAGCATCATTCTTATACTTGAATAATTTGAACCAGCCAAGCTTATATATACATATGGTTATTCGAATAGAGCACAACATGTACATATTCACATAAGTATTGGAATGGAGCATATTATATACATCTTCACTTAGACATTCAATTAGAGTATATCATGTACATTTTCACATAGGTGTTCTAACAAGGCTTAAGCACTTATATACATGGTAGTTCAAGCCAAACATATATATACACACACATAATCATTCGCGCAAAGCATTTACATGATTATACACATGATTATCCGAGCATAGCATTTACATAAATATATACATGACCATTCAAACAAGACTTATGCATTTAAGCATTTTAACTAAATTTTGGTATGTAAGTAATCCAACAAGGCATATCTATTCACTAAAAAAATATCCCTTAACCAATAGATGCATGTTACTTTTTATGCAAGTTATTACAACAATTCATTGATTTAACTATAAATCTTTATGAATTCTCTTATACATAGCCTTTCGACACGTAAGTTATTCGTCAATTGCTTATCAAACAAGTTACCAAGCATAAGTGTCATGATCAGGTGTTACTTATCATGTAAGATTACAACCATAGCATATTATAGATGTAAATTTCTTGTCGCAAGAGGTATTAAGATTATTCATTAACATAGCTTGCAAATTTCATTATTTAACTTTAACATAGCCTTGAGAATCAAGTAACAGTGTCACACCCCAAAAATTGGTTTAGTCGGAATTAGGTTCCAGTGATTGGAAATTTTGTACCGGTTATGCCTAAATTATGTAATTGCCGAATCTTGTACCTAATTTTGAAGTAATAAAAGTTATTTGGGCTTAATTGAAGTTGTTAAAACTTTTTGTAAGGAATGAAAGTTAGGGGTTTCATTAAAAATGCTGAATATGGGCAAGGCGTATCGATACAGTAGGACCTGTATCGATTCGGCCTAACTATTTTTAACTAACTTACTCAACTTAGCCTAGCCATATCGATACAACCATAAGGTGTATCAATACGGGTCTTTGTCCAAATCGATTTAGTGGTTAATTTGTAAATTTTGGGAATTGGGGATGACTCGCATACTTGCTTGCCACCCCTTCACGTGAGATGACTCAAAGAGGAAAAATGGAAGTTAATAAATTAAGCTTTCCCTTTGCCAAGGGAAATCTTCCTATTGGTTCCTATAAGGTGGGAAAATGATTATGGCTTTGGCTTCCTTAAAATGAATAAGAAATGCCTCATTCTTTGTTTTTGAACCTCCTGAAACCAAATCTCACTTTTGTCTTAAAGAAACCAAGCACACACCTCCACTGTCATCTTCTTCCTCAAGTTCAAGCAAGCACCTTGATCCAATCCTTGACCTTTGTGTGATTTCAATACACCAATTGTAAACTTGTAATTGGGTAAGTAAAACCCATATGTCAATTTGATGATTCCATCAATCCTTAGAGTTCAATTTCAAGATTTGAGTCTTGAATGTTCAAGCTAAACCCATGTGTTAGGTTGTTAATTTCCTTGTCTTAATGTTGGCTACAAGCTCGGGTAAGCTTGGAAAGCGTTTGTGAATCACTAGTTTCGATTTTAATATAATTCCCTAATTTTGAACTAGCTCAAGTGATGGAAGACTCGACTATTCGAAACTCATTCGAGGGCAAGGGGATTGTAATCCGGGAATCTTAAAGCCTCATATTGCTAAATGAGTGTAGTTGTGTCATGGGATTGGCTAGGTGTCATCCCGATTGAATTTTTTTTGTGCTTAAAATCTTGCATCTTGGTAAGGCCTTAAGTATAGGAAAATATGTGGATTCAATGGTAAGTGTGGTAAGTCTTTCATATTGTTTTACTACATTTGTGAACTTATGTGTGATATTTAAATATGTTGCATGTGGAATTTGATATGAACATGTTATGATATGCTATTTGGAGCTAAGGCTCAATTTGTAATCCAATATGGCCTAAGGCTACAAAGGTAAGTTTTATGATGATATGTGTAACCTTGGGCACTTATGGACATTGGATACAATTGGCATGCCATAAGATTATTTGAGCTCGCTATGTAAGGGATTGGACTACAGTCCGGGGCTATGACCTATATGTGGGAAGAAAAAGTTGGATTGTGTAAGGGATTCTGGAGCTACGGCTCAAGACTAAGGCCTATTTTTTATGTGTGGCATACAGGGGAATCCGTATATTTATTGGTTACTATGTCCAAAGAGATGATATGTGTTTATGGTTTATGTTGCGTGTGATAAGTGCTACGTAAATGTGCAAGTATACACGTCGCAAGTAATAAAGTGATATGAGTATCGAGTATCGTCTCCATAGGGATTGGTTTGGGCCACTTTGCTTAAGTTACTGCACTGTGAAAAGTAAAAACACAATTAAAGGATTATAGGAGTTTAACTAATAACTAACTAGAAAGCAATAAAGTAAAAGAAAAGATGAGATCGAATGAGAGAGAGATAGGCCAGGTTATCGTGAGTTGAGGTGTGATAGCCGATTGGATCGTCTTGGTAAAAGAGTGCACGGGCAACTCAGTTGTCGTGGCAACTTGCACAACGGGGTTGCCTTGGCAACTAATCGATGGTTGCCTGGGCAACTACTTGGGCGTCTGGGCAGTAATCTTCAAGGTTCGGCAGAGCGTTCTTCAATGGTTTCTTCTTATCCCTAAGTCGAAACTCTAGCTACTTGTGCATGCCTTGATAATACATCCCTGCGTGAATCAAGGGTGAATAACAACCAATCTTGCGCTCCTCTTAGCCGTTGAAATCCTTGACTTATTCCTAAGCCGGATTAATCTTCACCATCAATAGATTGAATAAAGATCATATTCATTCGCTTCTTGAATCTAACTCTCCCGATATTAGATAAATAGATGAAGTTACGAGATCCTCTCCCAATTCACTCGCAAACAAGAATAAGAACCAAGAATGAATAAACCTTGAATAGAAAGTGCAAACTCTTATTACCTAAACAAAATCCAATTGTTTTTCACAACAACAAAACACAATAACCCCAACCAATCAAGTTAGTTCATGGTTGGGTTCAAAAGATATACAAAGAATAATACCCAAACCATGAATCTAATGGAAGCAAAGAAGAAGAAGAAGAAATCGAACTCTCTCCCCCTTGCTCTCTTGTCGAAATTTCTCTCTTCTTGCTCTATGGAGTTGTCGAAATTTTTCCTCCTCTTGCTCTGCTTGATTGTCGAAATTCCCTTCTTATTTATAGGGCTAGGGCAAAGTCCTTCTTTGAGGAGGAAGTTAAGTTGGAATTAAATTATCTTTAAAGAATATAATTCTTTATTATAATTGTATTCCTACTAGAACTTCTCCTATCTTCTTGGAATTTAATTCTTCTTTAATCTCTGCATGGCAATCAAATTCCTTTGGGTTTGGGCTTTGCTCCACGTCATCTTGGGCTTGTATAGTCATCAATTTCGACTACCATATCACCTTTGCTCTTGTCGACAATTGCCATGGCAACTGGCTCGGCGTCTCCTTCATGCATTGCCCTGACAACTAGCTCGGCATCTCCTTCATGCATTGCCCTGGCAACTAGCACTAGCCTTCCTTTGGCAAGTGATCCTGCACACACACAAAAACACACCAAAGAAGCATCTTTTTCCACAAAAATCATCAAGTTATGTAATCAAGCTCAACGGTGGAAAGAAACATGAATTAATGCATGAATAACTAATTATGCAACTAATATGAGCTTAAGTCTAACAATAATATGAGTAAAAATGGTAATAAAAATAGTACTTTTGAACACTTATCAGTTTACATTTGATATATGAAAATATGACATTTGGCTTTGAGTAAGATCTATATATGACTAATGATATATGTATATGTCATGCAAGCATGTTACATGTCATTCATGCCATTGATAAATTTATGTTGCATTTGTTATAACTACCCCACTAGGCTTTATAAGCCTAACATTCGTGTGTCTCACGCATTTCAGGATCTTGAAGAATTTCAAGCATCGATCGTGTGGTTGAAGTTGCAAGTCACTCTCATCAATCCCATGTATGCTTATATTTCGTTTGAACTCCTAGTAAGGTAGCATAAGGCTTAGACATGTTATATTTGTCTATTTTGATATATGTGTAATGGCCCACGTGTGTGTAAGGGGTAGATGTGCATTTTGGTATGGTTGTAAAATGGTAAAACTAGTTAACTTTGGATTTAAGGTACACAAAAATGAAAACTTAGTAAATTTATTCGAAATGCTCTAAAATTTTGTATGCTATTAGAATTAATGATTAATAGCTTATTGGTAAAATTTGGTAAAGTTTGGATATCGTTTGATAGGTTAATTCAATTAAAAACCAGCTAAAATATGTTATTGCAGTACAGGTGTATCGATACAAATCTTTGCAGTAAGTTCTGGGAAATAAATTGTATCGATACGGCCTTAGGCTGTACCGAAACAGGTTAACTTGTATCGATACGGTCTTAGTGGTGTTGATACAGGGCATTAATCACTCAAATTCTAAATTGAATCTGTGTATATTCGTATCGATACGGACCCAAGGTGTATCGATACGAAGGTAGTTAATTCTGTTAAAAGGCTTTGGACACAGTTTTAAATAATTTACAAGATGGTCACTAAATATTGTATGGTCTAATTGGATGGATAAGTGACCTCGGTTCGTAATGAAATTTCACAGACAAACAATTAGAAAGTTAAAATTTAAATTGATAACATGAAATTCAGTTAAGGACCCTTAATTCGCAAAATTTATAGTTCAGTCCCTAAGTTTGAATAAGTTTAAAATGACCTCAATTTGAGTAAGATATTAATAAATTAGTTTGATAAGTCGTAAAAGAGATTAATAAGACATTCCGCTAAGATTCTAAACTCCGATTAAGCTTTCGATCTCCAAATTTGTTTTTGGTAACACTTTTTGACCCGATTTCCCACCAGGCCAGGAAGAGGGTATTACATTTGTGGTATCAAAGCTTAGGCTTAGTCGATTCTAGGACTAGACCGAGGCATGTCATGAGTCTGCATGTACATATGCCACCTAGGAGTTTATTTGTATATGTTATCTGTGACTTGCAACTAACACAATTCAATTTCTTCTGTTTGATTAGCTTTAAGAATGTCTGCTCCCGATAATAGATGTGTTACGGTAGAACCACACCCTGGCTCCTCCTCAACACAGGGGGACAACCTTAGAGCTGAAGTACGACTAGAACAGGTGGGACAGAACGACCCACCTAATCCCCCTCTAATGCCTCCCGCTCAGCAGGAATATTTGATGTCCATGGCTGAAATGATCAAATAGGTGGTTGTGTCTCTTAGGCAAGGGCAGCCATCTCAGCCTACTGAAGCACCTCCATCTGTCTTAATAACCCCTATTGATAAGATCAAACAGTATCCGATTTATACCTTTACCAGCCAAGAGCAAGACAATCCCGAAGTAGCAGATTATTGGCTGGAAAATACTCTCAAAGTTTTGAATAAACAGATGAAGTGTCCTGACAAACACAAGCTAGAGTGCGCTATGGCACTGATTTCTGAAGAGGCTCAGAGTAGGTAGGACACCGTAAAACTTACCATACTTGAGCATAGAGTTACATGGGAATTATTCCTTCATGAGTTCTGTAAGAAGTATATCAATGACCATTACCTTGCTGAAAGGCGTAAGAAGTTCTTCCATCTGAGACAAGGAGGACGATCCGTAGAGCAGTATATCTATGACTTTTGTAAGTACTCGATGTATGGTGCAAATATCATACGTACGGAGAAGGAAAAGTTTAGAATGTTTATCGATAGCCTTTGTGATGAATTACGTTCTCTCTTTACTACTTTGGAGTTAGAGAACTTTTAGAATATGATCAACCGGGAGATTGCTACTGAAGCTCCCAAAAGGCTTATGAGAGAAGGAAGGAGAACCAAACCAGATCCGATAAGAGATTCTGAGATGATTTCAGACCTCGCATACCTTAGAAGAAGAATAGACAGTGGGACCAAAATTCTACCACCTTTCAGTAGCTACCAAAGACAGGATATGTGCCACAATCTCAATCTATAGGAACATCTGTTGCTCGTACGGCTTCGTCGATAGTACGGGTGGTTCTAGGAGAGGTTCCCAAATTCCTCTATGTAATTTTTGTCAGAAGAGGCATCCCGGGCAATGTCGCAGACATGCCAGATCCTGTTACCTCTGTGGTGAAGCTGGTCACTTTATCAGACAATGTTTGTAGAATCTGAATGCTTATACCTTTGTGGTTTCTCAGAATAATTCTGCTAAGGGAAGAGGATCAAACAAGTGCAGTCTAGATCAGCAGGGAAACCTCGCAACTCAAATCCTTCTTCAGTTGGACGTGACCCTTAGACCTTAGCTCAGATGTACCATGTTTGAGGTCGAGAGCGAAAAGACGATCTTGACGTGATTACAAGCATGGTGGAATTATGTTCTGATCTTGCTTATGCTTTGGTGGATTTCGTTTCTACACATTCCTTTATTAATGAACCATTGATTGAGATATATGCCCTAGAACCTGAACCAGTCACTTTTGAGATAGTTGTTTTTAACACACTAGGAGATAGTGTGGTTATACGGTTGATCTGTAAAGCTTGCTCTCTGAGGATCCAAGGGATCCTATTTCTGGCCAATTTAATGGTATTGGCCTTCTATGAGTTCGATCTTATTCGAGGCCTTGATTGGTTGGCTGAACATCAAGCTTGGGTGGATTGCTCGAAGAAGAAGTTATACCTCCACGGACTTGGCAAGGAAAGCATAACATTGATGAAAACCAAACTCGAGCCTAAGGAAGCCATTATATGTGCTATGGAGTTCAAAGAAGATCCCAAGCTTGAGAATGTGTCGGAAGTGAGAAAATTCCCTAATGTGTTTCCCGATGAACTTTCGAGACACCCTCCAACCCGAGAAGTAGAATTTAGAATCGAAGTGCAACTGGGGACTACACCAGTCTCCATTGCTCCGTATAGGATGGCTCCGGTCGAATTAAAAGAGTTGAAGGTCCAAATTCAAGATCTTTTGGACAAATGATTTATCCAGCCGAGTTTCTCACCGTAGGGAGCACCGATTTTGTTTCTTAAGAAGAAGGTTGATGCGTCTATGTATTAACCATCGTTAGTTGAATAAAGTAACGATCAAGAACAAGTATCCATTACCGAAGATTGGTGATCTCTTTGATTAGTTAAAAGGTGCTTCTGTATTCTCAAAAATTGACATGTGATCTGGGTACTATCAAATGCTAGTGAAAGAGTCTAATGTTCCAAAAACTGCCTTCCGAACTAGATACGACCATTATGAGTTTTTGGTAATGCCTTTTGGGCTTACCAATGTACTTGCAGCCTTCATGGACTTAATGAATCGTGTGTTTCGGCCATATCTAGATAGATTCATGGTAGTGTTTATAGATGACATCTTGATCTATTCTAAGGACACTGTCACTCATGAAGAACATTTTCGGATTATGCTTCAGACTCTCTGGGAGAAACAGTTGTATGCTAAGTTAAGTAAATGTGAATTCTAGCTATCTAAAGTATCATTTCTGGGGACATGTGACTTCTTCTGTGGGAATCCAAGTAGACCCAAAGAAGATTCAAGCAGTTCTTCATTGGATTCCTCCTAAGAATGTTAGAGAAGTTTGTAGTTTTTTGGGCCTTACAGGCTACTACCTTAGATTCGTAAAAGGGTTCTCGATGATTGTTGCACCCTTAACGAAGCTTCTCCATAAAAAAAACTCCATTTGTATGGATAGTGGAGCAACAAAGGAGTTTTGACCAGCTTAAGCAAGTTTTAACCCATGCCCTTGTCTTGGTGCAACCCGAGTCAGGCAAGGACTTCATAATGTACAGTGATGCAGCTCACTTGGGATTAGGCTGTGTACTTATGCAAGAAGAAAAAGTCATTGCTTATGCCTTACGTCAGCTTAAACTGCATAAGCTAAACTATCCGACACATGATCTGGAGCTAGCTGCTATTGTGTTTGCCTTAAAAATATGGAGACACTATCTATACGACGAGAAGTGTTACTTATACACTGATCATAAGAACCTAACGTATCTTCTGACTCACAGAGAGTTGAATCTCTGCCAACGTCGATGGATGGAGCTTTTGAAGGACTATGATTTGATCATTGATTACCATCCTAGTAAGGTCAATATTGTGGTTGACGCTCTTAACTGGAAGCCCACTCCCCCTCCGAGACATTTAAATGCTCATTTTCGGCTTAAGAAGCATGGTAAGTTGTTGGCTGAATTGAAAGTTCAGTCAATCATCATGTCCCGAATCAAAACACTCTAGGAATCTGATGAGAATTTACAAACTCTTATTGCTAAGATCAAGGATAAGCCGGATCCCGACTTTGCCATAAATTCTGAAGGATTGTTGTGTTTCTGAAACCGTATCTATGTGCCCAATGATAATGATCTTCGGAATCAAATTTTGAGTGAGGCTCATTCGAGTCATTTTTCTGTTCATCCTAGAACTATCAAAATGTATAAAGATTTGAAGGAGTTGTATTGGTGGTCTATTATGAAAAGTGAAATCGCGAACTTTGTGGCTAGATGTTTGACTTGCCAACGAGTTAAAACTGAGCACAAGGTACCTACTGGCCTCTTGCAACCCATTAAGCTTCACCAATTGAAGTGGGAGTGTATTACGATGTATTTCGTAAGTGGTCTACCAATGACACCGAAGAAAAATGATGTTATTTGGGTCATTGTGGACCGATTCACCAAATCCGCTCATTTCATTCTGATGAGAATAGATTTCAGCTTGCCTAAACTTGCTGAATTATACATTCATGAGATCTTCCATTTGCACGGAGTTCTTGTATCCATCATTTTCGACCGTGATCCGTATTTTGCATCCCGGTTTTAGAGTACCTTACATGAGGCTTTGGGAACTCGAGTGCACTTAAACATTACTTTCCACCCTCAAACCGATGGACAATATAAAAAAGTTATTCAGGTAACCTTATACCTCTTCTATTCATATGTATAAGCATTTCGTATCGATCTCGATTCTTCCTTATATATTCTGAAGGATATGCTACGAACCTGCGTTATCGATTTTGGGAATACGTGGGAGAAATCCTTACCATTGGTAGAGTTTGCATACAACAATAGTTATCAAGCTTCGATTCAAATGGCTCCTTATGAAGCTCTTTACAGGAGAAGATGTAGAACCCATCTCCGTTGGACCGAGCTGGGTGAAGGCAAGGTGTTAGGCCCTGACTTACTTCGGGAAACTGAAAAAAGGGTAACCATCATCCGTGACCGATTTAAGGCTGCGTTTAACCGGCAGAAAGCTTATGCTGATTTGAAAAGAAAGGATATTCAGTATGATACTGGTGGGAAAGTTTTCCTTAAAGTGTCTTCGTGGAAGAAGATCCTTCGTTTTGGCAAAAAAAGGAAGCTCTGTCCTTGTTTCATCAGCCCATTTGAGGTAATTGAGAGAGTTAGACCTATACTACGAAAGTTAAATATCTTTCGCGTGTCTATACTACGGAAGTACTGGTCCGATCCTTCCTATGTAATCGAGCCAGAGTCTATAAAGATTTAGTCTAACTTGACATATGAGGAGGAATTAGTGCAGATCCTCGCACGAGAAGTCAAGAGACTTCGAAACAAGTCCATGCCACTAGTAAAAGTTCTTTAGAGAAGTCACTTAGCGGAGGAAGCAATGTGAGAGCCAAAGGAAACGATGCAGAAGCAATATTCTTATCTTTTCAGTTAGAGTGAAAATTCGAGGATGTATTTTCTTAAGGGGGAGAGTTGTGCCTGAATGATGTAGTTGTTGAATCTTGTACCCAATTTTGAAGTAATAAAAGTTATTTAGGCTTAATTGAATTTGTTAAAACTTTTTGTAAGGAATGGAAGTTAGGGGCTTAATTGAAAATGCTGAAAATACTAATTCTGGGCAAGGTGTATCGTTACAGTAGGATATGTATCGATACAGCCTAACTGTTTTTAACTAACTTACCCAACTTAGCCTAGCTGTATTGATACGATCATAAGGTGTATCGGTATGAGTCTCTATCCAAATCGATTTAGTGGCCAATTTGTAAAGTTTGGGAATTGAGGATGACTCGCCTACTTGCTTGCCACCCCTTCACATGAGATGGCTCAAAAAGGAAAAATGGGGTCATCAATTGCCTTAAAATTATGAAAAGGCATGAATTAATAGAAGTTAATAAATTAAGCTTTCTCTTTGCCAAGGGAAACCTTCCTATTGGTTCCTAATGAGGTATGGAAATGATTATGGCTTTGGTTTCCTTAAAATGAATAGGAAATGCCTCATTCTTTGTTTTTGAACCTCCCAAAACCAAATCCCACCTTTGTCTTAAAGAAACCAAGCACACACCTTTATTGTCATCTTCTTCCTCAAGCTCAAGCAAGCACCTCGATCCAATCCTTGACCTTTGTGTGATTTCAATACACCAATTGAAAGTTTGTAATAGGGTAAGTAAAACCCCTATGTCAATTTTATGATTCCATCGATCCTTAGAGTCTAATTTCAAGATTTGAGTCTTGAATGTTCAAGCTAAGCCCAAGTGTTCGGTTGTTAATTTCCTTGTTTTAATGTTGTCTACAAGCTCGGGTAAGCTTGGAAAGCGTTTGTGAATCACTAGTTTCGATTCTAATACAATTCCCTAATTTTGAACTAGCTCAAGTGGTGGAAGGCAAGTCATCTTCACCATCGACTATTCCGAACTCTTCCGAAGGAAAGGGGATTGTAATTCGGGAATCTTGAAGCCTCCTATTGCTAGGTGAGTGTAGATGTGTCATGGGATTGGCAGTAAGTTCTGAGAAATAAATTGTATCGATACGGCCTTAGGTTGTACCGAAATGGGTCAACCAGTATCAATACGATCTCAGTGGTATCGATACATGGCATTAATCACTCAAATTCTAAATTGATTTTGTGTATACTCGTATCGTTATGGACCCAAGGTGTATCGATATGGAGGTAGTTAATTTTGTTAAAAGGCTTTGGACATAGTTTTGAATAATTTACAAGATGGTCACTAAATATTGTATGGTCTAATTGGATAGGTAAGCGACCTCGGTTCGTAATGAAAGTTCACAAACGAACAATTAAGTTAAACTTCATATTGATAACATGAAATTCAGTTAAGGACCCTTAATTCGTAAAATTTATAGTTCAGCCCCTAAGTTTGAATAAGTTTAAAATTGACCACGATTTGAGTAAAATATTAATAAATTAGTTCGATAAGTCGTAAAAGAGATTAATAAAAGATTCCGAATAAGACTTCGAACTCTGATTAAGCTTCCGATCTCCGAATTTGTTCCCAGTAATACTTTTCAACCCAGTTTCCTACCAGGCCGAAAAGGGGGTGTTACAAACAGCCTAGGTACACGAATCCCCAACCAACTGTCTCCAAATAAAATGGTACTCGCAGTATTGGTCAATCCCTCTTACTGTCGCCAAGTGACCACAACACTTTCCTTCTACTGTCGTCAAATAAAGATCGTAGTCCACCCCAAACACGAGCTTTATGGACTCTATGGCATGCCAACTATACCTAAGACTGACTCGAAACTAAGGCTTTTCAATTATAACATATCTTATAAGAATAAAAAATGAGCTTAGCTCTTTATTCAGATAATCGGATATCATATCACATTGCTTAACTTATCAAGCCCATATACTAGTATAGGTTTTAGTATGAGCATAGCTCCAAGATCACATAATCAAATGAACATATCTTGATTCTCATCAGAGACGCGCATAGTTTCGATTTCATATACTTACTTAAGTAAGTCTTATAACTTTTCATATCAATCATGTATTATTACTTGTATAGTTTTCGAATATATCTCACATTCATTTTTCTATCATATTCGAATGATAGTTAAGCCTAGTAAAGGTTTCTATCAAGTTTGTCACATTCGAACTAGCATGCATTTCAAACATTTTCAATCATATAGCACTTGTAATATAGTACATACCTTTTAGTCCAAGCTTAGAGCACAAGCACAATTTAACTTGATGAATGGCAATATAAACTAAAACAAATAGCATGCTCAGGATAGTTTCAATCTATCTCGAGACTTTAAACTACACTCACAGGTTAATCCAAGCTAGTTTTGTTCCCGAATCACGATTCCTTTTGGTCTATCCACTTTAGTCCTTCAAATCCCTCTTGGTCTAATTATAACAAAAAGTGCAATCATACATTAGAATAATTCTTAACAACCATTCAATCATAAAGCTACTAAATCACTCATGTATACACATATTTTCGTGTAAAACAACCCACTAATATCTTTACCAACACAAAACAGACCCCATCATATATATCTTTACATGTATGCTTACAAAATAGCACATTGATTTTCATATCAATATAAAACAGTCCCAACATATGTATTTTCTTATATATAACCACAAAACAGTCCACTAACATGTGTTTTGATTCAAAGAAAGTCATTAACATGTATTCGTCCATTTATGCATTCACAAAACACTCTACCATTATTCTTTTGAATGTAAAACAGTCCCCATATGCATATATCCTCCTATACATTCATAAAACAGTCCCTTAGCACTCATTTTTGTACAAAACAGTCCATTTAATAAACAAAACAAACTCCCCTGTTTTTATATCACTAATTCAGCCTTTATAAATTTATTTACATTCAAAACAGCCCCTCCCCTGATCCATATTGACTCAAAACAGTCCAATAAATTCTCTATAAGTTCAAAACAGTCCCAAATCACATTCATTCTTCTTTATACATGTTCAAACAGTCCATACCATTTACTTTATGCTCAAAACAGTCCTACTTACTATACTCACATGTATGTATGTATGTATGTATTGAAACAGTCCTTTTTAATTTCTTATCCATTCATAACAGTTTCACTTTCTTGTATAATCATGTTCTTATGCATATAACAACTCCAATTCGAATTCTATCTAGCATTGGTTCTCAATTCATGCTCAAACATCTATTTCATACTTGAATAAGAACCCATTCGAATAGTTCCTAGATTTCATCCATGTTCATTCCAGCATTACAAAAACATAATCCACAAAATTTCCCTTAAATTGTATAGATTCAAAACAACTCCCTATCATTTCTACAATTCTCATGATATACGTATACATATCTCTACAATTTAGACATAATCCATCTAAATGTAAAGGAGGAACAAGTGATTACCTTTCCTCTAGGACTCCATTCGAAATTTCAAACCAAAATTTAACTAGCAATATCAGCATGTAAGCTTTCTCTCACTCATCTCTCTAGGCATTTCGATTACATGAAGAAGAAGAAGAAGATGATAGCCAAGAATTTGTTCATCCCCCCATACTTGGCCGTTTTCTCCATCTCCACCAACACTTGTTTGGTTCATAATTTGACACCTATACTAGCCCTCCAATTCTTATTAGTTTAGCATGAAAACCTTTCACCAATTTAGGATTACAATTTAGTCTATCTTAATAGCTAGTATATTTCCCAAACTTACTAATTAGTCCTTAATTAATTAATTCTCTAATCCAATGATATCTTTAATCAATTTGAATTTCGAACAAATTAGCAACATTCTTCTAAGTTATATTTTGGGATATTACACGATGGATAGTCAAACCTCTGCCAAAGATATGTTTCGGATTTCTGGTTATGTTCTATTTAAGAACGCTTCCAATATCTAAGAGTTGTGCAACTGGTGCTTCTGCTTTTCTAGGGACCATCTAAGACCAAATGGCGCTGTTTCTTCCATCAAGAAGTATAATGTTTCCATCACCATCGATGGTTAAACGTCCACTTGTATCAGTAATCGGTTTATTTCTGTTTGCAATCCACAAAACTGGCACTGGGATGTTTTTGTTCCATATCCCTAGGAACTTGTATCAGTGTCTCTCCATTGACAATGGACCGTGCCGGAGTTATCGTAACAGCTGCAAACATAACTTTATGTTCAATAACAGAATCAAAGTTTATGCCACAGCGCTTACCATATGACACCATTGACAAAAGATGGAACTGTTGCAATTAGCTTACTATACATTAGCGTGAAGACGAGGTTTCAAGGTTGAACAACTTGTTTGTGAGGACCAGAAATGATGTGAAGGGTGATGTTGGAGTTTATATTTTTCTCTAAAGAAAGAAAAAATATAATAAAGTTTTGCAGGTCAGAAAAATCTGCAGAAAAGGTTGAAATTAATGAATTGTACAATGAGATAACAATATGAAAGTCTATTGTGACTTTGTCTGTTTGTGACTTCAATTTCAAGATGCCAGCTTAATAATATTAAACTAACATTCAATGGCTAGAAGATATTGCAGTCAGTCAACCAGCTTAACCCCATGTCCTAAGAGCTTATAAGGTGGTGACATACATTAACTAAAATTGAATTTATATATATATATTACAACTGCCATATAGCCTAAGCAAATGGAGGGAAACAGAAAGCAAGATATGCAGGGATTACTATCTCCCTCCCACTATTGTTATAGACACAGCATTTATGGAATTCTGGTCTCCTTTTCTTGTTGCATTTGTATATGAACTTGTTTCGGTGAAGAATCCCGGGACTTTAGGATGGGGCAAACTTGATTCTTCATTTGCCAACATAAAATTTACAGATGACATTGTTGGTCTGTCTTTAGACAGATTTTGAACACATAATAAGCCCACTTGAATACATCTAAGAACTTGGGATTCAACAATGTAATCCTTCAAACATGCATCTACCAGCTCCATGGCCCTGTCTTCATTCCACGGCAACCATGCCTAGAACAGCAGTCATTAGAAAAGGAACAATGGAAGGGAACAAAAGATTTAAAAAAATCATTATGTTTACTTACATGGCCCAGTAGACTATGGTGGTGATCAGGGCGACTGAAACTGGAAATCTTTTGGCCACTTATCATCTCGAGTAGAAGTACACCGAAGCTGAACACATCGGACTTTGCTGAAAATTTACCTTTAATTACATACTCTGGAGACATATATCCACTACATGGAAATGTCAGGAGTAAGTCCCTTTGGAATGCTAAAAGGCTGTGAATTACAGATAGTTGAGCGTACAATGTTCCAATAACTCTTTTTATTTCTGATACTTTATCATCCCCTTCAAAAGTTCTTGCCAACCCTAAGTCCGAAATTTTGGGGTTCATATAACTATCTAGCAGAATATTGCTAGTCTTGAGATCTCTATGAATAATTTGGAGCTTAGAGTCTTGGTGTAGATATAAAAGTCCTCTCACAATCTGCAGGATAATGTCAAACCGCTTCAGCCATGCCAATAACATTTTCCTGTCATGATCTGCATGAGACCTCCATGACTTGTAATTTCCTCCAAATCAGGCATTTCAAATGTGATTTGAGCTAACTCTACTTAAGGTTTGAATAATCAAACATTATGTAACATGATAAGATGCATGAAAGTTTAAGAAATCGAACCGAAGATAAAATAGTCGAGGCTTTTGTTGGGCATATATTCGTAGACCAAAAGCCTTTCTCCTCCCTGAATGCAGCTACCATAGAGTCCAACAAGATTCCGGTGTTGAAGTTTGGCAATTAAAACTACTTCATTCATAAACACTTCGGCACCTTGTCCGGAACTCTGTGACAACCTCTTTACAGCAACGTATTTGCCAGTTGGAAGAATGCCCTGCAAGTTGGTTAGACAGAATATAAAACTTAACACTCTTGATTCTTCAGATCCAAAAGCTCATTGAAACTTTTCTGAGCATATTGTCTGATCAAGAGATGGTGAGTATTACCTTATAAACAGGACCGAATCCGCCAATTCCGATTAAATTTTCTTGGGAAAAACTATTGGTAGCTGTTTCAATGGAAGCCAGATCAAACAGGTGCACTTCTTCATTCACCTTGCTTCGTTCCTGGCCTATTTTGACACTTTAGCCTCCATTTTTTCCATTTTTTGGGTTTTCCATTTTTTCCTCAGGATAAGGCAGAATCCCAAGCTGAAGACAATCATTCCAGAAAAGACAGAAACTACTATGATTATCTTTGTTTGATTCGCTCCATTTGAGGCTCGAGCTGATCCTTAAAAAGACAATGTCAAGTGCACACAACATGACAGCTTTTCTGTTAGTTTCCACCCGCATACATTGCTGGGAAGTACTATCATGGAAGAATTCAATGTTATGAAATGCTTGAGTTTTTATCAAGCTGATTCAGCTCATTTCATTATAGTTAAGCAAATGATTAGTGTTCATGTTGCAAACAGAAACTTATTATTCGGACTACAGCTATTTTTAGACGAAGTTATGCAACAAAACAATGTGAAAATGGTCATAGTTTGCTTACGTAGTTCTGAAGATGGTACTCTTACATAGATATCGTGTCCCGTCCTTTCTGCCAATAGGTCTTTCATATCGATCAAGTCCCCGTACCACATCAAACAGCCGTTCTTTTGTTCATCTGAATTCGGGCTTGCATAAGCACTACACGAGCAGTTTCTCAAACAGTCCGCCTCACATTCCTCGAGCATCAGACTCTCTTTTAACTAGAACTCTATGAAATCAGGCCATTTCATACTAACAAGTTTTAGAAACCCCTCTCCGTTTCGGCAGTCTGTTGACAGTTCTTTTACACACATTGTAGACCGATTGAGGTTTTCTGCATGTAGACCGATTGAGGTTTTCTGCATCCAGACCTTGTGATTCAGGTCTGAATCCTCTCAGACACTTGCAAATCGGTGTCTTGTTCATGCTGCAAATAGCATTTGTACCACAATGACCATATTGGTCACATTTGTCGAGTGGTTCAAAATAAGCTTTGTCCCATTTAGTGCTGGTCTCATCCCATATAAGGACCATGGCAGTACCTGACTGGTTCAAGGTTAATTGATAATCGGGTTGTTGAAAGTATCATAACTGTAGTAGATTTCACCCACACTACGCACGAAAGACGATACAAAAACCAAGTCGGATGACACCATATTACCATCAAAATTTAATCCATCCCATGGTCTACTTCGGAACACTTTTGCTGATCCTGAATAAGTAACTAAAGAAGCCAGTCCTTGAATATTAAGCCTGCAAGTATAGTTTCCCGGAGATGGATCATCGACACTTCTCCAAGACGATAAAAACCATTCAGATCCGGTTTTTAAGTTCAATCCAAGCTTCATGCCTGGCAACAGCGTGTCCGAAAGGTAATCAAAGCTCTGCCATAGATAGGCCTCATTAGACTCCTGCTCCTGCATCATTTATGTTGTCTTTAACAACAAAGTTTCCAGAATCCAAGAGTTGTGCCACTGGACCCTCTGCTTTCCTCGAAACATTCGAAGACCAAACCGAGGTTTTTGTTCCATCCAGGAGTATCAGATTTCCATCACCATCGATGGCTAAAGCCCCGTTTTCATCAGCGATCGGCCTGTTTCTGTTCGCAACCCAAACCACTGTCCTGGTAGTATTCCAAAACCATATCCCCAAGAATCTGTTGTTCGAGTTCCTGGGAGAGAAGAATCCGAGTTCGAACCTTTGAGACGAAGAAACCAATGTCTCACCATCACTAATGGATTGACCTGGAACTATCATATCAGCTCCAAATGACAACTTCATCACGGTTGATAAAAACATCAAAAGTTCAAAACATAAAGAATTCTTCTTCTCACACTATTAACATCAAACAGTTTCGAACTGCTATCGATTTCTGTACCGAAAACAAAGATCAATAGAAGAGGGCCAAAGATTTCCTTGTAAGGATTGAGATAGAATGATGAATGTGAATTGTCAAAAAGAACAAACTTTGGAAACTCAAAGTACACTAGTCAAAGTCTACATTTGAGAAAACAAGAATTGCAGAAGGAAAGAAAAATCCCAGAAGCCAATGAGACTTTCGTTCCAAGGAGGATGTAAGCAACAGGATTGTATTGGTTTTTCAACCTTCAAAAAGGAGTTTTAGGCGGCTAACTGTTGACCACGGCGTGCTGTGGTTATCATAATATATGTAATGGAAAACAGATGCAATATTTTCATTGCATTATGATCGTATTCAGTTTCCGGTCAACCCCAAGCTGAGCATTTTTGGGAGTTAAAATGGTGATTATGATTCTGTGCTTGTGTTTCTTTAGAAAAATAAGATAAAACAAAAACAAAAAATGACTTTTGACTTCGTATAATTCAATTTCACCAAGAAAAAAAGTAAAACTTTGATATATAGGTTGTGTAAAACTAATTTTATACAAGCATGCGTATTTATATTATAAAAATTCAAATCTTAAATTCCTAACCTAACCCTAAAAAACTAAACCCTGAACCTTATACCTTAAATTCTAAACACTAACCTTAAATTCTAGACCCTACAACCTAAACCTCTAAACTTTAAACCCTAAATTAAAACCCTAACCTCTAAAATTAAAAGGACTAAAGTTTACACTGCTTATGTATCAAAGTTTTTCTCGAAAAAGAAATGTAATATATATATGGTAATTACATCATGCACGAGTAGTGGCGCCCTAAGTTTAAGGGTTAAGGATTTAGTTTAAGGCTTTAAGTTTATGTATTTAAAATTTAGGAGTATAATTTTAATTTAAAGTTTAAGGTAAAAATTTACGGGTTATAAGTGAAAACTTAAACTCTAAACCTTAACCTCTAAAGTTTAAGATTTGAATCAATGGGGGTAAAAGAATGAAGTGTCATAAGGTTTAACATGTTGAAGATTTTGGATGATGCAGCAGAACTCGGGCTTAAGATGGATGATCCAAATGGAGTGAGAAAGGCTTATTTATTTATAGTTGAGTTATTTATATCTGATCGTCTTTACTGATTTACTTTGACTATTAAAACTAAAATCTGTCAATCATAAATGGTAAAAAATTGGAGCTAAAATTTATTGGGCTAGACTAGTGTCTTATCTGGACCTGGGTAAAAGAGACAATTGTCCATGGCCCAACAATTTATAGACAATTATAGTTTAAAAAATATTTTTATATCAATTATAAGTCTAATTTTTTAATACTTGTTATTAAAGATCTAATTTTTTCTCAATATTTATTATTAGAGGTTTAATTTTATCTTAATATTTATTATTAGGGGCTCATTTTTTTAATATTTATTATTAGGGGTCTATTCTTAAATTTTAGTTTTTTTAATATTTGTTATTAAGGGCCTAATTTTTTCTCAACATTTGTTATTATAGGCATACTCTTAAAATTTGGTTTTTTTCTAATATTTATTATTAAGAACCCAATTTTTTCAATATATGTTATAAGGGGTCCAATTTTTTTTCAATATTTGTTATTATGGATATACTCTTAAAATTATTTTTTCGATATTTATTATTAGAGGCTTAATTTTCTCTCCATGTTTGTTATTATGTATTTGTAATAAAAATTTAAGAAAATATATATAGGTGTAATCCAGAAGCTTGAAAGATGAATGCAAAAGGCTTGAGGGAACTACTGATATTTTACAAAACATAAATAATATAAAATGGTCATGATTTTTCATATGATCCTTTGTTCTGATACAATATCGTTTGATTAGAAAAAATAAGAAGGCCAACAGCACAATTACAGTCTGGAGATAGACTTTAAGGTGTAGCTTGAATAAAGAAGGCTTATGTGCTATGTTTGTTCAAACTTAGAACTACTTTTTCATTGATTGTCCCTCTTTGTCATTGTGTCATTTGCAGCATTTTTTTTTTTATTTTAGTCTCTTTGTAACATTTTTAGAATCACCTTGTTATTGTTTTTTTGGTGTTATGCGATACTATATGTCCCATGAATGAAGTTGACATTCAAGCCACTATCACTATTATATTGAACGAACCAAGTCAAAACAATAGCAAGCTGATCGGCTAGGTGTTGGTTTTGTTAAGGTTGGTTTGAAACAATTTATAGGTTTTTGTTTTTTTAGAGTTGTTTTGCTTATCGGTGTTTAGGAGTATTTAGTTCTTAGGAAAATATAGGATTTTAAGTTTTTTTTAATATTTTTATTAAATTATATTTTAAATTTTGAGTCAATATGACTTTTATATCTAATTTTGGCATTTAAGTACATAATGTGGTATTCAACTTTTTATGCAATTAGGTGCAAAAGTTTTCTTTATACAAAATTAGGTGTCTAAATTTTTATAATGATGTAATTAGATATCTAAATTTATTAGTTGAGTAGATATTAAATTCAAACTTTTTCTATGTTTTTGAAATTTAAAATTTAGTCTCTTTTATCTTAATTGTGAGATATTATGTCCTTATATACATATTTATTTATTTTAAAGTTCGATTTATTCCGTCAAATGATATTTGTTTATATTTATCATTCTTTTTAAAGTTGTTTGGTTGGGCTTTTACTTCTTTTTTTTTTATATGATCATGTTTTATTATATAATGACTAGTTTGTGTACTTTGATAATTTTAGGAAAACTAACACATTAATGTGATTGTTTATTCTAATCTTTGCACTTTTTTATAACTTTATGTCATTCCGTCTTTATTAAATAAAACTAGCCGCCGTCAAAATTTATTAATTAGTTAATTCTAGAACTTAAAGTTGACAAATGGCTAATGAAGATGATTCATAGAATATAAATTATTACAATTAAATTCAAATTTAATTATTACTTTGTTTTTCTTTTTTTTGGTATAGTACGTATCTTTTTTTATTTTATATTCGAGATTTATAACTTTTTCTTCTAATCAGAATCAGCCTTAGGGCAAGTCGAATCTGTCGACCGCCTAGGACTCAATTTTTTTTAATTTTTACTACTTAAAAATTATAATAGAAAAATCTACAAAAATTGGTTATAATATTAAATAAAGGCCTATACTTTGTGCTATAAATAACAAGTAAACAAAATAATATTTTGATTATAATATTAAATGGAGACCTCTTTTCTCCCTCAATTTTTATTACTTAAATAGTTATAGTTTAATTTTTCTAATAGTTAGTATTAGGGGTTCAATTTTTTTTCAATACTTGTTATTTGGGGCCCAATTTTTTTCAACACTTATTATTATAGGCTCAATTTTTCCTAATATTTGTTATCATGGGTCTACACTTAATTTTTTTTTCAATATTTGTTATTAGGGGTCCAAATTTTTTTCAATATTTGTTATTTGAAACCATTTTGGGATTTAATTGTTTGTGAAGTCAACTCATTAGATCTGGAAATGTGGAGGACAACTCAAACAATAGTTTCGGTGTTGTTTTATTCGAAAAATGCAATGACAGAGTATTTAGTTAGGATGCCACGTGGAAGATAAGAGGTGGACGTTGAGGGAGTGCTGACTCATTTCCTTGCAGGATTGCGTACTTCCTGCCCACCATTTTCCATCATTCAAAGGGCTATTGATGAATATTTTGAAACGTTTTGATTGCTGAAGGAATATTTTAGAATTAATTAGAGTGGTATTAATGATTATGTATAAAAATATTTTCTTTGATTTAAATAAGATAATTTTATGTTTAGTTAAAAGTAAGTTTTTAAACTGTTAGTTAAAAATAAGTTTTGAATAATAAAATTAATAAATTAATTTTTATTCTTATACATCCCGATTGATACCTGTTAAAATTATTTTTCGATATTTATTATTAGAGGCTTAATTTTCTCTCCATGTTTGAAACCTATGGTGCCTTGGGTCAATTTTCTTTTATTGGTAGAGATTCAAAGGACATTAAGTCATAA
The DNA here is from genome assembly GCA_019671005.1 of Hibiscus mutabilis. NCBI lineage: Eukaryota > Viridiplantae > Streptophyta > Magnoliopsida > Malvales > Malvaceae > Hibiscus > Hibiscus mutabilis. The sequence continues at coordinate 15,942,318 of CM033721.1, read as the reverse complement.
ATAACTTAAAGACACATATGAAGCTCAAAAATCGTAATCGTTATATTTATTGTAATTTCTCAAACGTTTCTTAAAAAAATATAATCTTTTTTATGTAACAAATTAATTTCAGTCGTATAATTTAAGCATAAGATGTTCTTAACACGAATTCAAATTGTATATATCTTAAGATTATTTTTACATGGAATTATTATTAGAGGCTTAATTTTCTCTCCATGTTTGAATTATGGATCTTCTTAAATTTAATTTTTTCAATATTTGTGATAATATTTTAATTTGGAACATGACCAGTCTCAAGGGGGTAAAAGGGCGCCACGCCAATGATTATTTTTTAATATTTAATTTATTCTCGATACTTAATTTTAGGATTTATTTTAAAATTTATTTTTTAATTTTTGTTATCATAAAATTATTTTTTTAAAAATTTTTCAATACTTGTTATTGGGTTCAATTTTTCAATATTTTCTATTAGGGGCTTACTCATTTTTTCAATTTTTGTTTTTAGGGTCCTATTTTTTCTAATACTTGTTATCAAGGGCCTAATTTTCTTCCACTATTGTTATTAGAGACATACTCTTCAAAAAAAAATTATTCTAATAAATGTTATTATAGACCCAACTTTTCGAATATTTGCTATTATATGTCTAATTTTTTCCTAGCATTTGTTATTATAGCCTTATTTTTCCCAATAATTGTTGTTAAGGATATACTTTTAAAATTTAATTTTTGTTCTAATATTTGTTATTAGAAATCAAAATAAAGCATTGTATACAACTCTACATTGAGAATATAATAGAAGTCTCTCTCTTTGTCTCTTATCTTGTTCTTGTTCATCTATTTTGTTCTTTCTCTTTACTTTATTCACAACACCTCGAACTTTTTGACCTTTTACTCATTTTAGTTTTCATTTTTTTTCAAACCAACCCTTAACGTTTTATTTTCGTTCAAAATTTACTCTCAATAGATGAAAATCGTCAATCAACTAACGATCAACATCTTTCGATGACATGCATGTATGCATGGCATGACTTGATGACGTGGCAATGCTACAAGTATAGAAATGTTGATGTAGCACTTTGTTGATGTGGCATCAATATTTTTTAAAAATAATTATTTTTATATTAATTTTTAACCAATCAAATGATGACACGTGGCATCATCTGATTAGTTTTAAAATAAATAATTAAAATTGTGATATAGAGGTGTTGGAAATTAGTCACAAATATAATATATAACCTTATCAAAATAACATGGCTTCCTCATCATTTTCAACTTTCTCTGCCACTTTCTCGAGAACCAAATGGAAGGGGTTTTTTTTTTCCTTCAAGCAAAAATGTCGTTAGCTTGGGCATATCTTAGTGGGACTAGGAGTGGTCATAGCCCCTCAAAATTTTAAAAAAATTAAAATTTAGCTCTTAATTTTTTAAAAATAATTTGGCTCCCTCAAGATTTTTAAAAATTAATAAGAAGCATAGTTTTTTTGAATATGTTTAATTAAATCTCATCTCATAATTTTTAAAAATTCTTATTAAATCTCTCAAAATTATTAAAAATTTTAGTTAAACCCTCAAAATTTATAAAAATCTTAATTTAAGCATTCAAATTTTTAAAAATTTTAAGTTGACCCCTCAAACTCTTACTTCAAATTTCGCTATTGGTTGTTAGGGCACAATGGTTCGGGCAATGTATGAAGCAATAAAAATAATCCCCACAACCTAGTAATAATGAACATCAACCTTTTTATTCTTTAATAATCTAGAGGTGATTACAAGGTAATATTTGTCCATAGATATTATTAACCATTTAACAATGCACACATACCTTGTAGACAAAGCGATTGAACCGAAGTCTCCTAGGATGAACATCATCTGCTTTTCTACTGAGACTACTTGTTAGATTCAACATCAACATTTTCTTAACTGCTTGGAAAAGGGATCTCACACGCGAACACTGCTGTGTAACCAAATGAACAGAGTTTTCCACAACCATCATGTATATATCATGATATCTCATTGTTAAACATTATCGAACTAACTTAGAAAAGATGGTCGTTTAGCATTTGCATGAATAGCCAATCAAGACGCAAGAAGAAATCCTGCTTCGGCGAACGGGTTTTCGACATAACCCTCAACTTGTGAAGAATAATATTTGCCACTTCCACTAAAACCAATGCCATTTTTATGTGTGAATCAGGGAAGGAAAGATCCATGAAGCAAGCCTATAATGTCTATATATATGAGCAAAAAATCACTAAGAATTTTTTTTATTATTTGTATTAAAAGCAAGCAAGGGTTTATGGTATTTTTTAGTATAATTCATATCATTTTATAATTTATGTTCGAAATTTATAATTATTCTTTGTAACAGTAATATTTATCAAATTCGAATATGACTTTCTCTTTGAAAATATAATATCTTAACGTTACGCTTAACCTAGATGATAGGGGTTTATTGGCTTTAATTGAAGGGAAGGTGTTCTAAGGAAAGTGCATTGAAACTTCCTTTTGTCTTAAATAATGCAACGACAGAACCAATGCAAAGTCACTTCAATATGTTTTTGCTTTCCCCTTTATTGCAATAGTGTGCCACTTAAATCACATCACGAAATCATTTTATTTTTTAAAACTAAGAATGATAAATTAAATTATTAAAAAAATTGAAGATTAAATTCACCAAAAACTCCTACGGATAAATCACAAATACGCAAACAAAACCGATACACTATTTGAAAACCCAAGAATCATAAATAATAGTCTTTATCTCTATCTAACGGATAAATCACATCATTTAATTACTTTATTAAAAAAATCAGCATCATTTTCAATATTTATTTGGTCCCTAAAACGAGGGAACGCTAGTTTTGAGGTGTTATGTCTTTGGTTTTGTTGTCTTCTTGAAATGAAGATTATAAAGACAAAAGACATGATCAACATCAAATACTCAAGTCCAACTCATTGATAATGCTGACAAAATATTCAGCTCGTTGTCCGGCTTTTTTTTATGTCTTAATATTAAAAAATAATTTTAAATTCAGCACTCTAAAAAATAAACATATTTCAAAAATTTTAAATTCTAACTATATTTTTAATTTTAAATCTTAAACTCTAAATCAAATTTTTAATATAAGTCATAAATAGTGACACGGGATTTCTATTATGATAATGCACGTTCCAGAATAAATAGTGAAACGTTAATAGAATTGTATTTAATATCTCAACTTGTATGTGTGTGTAAACTAGATTCAAAAAGCAATTGTGCAAGCCAATTAGGTATTGATTTGACTTATCTTAAAGTTTGGGTTCAAAATGTTTGATGTTTTAAATTTGAGTTTTAATGTATGTTATGACTATTTATTTTAGATTTCTCATACTTTAAATTTTATTATGTATATATTTAATTTAGATTTTTATTCAAATTTAAATCTAAATATATTTCAATTCTTTGAGGAGAATTAGGAGGGTCAATAAGGGTCATGACCCTTCTAAAATGGTGTGATTATGAATGAGTCCCTTTAAAAATGTAAAACTATATGTTAATACAATTTTAAATTGTATTTTAGCTTCCTCAAAAATGATAAAATTATGATTTAATTCTTCTAAAAATATAAAGTCAGAAGCCAATACAGTGGTAAAAAAATATAACTCAAATTCAGCTCTCTAGAGGAAATTTTTTTCTTTGTCTCTGCTGATTATCAGTTGCTCAACAATTATAATAATTGATTTTTATTATAGTTATTTGGATTTATAATCTTGGGTTATATTGTAACTTAGAAACACCTTTTAAAGTTTTGAATATTTTTTTGTTTCCTCTAATTCAAATCAAATCAAACAAAAATCTTTTTACCGCTTTAAAATCTCAAAAATAAATGTTTAAATAGAAATTTAAATGGCATATTATGTGAAAGAATGGGTTTAATTTAACAAAAAAAAAACAATTTACCTCAACAATAAAAAGAACTTTTCACAAAAAAACTAAACTAATTCAACTCAAACAATACATAACTTTAAAACAAACTAAAAGGAAGCATATTTAGTTGTTTAATTTCTGACAAGTGTTAAGTGTATTGCTAAGGCGTGTTATACTTTTAAGGAAAAATATATTTTCAAATTTTAAAAATTTGTTATGAAAGATAATCACAAACCTCGAACATGAACTATGAAATAGCATGAATAATACCAAAAAAGTTAATTGTTTAATTTGTTGCACTACTAAATTTGTATAATTTTATGGGCAAAGTATACAAGCTATAAATGGATGCTATAGTATGTTGCCACTTATCATAATATGTATACTTTGGTTGCAATTATTGGGGTAAAGTATAGACTAAAGATAGGGCCCAACACCAAGCTAAAATCCACTCCAAATCCATATCAATGTTGTCACATTGCCGGACAGAGAGAGAAGCAGGGCGCGCAAAACGACATGAAAGGGTACGAAAATGGCCATCTCTATAAAGATACATACATTATCTTATAATTTTCCCTATTTCCTCCTTTTCACACTAAACTAAATCAAACATTTCCCTTGGAATCCAACCAAATATGTGTGTACACGGTACCCTTAGTTTCCAACCGAATATATATAGGCAAAAGGATCTATTTGGCCCCTCAACTTAACCAGTTTAGTTATTTTAGTCCTTAAACTGTTATTGCATTTTTTGAGTTAATTGCACCATATGTCCCGAAACTATGATACTTATTTTAAACTGATCCCTAAACTTTTGAATATTTTAGTTTCATCCTCAAACTATGACCCTCATTTAAATTGGTCCCCAACTTTTTAAATGTTTAAATTTCATCATCAAATTATCAGTTATGTCACATCTTATTATTATGTAATACACATCAATGTTTACATGACAATTAATAATTTTATAATGGTTTTATTAACATGGCATATGATTAGCATATATTGATAATTTGAGGATAAAATTAGAATATTCAAAAGTTTAGAGGCTAATTTAGAATGAGAGTTATAGTTTTGGGATGAAATTGAAGTGTCAAAAGTTTAAAGACTATTCTAGAATGAAAGTCGTAGTCTTAAAGACGTGTAGTGCAATTTAGTATTTTTAACCCTCGAACTTTTTTATCCAATTGACCCAAATGTAACTAGACATTAACAATATCATTAAGTTGATATCATTTATTTTCTCTTTTTCTATACAATACCGTGAAAATTTTAAAAAATAAAAAAATAATTATTTTGTCCTTATTTAAAGGTTGATATCTGTAATTTTACAAATAAAATTAACACTTTTAAGTAAAATTAACGCTTTCGATATGTCCATATCCACTTTTAAAAAATTATAAAATTTTAACATTATAATTTAATTTTTTTTACTCCACGTATATGTTCACAGTTCACACTATATAAAGGAGGAGGATTTGTAAATTTTTTACTTAAATATGAAATTCCTAAAGTCATATTACGTCACAGTTTAACTTTTAAGCTGACATCAAACGCCAATAACTTGTTTTGTCCTATTTCAAGATTCTAGGAGTAAAAGAAAAAAGTAGCGTTAAAATCCTGCAAACAAATGATAAATGGATAGTATAAACATTTGAATTTAACAGAGGAAAAGGCATAAAAGAAAAAAGGGTGTATCATAGGAAACACGTGTGGAACGAGAATCGAAGTTAATGGAATAATTAGTTACGAATTATTATTAAGAAAATATTTTGAGAAAACACAAGCACTTAGGAATTTGGATTGAGGTTTAATGTTGGTAGAATTTAAGGTTTATGGTTATAATTTAGAGTTTAAGATTTTAAGGTGTTAGAGTTAAGCATTTAGGTTTTAGTATTTATAGCTTAAATAGAATGAGTTGTGTAATTTGTTTTACACGACTTGTGTATCAAAATATAATAATAATAATAATTATTATTATTTGAACAATTTGATGTGATTGCGTGATAATATATGTTCTTTAATTTAGTCTTTTGAAAATGTACGCACACCGTACAAATAATTTACTTGAATTTGGGTCTTTTAGAAATAACAACGTTTTCTTTTTTTTTTCACTTAAACCACCCAATGAATGCATTAGTTACAAATTATTAACCTACATCGTACTTGATAAGAAATTTAATATTTTTAAATAAGATTTTGAGTTGAAATTTTGTAAACTAAAATAAAAGGTTTTAAAGAATTCATCATCTTTTAGAATTAATTTTGATTTAATTTGAATTTAATATAAACATAATGCGTCTATTGGATATGGATATTAAGGATAAAGATAAGATGAGATAACTTTTATCTCATTCAAATTTACGAGTTAACTCTTAGTCAAATCTCATTCAAATCTTATCTTATCATATCTCTATCTCAATCTTATCTTGTATTTAATATTTGATTTCCCTTATCCTTGTATATTCATTTGTAAGCCTATAAATAGGTCAATTGTAAACATTATCAACTATCAAATATACAAATCCTTTACATGGTAATCATAGCCAAGTATAATTTATCTACTCATTTTTTCACTCTCTCTTTCCCACTTTTCGTTAAATCGGATCTCTTTTCATGGCTCCGTCTTCTACTTCCAATGATCTTGTGCATCTTAGTGCACCGACCAACTTCCTAATCAAACTTACGTCTGTCAACTTGGCTATCACCTCCAAAATTGCATGGGATACTCTAGTTGCATGTTATGTTCGAGCATCTCCCGGTCGCATCCTTGCTCTCAAGTCCAAATTGGCTCGCAATCCGCGTGGTTCCAGGTCTATCTTCGACTACATGAAAGACACGCAGGATATTGCCTCTGATCTTGCCTTGGCAAACTGTCATGTCTCTGATGCGGATCTCTTGATTTCTATTGTTAATCAATTGGGTGATGATTATCGTCCAATTGTAACTGCCCTTCGTGTACGAAACACATCGACATCTATGCTTGAGTTGTATGAGATCTTAACTGATCATGAAAGACTCTTACAAGAATCTGACCAAGCTACACTTCTTGTCATGGTATATTCTACGCAGTGGGCTAATTTAAATCATGGTTATTCCACCAACTGTTCTCGAGGGAAGGGTGTTCACTTTGGCCATTCGTTTTCTAATGGCGATCGTAGTCTTATTCCCCAATCTAGTCATTCTAAACGACAAGATGTTGTGTGCAAGTTCTGTAATTTTTCAGGGCATGTTGTTCGAGATTGTCGTAAGCTTGTTTGGTTCCTTCACAACAACAAATTTTATCCGCAGCCATCGTCTGATTCACCGGTTGTTAACACTGCTACTGATCTTTCATCATCTGATCCAGCTCCTTGGATGTTTGATGGTGGTGCCTCATATCACACCACAATGACCACTGCGTCTCTTCAGGATATCTTCTTTTATGATGGTCATGATACAGTTCATCTAGGTAATGGTAACTCTCTACCTATATCTCATATTGGCTGATGCACTGTTCCCACGACTACCAAGCCCATTTCTCTCAAAAATGTCTTATGTGCTCCTCAGTTAAATACAAAATTGGTGCCGGTTTCTAAATTATGTTAGACTAATCATGTAACACCCCTTTCCAGGTCTGGTAGGGATCTGGGTTGGATATTGTTATCGGAAGACTAATCGAAGGTTCGAAAAAAGGTTTCAGAGTTCAAAAACCTAATCTAAGTATCATATTGATTATTCTTAAGACTTACCCACTTTGTTGGTTACAAAACTTAATCGGAGTTAGGGTTAATTTTAAACTTTTCTTAACCTTAGGGACTAAATTTTAAATTTTTTACCAGTTATCTGATTTCGTATTACCAATTGAAATTAAACTTTCTAGTTATTGATCTAAAGGTTTCATTATTAGAACTTATCGAATTACTACGCCAATTAAACCAATTTGAGACTCTTTACGAAAAATCAGTTCTGTGACTTAACTATATTTACCAAATTTAACCAGTACCCTTATAAACCATGTTTCTATTGGTACGTCAAATTTTAAGGCGTTCGGAATCCATTTACTAAGTTTTCACCTTAGGCTCATTTTAGGCACCTTTTAACCATTTTAACCTATCCAAATCTAAGCATACAACAAAACCATATTACCAAGTCATCATACAATCAAAGAAAGGCTTATACAAAACAAGTTGGACCATACGCCACTTTACTAGGAGTTTATAGAAAAAGATAACATAAATATATAGCAGGGACGTGACTTGCAACCGCAACAACACGATCAAGGCTCGAAATTACTCAAGGTCCTGAAAATGCATGAGACACACATGTTAGGCTTACATAGCCTAGTGAGGTAGTTATAACAATTACAATGGATGATCAATATTATGAAATGCATGATAATCAAATATATACAAGTAGTCATTTTACACTATACACAATTCATGCTCTCATATTCACATATACATTTCACATATTTATATCATAATGTCGTAGCATAATTCATAGGTACATATCACATTAGGTACCATTAGATACACGGATTCCCCTGTACACCAACACATATAACGGAGAGTGGTCGTAGCCCTTGAGTCGTAGCTCCGGAAATATATCTCTTATACAACCGACCTTATTTCCCCCACATATAGGCCGTAGCCCTAGACCGTAGTCCTTCTTTACTTAACCGAGCTCAATAATCCTATGACATGCCAATTGTATCCAATGTCCATAATTGCATAAATTCACATAGTCCATAAATTTTTCAAGTCATATCAAAATATCAAAATGAGCCTTAGCTCCATATCATGTAACATTTCATATCATTTTCATATATCACATACGTGTAGCATATCATAGTCATATTTGCACATATCAAAGCAATGGAGGTACATATCGGATTTGCCAATCGAATTCAACATAGTTGCTCTACGGGAGCCCTTAAACAAATACAAACATAATCAAATAATAATGCAAGGGATAACACCGAGCCTATCCCTTGACACAACTACACTCACCTCGAAAACCCAATGTTTTTAAGGTTCTTGGATAACAACGCTTTTATCCTTGGCTTTCGGAAGAGATGACGATTTTTCTTTATCAACCCCTTGAGTCAATCGATAGCAAGGACTCGAATTTATTGAATCGAAAAACTCGGGCTTACCAACCTATCACTAAATCAATTTGTTTCTCCCTTTTGTTGTGTGTCTTGCGTAACATGTCCCCCTATTTATACCCCAAATGGCCGGCCTCCCATTTGCTTTCTCTATGCTCCACATATGTTGGAGCCGTAGCACATTTTAGGGCATAATGCCCTTTTGCTTAGGCCACGTGGTGGCAACATACCACCTTGGACCATTGTTGCGCCATGTTTCCCCAACGTGGGGAGCTCATGGCTGGTTCCTTCAATTAAAGGAATTAGTTGTGGGCCCCTCACTCACGTTATTATATTTTTTAATACTAATAATAATAAACTAATACAATTAGCTCGAATAACCTTTATTGCTTCAAATTAGGTACAAGATCGAGCAAATTACGTAATCGGTATAGAATATTTGATCACCAGAACCTAACCCCAGCTAGATCGATTTTCGGGGTGTGACAACTCTCCTCCTTAAGAAAATTCATCATCGAATTTTTACTTCAGGCGAACAGATGAGGATATTGTTTCTGCATAGTCTCTTCGGGCTCTCATGTTGCTTCTTCGACTGAATGACTTCGCCACAAAACTTTCACCAAGGGTGCAGTCTTGTTGCGAAGCCTATTTGTCTCTCGTACGAGGATCTGAACAGGTTCTTCCTCGTATGTCAAATTAGATTGGAGTTTCAGAGACTCTAGCTCGATCACATGGGAAGGGTCTGATCGGTACTTTTGTAGCATAGATACATAGAAGACATTGTGAATCTGACTTAACTCCTTAGGGAGAGCTAATCGATAAGCAACGGGTCCAGCTCTTTCGGTCACTTCGAACGGGCCAATGAAATGGGGACTTAACTTTCCTTTCCTTCCAAAACGAAAAATCTTCTTCCACAGAGATACCTTGAAGAAGGCATTTTCACCAACCTCGTACTGAATATCTCTCATGCCCAGGTCAGCATAGGACTTGTGTCGGTCAAAGGCAGCTTTAAGCTGATCTCGAATAATGGTAGTCATTTCTTCGGTTTCCCGAAGTAAGTCAGGACTTAGCATCTTGCCTTAACCTAGTTCAGTCCAACATAGATGAGTCCTACACCTCATTCCATAAAGAACTTCATACAGAGCCATTTAAATTGAAGCCTGGTAACTGTTGTTGTACGTAAACTCAACCAAGGGTAAGGATTTCTCCCACGTATTCCCAAAGACAATGACACAGGCTCGGAGCATATCTTCCAGAATCTACAAGGAAGAATCATGACTGGTACAAATACTTATTCACATAACTTAGATAAGGGTTTAGAATTACCTAAATAACTCTTTTAGATTGACCGTCAGTTTGAGGATGAAAAGTAGTGCTAAGATGCACTCGCGTTCCCAATGCCTCGTGTAAGGTCCTCCAAAATCGAGATGTAAATCATGGGTCACGATCGGAGATGATAGATATTGGAATTTCATGTAAACGAATAACTTCATGGATGTACAACTCCGCGAGATTAGGCAAGATGAAATCTATTCTTACTAGAAGGAAGTGAGCATACTTGGTGAATCGGTCCACAGTGACCAAATGGCAATATTTTTCTTTGGAGTCAAAGGTAGACCATTTACGAAGTCCACCGTGATACGCTCTCATTTCCATTACGAAAGTTCAATGGCCTGCAAAAGACCCGTAGGTACCTTGTGCTCAACTTTGACCTGTTGGCAAGTCAAACACCTAGCTACGTAGTTCGTGATTTCATTCTTCATACCGGACCACCAATAGATCTCCTTCAGATCTTTGTACATTTTGATAGCTCCAGGGTGAACGGAGAATAGACTAGAATGAGCTTCACTTAGGATTTGGTTCTGAAGATCATCATCATCGGGAACACAAATGTGGTTGCGGAAGCACAGTAACCATTCGGAATTCAAAGCAAAGTCGGGATTTGAGCTGTCCTTGACTTTAGCAATAAGGGGTTGCAATTCCTCATCAGTTTATTGGAGTGACTTGATTCGAGATACAATGGTGGAGTGAATTCTCAGCTCAACTAACAATTTGTCTTGTTTTTTGAGTCAGAAGTGAGCATTCAAGCATCTCGGAGAAGAAGTAGGCTTCCGGCTAAGAGCGTCAGCCACCACATTGGCTTTACCGGGATGGTAGTCAATGACTAAATCATAATCTTTTAATAGCTCTATCCATTGGCGTTGACGAAGGTTTAACTCTTTCTGAATTGGGAGATATTTCAAGCTTTTTGTGATCAATGTAGAGATAACACTTCTCACCATAAAGATAATGCCGCAAAATCTTCAAAGCAAACACACATGCGGTAAGTTCCAGATTATGAGTCAGGTAATTTAGCTCGTGAGGCTTGAGTTGACTTGAGGCATAAGCTATGACTTTACCTCATTGCATCAGAACACAGCCTAATCCCAGGTGGGATGCATCACTGTACACGATGAAGTCTTTGCCCGAATCGAGTTGCACTAACACAGGGGCATGAGTAAGGACTTGCTTGAGCTGGTCGAAACTCTTTTGCTGATTAACAGTCACGGAAAAAGAGTGTCTTTACAGAGGAGCTTCGTCAAGGGTGCAACAATCAAAGAGAATCCCTTAACGAATCTGTGGTTGTAGCCTGCAAGGCCCAGAAAACTACGAACTTCTTCTGCATTCTTCGGAGAAGTCCAATCAAGGATTGCTTCAATCTTCTTTGGGTCTACCTGGATTCTCGTAGAAGAAATTATGGCCAAGAAAGGATACTTTAGACAGCCTAAATTCAGATTTACTGAACTTGGCATAGAGTTATTTCTCCCTGAGAGTCTGAAGCACAATCCTAAGATGTTCTTCATGGGAAGTTGAGTCTTTAGAATAGATCAGAATGTCGTCTATAAAGACAACCACAAACTTATCGAGATAGGGTTAGAATACACGATTCATCAGATCTATAAAGGTTGCAGGTGCATTCGTGAGCCCAAAAGGCATCACCAAAAATTCATAGTTACCATATCTAGTCCGAAAGGTAGTCTTTGGAACGTCAGACTCCTTTACCAGCATTTGGTAGTATCCGGACCGAAGATCTATCTTGGAAAAGACAGGAGCATCATTCAATTGATCAAAGAGGTCATCTATCCTCAAAAGTGGGTACTTGTTCTTGATCGTCACTTTATTCAATTAACGATAGTCAATGCATAGACGCATCAATCCATCCTTCTTTTTGACGAACAAAATTGGTGCTCCCTAGGTTGAGAAACTCGATTGGATGAATCCCTTATCTTAAAGGTCTTGAATTTGAGCTTTTAACTCCTTCAACTCCACCGGAGCCATTATATACGGAGTAATAAAGACCGAAGTAGTTCTAGGTTGTACTTCTATCCCGAACTCAACTTCACGAGTAGGGGGAAGTCTCGAAAGTTCATCGGGAAACACATTGCGAAATTTATTCACCACAGGTACGTCTTCAATTTTCAAATCTTTCTTAGACTCCATGGCATACATGAGACTCTTTTTAGGCTCGGGTTCAGATTTCATCAAGGTTATGCTCTCATTACCGAGTTTACGGAGATATAATTTCTTCTTTAAACAATCTACCCACGCTTGATGCTCGACTAGCCAATCAAGGCCTAGGATAATATCAAACTCATAGAAAGGTAAGGCCATCAAATTGGTCGGAAATAGGATTCCTTGGATCCTCAACAAGCTTTACAGATCAATTGTATAACCACACTGTCTCCTACTGGGTTAGAGATAATAACCTTAGAAGTAACTGGTTCAGATTCTACAGCATACTTTTTTAATCAACGATTTACTAATAAAGGGATACGTAGAGCCTAGACGTGTTTCTTTTGCAACACGTCTATCATTAGGCGCATATATTTTCAAATCTAATTAAACAGAAATAATTTAAATCATGTAAGTTACAAGTCACATAATGCATATTCAAATAACTCCTAAGTGGCATATGTAGACACAGACTCATAACGGATGTATGGTTAGTCCTAGAATCGACTAAACCTAGGCTATGATACCACAAATGTAACACGCCATTCCCGGTCTGGTAGGGATCTGGGTCAGATAGTGTTATCGGAAGACTAATCGAAGGTTCAGAAAAGGTTTCAGAGTTCAAAACCCTAATATAAGTATCATATTGATTATTCTTAAGACTTATCTACTTTGTTGGTTACAAAACTTAATTGGAGTTAAGGTTAATTTTAAACTTTTCTTAACCTTAGAGACTAAATTGTAAATTTTTTTACCAGTTATCTGATTTTGTATTACTAATTGAAATTAAACTTTCCAGTTATTGATATAAAGGTTTCATTATTAGAACCTATTGAATTACTACGCCAATTAAACCAATTTGAGACTCTTTACGATAAATTAGTTATGTGACTTAACTATATTTACCAAATTTTACTAGTACCCTTATAAACCATGTTCCTATTGGTACGTCAAATTTTAGGGCGTTCGAAATCCATTTACCAAGTTTTCACCTTAGGCTCATTTTAGGTACCTTTTAACCATTTTAACCTATCCAAATCTAAACATACAACAAAACCATATTATCAAGTCATAATACAATCATAGAAAGGCATATACAAAACAAATTGGACCATATACTGCTTTACTAGGAGTTTATAGCAAAAGATAACATACATATATGGCAGGGACGTGACTTGCAATCGCAACAACACGATCAAGGCTCGGAATTGCTCAAGGTCCTGAAAATGCATGAGACACACATGTTAGGCTTACATAGCCTAGTGAGGTAGTTATAACAATTACAATGGATGATCAATATTATGAAATGCATGATAATCAAATATATACAAGTAGTCATATTACACTATACACAATTCATGCTCACATATTCACATATACATTTCACATATTCATATCATAATCATAATGTCGTAGTATAATTCATAGGCACATATCACATTAGGTACCATTGGATACACGGGTTCCCTTGTACACCAACACATATAACGGAGAGTGGGTCGTAACCCTTGAGCCGTAGCTTCGAAGATATATCCCTTACACAACCGACCTTATTTCCCCCACATATAGGCCGTAGCCCTAGACCGTAGTCCTCCCTTACTTAACCGAGCTCAATAATCCTATGGCATGCTAATTGTATCCAATGTCCATAATTGCATAAATTCACATGGTCCATAATTTTTTTATTCAAGTTATATCATATCAAATATCAAAAATGAGCCTTAGCTCCATATCATGTAACATTTCATATGATTTTCATATATCACATACGTGTAGCATATCATAGTCATATTTGCACATATTAAAGCAATGCAAGTACTTACCAGATTTACCATTCGAATTCAACATAGTTGCTCTACGGGAGCTCTTAAACAAATACAAACATAACCACAAAATAATGCAATGAGATGGCACCGAGCCTATCCCTTGACACAACTACACTCACTTCGACAACCCGATATTTTTAAGGTTCTCGGATAACAACACCTTTATCCTTGGCTTTCGGAAGAGATGACGGTTGTTCTTTATCAACCCCTTGAGCCAATCGATAGTAAGGACTCGAATTTATTGAACCAGAAAACTCAGGCTTACCAACCTATCACTGAATCGATTTGTTTCTCCTTTTTTATTATGTGTCTTGTGTAACACATCCCCCTATTTATACCCCAAATGGCCAGCCTCCCATTTGCTTTCTCTATGCTCCACATATGTTGGAACCGTGGCACATTTTGGGGCATAATGCCCATTTGCTTGGGCCACGTGGTGGCAACATGCCACCTTGGGCCATTGTTGCGCCATGTTTCCCCAACGTGGGGAGCTCATGGCTAGTTTCTTCAATTGAAAGAATTAGCCGTGTGCACCCCTACTCACGTTATTATATATATATAATAATACTAATAATAAATTGATACAGTTAGCTCGAATAACCTTTATTGCTTCAAATTAGGTACAAGATCAAGCAAATTACGTAACCGGTACAGAATATTTGATCACCGGAACCTAACCCTGACTAGACCGGTTTTTGGGGTGTGACAAATCATGTGTCTGTTGAATTATTTGGCTTTTATTTTCTTGTTAAAGATTGACCCACGGGAATTCCCCTTCTTCGAGGCAAAAAATTGGTGGTGTCTACTATGCTCCGCTATCTTTTATCCCCAAGTCAACTTAGTTAATTGCTTGTCTGTGCATCACCTACATCACAGTTTGGTCATCCCTCCGATAAATTATTAGCCTCTATATTACGCACTTGTAATACATCCTATGACCCAACTAGTTTGACGAACTATCATTGTACTTCTTGTCTTATTAATAAGAGTCATAAACTACCATTTGGTCAAAATACTATGTCAAGCTCTCGTCCCTTTGAATTACTTTACTCTGATGTTTGGAGCAATAAACATGTGTCTTATGATGGATATTCATACTATGTAGTGATTGTTGATCATTTTACCAAGTATATCTAGTTATACCCGATGAAGACGAAATCTGATGTTGCAGCAATATTTTCTCAATTTAAAAGGCTTGTTAAAAGTTTTATTCATCATACCATTGTGTCTCTATTCTCTGATAATGGAGGTGAGTTTGTTAAGCTCTTGCCCATTTTGAATTTGGGCAGTATTTCCCAATTTATTTCACCGCCTCATACTCCAAAACACAACGAGACTACTAAACGGAGACATCATCACATAGTGGAGACTGGACTTTCTCTACTTCACTTTGCATCTCTCCCAACAAAGTATTGGCTCCATGCTTTTCAAGAAGATGCTTATCTTATTAATCGGATGCCAACACTGATACTGGGTAATGTATCACATTACCTTCTCCTTCATCAACAAGCACCGTACTATAACAAGCTTCAACCATTCGAATGCTTGTGCTTTCCTTGGCTGAGACCATACACGACACATAAACTTGAGCCACTGTCCACTAAATGTGTCTTCCTTAGATACTCTGTGACACAGTCTACTTATAAATGTCTGGTGTCGTGACCATTTTTTTAACCGGGTGTGAAAATAGCTCGATGATTAGGGTTTGAAAATTAGGGCTTTTGTTTGTTTTTAATTGGATCTTGAAAATTAGGGTTTTTCATGTTAAATTGGATTTCCCTTTATTTTATTTTGAAAACAAATTTGGAGTCGCCACCGGTCATTTTGGTAGACCGGACACCATAAAAACAAACACATATTCGTTCTTAAAATTTGGGTTCATGAGTCAGTTACGTGTGGGGACGGATTAGCACCCCACAAACGCCCATTATCAGTACCTTTTAATTTTACGTGGCATTTTGACATTTCGAACAACAATTTGAATTTAATTTAACCATAATTATCAACTAGATTTGAATTCCGAATGGAGATATCTTTTTATAAGAAAATAAATTTTTAAACCAAATATAATATTAAAAGCGTCCTCTTAAGAAATACTCTTATTCGTATTCATAAAAATGTATTTTCAACATAAAAGGTTTTTAATGCATGATTTATTATTGTCTTGTTCATTTTAAGTGCTAACTTAATTGGGCTCTATTTAATGAAGTTATTTTAGACTATGAATGTTATTAGATTTAAAGGCTTTTATGAGATATTACCAATTGTTTGAATACCGTCCATCTCAGAACCCCTAAATTTCATATAATATTCACTAATTAAATTGCTCATTCTAATTAATTAAAGTGCTAACCTAATTAAGGCTCTATTTAAATCAACTAGTTGATTTATTTAATTCTAGGTTATAATGTATATTAAATGTACCTCTTTAAGGCCAATTTGTGATAACATCCCATTGCAAGCAAGTGGAACACCATCCAGGTTTAAACCCCAAAGTTTCCATTTAGTATAACTAATTTGCTACAATGTCTCTTTTCCTATTTAATTATTAAACACCTAATTAAAGAACCTAAAACCTAAAGGCTCCAGTAATTAATTAAATCTAAGTGTTTAATTATCTGAAAAATGTTTTTGTATGCATTAATTAAAACCATGCATCATACATATAAATTAAAACAATTAATCACTAAATAATATATAAAAAAGTTTAATTTTGATTTTATTAACCATGAGGACTAAATCGAAAGAATTACAAAGTTGAAATCCCAAACCATGAAAATCAAAAGAAGGGCGTGGATTCTTCATACCCGAACCAACTCGGATTCACGGGTCAAGTTAATCTGGCACCAAAATGGTGTTGTTTTACTCGGGCTATAAAAGCCTTATTCCAAGTCAACTCAACCATTTGATATCATCACATCTCTCTCTACTCTCTCACTTCCCAAAATCCTCTAGCCACAAACAACATTTCCCCACAAACTTTGCACAATTTTAGATCAAAATCTAAGGATTTCGGATGAATGTTCATCCGTGTTCATCCATTTTGGATGAACACCAAACTTTTCGGCCATGAAACACCGCCTCAACCACCCTTCAATACATGTCAACCTCACTTCGATCACCCTTTCATGTTTTTCGACCACCGAGATTCGAATCCCGACTGCCTTTGGGAGATTTCCTGCCGCCGTCCACTACCATATCCTAAACCTAAAATTTCCAATTTCTCCAATTTTAAACCCTAAAAAATTAATTCTACCCCAATCCGAGTAGATCTTGCCCATACTTCCTCAAAATTGAACCCTAACTAACCAGATTCAAAAGAATCTACCCATCTTCCCCGATCTAAACCTAGGCTACCTAAAACCCAACCATTTTGACTCTGCCACTCTTAAACAACTCCGACCAACATTAGAAGCTAAGACTTCAACTAACTCACTATTTTTATTCAATTTTTAAATTCTGTTTTATGTTAAAATCTAGATCCATGCTTATTTTCTATGTGTTTTTATTGTAGGGATTAAATCAGAATGGGTGATTTACCTTTCTGTCGTGCAATGTAATCTCTGACGGACTTTTCTGGTGGTCCCCTCGAATTCTTGGTGTCTCCTCGGCTCATGGTAAGCTTTCATCTCTCCTCTTTTAACTCTCGCAATTATTAAACCATTATTAACTGATCATTAATTTCTCTCTCTCCTTTTATAGGCTGACCAAAAGATAGTGTCATCGGCTGTTATCTGTTGACAGCTGGATTAATAAGAATTAGAATCCATGTGAACAAGGGAAAGCCAATAGAGTACTGCCACGTGGCCTTTTTAGGCGAGAAAAAGAAAAACATATGTGTTTCTTGGGCTGGTTTGAATTTCTAAAGGGATTTATATATGCAAATGGACATTTGGGATGAATTTTTGTACTATTTTACATGGATCTTGGATTTTATTATTTATGTTTTTAGCTTTATTTATAATGAAAATATAGTGTATATATTTATATATAAGTATATACCCGGATAAATTTTAGGTCTTACACATGGAGCCGACCACTAACAAAATTTATGTCTCTCGCAATGTTCAATTTGTCCCTCATATCTTCCTTTTTGCTACACGACGTGTCCTCCCTATGCCACGACAAATGGATGCTTCATTACCTACTATGCCACGCCAATCTAATATTTTATTGCCTACTATGCCACGGTAATCTGATGGTTCATTGCCTCATATGCTACGGCAACCTGATGCTTCATTGTCTAATATGCCATGACAACCTGATGATTCCATTGCCACACCAGTTCCCTTGGGTAACCTGCTACGACAACCTGATGATTCCATTGCCACATCAGTTCCCTTGGCTGGTCTACTACAGCAAGATGTCGCCCCTGACTTGCTACAACAAGTTGTCTCCCCTAACTTGCCACAACGTGATTCTCTATAACAGCTGATTAGCAGGCCAAATTTGAGGTACTTTGTTCCTTCATTTGTTAATACTACTACATGTCATCTTTTGCCTTCCACAATAGAGCCAAAGACTGTTACTCAAGCTCTTAAAGACCAACTATGAAGACAAGCCATGGATGATGAGTTTAATGCCTTGCTACGCAACCAAACATAGGATCTTGTTCCACGGTCTACACAATCTGTCGTAGGGTACAAATGGGTATTTCGTGTGAAACGACATACTGATGGCTCTATTGATCGCTACAAGGCTCGACTGGTAACGAAAGGGTACTCTCAAGAAGCTGGTCGTGACTACTTTGAGACCTTTAGTCATGCGATGAAACTTGTTACGGTGCGTATTATTTTCACTCTTGCCTTTCATCATGCATGGCCCATCAAGCAACTTGACATTAATAATGCCTTCTTAAATGGCACCTTACATGAGGAAGTCTATCTAGAACAACCTCCAAGGTATGTTGATTCTACTCACCCATCTCATATTTGTCGGTTGCGTAAAGCTTTGTATGGACTCAACCAAATCCTGAGGGCGTGCTATGTTGAACTCTCTCAATTTCTCATTTATTTTGGTTTTACGACATCTATAATGCAAAGGGAGTTACTTTATACTTTCTAGTCTACGTGGATGATATTGTGCTTACTGGTAATAAAACTGATTTTATTGCTCATTTTACCAACATATTATCTACGAAGTTTGGTTTGATGGATATGGGCTTGCTTGGTCATTTTCTTGGCATTGAGGTTATTTCTACTCCTACTGGATTATTTTTATCTCATGCGCAATATATCTCTGACATCTTGACTCAGTTTCAATGGAAAATGTCAAGGCAATTTCCACATCTATGTCCTCTTGACTCAGTCTATCCACAACACTTGATATTTCTGGGTATCGTCGATTACTTGGTCTCCTTAAGTTTCTCACACTTTTTCGTCTGGATATTTCTTTTGTCGTGAATCGTCTGTCGCAATACATTCATGGTCCTTCACTTGCACATTGGACAATAGCT
The DNA here is from genome assembly GCA_019671005.1 of Hibiscus mutabilis. Classification (NCBI taxonomy): domain Eukaryota; kingdom Viridiplantae; phylum Streptophyta; class Magnoliopsida; order Malvales; family Malvaceae; genus Hibiscus; species Hibiscus mutabilis. The sequence goes on along the minus strand of CM033721.1, from coordinate 15,922,550 downwards.
AAGCGCATCCTGCGTTATCTCAAAGGAACATTATGTCATGGCATTCTTTTTCGTTTGGTATCTTTCCTTTATCTCACCGTCTTTGCTAATGCAGATTGGGAAAGATCATCTACGGACTGTCAATTCACTATTGGATATGCTATTTATCTAGGATCTAATATTATTTCTTGGAAGTCAGCTCGTCAGAAAACTGTTTATCGTTCCTCCAAAGAAGCTGAATATCGTGCCGTGGCAAATGCAACTACTAAAGTGCTTTGGGTCTGACATCTTCTTCAAGAAATTGGCATGGCATTACCAAAACCACCATCTCTCTTCTGCGACAATCTCAATGCCACATATGTTTGCAAAAATCCAGTTTTTTATTCTCGCATGAAGCATCTTGCCCTTGATTACTTCTTTGTTCGTGACTTAGTTGTTGCGGGTTCCTTACTTCTTCAACGCATTCCCTCCAAAGCTTAGATTGCAGACACGCTCACCAAACCGCTTGGTCGTAATCTCTTCATCCATTTTCGATCCAAGATTGAAGTCTCTGATGGATCCTCTATCTTACTGGAGCGTATTAAGGATAAAGATAAGACGAGATAACTTTTATCTCATTCAAATCCATGAGATATCTCTTAGTCAAATCTCATTCAAATCCTATGTTATCCTATCTCTATCTCAATCTTATATTTTTATTTAAATATTTGATTTGTATTTAATATTTGATTTCTCTTATATTTGTATATTCATTTGTAAGCCTATATATAGGTCAATTGTAAACATTATCAACTATCAAATATACAAATCATTTACGATGGATAGGAATGTAGTCAAATGGATGATGAGAGAGCCTTGGACCTAATTTTTTTATTTAATATAAATTTAAGTCTTTAATATTTTGAATTTTATTCAAAGTAAACATTCCTCAAATTATTTTTTTAACTACAAATTGGTCCGCATGGAAATTTTGTTTCCTGTAAAACAAAATTGGAGAAACTATGTTGAAAGTATATATCGTCTAATTCTTTTAAGCATATGATGTGACTTTATTGTATTATTTATTTAAACACGAGTTTTTTAAGCCAAACAAAGCTGAGTGAAAAAAAAAAATGGACGGATGAAAAGGGAAAGTGAACAAATAAATAAATTTTGAGTGTGTTTGATAGGAAAGAATTAAAAGCGAAGAGAAAGAAAATAAGATGAGAGATCATTTTTCATCCTTACGTGTAAAGAAAAACCACTCCAATTTGAAAAGAAAAATTTAGAGAAAATGAAGAGAGATGTATATTAGTTCAAAAAAAATTTAAAGTTTAATTTTCCTTCTTCTCATTTTTTAACTCTACCAAACAATGCATAAAAAGAAAATGTAATTTTCTTTCTACTTTTTCATCCTTTTTACCAAGCACGCCAATATAAATAAAAAAAATTAATTTTTCATCTTTCCACTTTTCTACGGCTTTAGTTTTTCATATTTTCAATTTTCTTTCTACTCTACCAAACAAAGCATTAGGGATAACAAATATATTATATTATATATAATAAAAGTTTTATTAAAATTGAAGGTTTAATATCAAAATAAGTGCTTAAACTATCCCATTTTTTTAGGTGCCTAACTTTTTTTGTCCTTTTAGGCGCTCAAACTCTCATTTTTTGTCAAATCATGTGCCTCGTTAACCTTAAAAATGAGAAAAAATGATAGTTTAAACACTTAAAAAAACAAAAAAAATTAAACACCTAAAAATAAAAAAAATAATTTGGACACTTATTTTTTATATTAAGTCAAGATTTAATGAAATAAAATTCCCGTTAATCATTAAGATATCTTTCCAAAAGCACACATGAAAATCATGTTTGCACAGTAGATAACTTGAATGGTGGGAATTAACACATTTAACTGTCAAATTTTAATATATCCATGCAACTTCCGCGAAGTAGGGTCTTCACAGGAATTCTAGTGAAATGCCACCATAAAAATCTATTTCTCTATCTGTACATTCAATTGTCTTCAATGGCCACTCACTCTTTCCACGAAAAACCTTAATTCCAACCCCCCCCCCCCTTTATATAATCCTCTCCTCTCTTCTCCCCTATCACCTACCTTACACCACAAGTCATCACAACACCAAGTTTTCACTAATGGAGCTTGACATGGCGGTCGATTTCGAGGACTACTTCCCGTCGATGATGGAGACACTCGGAGCGGAGGGGTTCTTAGGCGAGCTCTGCAACGGGTTCCGGCTGCTGATGGACGGGGACCGGGGGGTTATAACATTCGAGAGCTTGAAGAAGAACAGCCTTATCCTGGGGTTGAATGACATCGGGGACGACGAGATCGTGTGCATGTTGAGTGAAGGGGATTTGGATGGAGATGGGGCATTGAACCAGGTTGAATTTTGTATTCTCATGCTTAGGTTAAGCCCTGGGTTAATGGTGGATAATAATGGATCAAGACAATGGGTGGAAGAATATTATGATTATGGTATTATTACATGTAATGTATGTATTTTGTATTCTCATCTTACTTGATTGTGGGGTAAATTTCAAGTTAATTCTTCAAGTTTGGAGAATTAAAGCATGGCCTTGGAGTAGAAATAAATATGAAATAACTTCTTTAATTTTCCAACTTACTCCTCTCTCTCTCTATTTTCTTTATTTTTTATTTTTATTGGAAATTTAGAATTAAAAACTTTATATCTGCAGCCATTACTGTAATTATTATAATAATAATATCAGCATTTGAAAGGTACAGTGCAGTATTAGATTCCTCATTTCTGCATCTAAATCCAATAATGCATGCAGCAAAGGACAAATTTACTGTCATATGTGTATATACATTATTATATTATGATATGTAAATTTGTTATATATGCTCCTGTATAAATTTGTTATATTAATTATAGGGCCCCTGTAATTAATGATTCTACTGTATGATATGCAATAATATAAAATATATACTATTATTTTATTTTTATACTGGCATTAAAATATTTTTATGAGATTTAAAGAAATTTAAAATTGGAAGAATGTTCATCTTGTCACATCTTGTATCAGTTCGAATTCTGATATGAGAATGTAGTACACCTCTATTAAAAAAATGAAAAAAAATGAAACTGGATTTTAAAATAAAATCATTAGCTATTGATGAAAATAATTTACTTTTCTATTGTTGATAAGTAGTTTAAATGATTAACTTTTTATCTTTAATTATACTTTTAATGGTTAGTTCCTGGTGCTGATTTGAATATTTTTGTGCATTTTCTATGCAGTACTTCAATTCTGAAAATTACACTTAAAAGGCAAAGTTCTGTAGAGTTATTTTGTGGAATCAAGGCTGGGCTAGTGGGCATGAAGTCTAACGCGGCATCCAGTCAGGAGCTTCTAGAAGATCCAGTTAGCAGCTTCCAGAAAGCCTAGTCAGCAAGAATAGATAAGCAGGATCAGCTGCATTTTGAATTTCAAACTTAGAATTATATTTTGTTTTTAGGAATTAATTTGAATATTTTTAAGATTTATCTTTTATCATCTCTAGGTTATTTTTAGGGTTTCAGAATACTATAAATATCCCTTCAGGATAAGCTAGAAACTCATCTCTCATTCTTAGTTTGTTCTTACTTTTGAAGTTCTATAAAATTCCCTTTTTTTACGTTCTTATTTTTTTAAAATTTTATTTATTTATTTTCTTTTAAAATGTTAAGTATGATTTTCACCATGATCATGCTTAGCTAATTTTCCAATTAGCCACAGGCTTAAGCAACGACTCAATTCATTTTGTAATAATTGAAAAGTACTTAATATCTTCGGATAATATTCTCAGTTTTCTGGAAACTTAGGTTGGAAATCGGACTTTCTTTTAAAATCTTTACACATTCATTTTAAAAAGCGCGCGTTGGTCTGAATGTTGTTCTGATTTAAAGTCAGGAGGAAGGATCGATTTGTAGCATATTCGACTTCATATGAACACACTTAGCGACAGATTCGCTAAGGGAAATTGAGATCGGGTTCAATTCTTATCGAGACAACATAATCCGAGTCGGGTTTTTCTAACACTTAAACTGCATTGGTGCTAGCAATGATAATTGTGGCTAGTCCAAGTAAAAACTGAATTCCAAAGATTGCCTTTAGATTATTGGTTTATCAAAATGAAAAGTAAGTTACAAGGGTTGGGCCTTGTAGACTGTAACCGACATGTATCCGGTGTAAAATCTTTTTCGTTGATCAGTTTGAATTGAGGCTAAGCTAAGCTTGAGGCTATTCCATTTAATCAGTTCTCTTAAAAAAATTTACTTCTGTTATTTTCTACTTTCAAAATTCGCTTTTACTACTTTAGATCTGTTTTTTACTTCATTTGCTTAATTAAAACTCCCTCATCTCGCAACTTTATTGCTAAAGTCAGAATCATAACTTTTCAACATCAGAAGCTCCTTAGTCTCTGCGAATCGACCCTTCTTCTCTTTACTACATCTTTACGTTATTTATTTTGAGATTAAAGAATATTTATTTGACAATTACGACGCTTTTAAACGGTTCATTTATTTCTTTTCCTAAAATGGCATGTATAGTGTGAAAATGAGGACATGGCTCTGCCTGATAAGCCGTTGCGCTAGCAACTCACATATCAAAACTTATAAATAAATAAATCAAACGTTTAATAAAATAATATCGAGTTAAATATATCACACGTATCCAAATTATAATTTTTATTTTAAACTAGTCCTAAATATTTAAACATTCTAATTTCATCTTCAAACTATGAATTTTATTTTAAATTAGTCATTAAACTTCTGAGCGTTTCAATTTTATCCTCAAACTATGAGTTTCATTCTAAATTAGTCTTTAAACTTATTGAATGCTCTAATTTCATCCCCAAACTAAATAATCTCTAAACAATTTCTTTTTAAGACTCACCCGCGTCGCACACCTGACTTTGGTGAGTGAGCCTTCCTGCAGAGGTTTTCTGCATACACAAAGCATCGAACTCAAGACCTGCTTAAGCAAGACTGATGAGTGTTTTAAATTGAATATATTTTCTTGTTAATTCTCCCTTATTGTCAATTATTACTGCTGATTTGGTTCTGTTTTGCTTATTTTCGACGCAGGACTTCAATTTTCATAAAACAACATTAAAAGAGCATGTTCTGCAGTTTTTTATTTTCTGGAATCAAGTCCAGACACATGAGCATGACTTAGGGCATGATAAGGTCCGACGTGGCAAATTCTAGCAGTCTAGTCAGTAGCAGCTTCCATAAGGCGATCTAATCAGCATCATCTAGAAGGACGGACGGACGGGATTTAATTATGATTTTAAGATTAAGTTTGAATTTAAATATTTGGGATTTATCACTTTACATTTGGGAATTATCATTTTAAGAATTTATTTGAATGTTTTTAGAATTATCTTAGGTATTTTATTTTAAATATTTTTAGGATTTTCTCAAGCTATAAATACCCCTTAGGATGAAGCTTGAAAGAAGTACTTAACTTTTATTTGTTCTTAAGATTTTTTTTTACTTTTATAAAAAGTTTTCTTTCCTAATTTTGTTTTCTTTAGTTTTTATTTTACTTTCTTCAAAATATGCTAAGTATGATCTTTATCATGCTTAGTTGATTTTCCAATTAGCTAAAGGCTTAAGAAACAACTCAATTCATTTTGTGAGGATTGAAAAATACTTAATATCTTCGGATAACATTCTCAGTTTTCTAGAAATTTAGATTGGCAAATGGCCTTTCTTTTAAAATCTTTACACTTTCATTTCAAAAAGCGCGCGTTGGTCTGAATGTTGTTCTAATTTAAAGTTGGGAGGAAGGATTGGCTTGTAGCATATTCGACTTCATATGAACACACTTAGCGACGGATTCACTAAGGGAAATTGAGATCGGATTCGATTCTCATTGAAACAACATAATCCGAGTCGGGCTTTTCTAACATTTAAACTGCATTGGTGCTAGCAACGATAGTTGTGGCTAGTCCAAGTAAAAACTGAATTCCAAAGATTTCCTTTGGATTATTGGTTTATCAAAGTGAAAAGTAAGTTACAAGGGTTAGACCTTGCAGACTGTAACCGTCATGTATCCGATGTAAAATCTTTTTCGATGATTAGTTTGAATTGAGGTTAAGCTAAGCTTGAGGCTATTCCATTTAATCAAATTTTCTCTTCAAAGTTTACTTTCGTCATTTTCTTTTACTGCTTACATCAACTTTCTACGTCAAAACCCCCCACCATTTTTCTCTTTAATACGCTTTTTATTTATTTATTTTGAGATTAAGGACTATTTATTTAACAATTACAACGCTTGTCAAAGACCAATCTACTTGCTACTTAGACCAACCCATTAGTTGAAATGGAACTCTTCTTAATCTTCAATCAACCAAGAAGCATGATGTTAGACATTCAAAATTTCAATATCTCAACTTGGCCAACACAACCAAAAACGAATAATTTCAAATTAAAATCCCCCTCAAATCCTTTATGAAATCATGATGTTTAGACTTCACGTGAAAAATTTATTTAACCTCAAATCAGGGACAAACATATTACTTTATATTAGAGGTCGAGCTTATAAAATTCTAAGGAAAGAATTTATAAAACTTTAGGGGGCGAAAAATATATTTTTAAAATGTATAAAAAATTCTTAAAATTTTTTAAATCATATGTGAATTTCAAATTTTCAAGGGACAACCGCTATCACCCCTCGTTCCATCCATGCCTTAAACGATATATATATCATTTCAAGCAACCAAGCCTTGTTTGAAAATTTGAACAGTCAGTACTTGCATGATATTATTAATAAAATGCAAAATATTCTTAGCTATTGTCCTTTGAGTAACATGTTTGTGCAATTTGCTTTTCTCCCCCCCCCCTTTTTTTTTCCTTTTCCACTTATATCTTGTACTTCGTATCATGTGAATTATATTTTAAGATGATAACAAAATTATTTGTTCTCTATTTTTTTTCTTAATAAATAACCTTTTGTGTATCCAATCAAATAGAGTAATCTCATTTTTTCCCCCTTTTTAAGCCTGTAGGAAAGTACTCATAAGGATACTTATTAAAAGGTTAAAATGTTGGGAAAGCTTGATCATTTCATCTAATTTGTTTTCTTTGTTAAATTTACAAAACTTGAAGAACCTCTCTATCTCTCTATATATATGGATTAGTTACATTTTAGCTCTTGAACTTGTTCATTTTTTTCATGTTGGTACCTAACATTTTTTTGGTGTTCGTTAGTAAATAAATTTCTCTATTTTTCGTTCATTAGTGTCAAAACTTTTTTTTGTCCAAATAGGTATATGAAATTGTAACAATTTTGTAACTATCATTTATGTGTGTTTTAGTCGGTATGATTATTCTCTTGTAAGATATCTCTTTTGATGTTTTTATTCACAAAGTGACTTTTTCTTTGAAAAAAAAAACAATTTTGCAACTTTTATACACCTTTTGTAACAAATTTAATTTTTATAACTTTTATAATTTTTTACAAATTTCTAATTTTTTAATTATTATATCTCTTCTATTAAAAAAATATTATATATTTCTTATATTTTTTACATTTTACATTTTTTATTTTGGGTGATGATGTGGCACAATCACCCCTTTTAACAAGATAAAATTGTAAAGCGTTGAAATTATTGTTGTTGATGTTATATACATAAAAGAATATTATAATTATATTATTTATCTATGAATTTACAAATATCAAGATAAAAATTTATATTATACATTGATGCTATAAAAATGTTAAGCCTACTAATATTATTAGGCATCACCTTTTAGGTCTGGATTCAATATTTAATAAGAGCGTTTTTCCCTCTTCTTTCATTAAGTTGTAGGTCTATTTAAAAAAACCTTTAATCCTTTATGAAATTTTTGTGTTTTAAACTGAAAGTTAGAAATTTATTTCACCTGAAACGTATATATTTATTTTAAATCTGAAACTTAACTTAAATTTTAAATTTTTAAATTTTAAATTGAATGTTTAAACTTTATAATTGATAGATTTATATAAATTAAAGTTTATACTATATTTTTATAACCATACGTATTTGACTCATTAACCGACTAATACGGATCGAGTTTTGCATAGATCCATTATGAGACACTCTCCCAATTTAATTTTCTCTATTCATAACATCAGAATTCAAACTTGACTTTTTTAAAAAATTAACTCCTCACCCTGCTAAACCAACTTCTTGTTGTTTTATACAACCTGATTTTAACGACATTAAATTCCTTGCAATTTTTTAACAACAATCAAATGATAATTTTTCAATTATAGGAGAAAATCAAATCCTTGCAAAGAGAAAAATAACACATCAGAAGATGAAAGGTACAGTACATTATTAAATTTCTGCAACCAAGTCCAGTTATGCATACAAGAAGACACATTTACTGTCGAAAGTACGTCATAAATTGGAGCCCCTAGTTAATTAATGCATGTACTGTATAATATAAATAATTTTTTTTTTTTTTTACTTTTTGACACTGGGATTAAAGTATATTCTACTGTATGAGATGACACAAGCTTAAATAATAATAACATTTTTGTTACATAGAACCATTGGGTATTTGTTTCCGTAATACTTGGCGGATCTTGAATGCATAGTTCGACGGATCCTAATTAAAATTTTTAAATTTTAGAGGTTTAACTAAAAATTTTGAGACTTAATAAAAAATTATTTTCTAAATGTGAGGGTCGCTAAAATTTTTATTTTTTTAGAAAGTTTAATGAAATATTTTAACAATTTTAAGGGGATAATTAGAAATATTAAAAAAAAAATTAGTAATATGCATGTGTGTTTTACAGTCCATGTTCGGGGTGCAAGGTTGCTCCTCCTAATAATATCATCTCTAAAGTTTTAACTCGTGTTCTCCCCTTAAGAGTGCAATTTACTTTACTAATACACCAAACATTTGTCGGTAAATATTCAACAAAAAAACTTTAACCTTTTATAAAAATTATTTAAATTTTAAGAGGACTAATTAAAATTTTCAAAAAAATTAAGACATATTATATTTTTCTTTTCAAAATTTTGGGTTGCCAAGGCCCTTCTAGGTCTACTGAGCACCCGCCGATGTCTATAATTAGACCATTGTTAAAATAAAATAAAATAAAATATTCTTTTAAATTGGTAGAATGAATAAATATCTACTTTTATGTTGTGTAAATTCCAATTCTAACTTTTTATTGAAAATTTAAATACAGCATATTTAAGGGTGGCATCGGGCGGATTGAGGATAGTTTTGCATTTCTCACTCTATCCCCAATACTTTCAGGTACAGTTTCGAGGAATCTCTATTAAATTTTTTGGAGATTTTTTCGTCCTCATACCCATCACGTACGGATCTTCGCAATTTTTGGTTAATCCGTATACCCAGTAAATAAACACAACTTAATACATTAGAACAAATATCCAACATTAAATCTCTAAAATTACAAACATAAAAGATAAATTTAATTCTACCAAACAATAAACAAAAAATTTCAAAGCTATAAAACATGACTTAAATATTAACTATTGAAACATTACAGCTTGCATTATTTTTAAAAGAAAATATGTAACTAATAATCTATAGTTCCAAATCATGATCTGTTCTTTTTTCTTCTAAAAGTAACTAGATTCGATAATCTTTCCAACTATTTAAATTATTTCTTCTAATTTTACTCGTACGATTTATGATAAATTTATGAAGTCACTGTCATTGTTGTTTATAGAAACAATCTGATGTATTTTCTTCTAACCTTTGCTCACTCAAAAAATAATAATTCATAATATATAACTCGTAATAGAGAACCATTTGTTTTAAACGAATCTAGACTTTTATATGATTATAGAAACATAAGGCTCAATTCCTAATTTATCTTGTAGAAGTTTTGATGATTTTTCAAAGTCACTGCTAAAACTTTTTTTAAGAAATCTGTTGTTAAATTTTTATAACCTTTCAACATTCAAATATTCATATCTTTTAGAATACATATCGAAATCGATCACCATGTATTTTAAACAAAACTAGATTGAATCACGTTTACAACAATATATAGACTACTTTCTAATTATTTTTTATAGAATTTATTAATAATTTATAAACTTACTCAAACCGACCATACTTAGGTGAGATTAGATTTTTTATTAAAAAAATAGGTAAATTACCTTTATTACCATCAAACTTCGTAAAATACTGAGATCCATGTGGATATTTTTCGAAGATTCCCACAGTGATTTATACGGGTACGGTTCGGTTATCCCCATGGTTCAAATATAGAAATCACCGTCCCCATCCATCCCTATTTGAGCCTCGCTGATAAAGCTTCCCCCATCCACGTCCCCATGGGTAAAGATTTCGGTTATTCCCCATACCCATCGTTTCAGATCCCCCATGGTTTTCGGTTATTCCCCACCCAATTGCCACCCCTACGCATATTCTGTTAAAAATAAATAAATAAATAAATTGCAATAAAAAGTCTCCTCGGATCGAGAAATTATATCATGGGTCCTTCCCCCCACATCGTTCATGGGATAAACCAATCAAATACATCTATTTCATGAATTTTTTCATCTCACCAGATTCAATTGGTAAAAACTATTTTTAAATTTGATTTACAGTAAATATGAGTAAAGATTCATCTGGTAAAAAAATAAGATAAAAAATTTAATAAAATATATGCATTTGATTGGTTGCTCCTATAAATAACGTGATAAGAATGACTTATGATATAATTTTTCTCTCAAACCCTTTTCGAAGTAGTGAGGAATTTATTACACCACGACAATATACATGAGTGTGATAATTTCCTGCTTCCATGCATGCATGTGGGGAGAAACATTAATTGAACAATTAATACCTTCCATGATATTATTGATGAAATCCAAAACTTTATGCAAATAAAAATCCTTTGCCTTAATCATGCTCTTTTTTATATCACATATTAAAAAAATTAAATTTTAAACTCTAATTCTAAATTCCACATTTTAAACCTTACACTCTAAAAAATATACTCTACCTCTAATTCACTAAACCCTGACTACAATCCTTAACTTTAAATTCTAAACTATAAACTTTAAATTTATTTTTTAAAAGTAAGATACTAAAATGTCATAGTTTGGAGGTAGATGATTTCCATCCCCTCATGGCTGTCGTCCTTTGAACAAAACATTTTTGCTCTTTATTATTACTTGTCCCGTATTACTGCTGTTGTCCCCATTTTCCCCTTCATTTCCATGCAAACAGCCATCTCTTTGTTATCTTGTTTTTATCAACAACGTGAGTTATATTTGTCTGTCGCCCGGGCCCTTGCCATTTTCTTGTTCTTTGTATAGCTATCTATAGGAAATTATCGATTAATTTTTAATAACTAAAATTATAATAATATTTAACTTTATTATCGATTAAAATTTAATGCAAGATATAACGGAAATTACTATAGAAGATGATAAGCGTTGAAATTTGCATAATGATCAGATAGTTTTTACTGCATTTATTTGTCATGGGACATCAATGGCAGCACAATTCTACGTGCTCAGTACGTTCACAAATAACCTGGTTAGAAGTATCAAACAACCAGTTAGTTTAACGAGATGAGACGTTATGTCGTTTAAGTAAAGTTAAAAGTTTAAATTGACATTGTGAATGAATAAAATTGAGTTGAGAGGGTCGCTCTCAAATAAAATTTTTATAAAATTCGATTTGAATTAGTCGATCAATAAATCGAATATATATGATTAATAGATCTTGGATAGAAGTAACGTGGATTGCTGCTCTTCATTACCACGGTAAAGACAAGTATATTAAGTTGCGGTGAGGGTCATAGTTCAGTGTACGGTGGTTGATGCCACCGAACGAAATACTTAAAACTGAAACAATAACCACTGAAAATCATGAATCTATCCAATCTTATTTCTATGGAGCATTTTTTTTTAAATAGCCAGCAACTGTTCCGGAGGAAATTCATTATAAGAAAATTTTTTTGATACATAAACTTGTGTAAATTAAAATTTACACAAGCCTTTCAATTATAAGGTTTTAGGTTAAGATTTAAAGTTTAGGGTTCAGGGGTTTAGTGTGTAGGGGTAGAATTTAAAGTTTATGGTTAGAATTTAGAGTTTAGGGTTTAGGATTTTAAAGTTTAAGTTTTATAGTGCTAGAGTCTGGGAGTTGGGTTTTAAATTTTATGGAAGAATTGTATAAATTTTTAAACACAGTTTGTGTATTAAAATATAACCCTTCATTATATATCAATGGTACAATAGATATTTTAAGTTTGAAAATTTTAAAATGAATGTCACATATATGCATCACTAATTTATAATTTTAAATTTTTTACCATTAATCTTTGATCATTCTCAACCGTAGGATTGATGCATCCTCATAACAAAAGGGTAAACTACCTCTAAAGTCACTAAACCATTGGAATGATTTTATTGCAACCATCAAACTATGAATATTTTCAATTAGATCACTTAACTATTTAAAAGTCACTTTCATGTCCTTAAGACTGAATCAAGTTGTTGGTCCCTCCAACTTCGTAGCTTTACTCGGTGCTTTTCTATCATTTGTAAACTGATATGTAAATTATTAGATGTTTATATAGGTTGCAGCTTGCAACCAATTTTATCGAATAATTTATTGTATAGTAACCAAATGCTTTGATGATTGTATTTTCACTTATTGGTGTATATAATTTAGTTATTTTGATTCAAAACTAATGTCAAGTTTGAATTTGTTTTCTACAGATATATGTTTAATTTTTTTTTTCATATATCCTGATTCTTAGACAAATTTATTTTATTCAAATTATAATTTTAAAATAAATTTTGAATTTTCATATATTTTTAGAAGTTTCCTGATTTTTTTCTATTTTTTGAATTATTACTTAGAAATATTGGGAAAATGCCAAAAAAAATAATTACAGTTGAGAGGTCAGATATGATAATTTTTCATTAATTTTAAAATATCATGTTACCTCTTAATGATAACAAACGATACAATGCTCATTTTGTAACAAAATATTAGATTTAATAGTCATATTTTAACTCTACCCTATTTAATAAGGTTTTATAATAAAAAAATTAATGTATAATCGAAAAAAAGGTATATCGATGTTTGACAGTAGTAATACTAATACATATTAAAGCGTGACATTTACTGTAGAGTCGTCCCTTAAATTCAACTATACACTATGCTAGATGCAGCCACTCTCCCATACATGTATCCCCGTATTATTGTCCCTCTAACTATTCTTCACTGAATACTTAACTCTAAATTGCTACAAGTCAGAAAAGTTTTAAGCAAACGTTTCATTGAAGTGTGTTATACGACGGTCTTACCCTCTAAAAATTTTAAATTTATATTTATATTAAAAAAATTGTGTTTTATATTGATTTGATTTCAAATCTTCTTGATATCATTTGTCCTGAATCCTTATTGGGCCATTAAAGACATTGTATAGCACCTAATCAGTGGTCTAACAAATGGCGCCACTAAAATGAACATCAGACGTAAACTTATTGGGCCAAGTAAAAGACATTGAGACGATTCAAGAGATTCATAAGGCAAGCCTACAATAACAATCGAGATTTGGTATACATTGGCAAAACAACCTTCAACGGGAGGGATAGAAATTCTTTGCTATTTTTTGTGTCTCTGTTTATGTCGCACATAAAAATGTAGGTTTAAAATTTAGAGTTTAGAGTTAAAGTTAGAGTTTATAGAATTAGAGATATGTTGTATTTTTAGGATTTAAACTTAGAATTTAATTTTTTAATGTTGAGATATAAAAATGAACATTAAAAAAGAGCAGAAAATTTTTGTTCTAATAGAATTATAGGAGGGTACCAATGGAGATCGTAACATTTTTCCTTTAGTGTGCCGAATAAAGTTGCAATGAGTTATAACCAAATTAATTGACTGGATCAAAATTTAACTCAATTAATTAACTGGTAATCAAAGTGTTCGGTCAGTGGAAGGTTAAATTTTTTTAAGTTATATTATTGACTAAACCTGTTCGAAATTAATTAATTAAATGAATGGTTCAAAATTTTAATATAGAGCTAATATATTTTGAAATTTAAGCTCAAATTCCATGAATGATTTAATTTTTAAAACTCAATATATATTTTAATTCTGAAATTAAACACAACTCGAAGGGGGAAATAAAGGCTAAAAAATAAAAATCTAACAAAATAAATCATTTTTCAGTTTATTACTACTTGAATTGCTATTTTCAATCAAAATTAAACAATATTAAAATTTTTTGGTTAATTAAAGACCGATCAAATTATCTAAACCTAATGAAGTTTAGATAATAATTTTCATAAAAAAATCGATAGCTACTAATTAAAATATCATCTGAACATACTGCAGTTCAGATAATGATTTTCATAAAAGGTCATAAATTTTATATATATATGGAAAATTCTGTCATGTTCGACGAGTATCGATGAGCACCACTAACGACGAGTACCGATAAATACTATTAATTCAATTTGTAAAGATTAAAAATCTAAAGGACTCACCGTATAATTATAAATTATTTAAAAATCAAAAAATTAATTAATTAAAATATATTATTTTATTCTTAATTTTCTTTTAAACATAGATCAAAATACCTATCTACCCCTAAATTATAAAACCTTAATTTTTATTTATTTAAAATTGTCGCTGCCGCTGCCCTGCGGCCACCGCTGCCCACCGATGACCCATTAAGAAGTGGGGGAAGTTTCCACCTTGTGTTGTGACAAAAATTTCACTGTGAAGAAAATTATTTTCTAGGTCTAACTATTAGATTCTCGTTTGCTTGTAAACACAGTGGCAGATTCTAGTATTGTTGATAATTCTAGATTTGTTAATGAACCCTAAGCACACTGTTTATGGTTAGTTTTTGTGATTATAGTAGTTTTCTCAATGTACACTCTTTTGGTTTCATATTTTCTATTATTATTAGTTATTTTATTGTGTTACTCAATAGCAAGTAGTTCTTCAACTTTGTTCTTGAAATTTCTGGTTTAAGTGTTTAATTTTCTTTTGATTCAATGGCTTTTTATCGTGTAACTTAGTTGTTTGGTATCGGTCTGAAGGCTCCAAATCTCTCTGCAAATCGAAGCCAATCCAGTTTATAATTATTCTTTGTATATCAATCTGATTTTCGAGGAGAGTAAAAGGATTTGATTAACGATGGGTCCATCTCTTTGCTGCTTCTGGGGTAAGGTTTCCGCCATTCATTGGTGTGCAGCGGCGACGGTAGAGCAGTGACGGTGGCGGTAATTTCAAATGAACAAAAATTAGGATTTTGTAATTGAGGTGTAGATATATATTTGATCTATGTTTAAAAGAAAATTAAAAATAAAATAATATTTTTTAATTAATTTATCTTTTGATTTTAAAATAATTTTTAATTATATAGTGAGATTTTTAAATTTTTAATTTTTATAAATTTAATTAATGTATTCATCGGTGTTCGTCGTTAATGGTTCTTATCGGTGCTCGTCGAGCATGACAGACTCATCCTATATATATATATATATGATATTATTATAGGCAAATCATGACTAATTAAGATTCATTAGCTACTAATTAAAATATCATCGAACATAACTATGAATCTAAAACTAATTTGTTCCCATTAAAAAAGTGCATATCCCACTCCCCAACCAATTTTAATAAAACAAAAATATTATAACATCAACATGATATCTCTTAAAATATGTAAAAAAATTAAAGTACAATACATAATTTATTCTTGAAACATAACATAATTAAAATCTTAAGGTAACCAATGGGGAGAAAAAGATGTTGGGATTAGACACCGAAGAACAATTTATTTATGTAAAAGCGAAAAAGAAACAAGTTATGTGCGAAGAAAAATGGAATGGGGGGCTCACTTCACATCACTCTTTGAAAATATTAAATGGGCAAATTGGCGTTTCCTACAAGGGAGTCTATATGCAAAGAACCCCCTTATCCCCATTCTCCTCCGCATATTCCCCTTCCCTATCCTCATCTGATGTATTGACGGTGGAGTTTATTATTCTGTAAGTAGAGTTAGAAATCGAAATATATTAGTAGAGTATTTGATTTTTGTTCGAGTATGGAACAACTTTAAAATTTGTGATCATTGTCTATTCCTATAAACGTTATGAATTAATTATTGGACTCGCTCTAGTAGATACATTGAGAAACCAAAATATATTATTTATTTAATGTTCTAAAACATATTATAATTTCAAACTCAACGGGTAATCTTAGTGAAAAGAAAAATAATGTTCATCTTAAGATATTTAAGTTCGAACAATTTTATCTATAAGATATATACGCTTTATCAAATGACCAAAATTATTAAAAAAATACTCAATAATTTCTTAATTTTAATTATAAAATTGAAGAAGAAAACTCCACTTCTATCGAACATGGATATTCACAAATTATTAGGTTGACTTCCAATCCGCAAAATCACCCCTTAATTGTGTGCCACATAGGTATCTTCACGTGAAGTTTGCCACATCATCAAAACCTGCCACTATTAATTTTAAATTAATAAATCTACTAAAAATGAAAAAAAAAAGAGAAATAAATTTTCGTTACCTAAAAAACACTTGGCAAAGAATGCTCCACTCCTGAAAAAGGAGGCCACAAATCCATTCTTGCCCGTACATTTCATAGGTTTATCCCATAGTCCCATTATTAATAGGATAATGCAAAATATAGAATTGACCATTTCCATTATTTCAATTATACTAGGATAATTTTTGGTTTATATCATGCATTAGCTGCACCATATGGGCGATGTCAGATGAAACTGCAAATTATTAAAAATAAAATTAACATATTTTAAAATTAATTAATATTTAAAAATTTGAGGATAGAATTTAAATATTTATAAATTAATTTAGAACGAGTGTTATAACTTAAAGATAAAAATTAAAATATTTAAAATTTTAATAAATGATTTAAAAGGAGTGTTATAGTTAGAAGATGAAAGGATAATGTTGTTAGGTTTTCTTTCTTTCTTTCTTTTGAATAAAAAGATATTATGTCCAAAATTGCTAATAAAGGAGGAGGAGATGGATATCATAAGGTGATGAAAAGGCATGGATAAACGTTAAAGGTTGGTCCCATCCCGTTATGCCACATCATCAAAATTATGGGATTTCGAGAATCAGTCAGGTGCGGTTCACGTGGCTCCTGGCCACAACCATGGTTTCAATTCGTCCACGTAGGACAGATTTGCAGAATCTGCCATATCATCAACCCAGTCTTCAATGTTCCAGGTTTTAGAAAAATATATATTTCACCCACCACGGTCTTCCACGTGGCACCCAACCAACATCCAATTAACATGTCCTCCTCCTCTGTACACATCACCCCTGTCAAGATCACATTTATAGTATATCACAAATTATTCGAAATTTCAATTGAATCATTTTTAAAAAATAATTAATATTATTATTATTAACATTTTTAAATAGAATAACTAAAATATTATTATATAATAAACTAAGGGTTAAACTTGAGATTGAAAATTTTGTAATTTTTTATACAGATTCTTTATCATTATATTTTTATAATCATTTGTTGAGTTAATTTTATAAAAAAAATTAATATGAAATATTTTTATTTATTTATATCGTGATGGTGACATACTTGTTACAATTTTTTGTCATAATTATCGATCATATTCCTATAAACATTACGGCTATTTATTTTTATAATAATTTACGGTTATAATTAATTAATTATTATTATACACGAAACTGATACTTAAATCTGGAAATATTAATGAAAAGTAAATAATATTTGTCTTAGGATATCAGGATTTAATCGTTTTATTTGTAAAATATGTATACCTTATTAAAAATATCTTTAAACAGATACTACCGTATAATCAACTTTAAACTATTAAAAAAAATATAGTTTTTTTATTTGGAGATTTAACTTAGATTTCGAAATAATTAGTAAAGGAATATCTTAAATTACAAAACTATCCTTTGCGCGTTTTAAATAGTAAAAAGGTCGAGGGGCGGGGCTGGTTTGGGCTCAATACTTCGATTTCATTTTTTCTAGCAGATAAAGTTTTCCCAGGAAAGAAAAGAAAATGAGGAAGTGTGAACTATGCGGAGGGTTAGCTCGAATGCACTGCGAATCGGACCAAGCGAACCTATGTTGGGACTGCGACGTCAAGGTTCACGGAGCCAACTTCCTTGTGGCTAAGCACACACGAACCCTCCTCTGCCACGTCTGTCAAAACCCAACTCCTTGGCTCGCCTCCGGTCAACACCTCAGCCCCGCTGTCTCCGTTTGCGAGTCTTGCGTCGCTAACAACGATAATACTTGCGAAGTGACGGCGGAGTCGGAAGAGTCATCGGAGGCTGACTATGACGAAGAAGAAGAGGAGGATTACGACGACGACGAAGAAGAAGAAGTAGAAGAAGAAGATGCAGAGAATCAGGTGGTTCCATGGTCAAGGGATTCTTCTTCTTTCTCGATGACGAAGCCAATGGCTAGCTCAGATTCTTCGACTAGTACTGAAGGCGGTGACGGTGACGGTGACGGCGACGGTTTTAGGTTGAAGAGGAGGAAGAGAAATCTTAGTTTTTGCTCTGAGGTATGTTTTTGTTTCCTATGCTCTGGTTATATTAATCTTTAAAAGTGTGATAAATTTGCTTTTCAAGATTGAGCTTTGAATCTGAAAACGTTTAATTTAGAATTTGGGTATTCCAGTTAATGAGTTAAGATTCAAATTTTCTTTTTGTTTGAATGTTTTTGACATGCATTTTCTGAGAAACCAAACAAGGTGTTTTTTTTTAAACATGGTGAAATAGTTTCTTCTTCTTTTTTGATACGAATGCAGGATGAGATTGGGTGCTCCTCATCTCACGTAGGCTTGGGAGGAACATCCAATGGAGAAGCATCATCGATATCGCGATTAGCTGAAGCTAATCGCTCAGTTAGGAATCAAGATCACGGCGGAACAGAGTCAAGATCAACGGCTATCATCCGCTCTTTGAAAAGACTTCAAAAGCACATGATCGTCGATGATGGAGACGCGTCAGCTACGATCATTGGGATCTGCAGGATGAGCAGAGATCAAAGCCGTTAGATTTTACCTCATCTAATTATCTTATTATATCCTAATCTACACAATACAATTCTTCTTCTTTTGGAAATGTTTCAATATTCTTGACATAAAAATCCTTCTTTTGGTACATTTATGACTTTATTTTTAACTTTTGGAATGGTTGGAATTCCCTTTTCATGGTTATATTTTTTGTATTGTAATTATTTTAATATTAACTTGTGTCTATTGTCACGATTGAGAAGAGACGGGGTCATTAATCTCACATTGAAATGGAAAAGAGAGGTCTTGTGATATAAATACGGTGGCGCTGCACATCCTATCAGACATGTCTTTTGAGAAGAGGGTAATGGCCCCGTGATAAGTGGTATCAGAGCGACCCTTTGACTGCCCGATTTCACGCCGAGCGCCCATGAGTGAGGTAGGCAGGGTGGATAACTGTAACAAGGTGACCCATCACGAGAGCGGAAGCTCGTGACAAGGGCGTCACGAGATTGAGTGGGGGAGAAGTCACGCCTGAGAAGAGACGGAGTCATTAATTCTACATCGGAAAGGAAAAGAAAGTCCTGAAATATAAATACGGTGGCGTTGCACATCTTATCAGATATCTTTTTTGGGAAGAGGGTAATGGCCCCGTAACACCATACACATATAATAAAATGATATGTGAAAATATATAATTAATCATTTATTTTATAAAAAGTTAGTTAATTCTAGCGAACATTAATAGTTGGTTTTTTGGAATAAGACAAAAAAATTTAGACAATTGATTATGAGAAAATATAGTTAAAAAAATTATTCCGCCATAAACTCGAATATTAATTGTTATAAAAATGCTCAATTGTAATGTATATCTCCATGATGGACCTGTGGGTACGAATTGGCAATTCTATGACTTTTCTGTCAAAATGATGGACTAGATGCTTTGTTTCCACCACATGTTTCTTTACAAAAATAAGTTGGCAAAATGACCATCACTATCATAGTTGCAATTTCTTCACTACTTTGAATGAAGATTTAACTTTGACATCCAATATTTTTTAATTATTGTTTTTTTTGAACAATTTAACTAACCATTGTTCTTTTTAATCATTGTTCTTTAATGAATTAATTACAAGTTGCGAATACAATATCTTACATTTAAATATTATTATAAGAATATTGATAAAAAGTAACAGAGAATCATATAGAAGGTTCAATATAAACTATTAATGCAACATTGTTATTGTATATTTATCCATAAGTACAAGTTATTTGGGTCGCGATGAGGTATTAAATATCTTAAGTAATATTAAAGGTTTAAAATTTAATATTGTAAATTAAATTACAAAATTTGTATTATACTAAATATTTGTTGCAGTTGATTTGAATTAATCAGATAATAAATTAAATATGAATTTTTTATATAAAAAAATCTAAGGTTGAAACACTAAAAACGCTGAATTCTTAATAGTAATCTTTTGATCAGAGATTCACTCCTCTTCCGTATCTCTTGTTTAATAGCGGATGTAATAAAAATGTTAAAATATCATTATCTTACCTAAAATTGTAATGATCACAAAATATGAACTAGGTACTTATTAAGCGAGTCGATTGCGAGTTGGCTCGTGCTCGCTAAAAATTATGTTGCTCGACTCGTTGCTCGATAAACTTTTGCTCAACTCGTGCTCATTAAAAAAATTCGTTGCTCGACTCAACTCGTTGCTTGTTAAGCTCGTCAGAATGTTTACCTTGTTTTTTTAAATATAGGTAAAATTTAGTGATACTATTCGAGCTTAATATAAACATAAAAATTTAAAAAAAATGTGAAATTTGAGGAGATAAATAAATGAACTTGTCATGACTGAGTTAGGGATGAAGTCAATATTCGGGTGTGAGACTCTTTTTAGTTTCTCAACAATTTTCGATGAACAAAAACAAAAGAGAATGCCTTAAGAATCTCGGGATTTTTAACTTTCAATCTTATTTTTTTATATATAAAAAGTAGAAACCGAAATTTTTTCTTATTTTCTACTTTTATATAAAATAATAATAAAAGAAAAAGTAAAGAATCATTATTATAATTTAATTTCTTAAAAATAAATTAACTTTTTAAATCTCGGAAATAAAAAACGTCTTGAAAATTGAAAACTAAAACTTTATGGGTAAATTACCTAGAAAGTCACTGAATTTTTATAAAATTTTCAACTATTATTTAAATTTCTTAGAACATAATTTTTTAAGGTAGCCATCAAAAAATCATAAAAAATTTATACAAAAAAATAACGAGCTGCTTACGAACTTATCATGTCGAGTTGGGCCTTGCTCAACTTGACTCGCTAAGATCTTGAGTCGAGCTAAACTTCGAGTCGAGTCAATTTGAGTCGAGCGTTAACCAAATTTTGGCCGAGTCGAGCTCGAGTTGTTTGGGAGCTGCTCAACTCAATAAACACCCATAATATGAACTATATAAGATGGATTATTAAAATAATATAAATTTGGGTTTTTTAAAATAACATTTTATAAAATTGTTTTAAAATTAAACAATTTGGGTTTTCTTTATTGTGTATGTATTTGTGAAATTAAAAAAAATAATTATAGGTAAAGTAAGGTGGCTAACCTACTAATAAAATACAAAAATATAGAAAAGAAAAAAATAAAACATGATGTGAAATTTGAATAGAATAAGCTTTGGTTGTGAAACTTGTGGCTAATTATGTTTATAGCAATTAAAATATACTATGTATGGTGCCTAGAAAACGAAACTCCAATCAAAGCCACCATAAATAGACAGATAAAGTGTAAATGTGTAATAATTAAGCGATAATTAAAAAGAAATCAACTTGCAAAACTCCACGTGGATTAACTTGAATGATTAGATGTATCAAATTTTTTGGACAGTAGTTTGAATTTCAGAATTCAATTTTCGTAATTTACGGTGTTTGATTCATGTAGTTTCACGTGGTCAAATAAATTTGAATTATAATTAACTTTTTTTTTCTTTACATTCTTTTGCAATTTGTTTTATCATATTTTTCCGTAAAACAAACTATATTCTTTTCAACTCTAAACCCTAAATGCTAAACACTAATCTAAACTCTAAACCTTAAGCGTCAAATATTAACATAAACCCTAAATGCTAAACCTTAAACCTTAAACTCTAAATGATACCATAAACCCTAAATGCGACCATAAATCCTAAACCATAACCACTAACCTAAACCCTAAAAACTAAATACTAACCCCTAAACCCTAACCTAAACCATAAACCTTAACCCCTAAATGATGCCCTAAAATTTGAACCATGAACCCTAAACACTAATTTAAACCATAAAACCCTAAACCCTAACCTAAACCATAAACCCTAAACCCCTAATGTTAGACCCTAAACACTAACAAAACCTTAAACCATAAACACTAACCTCTAAACCCTAAATTCTAAAGCATAAACCCTAAAAATAACATAAACCCTAAATCTTAAACACTAAACATTAAATGATAAACCCTAAATGTTAAACCCCAAACCCTAAATCATACCATAAATACTAAATCCTACCATAAATCCTAAACCCTAAACACTAAATGCTACCATAAACCATAAGCACTAACCTCTAAACTCTAAATATTAAACCCTAAACCCTAATGCTAACCTAAACACTAAACCATAAACCCTAAATGTTATCCTAAATCCTAAACCCTAAACACTAACCTAGACCATAAACCATGTTTTGGTTGGAACTTGTTTTTAGCATTATCGATGCTTGTTTGTGGATTGTTCATGAAATTATCAAGAAACTCTACCAAACAGCGAAAAATGAATTACACAACATCATCCAAATACTAGAAAATACTTTATGTATTTCGTTTTCTAAAAAAATGTAGTTTGTTTTGTAGAATTCATTTTTCGGAAACAGATTTCAGTGAAACAAATGGACCCTTATATCCATTTGAAGATATAAAAGTCTTTTTTTTCTATTTTTCTAAACAAGATCTTTTGATGTTTTATTATTAATCTTTGATTATGTCTGAAATAATTATTTTTTAGAAAAAATATTTTGATACATATGATGCATAAACGTTAATTTGCTATAGTTTATTAATTAAGATTTAAAGTTTTATTTAGAGTTTAAAATTTAATGTTTAAGTTTAAAATTTAGAGTTTAAATTTCACACGAACCGTGTTTGTGCATGCCAAAAGTAACACTAAAAACACCATGCTTTCATTGCATAGTAGCTTATCAAGAGCTATGGGGAGATCAACCTTATCTCTGATATGGGACTTTAAAAGGCTTTTGAATCCTTGAATTGGGGATTTCAAGCTTCTTATCCTTGAGGCTTTTGGGTCCATTGGGTCTTCTGCGACTCCAATGTCCCCGGGCTCTGTAGGATGTGGGGAGTGGGCTCCAGTTAGCTCCGTAGCGTACGGAGATGGGGGACACCCGGAGGATCACGATGGCATTGTCTGCTCAAATGTAGTCCCGGACGGTCCAATGGAAAGCAAAAATAGACTCCTCTGATAGGTCGATGACAACGTCAATTTTGTGACGGATGCCTGTGGTGGGAGTGGCGATGGTGAGGGGATGATGGGGTGGTTGATTTTGATCGTTGAGGGTTGAAATGAAGGCGATCACTGTTATCCGAAAGATTTATTCTTTCTTCTCTTTGGGTATCAGTTTAATGAGAGATCTAGAGGATGCTTATGATGTTATCAAGTGATTAAGCATATTCATATGCTTTTATTTTTAGTGGATTTAAACCCGACATTTATATTAGGTAACAATGAGCGGCTGCTAATACATTTTTTTTTGGATAAACTGCTAATACATTTATATATTAAATAGTAGCGGTGATTTGTTAAACTACTATTAATGTTCAAATCAATTGCATTTTAAAGGTTTTAATTCTTTTTATAATAAATCAACTGCCACTAATAATCTTTTGATATTTAGGTTTGTTCAGAATCATCCGATTACACGGTTGGTCAAAATCCCTAAACACAAATTTATTTTTTTACATGTCAATTGGTCCTTCAGATTCTTTAGCCATAAATTTTTTTAATAAATCACATGTAGCTTTTTGTTCAAATTAATCAAAATGAACCATACGTGGTTTTCTGTTCAAATCAACCAGGATGAATCACACACAACAACATGACATACGAGGCAAGTCACGATAAGCTAGACACTCTTAAAAGATCTTTTTGGTTGTTGGAGGTTCCAACCAATTACGTACTTCGACAATATTGAATTTGAATAGGTAAGAAAAAATATATATTAAAGTTATTTTTATTTAAATAACTATAAAAGCAATTAATATCTCATTCAAAACAAGAAGGGTTCATTGAGGATTTGGAACATTTTTCATATTGAGATTTTGGGCAAGCAGCAAGATTTTTGGTATCGTAATTTTAGGTGCAATTTTAGGCCAGCATCAATTTTGTAACAATGGAATAGGTGGTCAAATCAATCAAATTATTGGATCTCAGATCAATCGGTTAAATTATTAGTTTAATTTGATAAAAATATAAAAAAATCATATTTTATATTTAATTTGTTAAATTTTAAAAGAAAATAAACGGATATCTTGATTCTTGAGGAATAGGTGTTTTGGCCAAACATATCAATCTAATTTCAATAAAATAAACACATTAACCAATCTTGTGGACGTGCCGGAGTGGTTATCGGGCATGACTAGAAATCATGTGGGCTCTGCCCGCGCAGGTTCGAATCCTGCCGTCCACGTTTAAGAATTTATTTTTTTCTTTTTAATTAGCCAAATGGAAAAGCTCGGGAATTAAGAGACATCACTGTTCAGCAAACAATAAATATGTATCAACTCATTTTCGATTTCATAACAGTTTCTTTACAAACATTTTACATTTAGACTGAGTTTTGGTCCACTTTGTCAAGTATTTAACATGGTTTTTAGAGTTCGAAATTTGAATTAAGATTATTTGTGCGTCCAAGTTTATATTGAAATTTTCACCAGCACCCATCACTTACAGCAGCAGCCAGTTTCTGATGATCTCCAGAACCGTTATATATATTAATATATTATATATGTATATGTATGTCATTGTGTTTTGCTTCAATTTTCCTGGAAAGTGATAGCCTATATATGCTTTGGTTTGGTTACACGTTTTTCAAAAGCAAACCCTAAAAAGGTTTACTTAATTACCTCACTCCCATTAACAGAAAGCTAGAGATACCCTCCTTGTGTCTCCCCACTTTATAAAAATAAAATTCTAAAAGAAACACAGATACAGTTGCTAGGGTTTTGTGCCCATTCTTTCCATCCTATATATACATAATTAAAGATTAAGGAAAACCCGAACCCGTAATCGAATCTCAGAGACAACATTGTTTGTTTGGAGCGAGCATAATCATAGATGCAAAGAAAAAATGGAGCCAACATGATGAAATACAAGATTCTCACAACTCAAGAATTTGAATGGCAGCCAACACAATACCAGTCTCTACAGTCTACAACTCTACATATCTTCTTCTATATTTGGCAATGGCAGCCAGTTTTTTTACATATAGTTTCCAGGCCAAGCTTACAAATCTTTTGAAGCTGACATGGATTGCAGGAAGCAGAAGGATAAATTTGCAGTAATTTAGTATATTAGATATAATTAAGTCTTTAACAGAATAAAAGATAAGCTTTTCCAAAAGATTTAATCAGAATTTGGTTTTTTGTTACACGTACAGCGCCAAATCCATGTAACAGTAAAACCCAAACAAAAGTCTAAAGGAAAAACAGTTTCTCTGTATATATGCTTCTAGTATGAAAGCTTGAGTGACAAATCAACACAATTAGAAGCATTAGCATGAAAAGCTTCAGCACCAAGTGAAAAAGAACCTTGTTCAGGCAATTCCCATTCCTTGGAAGCTGTGTTTCTGCCATTTTTCCCTGGGAAAAATTCATACTCCATCACATAACTTCCAGTGCCAACTGAGTTTCCCTTCTTGTGAATAGCCAACACATCCACAGTCTGCCAAAACAAAGACCCAGAAAAAATGTTACATCAAAAGAGTCCAGAAAAAGATACTTATGTGTTTTGATTTGAATGAAACATGATTTCATTTACCTCATTGATGTTCTTCATTTGGCCTCCTGTTGTTGCTGCATAGGCATAAGCACTCATTGCAGCTCTTGCACTGAATCCATTCATCCCTTCATTGGTGTAGTTCTGATTGTTTTCCAGGTTCCATCCATGGAAATCACCTTCTTTTCTGGGGAAAATTTGTCCAAATTGGTTCAATACCCCATTGCAACGCTTCTTCTGCAACATGTAGAAAAGTGATCCAGTGAGAATAGCAATAAAAGATGGCCTAGAAAAGTCTCCTTTTTTTTCCTCTCATGTTTTCCCAGGAATCAAACAGAAGAAAACACAGACTACAAACAAAACAAAACTCAAAGCTCAGGAAACTTTGCAAATTAAGAAAAAGTAGACCTTGAAGCAAGAAGAATCACAAGAATCAGGCTTGTAATGCTGAAACTTTGGCATTGAAGAGAGCTCCTTAGAAGCCTCCACAACACCAACCTGCAAATTACCAGGATTTCCCACCAAAACCTGACCATTAAACCCACCAAACTCTCCATTTCCAACAAATCCTTGCATCATCAAACCATCTGTTTCCCCACCCCAATCCCACAACCCTCCATTTCCACCATTGATCACCATAGGAACACCATAGTTCGCTACACCGTGAAGCACGGGGATATTACCACCACCACCAGCTCCTCCTCCTATAGTTCCACAAGGGAAGTGGGTTATGGTAGTTGGGGTTCTCGATTCACTCATTTTCCTTAAATGTTCGAGTTGAGCAACTCCCATGCCTCTTTGTGGCTGTTTCTTTGGGTGGGGAGCTTTCCCATTAGGTTTCCTCCCTTTGTTGCTGCTCTTCACAAACTCCATAGCTGGTTTAGCTTCGTCTTCCATGGGTTTTGTTGTTGGGATATCAGTCTGAGAAGTCGACAGTGTAAGTGAAGTGGCCATTAAAATAAAGGGTTTGATGTTTTTTTTTTGGCTCCTTAAATAAAAGAGAGGAGAAAGAGACAAAGATAGACAAATGTTAGAGTTTTTTTTTTCTGGGTTTGGCTTTTGCTTGATGATCTAAAAGGAAAAAGGGTTGTTTTTATAGACAGATGGTTCCTAAAGATTTGGATTTTGTTTGTACATCAATTTAAAGCAAATTAAAAACAAAGTTCTGAGAAAACTATTAAAATAATTAGCTTAATGATATTTCATAACTTTGAACTCTGCCACCAAAATGTAAAGCTTGATCCTAATGTATTCTTATTTCTCAAGTAAACAATTAGATTCTTTTTAGCAACAGATTCATATTTAAATTTGGATTATTAGCGGAAATTTTTATTTCTATAAGCGCCTTAATTTTTAGGGTTTAATGTTTTAGTTTAGGGTTTAGAGTTTATGGGTTAAAATTTAAGGTTTATGGTTAGAATTTAAGATTTAAGGCAAAAATTTAGAGTTTAGGGCTAGAGTTTATGTTTTATGATAATATGGTTAGGGATTTAGGTTTTAACCCATGAACCCTAATTTTTAACCTTAAACCTTAAATTCTATCAACAACCCTTAAATTCAAAACTACTATACTTAAACCCTTGAACCCTAAACCCTAAACCTAAAACTAAGGCGCATGTGTGAACAAAAGTTTCCACAAGTGCTTGTGCATTGAATAATTACCCAATTAAATTAAGAATAGGCTATACTAGATACCACTAAACTTTAAGTTTAGTATAGATTATACCACTGAACTAAAAATTGATATTATTTTAGCGCTAAGCTCTATCTTAGGCTTCAAATATACTATTGAACCATTAAAATCGACGATATGAATGGATCTTATAGGTCGACTTGCGATCACGTGAAGGAAATTTAACAGTCCAATAGTATAATTGAAGCATAGACTAAAGTTTAGTGTTAAAACAATATCAATTTTTATTTTAATGATATAATCGATACTAAACATAAACTTAAGAGTTATCCGCGGTAATTTACCTTAAATTAATCAAAACTTTACAAGCAAATTAAAAAAAAGCCAATTTTCGGTATAAAAAAGGTATAAAGCCAAAAAATGCTCCTGACGTTTGATTGAATAGTCATTTTGGTCCATATTTTTTGGAGCAATTCAACCCTCAACGTTTTATTTTGGTTAAAATGACCCTTCTACGGATAAAAATTGTCTGTCAACTGGCAGTAAAAAACTTGAAATAACAGGACAAACCTATATGACAATGTAGGTTGACATGACAATATCATATAGACAAATGTGTTGACTTAAAAAACGTAACATCAATTAAAAAATAATTTTATAAAATATAAAATATTTTTTTTGCTGACTTATCATTCTATCAAGTCATTTTAAATTGTTTACCGTTAGTTTTTTTAACAATTTTCATTCGCAGATAGGTCATTTTGATCCAAAACAAAACGTTGAGTGTTAAATTACTCAAAAAAAATAGAGAACAAAATGATTATTCAATCAAATATTAGGATATTTTTTTAGACTTTATACCTAAATAAAACTAACGAATGACGGAGACTAAAAATAACACCGGAAAAAGCCATAAAAAGATGAAAAAATAAATAAAAAAGTTGGAAGTATCTAAAGGTCTTAGTATTTATAATACAAATGATTAAAAATTAAAACAATTTCATCATGTTAGTAAATTTCTTTATTTCTCCCGTACATATATGATGATAAAATAAAATAAAAAAGGACAAAAAGAATTCTTTCCTGGAATCAGTAAAACCCAGCATGAGAAATACAAATTCCAGCCGAGAAACAGCAATCCCTATGCAGAAAATCCAGAAGCAGTTCATCAAAACGCGCGTGTAACGCAAAGATTGTCCCGTAATGGGGACAGTGTAACACATGCGCGACAGAGGGGGAGAAGTTGGAGTTACGGTAGAATAGTACCTAGAGACACTATCCGATACAGAGGGCACTGATTATACCTATGTTGTAGGGTTGAATGATGGCTTCAGCTTATTTTAGAAAGACGGATAATTTTACGGTAAATATGGTATAGCATAATGTATTATTATTTATATATATCGTAATATATTATTAATTGTTTTAATTAGTTTAAAATTTTAATAATTAAAAGTGTTATTATCTCTTTTTAAAATGTTTAAGATATGCAAATAAGGATAGGGTGTTGGATCATGTAACACCCCCAATATTTGCATGCTAAAATGAACGAATGAATGAAATGGTGTGAAAGTATTATTATTCTCCTTTAGAAAGGTTCAACATATGTAAACGAGGATAGGGTGTTGGATCATGTAACAACCCAATATTTACATGCTAGAATGAATGAATTGGTGAAAAAAATAATAAAGATATGAGATGAAAAACGATAACTAGAGGGTTTTGAACTCAATAACCTTAGATTGAGAACTTAAGCCTTAACCATCTAAGCTAAGGTTGATACTTAAATAAGTCACACACCCGCTTTCTAATAAAATATGAATGTTTGGTCCGAATCTGTAATAAATAAAATTCTGAAACTTACCTACCGAAACAATGAGAGCATTATTTTGAATCTTAATGGAATGATCTTGGCTTTTATCCTTTTTTCCAGACTTTTCATCTCCTTACGCCGATCATCCCCCAATCTTCTTCACCGCCGATCTGTGGCATGCACCGCCACCACCGTTGGCATCCTCGTCTCGCTCTGATCAAAGCTTCGGTGACCATTCGCAGACATGTGCCGCCGTTCGCCGTGAAAGTTGGCTTAAAGGGTCAAATTTGTTCCTGTAGTAATTCGAAATCAACAATATTGCCCCTACTTTTTTTTTCTCCGCAATTTTACCCTCAAGGTCAATCAATTGCAATAATGTTGCCATTTGATCGACGTTGACCGTTAAAGTGCTGACGTGGCAGTTAATGGTGAAGTCATTTATGCAATTTTTCCCTCGAAGTCATTCAATTGCAGCAATTTTGCCA
Organism: Hibiscus mutabilis; assembly: GCA_019671005.1. Taxonomy (NCBI): domain Eukaryota; kingdom Viridiplantae; phylum Streptophyta; class Magnoliopsida; order Malvales; family Malvaceae; genus Hibiscus; species Hibiscus mutabilis. Next base: position 15,892,545 of record CM033721.1, on the reverse strand, counting down.
TCGGTTTATTTAGTTTTTGAATAAAATTGGATAGATAATTTAGTTGTTCGAGTTAAACTTGTATAAACAAAATATATGAAAAGTCAATTAACAAATTGGTGTAAATATCCTTTGGGTCCCTAGTAATTTTAAAAATAAGCAAAGTGAGAACTCTCACCAAAATCAAAATATTTTTCATTTTTAAAAAAAAAACATAAACTTAATATAAATAAATAAAATATTCAAAAAATTCTTGAAAACAAAAACTAATATAAAATTAAAATATATTAGGAATCATAAAATGATAAAAATATAAATACAAAAACTTAAAAGTATTTATAAAGTATTAAAAAATGAACAATTGATGATAAAACATAAATATAAAAAAATAAAATTTTAAAATATTTTTAAAAAAACCATTGAAAAAATCTTCGATTGTTTCTGGTTATGCTAAGCCAACTAATGTTCCTTGAACATATTTTTAATTCCTTGAACATATTTTTAATGGAATCATCCTTCCGTTAGAGTAGTAATAAAACTTATCAAATATCAATGAACATCAGTTTGATGTAGAAAAGAGAAATAAAATTTGGTGAAATTGTTCAATTTTTTAATGCTTTACAAATACTTTTTAATTTTTATATTTATATTTTATCATTTTATAATTTCTAATACATTTTAATTTTTATATAGATTTTATTTTCAATAATTTTTTGAATATCTTATTTATTTTTATTAAGTTTATGGATTTTTTTAAAAAAATTGAAGAATATTTTGTTTTTATGAGAGTTCTCACTTTGCTTATTTCTAAAATTACTAGAGACCCGATAGATATTTACACAAATTTGTTAATCGATTTTTTATATATTATGTTCGTAAAAGTTCAACTGGAAAAACTAAATAAACCGAGGGCAAAATTACTGCAATTGAATGACTTCGAGGGTAAAATTGCATGAATGACTTCATCGTTAACTGCCACGTTAGCACTTTAACAGTCAACGTCGGTCAAAGGGCAACATTGCTGTAATTGACTGACTTTGAGGGCAAAATTACGAGGGAAAATAGGGGCAACATTGCTAATTTCAAATTACTACAAAGGAAAATTTGAAACTCACCTACCGAATCAAAGAGAGCATCATTTTGAATCTGAAAAGAATCAGATATGGGTTTTTATCCTTTTCCCAAACTTTTCATCTCCTTACGCCGGCCATCCCCGATCTTCTTCACCGCTGATTCGTGGTACGTATCGCCACCACCGTTGGCATCCTCACCTCGCTCAGATCAAAGTCTCGGTGACCACTCGCAGAGATGTGACGTCGTTCATTGTGAAAGTCGGCTTAAAGGTTCGACGTGAAACCCAAAAGTCGTGCCACCTATCTTCGTTGATTTCGGCCACCCTCACCGTCTGTTCATGGCGCAACCGTCACCATCATCTTCTCCATACTGAGGCGAGCATAACCTAGTCAGCCGATCGTCTGTCTAATGGCATTTTGAAGGTCTTTAGAGTTTGAGGAAAAAACCTCGGTTTTGTTCCTTTTTGGCCGTCCTACGCCATTCCAAGGTCGTGGTAAGCTTCAATAGCTATTGGAATAGAAATAGCTCGTCGTTTTATGCATTTTCGGTGTTTTCAGCTAATGTAGGTCGTGTGGCTTACACATGCCGCCCAGTGGCTACTTTCGGCCACCATAGAGATAAACATTAGGTGAACCAATCAGCCTCCCAAACTGAGCTAACTCGATCATGAACCGGTCATCCTAAACAGTTCATCACGAACTAGGTCTCATTAATTAACCCTAGAGTAGGTTGGCTTGTTAAGGCCCAATGTCCTTTAGCTCGTCTGCCCGTTGACCGAGTCAACACGTCCGAGTCAACTTAGTGAGTCAACCCGTCTGAGTCAACTCTCCCGAGTCAACCCAGTTGATTGCGGACCTCAGCGTTGACTTTGACTAAAAAGTTAATTTCCAAAAACCCTCTAGTTTATGTTTTTTGGCGTCCTATACCAGTTTTTGAAGTTCGATTCTTGAAATTATAACCCAAAAGCCTCCAAATCTAATTTTGGACTCAAACATGCTTATGTGCTTCATTATTTTGTTTAAAGGCAATGTGATTAAGGACTGATTTTGGATTGTGGTTAAATGAAAGTATTCACATATCTTAGATTCTAAGATCTGGAGGGACGTCAAATTCGGATTTGGTTGAAGATAATTTTAAGAGCTCAAATGGTGTAGCTCGGAATCAAGGGAATACTTTACTACCTCTTACATGCTTTATAGAACTTGTTGGTATTGGTTAATGCGTGATTGAATTTGATTAAAGTCTGAATATCTTAAAGACATACTAATTACGGTAGAAAGATGATAAATGGGTTAAGACCGAAATGACTCGAATAAGAAAATTGATAATCAATAGGAAATTCTAAACCTAGTGAAAATTTTGATAAAGCAATTAACCTCGAAACCTTCAGTTCAAATTTATGCATGAAATACTTGGATGAAACGAAGAAAATACCCTTGAGGTGTGAAAAGGACCTGCATACCCTTGGAAGTGGAAATGACTTGGGAAATCTTATATGACCTGGTAGAATCCCTGGTTCAACCCGTTACATTTCCGATCTATTTGAAAAATTCTGAAATCATGTTTCTAACCTGTGAGATTGTGAATGCCTAGATTTCTACAATTTCTGAATAAACGCCTAGAAAACCTTTTTCTTGGAAATACTTTAAATAAATACAAGAAGATCAATTTTTGAAAGTACTCTTTATGACTGGATTGTTTGAAATGACTAAAGTATCCTTAGTTTCCAAAATGTTTGAAAAATACCGATGAGCATCGAAACGACCGTAACACCCCCAGGCTTCGAAATATCTATAATCTTCAGTGACTTGGAATAAGTGGAACTTTTCCAATATTGAAAGTACTGATACAACTTAAATGACTGTAATGCCCCTATGTGATATAAAGCATGACTTATATATGACAAACATTCTTGATATTGTTACAGTACGTGGAAAACACCGCACAAATACATGTTCATTTTCTCGTAACACGTTCGGTGTTTGATTGGCGAAGGCGATCTATTTTGTTATAGATTGTAGTCAGTTATAAGAAATGAGTGCTTAAGGTGTACATATCCGTTTGAAGGATAAACACTGAAATGGCGAGTTCTGATTAGTTTAAAGGGGCATGGAAATCTTATAAAATATTAAAATTCCTGAATTCTACAAATCACCATTTATACCTTGTTGGTTTAAATTACCAAATTGCCCATGAAGGTTAGAATGACCATAATGCCCTTGTAGGCTTAAATGATTGGGTCGCTCATGATATATCTGGATTCTCATTGATCTTGATGTATCAATTTCTGAATGTATGGTTTGAATAATTAGTATCGAACCCTCTTTTTATAGGGATCTCATTTTGAAATCAGTCCAAATTGTCAGATGTTCAAGGTTTTCTTTATGATAATTATCAAGTGTCTTCGAGGAATAAATTAGACCATATAGTGTGTTTCATGTGTCCATGATTATTTTCTCCGTTTTAAACCAAGACTATCTACTTTGAATTAAAAGTATGACACTGTTATTCGAAATAAAAGTAATCTCTGGCTTATGTCTTCTGATACAGAAATATATATGATATCTATCTTTTTGATACAAAAACAAATCTGACATATGTCTTCTGATATAAAAATATATATGATATATGTTTTCTGATATTATTGTTTACTGGATAAAAACTAATTTTATCTAGGGTATATTATTTAGGATATGATTGAAGATCTGTAGGCTCAGCGCTGGTAAGCCCTTCTGGACTTAAGATATCCCATACGCTCAACGGGCCTATGAGTGTCTTTCTGTAAGCTCTTACGCCCAATGGGCCTAGGGTAAGTCTTTTTGGATACATTTTTTTGGATATTGCATATCGGTGTACAGTTTGAGGGTAGTTAGGTAATTAAAATAAAACTTTCTGGCCCCTTTTTATAAGTTTACCCTACTGAATTAGTTTACCAAAGTATGAAACTTTCAGCATGCTTCTAATCAGCGTTTAATGAAACACGCATGACTCCTTAGTTAAACTTTCGTAACCTATCTCTCTCTTCTGATTATCCGGGCTATAGGTATCTTGTCTGATACTCTGTTGATCTAACCAAGAATAACTGTTACCTTCAAGCATATAATAATATGAAAATTTCTGTATCATATCTGAAACCTGTTGATGTCAAGCTCATCATGTTAGTCTTATGTTTAGTCATTTACTCGCTTGTGCCTTTAGCATCTTGTGGTAGTTCTGTATTACTAAGCTTTTCCAAGCTGACGTTGTTTTTACCATCGTAGGTTAGAAGAAATCTATCATGGTTTTGTAACCGATATCAGTGTTTACAGTTCTCTCGACCTTGCTTTTGGAGTATGGTATTAGTAAAGTTAGTGGGCTTGTATGTCGTGTCTTATTTTATGTCAGAGTCTGTAATATACCGTTTTGAATTTCTATTTTATGATATTCTGAAATGATGTTCTGACAAAGATTTTATTTTACACTTTTAAATGTATCAGAAAGAAAAGAATTTTATTTGGGGTTTTACTGTGGGTCGCTCTTGTGACCCTAATGTGATATCCTAGAATTAAGTGTGTCGCATAAGCGGGTCTAGGGGGTTACATTTAGTAGTATTATAACTTAAAGTTGCATCTTTCTAGGTAGATCAATCGATCTTCTATCATATGGTGTCTGGTAAATGCATGCCCCTACACTATAACCGTACTCTTCTGAGCCGAAACTCTGAAGTCGAATCCTCTTTTTGTATTAAGTGTATCTAAGTATTCTGTTTGTTAGTGCCCTATTTGAGCTGGCAAGGAACGTTGTTAGCGTTCATCTGTGTTCTGGATTCACGTATGGTTTTGAATCTGGATAGAGTACATGAAGTGGTTGGTGTTTGTGAATTTTTTTGAATAATTGATTTGTACTGGAAATAAATGTTTAATTGCGTGGGATGGGTGTAAGACAGATTCTAGCATGATGTCAAGTTGAACTGATTTAGTTATAGAAGTCGTAAAGACCGAAGTAATTCGCTTAAGCTCGAGTAAGGTGATTTTCCCCAATGGTCTATATCGATGAACCGAATCAGAGAAATTCTGGAATCAGTCTCATTCCAATTTTAATAAATTTGGAAATCTGATAAATGTCAAGCCTCGTACCTCAGTGTTATGGTTGTTATGAGATTATGCTTGAAAATATTCTGGTGGAAGTTAGTTATGGAGTAATATGTTGGTCGTGTCTGTGATGCTAGTAATCAATATGGAAAGTGAATAGAAAGATTTTGAAACTGAAAGGAATGAGTTAATATGCACGGTGCAAGTGTAAATTCTGAAGTGATTCTATTATATCCGAGAGAAGTAGTTATGTCTGTATGTTGCATTGTATGTGAGTAAGTTATATTTGCTCAAAGCTTTGGTTATGTTGGATGCATGATTCTTGAGTTAAACAATTAATTTTGTATGCTAATCATGTAAGGTTTATGTTGGCATTCAGGATTGATTGTTTTGCTTTAAAACTGATATGTATAAGATATGATCCTTGAAGATGTATATATATATGAGTGGATGGGTAAGCTATCCCTTACTATCCAATTGGTTAAAAGTTATCCGTAATTTTCTAGGTTAGGATATGACAAACAAGAATCTTATATTAATCTAAAAGATTGTGGCATTGAGTTTAGTGACGAAGTTTACATATTGTTCAAGGATCTCCGTATGGGAAAATATTAAGATATGATGTATAGACAAGTAGAGCTCTAGATTACCAGAGTTCTTCAAAGAGTTGGGCATGTAGCTTATCAGCTTGAGTTGCTTCACAGCTTGGTCGTATCCATAATGCCTTATGTGTTTCTATGTTGAAGTTATACTGTCCGAATCCGAGTGATATTATTTAGAACGATGATATGAAACTGAGGCCAAATCTGTCTTGATGAGGGTTCCGTACATATTTTAAATCATGATTATAGAATTATGATGAGTAAGCGTATTCTGATGGTTATGGTTTATTGGAGTAATCGTAACTCTGTAGAAGCTACCTGGAGACTGAGGAATCAATGAGAGAATAGTTCTTCCCAATATTTGCATGCTAGAATGAATAAATGAAATGGTGGGAAAAATAATAAAGAAATGAGATGAAAAATGATAACTAAAAAAAGTTTGAACACATGACCCTTAGCTTGCTGAACTTAAGCCTTAACCATCTAAACAAAGGTTAATTCCTAATTAAGTAACACACCAATTTTCTAATAAACTATGAATGTTTGGTCCGAATCTATAATAAATGAAAATTTGAAACTCACCTACCGAATCAAAAAGAGCATCATTTGAATCTGAAAGAAACCAAAACTAGGTTTTATCCTCTTTTTTTTCTAGACTTTTCATCTCCCTATGCCGGCCAGCCCCTGATCTCATCCACTGCAGATTCGTGGCACGCACTGCCACCACTGTTGGCATCCTTGCCTTACTCTGATTAAAGCTTATGTGGATGTAGATACTAAATTTTGTCCAAGATTAAATTAAATGCTCGAAATAAAATAAATCCACATTACTTCTTTTAATACCCAAAATCTTATACCCTAAGCCCAAAACTACATGATACATATGTTTTTTTACATAAGAACAAAAATACCAAAATGAAAATATCTCAACCCCTTACTCACTAAGGCTTGGTTCTCATTGGAAGAACCAATGCCTCATTCTCATTAGTTCTTATTTTTTAAAAGAAAAACTAAAAATACTCTTTATCACCATATGAATAAAAGAACTCATTACCCTAATTTTTAAAAAAGGCGATCCATTTTTAAACCCTATCAACCCATGACCACCAGTTTTTACTAGGCTACTGCCCTTATCCCATAACCAAATCCATTTCTTTGCATTTAGCCTTTGCCTCCTTTACCTTCTACAATCAATCACCGTTTTTCCCCTTCCACGCAGTTTTGCCTTTTCTTTTTTATTTATTTTTAATCTTTGCCTTCAGCCCACGGCCGTTTTTCATTTTTTAAGATCACCAAAGACCCAAGCCCCCAACTCTCTTACCATTCAATTTTCTTATCCACTATAATTTTCTCTAATCGAAATTATTTCATATCATTATTAAACTCTTGAATCGAACTCCTCAACCCCAACAACAACATGTGAAATTTGGTAGATCGAGCAAATATTTGGGTTTTGGTATTCTCTTTCCTTATTTTATTCATGTATAATCTATTTTCTTAGTTCAATGAAAATGTGGATGATGTTATTTGTAACCTTTGTTTTTTTAGTCTCTTTTATGTGTTTTATTTTATTTTATTTTTGCTTGTGATGTGTATGTTTTTTCACTTGTTGAATGTTGTTTAATTTATTATTATCTTGTATGTTTACTTTATTATCATGGTTTCATATTATCCCTTTTATAATATATTTTCTTGTATATGGTATATAATATAAAATTAAAGTATATTTTCTTAAAAGTATATACATGTGGTTTTTCATTTGGGTTTAGTTTAGAAGTTTGGACTTCTTGATGCTTTGGGCTTAGTTTGCTTACTTAGAATTAGTTTGGGCCTTAGGCCTAGTTTAGATGGGTTTTGTGTCAGTTAAGGCATTTGGATTAGTTTAGGAATTAATTTAAGCCCTGTGCTCATCTCATAGGGGCACATTTTAAATTAATTAAATTAATTTAGGATTAGTTTTAGAGCCGTAGTTAGTCTTAAGGTTTGAATCAGTTTAGTGAATTTAAATTTGCCTTTGGCTTATTGGGGTAAATGTTAAATTCATTAAAATTGGTTTAACACTTCTTAATTATCTTTTAAGATAAAATTGACATGGAAATTAGACTAACATTTTAATTTAAAGCCATGATTAATTAATTTGGCTCATTTTAAATAGTATTCTTGGCTTATTGGAATACTAGTTTAAAATTAATCGAATTAATTATTGTATCACAAGATAACTCATAATTTATTAGGGTTCTCTAGCCTTTTTAGGATTAATTAATTTAGGGTTAATATTAGAATTACCTAACTAGTAACTAGATCATTAATTGGATCTTCCATAACTTGGGCCTTTTAGGTTAGGGCCTTAGGTGGGCTTTTGTGTGTTTATCTTTAAGCCTTTAATTGCCATCCATTTTATTTGTCATCATTTGGCCCATTTGGTTTACATGTTAATTAATTCAAATCATAAAAAAAGAGGTATTCATTAATTCCAATATTTGTGTCGTAACAGTCCAAGCTTAAATGATGTTGACCAAATATTTGAGTTAATCCTTACCGACTCAAGGTAAAATTAAAACTAAGCCAAATCATTACATCATATTTTAATTGCTTGCACCATGCATAAAAGTGACGTGTAGGATTCAAACCATAAACTAACACGGCAGTCAGGCCTATATGATGTTGGTTTAGCCTATGGTCTGATGTATCGTCAACCTTATTAACTAAATGTCCAATTAATTTGAACACACCAATTTGATAAATCTCATTCAATTAAGGTTAATTTTCAATTAAGGTCACCAAATTAAATTCCTTTCAAATTCTGACAATTTCTTTTGATTAAAAGTAACAAATATTTTGGTACTGATTTCCGGGCGTGATGGGGGTGCTAATCATTCCCCACACGTAGCCAACTCCCTAAACCTTTCAAAACGAATCTCTAGTTTTGTGGTGTTCGGCCTACCTTATCCAAGTGGCCGGTGGCGACTCCAAGTTTTCATTATTTTCAAAGAAAAAACAAATTTTCAAAAGAAATCCCTTTAAACTAAGATTTTAAAAGTGATTTATGGGATAATTCGTATCGACGAATTTTCTAAAAGAAAACCACGCCTATATTATTTTTAAAAGAAGGATTTAGGAGAAAACGTCGATACAGTGACCACTCGCATAGATGTGTTGTCGTTCACCGAGAAAGTCAGCTTAAAGGTTCGACGTGAAACCCAAAAGTTGTGCCACCTATCTTCCTTGATTCCGGCCACCCTCGCCGTCCGTTCGTGCACAATCATCGTCATCATCTTCTCTATGCCGAGGCGAGCATGACCCATGGAGTTGATCGTTTGTCCGATGGCGTTTAGAAGGTCACCAAAGTTCAAGTAAAAACCCTCGGTTTCCTCCTTTTATGGCCGTCCTCCGTCGTTCCAAGGTCATTGTATGCTTCGATAGCTATTGAAATAGAAATAGCTCGTCGTTTTCTGCATTTTGGGTGTTTCCAGCTGATGTAGGTCGTGCGTGGCTTACACGCGCCGCCCAGTGGTGACTTTTGGCCACCGTAGAGTTAACCCTTAGGTGAACCAGCATTGAGTTGGTTCAGCCTCCCGAACTGAGCTGACTTGGTCCTAAATCGGTCATCCTGAATTGTTCATCACGAACCAGGTCTGATCAATTAACCCTGGAGTGGGTCGGCCTGTTAAGACCCAATGGCCTTTAGACCGTTTGCCCGACCTGTCTGCCTGTTGACCGAGTCGACCTGTTTCCCCGTTGACCGAGTCATCCCGTCTGAGTCAACTCAGTGAGTCAACCCGTCCAAGTCAACTCAGTGAGTCAACTCGACTGACTCAACCCAGATAATCGTTTATGTCAGCGTTGACCATAGACAAGTTAACCATTGACGTCAGCAGTGACTGTTGACCTCAGCGTTGACTTTGACTAAAAAGTCAATTTTACAAAAACCCTTTATTTTATGTTCTTCGACATCCTATGTCTGTTTTTGAAGTCCGCTTCTTGAAATTCTAACCCGAAAGCCTCTAAATATAATTTTGGACGTGAACATGCTTATGTGCTTCATTATTTTGTTTAAAGGCAATGTGATTAAGGATTGATTTTGGATTGTGGTTAAATGAAAGTATTCACATATCCTAGATTCTGAGATCTGGAGGGACATCGAATTCGGATTTGGTTGAAGATAATTTTAAGAGCTCAAATGTTGTAGCTCGGAATTGAGGTAATACTTTACTACCTCTTGCATGCTTTATAGAACTTGTTGGTATTGGTTAATGCGTGATTGAATTTGATTAAAGTCTAAATATTTTAAAGACATATTGATTACGATAGAAAGATGATAAATGGGTTAAGACTGGAATGACTCAAATAAGAAATTTGATAAACGATAGGAAATTCTAAACCTAGTGAAAATTTTGATAAAGTAATTAACCTTGAAACCTTCAATTCAAATTCATGCATAAAATACTTGGATGAAACGAAGAAAATACCATTGAGGTGTGAAAAGGACCTGAATACCCTTGGAAGTGGAAATGACTTGGGAATTCTTATATGACCTAATAGAATCCCTGGTTCAACCTGTTACATTTCCGATCTGTTTGGAAAATTCTGAAATCATGTTTCTAACCTCTGAGATTGCAAAATGCCTAGATTTCTACAATTTCTAAATAAACACCTGGAAAACCTTTTACTTGGAAATACTTTAAATAAATATCGGACGATCAATTTTTTGAAAGTACTCTTTATGACTGGATTGTTTGAAATGACTAAAATATCCTTAGTTTCTGAAATGTTTGAAAAATACCGCTAAGCACCGAAACGACCGTAACACCCTCAGGCTTCGAAATAACTTTAACACTTCAGTGACTTGGAATAAATGGAACTTTTCCAATACTAAAAGTACTGATACAAATTAAATGACTGTAATGCCCCTACATGATATAAAGTATGACTTATGTACGACGAACACTCATAATATTATTATAGTACATAGAAAACACCGCACAAATACATGTTCATTTTCTCGCAACACGTTTGGTGTTTGATTGGTGAAGGTAATCTATTTAGTTATAGATTGTAGTGAGTTCTAAGAAATGAGTGCTTAAGTTGTACATATCGGTTGAAGGATAAGCACCAAAATGATGAGTTTCGATTAGTTTAAAGGGGCTTGGAAATCTTATAAGATATTAGAATTCCTGAGTTCTACAAATCACCATTTATACCTTGTTGGTTTAAATTACCAAATTGCCCATGAAGGTTAGAATGACCATAATGCCCTTATAGGCTTAAATGATTGAATCCCTCATGATATACCTGAATTCTCAATGATCTTGATGTACTAGTTTCTGAATGTATGGTTTGAGCACTTAGTTCCGAACCCCCTTTTTATAGGGATCTCATTCTGAAATCAGTCCAAATTGTCAGATGTTCAAGGTTTTCTTTCTGATAATTACCAAGTGTCTCCGAGGAATAAATTAGACCATATAGTGTGTTTTATGTGTCCATGAATATTCTCTCTGTTTTAAACCAAGACTATCTACTTTGAATTAAAAGTATGACACTGTTATTCGAAATGAAAGAAACCATTGGCTTGTGATACAAAAATATATATGATATCTGTCTTTTGATACAAAAATAAATTTGGCATCTGTCTTCTGATATAAAAATATATTTGATATCTGTTTTATGATATTACTGTTTATTGGATAAAAGCTAATTTTATCTAGGGTATATTATATGGGATATGATTGAAGATTTATAGGCTCGGCGCTAGTAAGGCCTTATGGACCTAAGATATCCCCTACACCTAACGGGCCTAGGGGAGTCTTTCTGTAAGCTCTTACACCCAATGAGCCTATGGTAAGTCTTTCTAGATACATTTTTGGGATACTGCATATCGGTGTACGATTGGAGGATAGTTAGGTAATTAAAATAAAACTTTCCGCCCCCTTTTAAAAATCTACCCTACTAAATTAGTTTACCAAAGTCTAAAACTCTCAACATGCTTTCAATCTACGTTTAATGAAACACACATGACTCCATAGTTAAACTCTCGTAATCTATCTCTTTCTTCGACTTATCCGGGCTATAGGTATCTTGTCTGATAATCTGGTGATCTAACCAAGAATGACTGTTACCTTCAAGTATATAACAATATGTAATTTTTCGTATCATATCTGAAACCTATTGAGGCCAAGCTCATCATGTTAGTCTTATGTTTAGTCATTTACTCGCTTGTGCCTTTAGCATCTTATGGTAGTTTTGTATTATAGAGTTTTTCCAAGCTCACATTGTTTTTACCATCGCAGGTTAGAAGAAATCTATCATGGTTTTGTAACCAACATCAGTGTTTGGAGTTCTCTCGGTGTTGCTTTTGGAGTACGGTACTGGTACTATTAGTGGGCATGTATGTCGTGTCTTATTTTATGTCAAAGTTTGTAATATATCTTTTTGGATTTTCTGTTTAATGATCTTCTGAAATGATGTTGTAACAAATATTTTATTTTACAATTTTAAATGTATCAAAAAGAAAAAAATCTGTTTGGGTTTTTTCTATGGGTCGCTCTTGTGACCCTAATTTGACCTCCTAAAAATAAGTGTATCGCATAAGCGAGTCCAGGGGGTTATAACTCAATAAATAGCTTGTCATTCCATTTCAAATTGCAGTTGAAAACAAATACATACAAAAAAAAAGCAAGCAAAAGTTTGGGATTTTGAAGGTTGTTCAGAAGATTTGAGAGTGGCATAGGGGTTAATGTAGAATCTACGAAGGATTTTATGTTAGGATGCGAACTGTTATGAGTTACAGTAGAAATTTAAACCTGTGAAGTTGCATAATTTTCTGAAGAGTAGACTTAGATGAAAATACAAAGAAAATATAAAAAATGCATATATTATGAGATGGACAAGATAACATTAGTTATAGTTGAGGGATCAAAATAAAATATATATATCTTTTGAATATAATTTCAGGAGATGATTATGATATCATCTTTATGAAATTTTGAAGGATGGATTGGGTATGGTTGGGTTTGGGAGGAACAAGATAACATTAGTTATAATTGAGGGATCGAAATAAAATATCAAATTATCTCTAATTAAAAATAGGGTCAAATTGAAATAATAAAGGTTAAATTTATTATTTCTTTCAAATTAGGACTAAATTGTTCGATGTGTAAACATGGAGGACTAAATGTGTTATTATACAAAATATTTTAACAACCACGTCACTCTTTTAACGGTTATTGACGAGTCAATGCCAAACTGAAACAAAACTAAAAGTTTAATAGTAACATTGAAGCAATTGAAAGTTTGGTTACCAAATTGAATAATTGATCAAAGTTTAGTGACTATTTTTGAACTTTGCCCTTAAATTATAGTGAATTTAAGAATTATTATATAATAAAATTTTAATTTTTTTAATTAAAAAATAAAAAAAATCTGAAAAATTAATATAAAAATGGTTTTTAAAGATTTTATTTAAAATGGGATAATAACACTTTCGGTCATTAGAATTTCAAAACTAATTAAAATAGTTAATAGTACATTGTAATACATATAAGTAATAGTACATTGCGATACATGACATTTATTGTAGAATTATCTTTTGAAAAACACCTTCAAATAAAAATAAATAAATAAGGTTGAGTCCATGTGGTAGTTTGTTGTTGAGATTGTCTTATTTGAACAAAGAAGAAGGAGGTAGTAGGATATGACGTTAAACGTTACAAATATTCCTCTCCTTAATTTGTGTAATTAGGCATGCATATTTACTCTTTAATAAATAAAATCTAATTATGTAGTTTTAAAATATAAACTATAAACACTAAACATTTAAACTTTAAATCTTACACTAGACCTATAACTCCTAAAATAAAAAGAAATATGTTGTCGACTACACAACATGTTTATCGAATGATTTTCCTTCATATACATTTTATGAACAACCCGCAAATTTTCCTGACCTAAAACCCTAATTAATTATAATAATCTTGTAATTGAGGGTATTACGCTCATAAGTCCACTCGAATGTACCCTTTAAGAACAAGCATAAGACTTGGGATGGTCATGGGTCGGGTTGGATCAGGTTTTTGACCAATTTATACTCGACTCAAAAATTTAATATCTCCATCCAAACCCAATCCGAACTCGAATTCTAGAGTAAAAGCTCAAACCCAACCCGACCCAACATAAATAATTTTTTTTTATCAATTTTCATTATTATTTGATAAAATAGGGAGTTAATTGAAAAAATACCAATAGAGAGGGAACATTATAATAATTATTCTATTTTGATTAGACAAAGTAGGGAGATAATTGAAATATATATATAAAGAGAGGGACATTGTAGTAATTATACCTAAATACTTAGAATAAAATTAAAGTATTATTTCGGGTCGGGTCGAATAAGGTATTTTTCACCTTAAACCTAAATCTGACCCGGCCTTATCCTTAAAAATTAATCCTGAACTCGAAATTTTCTTTAAAAAAACCTGACCCTATAAAATCAAGTTGGGTCAAAACCCATCAGATATGGGTCAAATGTTCATCCTTACATAAGACTGCATTTGAGTTAGTACTTAATCGAATTTTCTTTTTATTATATACTTTTTTAATAATTATATACTAACTATTAACCCATGATATATATATAGTTAGGTATTGGACCTATAAATTCTGTATGCAGGGACGAAACTATATAAGGTGGAGCGCACTCCCGGCGAATTTTTTTCCACCTTTGTCTCCTTATTTAATGTTTTTTTTAAAAAATAATTTACTTATGAATTTACCCCTCACTTTCAAACATTTATGTTTTACCTCTAACCCTAAATTTTGGCTACTGTCTGTATCTAGTGATGAAACTAAAGGATAAAGCCATTCCTTCTTCCCAAAGCATTTCCTTGTTTTTCTATGCAAGAATAACTAATATTCAACCTAACATTTCATGTATTCTCTTTGGTTTCACATGTGTTGGACTTTCTTTTTCACCAACACTTGAAATCGTGGCAAAATATTTCTCAACTTGCCCAAGCGCTTAAATCAACTGATATAAAATTGTTCCAGCTGAACTAAGGTCTTAGGTTTGAAATCTTAGGAATGCAACATCGTAATATACGTAATGAACGAGTTATTTCGCCCATTGTGATCCTATTTGGCACAACGAAATCAGTCTCCGCTTAAAACGTTAAACGGATATATTTCTTAAATATTCAATCACATGAGCCATCTTTGTTCACTAACTAGGTAATACATTGATACAAGAATTGTCCCTATAGAATCCGTAAGTGATTTATATAGTGGTCAGCGACCGCTATAACGGCCTTTATATAAAAGTTTTGGAATTGTCCGAAAACGCGATATCCGTAAATGTTATGTCCGTAAAAATATCTGTTCTTTGAAAAATTTATAACCGCAATGATCACAATAACATCCGTTATGCCCGCAGCTACGATAAACGTAACACGATCGCCATGACACAAAAACTTGTGTTAAAAGCTCAAAAACGAGTGGAGAAAAAAATCAACAATAACATATGTTATGCCCGCAGCCGCGATAAACGCAACACGATCGCCATGACACAAAAAACTTGTGTTAAAAGCTCAAAAACGAGCGGAGAAAGAGAAATCAAAACCGCGTGACTAACCAAAGATGTAATTTTACAGATATGGTTCTGGTTGAAGATCTTTACAATCATCCCATGCATCCCCATCCCTTTCACACAATTGCATGCAACCTGAAAATTATGTACACAGGCCGGGTCCACAATATTAAAACCGAACCAATCATCACCTGCCACGCAGGCAAAACAGCTTAATCTCATGTTTTCCTTTTGTAAGCCTTGATCTAGTACACTAGATCCTATTCCTAGGCATGCATATGCATGGTGTGATGAGGCTTTATTTCATGCATATATTTACAAAGAAGAAAGGATCTTCTAGAAGGGACATTGGTGGGGTGGTCCCATCAACGGCCACCTTGGGTGTTGGGATATAGGCGGCTACAAAATGTGAGAATTTGGCTCGTGTGGAAGCTGGTTGGTTGGGACCATTGCCACATGTCTGAAATCAAAGGGTTTAGGGTTTTTTTTAATGGATATGTTCTGGGGTTTGGACAGAGAGAAAAGGGTTTGCTGGGTTTGGGCAGACATGGGAGGATTCTTGGGGTTTGGGAAGCAGATTGTGCCCTGCATGGACTCAATATTGGGGGGATTTTAGGGCATTTATATGCAAAGGGTGTCCTACCATTTGGCAGCGTTAGATAGAGATCATACACATATATAGGGCTATGACCCTAACTAGGAACCCCCTTTTTTGCATGACAATGGGGGACCATATTAGTACTGCCCCACATTTAAATATGCTCTTGGAAAACTAAGAAAGTGACATCAAACTAACTCAATTTCTTATCATTTATGTTAATTTGCATTACTGTCTTAATAGTTTATCCATAATTTAAAACTACTCTTAGATCCATGCATAACCAAAGTGGATAATAATATTGTTTTAAAAGGACTAAATGCTCAAATAAGAACTTAATTTTTTTTTTTGATATACTAAAAAAAAGTCTAACCTTTCAAAATGGTTTAATAATAGCCTAATACTTTCGAATCTACTCAAGCAAGGGTCCAACATTTTTAGCAACAATTTTTCCCTTTATTGTTTAAGCAAATTCAAGAACATTAAATTCTTATTTGAACATATTTAAAAACTGTTGAGTCTTTATTCAGTTGTTTTGAAAGAAGAAACTCTTATGTGACCGTTTTAAAAAGTTATGTATTTTTATGAACAACTCTACAAGATTATGTCCTTATTTTAAGCATTTAAACTCTTTAATCATCGAAAAATCAATATTATATCCGAAAGCATTGAAGTATTTGATTTAAAAAGGTTGCCATTGTCGAAGTTTTGACAAGGGTCAAACACAAAGAGTTGTTTGGATATCACAAAATCTTTTTTATCCATATATAATCATGGTATTTGGTAAAAGGATTCCCAATGCCCATTTTTTGGCTCAATTTTCATCTTCTTTGCCTCCTTTTCAACCCCACAACAATATATGATTGCAATTACCAAAACACTTTGAAAAAATATACTATGACTTCGATTTCATGCTATTTAAGCATCCATTCAAGTTCTCGACTAAAAAACTCCGAAGAGTAATTGAAGTATAGTATTGATCTGTTCGTATAATTAAAAAAACTCGACTATTAATGTCTAACCATTTGGTTCCAACTCCAAAAGGGTATCTTAAAGGTTTGCTATAAGGAAACCAAAGGTTAGAGTAACTGTTGGTTGTAGTTTTATGCAGTTTGTGAAAGGGTTTACCATTCAGGGTAAAAAAACAAAGAACCCCTTAGCAAAGATCCCTTTATGGACCACAGTCATATATGCATATAAAAACAATAATAATTACTCAGATCTCAGAAATCTGAACTGAGATTTTGTTGCTCTTTGCTGTTATCTTTCTCCCTACATGACTCCTTTTCCAAGTTTTTTATTACCTGTTTGCCCAACATAGTAAAAAAAAAACACACCATCTTGTCTTTGATTCTTTAAGATTTTTTATGGAGGGACAGGATCTCTCAACTGGGTGGTTTCAGAGTGTTGGGTTGGGTTAATCTGAGCCATCCAAAACAGGGTCCCCAACAATATATATATATATATATATATATATATATATGTCAGCTGTTATAGTACTGCATCTATGCAGAAAACAAACAGGACTGTAAAACATAAACTTAGGGGCAGTAAGTAACTAGACATGTCTGTAAGATGTCTATGTATCATTAATACAAATGATTAATGTATTTATTATACAAATTTTGATATGAAATTCACAGTTTTACAAATAATGTATTTAATATACTACATTCTGCACACAACATATGTTTTCCAGGTGCAACAAGGCGTACCCTACGCATATCGACATTGACCACAACTTGCTGGGCGATTCATATCCGCTGCATTAACAAGGAACATGAATCATTGGGAAGATGAATTCTTTACTTGTAGGTTGCTCTCTATGTACTCCCCTGAATGCATCTGTTTGTCAAGGCCAAAACGTAGAATGCAAGACCAGTAGCTGCTATCAGCCAACATTGTTTGTCGGCTAAGAAACATCATCTAATGCCGGTTTAAAGTATATTAGAACATGTTATAGAACTTCAATTCCTAAGTCTAGGGTGGTTTCATTCACATAACTGAAGCAATCTTAATTTGTAATTCCTTGAATAACAACTAGGATCAACCAGTTGATCTTTAACATGCAACACGAAGAATGTTACAACAGCTTACGGCAAACAACTAGAAATAACTAAATAAGGTAAGTGGCTCACCGGCTATGAAGTGCACCGAAGATGGTCATAAGGTATAACTAGACGTGGTTAAAAGAAATTGCAGTGGACTTTTTCCTCGAGCATTCAATCCATGTCCGAATTTTGGAGTCATCATTGTTGGAAGGGACAAAATCATATTGAGCTCGGAAGGGATCCCACTAGTTAATTTAGTAGGATGAAGCACTAAATCCATAAATAAGTTTTGAAAGAGTAGTTTTTGAGTAAAAAGCTAAATTCACCAGTACTCATATTTGCAGTATGTACCAAACTAATTAGTGCAATACAAAGTGCAGGTAAAACAAATAAATTTTGACCAGAAAAGCACAAACTTCAAATTACAATCAAAGGTTGCATATCACTGACAAAGTAAGAGATATTAGAAAGCCATAACTTGACATTTGTTTGAGTTCCTGGGTATACTCAATAGTTGTTTGGCAATATTAAAATTTTCTTTGTCACTAACATCTCGACCCTGACACATCGTGAGCTTCTCGAGAACTGTTGCATTCTTGAGGATGTAAGTAACCATTTCAAACAGGGAGCTGTGGTCTCTATAACCTGTTAGTTCAAACTCCTTGAGCTGATATACAAGACATGAGGGCACCTTTTCCATCAGAAACAAGACCTAAGCCGACCAAAGAAAAATATGTTAAAAGCTTTAATTTTAAACTATATATCAATAGATTTGTCAATATACAGGCATCGTTACCTCATATTCTAAAACAAGAGTTTGTAGATTAGGTGAGAATTCAAGAAACTCCACAAGCTCCATTCCTTTCCATTCCGTGATAAACCAAAAGATATTCAGCTTAAGCAGGTTTTGAAATGCAACAAAACGTTTGTGGGACAAAACTGGAAGCTGCGCATAAAAGTTACATTGGTCAAATAAGAGATTAAAAAAACTTAAAAAACATCAATTCTGGAGAATAAAAATGCCAACTCGGTTTACACACTGCGTCCGGATAGATACTCAAATGAAGTGACTTGACATTGCCGATTCCTTGAAATAGCTCACCTAAAGCATCTCTTTCTCTTGTATAATCGAGTCCTCTAGATATGTCGATGTCAGCTCTAACAAGAGAAGGCATGTTTACCACTGAATAAGATTTTGCTACGTATCCCTCGTATTTGAAGTAGAGGTTTGGAAGATCAATGACAATGGAAAACGTTAAGGAGTATGACCAGGAATCATAGTCACCGCAAGTAAGTAAAGTCAAACTCTTAAGTGATGGGTTTGAAATTTTAATACACATTATGTTTCGCAAGTCAAAGTCGGAGATGGATAAGTTTTCAAGTATAAGACTGCTTGAAAAGAGCCTTTCGACTGAATCGTCATCTTCAAATACAATAGATTGAAGCTCCAAAGTCTTGAGGCTAGGCAAACAAGCATGAACCGGAACAGCCATTACATATGGGATTTCCAGTTTCAATCTCCACCAGCGTGTTGCTGGTAAAAAGCAGAGCAGCAGGCAACATGGGAATGTGGTTGTTGTTATGGGGGTCAAAAACCAAATCCATCTCCTTAACTCCACGCCCAAGTGCAGCATATATCCATCCACAAACATGTGAAGCATCAATCCCTGGTATGTCCATATAATCGAGTCGAAATTGTTCGATCCTTCCCTCATAATGGAAAAACAACATTTTATCCATGAAGTTGGCGAAGTTCTTAACAATAGGTGGACAACAATGTATGTAAAAATTGACATCAAGATTGAAGATAGAAGCAAAGAGATGTCGCCATCTGGTTGATAGAATGGAGGTGGACACAGCTTCTCTGGTGGGAAGCAACGATAGGATGCGACTTAGAACGGAATCGGGCAAATTGCTGATCCTATCACCATGATTTGCTTCCTTAGCCATAAGGGATGCCGTGGATGTTGAAATTAAGGACAAATGAAATGATAAAAGCAGTAAATCGTTTTATAAGGAAGAGTTGCCAACGAATCGAAAAGCCCCATTACGAAAACAGAACTTGTAAGATTCCATTTCTGCCGTCAAATGTCTGTTCACTGAGACCAAGCAAGCACAAGAGCCAAGTATATCTAAGCAGTATGGGGAATTCCCAAAGCCTAAAAACCAGAGGTTCATTATAATAGAAACAAATGGGAGTCCCAAATTCTTTGCAAGAAAATAAAGATGAAGCAAATTGCATGAATATATGGAAAAGCTGATGCTTGTAATTTCTTTATTTATTTTGATTATTCTTTCTCACATATAATATTGTAAACGGGAGCTGAACAAGAACAACCACGCAATTCATTTGTAAAAACATGAATGCACGGACCTGTTTATAACTTTCCGGCAACAGAAGAGAGCGGCGGCCGGACCGCCGGAGATCACAGCGATGGAAGTGGCCGGACGGAGGGAGCAATGGGAGCCGAGAGAGGGTTTTCCTTTGTTTTAAACCTGGGTTTGGGTTACCCCTACGTAAAGGAAAGGTAAAGTAGGAAGCTTAAGGAACATAAACTTTTTTTGTGTGTGAGCTCCATAGATATTTGGCAACTTTTATTTTTATCAATTTCTGCGTATATTCTCTCTCCTCACCAACAACTCACATCATCAGTTTTTCACATCATCATTTTCTTTGTTTTATTATTTCTCACTGATCATCTTATTTTTTAGTTTTGAATAAATAATTTTGTCTTTATGACATGTTTCACTCTATTTTAATATATTATTTCTTATTTTTGGCATATTTTTTTATTGGTCATTTAATTATTTTTTATTTAATTTTTTATTATAGTTGAATTTGACGTTATGCGACTGATAAGATGACATTCTTTTGGTTATCCTATTGATTTTCTTATTTTGAACCCTCGATTTAGATTTAGACAATCATCGTTCTTGTTCGCAATTGAATTGTGGTAATAACCATGTTATTAATGTGTCTTATTGTAATATGCAAGTATTATGTTGTTTGTTGATGATTTTACTTTTAATCGTCGTTCTTTGGCGATGTTAGAATCTTATATTTATTTCGAGTCTTTGTGTTGGGACTTTTACTTTTTCTTTGTATGGTCCTGCTATGATCTCTAAACACTAGTTTTTTGTTTGAATGTTTGTAGAAATATGTTCAAATTAAGTGTTTTTATTTACTCAAATGTAAATTTGCATTGTAATTTTGGATATATTATCATTCAATGAAATTAGCAAATTTCAATTCTAAAAAAAATTAAGGTGGTGTCACCACTTTATTGGTATCACCACTTTAATTAAACAACTGACAAAAAATGTTCATATTGTCTTATCTTATATGTGTTTAAATCTTGTCATTTTTTTATTTAGAAACAAAATCCAAAATATATTTAAACAAAACCTACACATTTAACTATTATACATGACAGACGAAGGATCAAGAGCTGAAGTTTATTTAGACCTAACATATTTAGAAAAGAACGTCATATTGATCAGTCGGCAACATCAAATCCAAAACTAATACAAAGTTTAAATTAGCAACGTCAAATCCAGCGGCAAAGTAGAACTTAAACTAAAACAAAGTTTAAATTAAGAACCCAAACTATGGTAAACAAATCAATATACATTTCGACAGTGGTTCCTTTCTAGCAATCCTTCCATGATAATCTTCTTCCGGTAAAGTCTCGAATCAATCTCCGGTAAACAGCGAACATCCATCGCAACATTATCCGAGGGTCCTTGTTTCACCAATTTGATCCACCGGTTCGCAAATACGAGCGCGGTCGAGGTGCAGAAAATTGCACAAACTTTACCACAAATGACCAATACCAATAGGCTCGTAAGAAGCAAACTACAAAAAGCAATGTTGGAGCCATGGCCACTCTTTTCAAGCTTTTTATTGTTTCCCACAGTTTCGGACAATGCTGGCCTTGAATTACAAGGGCCAGATGCAGGCATTAACGACAAACTCGACAATGATGAAGATGAACGGTCACATGTTGTCATTAACGACGACCTAGACGATGACGAAGATGAACGGCCAGATGATTTCATTAACGACGACGATGAAGATGAACTTTTTGATAAACAGGATGAGTCCTTTGAAGCAATGCTGCTTGTTGACGGATCAATGTCCTCACACGGTGCATCGTTGATCGTCGGATTAGAAATCTTCTTCGGTTTCGGTTCGGATTTATCGCCTTTGTAATTCCGGTGCAGTTTCTTGCTCTTCATTTTCTTAGTCTATCAAATGGAAAAAAATAATAGAAATCAATCAGATTTTACAATTGACTAAAATTTCCAAGAACAGTACGTGTCCCTATCAAGAGTATACAATTGAATTGATCAAATTAAAAGCAGAAACTAAACAATTAACGATATATATTTATATAAGATTTGAATTTTATAATTTTAAACATAATCCATAAGAAAAAAAACAATAATCTAAATCAAGTTTGAATTGTTAAATAAATTTTAAATGCATGGCTTTAAGTAAGTTTTAATTATAAAAAAAAGAACCCAGAAAAATAAAATTGAAAATGAAATTATTATAGTACTATGAATAAACAACAATAGCATGGAAAGGGGGAAAAAAAGAAAGAAACTGACCAGGGAAGTTTCAAAGAAGACGGCATTGACAAAACGAGAGAGACTCCGGCGACCAAGTTTATTATTTTTCCGACTAAAAGAATGACCGGCAGCGTCTTTGTCTTTGTCGTCAGAACCCATCGTGTTCTTCGCCGGCGCAAGGACCTGTTTAACATCCCACGCCTTCGATCGTTTTCCGGCCATCAAAACGTCATCGGAAACAACCGGAAGGAAACACATGCTAAAACTACTACACATTTTCTTCATTTTTTTACGAAAAAAAATGTTTAAGTTAATGCAATGGGTTTCAGAAATGAAAAAGGGTGGTTTACAATGGAGAGAATTAAAGAAATTTTAAATAGAAACTGACGATCTTGCGGATATAGCGAGGATTTAGTGGAGAAAGTGCTTGTTGTTTCGAGAGAGAGAGAATCGGAAACTGAGAAAACTAGAGAAAATGTTGGTTTTTATTTCTCTTAATTTATATTTAAATTTTAATGGGAGAGTGGCGATTTTGCTTCTTTATAGGCTCCGTTACGAAGGGAAAAAACTATTCATTATTAATTCATGTTCTGTTCATACTATAAAAATAAAAATAAAAACTCTTTTTCTATTAAATATTAATTTTTAGTTGGGTTTTAAATTTTACTAACGAGATTGATTTAAGTGGTAAGTAACTTGGTATCGCTTAAGCAGGTCTCAGATTCGAGACGATGTGTATGCAGAAAATTTTCGTTAAGAGACTCACTCATCCACCAAAATCAGTTGTGTAATGCGAATCGGTTCGTATTAGTTAGGACAAAGCCCTAAAAACCAGAGGGCAACCAAAAAAATATTAACTCTTAAAATTAAATTAAATTTATGTTTTTAATAATAATACATATATAAGTTTTTATCTGATATAATATTAGTGAAAAAATAATTCGAAAAGCAGTATTAAAAGATATCAAGCGTCATTTTAAATATATTTAAAAATTTTACAAATAAAATATTTTTATATGAAAATTTTATCTATAATTACAAATACATTTCCTTTTTTATTTTTTGTTACCCTTTCGGTTATCAAGGCTCGTCCTACCTAATTCGAATCGACCCGCATCTCATACATAATTTTAGTGGGCGAGTCTCCAAACCGAGAATTTCTGTAGACACAACGTATCGAACTTAAAACTTGCCTAAGCGATAATAAATTGCTTACCACTTAGACCAATGTCGTTAGTACACTTCCTTTATTTTAATAAATACATCCTTTTATTATAAAATATATATTTTCACACTTAATTAATTTATTAAAATCTTTCGGGAAAATATATAATTAAAAATAATATTAAAATAAATTGTTAACTTTCTTTCCGAGAATTTCGAAACTTTTTCTATGAACAGGAGTCGTGCACTAATCAAGCTGAAATGCAAATTTAATATAGGAAAATTTTACAACAAGCGTCGAACACCGCTGAACACCACTAACGTTGAACATCATTGAACACTATTAAATTGATTAATTAAAATTAAAAATCTCACTGACTCAATATACAATTAATAATTATTTAAAATAAAATTTCAATTAAATTATTTTTCATATATATTATATTTTCTAATTTAAATAATTGAATCAAATATCAATCATAATCAATCCCTAAACTAAAAACCCTAAATCTTTTTTCTTTGCGTTATCGTGGTTCGAGCCTGTATGTACCATGATTAACATTGATGCAATACCAAAATCCATATTTTTTATGGAACTGAGTTTATAGCTGATTGAATAGTGTAGAAAGGGGAAGAAAAATTCTAGGAAAAGGAAGTAAAATATTCCTAGTGGGTCTCGAATCCATGATCTACGAAAATTTGAGAGAATAAAAGTGAGCAGCTTGACCGACCGACAAAATATAAAATTTTAAATAAAAAAATTAATCATACAATGAATTTCTAGTGTACTAAATCTGGATTAGTATTATAAGAGAAATAATATAATTTATTTGTGCGTATTTTCTCTGACGAAATTATTTAAACTAATAAAAGTTCACATGGTACAGGGCGTTAATCTTACGGTAGAATCGTTAATATCCGTCCAATGAGGGAACAGGAAACTTGTGAGTATAAAATAAACTCAAAGCATATCTTCCCCTTTATTATTAAACTTAATGGACTGACTTTGACTTGGACTTACTAGAAATTTTGACCCAAAGCATGAAACTTTTATACTTTAAAAGAAACCCAACGTTTGACTTCGCGGATGAGATTAAAGTGAAGAAAAAAATTAGTATAATTTTAGGTATTTGATTTACTAATTAACTAATTCAGATCGAAAATTCTAAATTTAGGCCTATTATGAGAAGGTTTCTCTTAATCAAGTTTGCTTTCTTTACAAGATAAAAATTTAAATTTCTAACTTTGCTTAAAAGGCCCAGTATATCATCTTGTTAGACCAACTAATAGTCGTAAATGAAATAAACTAAAATAGGAGACCCGTTCACATAAAGAATCTATACTATATTTAATTTGAAATAGTTAATTAATAAATTAAATAGCGATTATTATAAAAAAAAATTCAAAACAATTAATTATTAGATTAATTTAAAGTTAATAAGAATAACAAGCTTTGCACTTTGTTTTTTGGGGTACAATTTGGGCTTTGGCCTTGGCATCTATGACTTTTGACTATTTGACTTCAAATGTGAAAATTACCCAATTTTCAAAACAGAATATGAACACAAGGAAAATGTATGTAATATTTGCTGCGTAAATATACTGAAATGGAAATGTTGTCTAAATATATAAGACTTGGTCTAATTGATTAAAACAATCATCTTTTTTTAAAAAAAAATATAAGATTTTTCAACTGTTAAAGGTTAGAAATCACAATTTGCCCCATTTAGTAAGTTTTTTATTTTTAGAATATATCAATAAAAAATAAATAAAAACAAGTTTTTTAACCCGTCAGTAAAATTTATAGAAAAATAACTTATGAAATTAAAAAAAAAAAACTCCGTCACTAGCGTAGGTATATGTATCTTATAAAAATAAAGCAAAGTCTTCCAATTGATGCAAATGAAGATGTTTACATAACTTTTACCATATCCATAGATAGTTAAAAATTGGGTTTAAAACAAAATGGTGAAAATATGTGTTAGATTTTTCTATTATAGGGATCGCATCAATTTAGTCCATCATTATTAAACGAATTAATAAAATTTTATTTAAATTGATCTTTTTATTTAGAAGTTGGTCCAAATTAACTATTCCATTGTTAAATGGATCGGTTTAGTCCTTATAGTAAGATTAAATTTTCAAAACAGTTAACATTTACTGTTTAGAAAATATTAATTATCGTTTATGAAAGTTAATATACATTTATTAGAATATGGGTTGCATATTAATGGTGTTTGAAACGGATGATAAACGTCATGTATCGTTATGTACCAGTAATCATATATACCGCTATGGACTATTAACTATTTTAATTTCTTTTGAATCATGTGGATCGAAAGCGTTATTATATCTTTTTTAAAACAAAAACTAAAATAATAATTTTTATTTTGTTTTTCAAATATTTTTTTAGGTAAAGTACACAAGTGGTAACTAAACTTTGGTAAATTATTCAATTTGGTAACCAAACTTTCAATTGCTTTAACGTTACCATTAAACTTTTAGTTTTGCTCCAATTTGGTCATTGATCCGTTAATAACCGTTAAAAGGGCGACGTGACAGTTAAAATATTTTGTATAATAACACATCATTCCTCCACATTCGCACATTAAAACATTTTTTCCTAATTCGAAAAATAATAAATTTAACCATGATTATTTACACATTATTTTAATTTGAGATTAATTTTAAGCAATGTCAGAGTTCAAGTTACGACGTTGTGAGTGGAACAAATTGTTTGAGAAAGAACCTCATAATTGGTCTTTACAATACCAAATATGAATTAATCAGTAAATAGGATAAATATTGGTGAGTATATAATAAAATAATTATTTTAAATGTCCTTTTTTATGAATAGTTGTATAAACCTAATTAAATTTCGGTTTTTTTTTTCTTTTTTATCATCATCCTTTTAAAACATTTGAAATTTATATCAAATTACCACTAATTTATATTTTCATCATAAGTTTTCTTCAATGTTTTTTTTTTAATTTTTTATTTCTATTCAAAATTCACAATCTATATATTTAGTTTATACAACTCTTAACCACTGGTTTTTGAGGATATCCATTTAAAAAAATTATAATATGATTTAGATCAGACAAGGGATAGCTCTAACCTTTATTTTTTATAATATATTTAAAAAATTTATAAAATAATTAGAATTGTCACGTATTGAATGTCATTATCTATACAAATTACTCATTTTTTTAAACGAAACCATAGCCTTAGGCCTCTACATTTGGCACATAAAATTTAAAACATTATTTATTGGTTGGAAAAAATGAATTTATTCCTATTAATTATTTATACTATTGTATTCATTAGGTAAAGGATTGCCCAACGGATATTGCTTACTTATCATTCCCATTTGTAAACAAAGGCTTGCTGATGCACATTGGCTAAAATATTCAAGAAATTGTATATAGTCTTTGATATGTATTTTTAGAATTATGTTGACATATTATGACAAGTATTTTTGTTATAAATTTATTGATTAGAGAAAGTAGATAAATGTAACATCCATTATAATTTTGATATCGTTTGTGAAAAAAATCACCGTCGTTACAACGATTTTTTTTTTTAATTTTAGAAAAATTATTTAGTATGATGTCAATGAAAACAATAAAATATTTGTCACCATTTTAATTTTACTTGTAGAAAAAAGTCATTATCAATGCACTTGGTAATTCTTAATATTTTTATAATATTTGAACTGATAGAAGTTAAGAGAACTAGATTGACCGTTAAAAGGTGAAGTAAATAATCAACAATCTATAGAGTAAGTGGTTAAAGCTTTCAGCTGACACCTTCTTCTCTCTCTTAGGTTCTGTGTTCAAAATTAATTAGGAGCAAATTCTCATTTCCTTCTACCTTAAGTAGAAATTGTTTAAAATAAAAAGAGTAAGTATTAATTACAAAGAATATAGGAGTATTAATGAATATTAAAATTAAACTTAAGTACCAAAATATATATACTTAGCTATTAATTCATTCTTATCAATAAAAATATCATAAATGGTCAAGTCAACCATTTCAAATCATTTTTTTTACAATTCTTAATTCTATTCCTAATCCTCCTACCTAGAGGGAGGGAAAAAGAGACTCTTGAGAAAGAATGGGAGTGTTCTTAATGAGTCTAGAATCAGAACCGTCCCTGGGAATGGACGAGAGGAGCACCCACCTAGGGTCCAGTTTTTTTTATAATATTAGTATTAAGGTCTAATTTTTTTAATACTTATTATTAGGGGTTTACTCTTAAATTTATTTTTTTCAATATTTGTTATTAGGGTCCAATTTTTTCAATAATTGTTATTAGGGCCCCTACTTTTTAACACTTGTTATTAGGACTCAATTTTCCCTAATATTTATTATTAAGGATTTACTCTTAAAATTCATTTTTTATAATATTATTTTTAGGTGTCCAATTTTTTTCTCAGTACTTGTTATTAGAAGTACATTTTTTAATATTTGTTCTTATGAACTCAATTTTTATCAATACTTCTTATTATAGGCTTATTCTTAAAATTCAATTTTCAAATATTTGTTATTAGGGTCCAATTTTTCCCCACACTTACATTAGAGGTCTAATATTTTTGAATAATTGTTATTAGGGCCCTAATTTTTTTAATACTTGTTATTAGAGCTCTATTTTCCCTAATATTTGTTATTAGGGGTCTACTCTTAAAATTTATTTTTTCCCGGTATTTATCATTAGGGGACTTGTAACCCCCTAGACCCGCCTATGCATTACCACAGATCCTAGGAAGTCACATTAGGGTTACAAGAGCGTCCCACAATAAAAATCAACATAAGAATATTTTTCCTTAAAACACTTATTAAGATGTAATGTTAACTTCTGTTCAAAATACCCTTTCAAGAAATCATTTAAACATATGACAATATTTTCAGAAAACGTTTTACAGACATTTTCATGAAATAACACATGACACACATGCTCACTAACTGTACCAGACCGTACTCCAATATTGACGCCGAGAGAATTTTGAACACTGATGTCGGTCATTATACCATGATGGATTTCTTTTAACCTACGATGGTAAAACAACGTGAGCTTCAGAAAGCTCAGTAATACAAGACTACCAAGAGATGCTAAAAACACAAACAGATATATGGTAAGTATAACACTATCATGATGTGCTAGGCAACAAAAAGCTCAAATTACAATTTAATAGTTCAGTAAAGCGTTATAGCAGAAGGTAACAGTTGTTCTTTATTTTGGTCGCATGAATATCAGGAGATATGCCTATAGCCGAAGATTCAAAAGAGATCTAGATTTCGAGAATTGAAATAAGCTGTTTAGTGTGCCTCATTAAACGTAGATTGGAAGCATACTGAGAGTTTCAAACTTTGGTACATTAATTCGGTAGGGTAGAATTATAGAAGGGAACGAAAAGTTTCATTTTAATTACATGACTACCCTTCAACCATACACTGATGTGCAATATCCCAAAAAGACTTACCATTGGCCCATTAGGCATAGGAGCTTATAGAAAGGCTTACCCTAGGCCCATTGGGTGTAGGAGCTTAGGTCTAGAAGGACTTACCAGCGCTGAGCCTACATAACTTCAATCACATCCCAGATTGTATACCTCAGATAAAATTAATTTTGTCCACTAAACAGTAATAACAGAAAACGTGTATCAGGTGCATTTGTATCAGAAGACAGAGGTTAAAAATTGTGCTTTCAATACGGATAACATAGTCATACTTTTAATTTAGAGTAGATAGTTGGTTAAAAACAGAGAAAATATTCATAGGCACATGGAACACTTTATATGGTCCAATTTATTTCTCGTAATTGGTAATTATCAAAAAAAGAACATTGGACATATGACGATTTTGGACTAATTTCATAACGAGGTCCCTATGAAAATGGGGATTCGATACTATCAGCTCAAACCAGACATTTTGGAAGTTGATACATTGGGATCATTGAGATTTTAGATATATCGTGGGTGATCCAATCATTAAAGCCTACGAAGGCATTAGGGTCATTTCAACCTTTAAGGGTAATTTAGTAATTTAGACCAACAAGGTATAAATAGTGATGTACATAATTTAGGAATTCTAGTCGTTCATAAGGTTTTCGAGTCCCTTTTGAACTAATCGGAACCCACAATTACAATGTTTATTATTTAACCGAATAGGTACACCTTAAGTATTCATTTCTCAAAGCTGACTATAGTGTATAACAAAATAGTTCGCCTTCACCAAACAACCACCGAACGTTCTACAAGAAATCGAACATGTATTCAAGCGGTATTTTCCAAGTAATTGAACATGTGGATTGCACCCGAACTCAATCCATAACATCAAATGTACCTTTAAAGAACAAGTTACACTTACTATTAAACTGCCTTCATATGGCATTCGTTCAATATCACATTAGTATCAGAAGCGACCAACAAACACGGGTCGTGGATTACCATTTTCAGTCATTACAATTATTTGGCTTTATTAGGTATTTCTTATTCCAAGTTCTGAAAGGTATTTCCAGTCATTTTAACATTCGAAGGTATTTCAGACACTTCAATGCTCGAAGGTGTTTCAATTATCCTGAGCCGTTCGATCCTTCCAACTATTTATTCATTTCAAATCTCGAGGGTAGCTCATTATTTCGGTTAATATGGCAATTAGTGCCTGAGGATTTTTCAGTCTTTTTGGTCATTTCGATCATTCCAACCAATTCAGCCTTATCAGTATTTTCAATCTTTTTTGTCATTTCAATCAATTCAATCCTTTACGCAACATTGGTTAATTTAGACATACGAATATTTTTCCGTAAATTTATCTTCGAAGGTTTATTCAGAATTCTAGCAAACTCAAGTACTTTATAATCTCGAAGGTTTAAGTCTTGGTACCACAACTATCCAAGTAGTCCAAGATTCTCAGACGAATCACTTGCTCTACCAGATCAAATGTAAAATTCAAGATCACTTTCACTGTCAGGGGTATTTTAGTCATCCACATATCTCAAGGGTATTTCCATCATTCTTAACTTGGAATTTCAGAAGTTACATCATTGACAGACATAACCAGATTTAAAGTATAACAATCTTATCAATTATTCTTGGATCTCAAAAGTTCTTACAGGTCCACCCATCTTCATAACCGAGCATTTTAGTCTTATCTGGTTTATTATCCTATCTCCGTGATTAGTTAGACATTTACAGAACTAATCATATGATTAACCATGATCATGCAAGCATTTACTGGATACCAAATATATTTCTTAAGGCATACAGGAGGTAGTAATGTATTACCTTGAATTCTCACTATAACGGTCAATCCTTGAAACACATTTCGATCACTTTCGAACTCAGATTTGACGTCCCTCAACATCTCGGACACAAAGATACATGAATACCTTCAATTAAACATAACCCATAATCAATCATTAGCTAGATCACATAACTGTTAAATTGAAAAGCTAAACACATATATTCTCAGGTTCAAGGTCAAATTCGGAGGCATTCAGGTCAGAATTTCACAAAACAGACTTCAAAAATGGACTTAAGACGTCAAAAAACGTAAAATAAGGCTTCTCAGAAAACTTAACTTTTTGGTCAAAGTCAACAATCAAGGTCAACCCTAACGTCATGCTAATGTCAGCAATCAACGGTCAATCGAGTTGACTCTGGCGAGTTAACTCACCGAGTTAACTAGAATGGGTTGACTCACTAAGTTGACTCGGATAGTTCGACTAGGTCAATAGGTCGGGCTCGGGCTTAGACCAATAATTGGTTTAGGCCTGAACCGGGTTAAATAGCTGGGTCAGTTCAGACCGATTGGGCCGGTTTAGATCGGGTTTTACCTTTGAATGTTCAGATCCACCGGCCCGTCATCGGAAAAGATCACCGGAGACCCTAAAATCACCGATTCTGCCAAAAATAGAAGCACATCAACTCAACAATTCAACTCATTCTATAACAACACAAAACAAGCCAAAATACTCACTGGATCTTACCCAAATCGAAACAAAATGGTCGGAAAAATGCGCTGCTCCGATGAAGCCTTTGCCGGTGTCGGAGGGACCGAAACAATGCGCTGCTCCGATAAAGCCTTTGCCGGTGTCGGAGGGACAATCGGCCATGGGGGTTTTCTTACGTTGGTCACGCCTGGACCCTTGACGCGCTCAAACAACGATGGGAACGGTCGGTAATCGAACCTGGAAACTTAAGACTCCGACGAAGCTTCTCGAGGCTTCCCATGGCGTACGACGCGATGCACTGGCGAGTGAGGGACCGAGTTTTGGTCGCGACTTGACGGGGAACGTTTTGATACCCGCGGTGAGCAACATGGCGCGACGATAAAGGCATATCTGGCTGAGGACGGTCATAGAAGTCGAAGGGTTGGTGAGGGAGTATGAAGTTTCTGGATATTTTCCCAGAGAAGCATTAACTTCATCTGGGGGTATACGGAAAAAAAATGATCCAAAAAGGGGGCAGGTGAGATTTTTTTATTTGTATATTAATTTGTTTCAGACAATTGAAAATTAGTTAAGACTAAGTAGGTGCATGTTATTATTTAAATGCTTCTATAGCTCAATTGGTTGGGCATATGGTTCATTAGCCACATGTTGTGGGTTCTCAATTCCTATAACCTGCATCTCCTTGTATTTCATTCATTATTTCTTGCTATCTCTTCTTTCTTTCTTTTTCAATTGCTTTCCCTTTTTACCCTTAAAATATTATAGGTATTACGGGACTAATTTTTTTAATATATAAAATTAGGCATATACTTTTAAAATTTAATTTTCCCCAATAATTGTTAATAGAGAGCTAATTTTTTTAATAATTATTGTTAGAGACTTATTTTTTCTTTTGATATTTATTATTAAGAGTCTAATTTTTTTCTCAATATTTATCATTGTGGGCTTATTCTTTTAAAAAAAAAATTGTTATTAGAGCTTAATTTTTTAATACTTGATATTAGGAACCTATTTTTAAAATTCAATTTTTCAATACTTATTATTAGGTGCCTAATATTTAAGTTCACCCCAAGTACTTAAAGAGAATATGGGAAAAGATGAGCAATTTGGCCAACCAACAATCCTTTCGAATCGAAATTCTGAAGATAAATATTAAATTGGATTTAATCTACGAACACTTATTTAATGAAATTGAAAAGTATTTATCTTCAGACTAAAATAAACATGCTTCTCGCCCAATCAATGAATCTCAAATCTATTAATTCTTATAAAGAACTCGACTTTCAGATATTTTCAACTAAAATCTACTCAAAATTCACTAAGCCTGCTCGTTACTTTCCCAAACTAAGCTAACCAATCACCTTTCCCACTTCCCACCCTTCGGCTTACGTGTATCTCGCTCTCTCTTCCTTTCAGCAAACACTAAACCCGGCCGCATCCGACCAACAAGGAGTTAGTTCGTTATGGCTGGCCACACCCCCGCTTTTTCCACTTTGTCAGATGGCCAAACACATTTTAAAATGGCAAAACGTCTAAAAACGACGAAATTTTAAAACAAAAAAACGATGACGGCAGCCATTGGAAACGAAAGTGAAAATCGAAGCTTCATCTCCTTTCGTTGTAATTTAATTATTTATTTGTCTTTTGATTCACTCTTCCCAACCGATCCGTTTGGAATATTTGCGATTGAAAATTATTAAAAAGACGATGCAGAATTGCTGATTAGCTTTTGAATCTTTTTGGAGTTTTGATTCATTCCGACGGTTTATCTTCCTCTGCAGTACGCTACTGTTTTGCCTTCATCAAGTAAAGCATCTTTGCTCTTTTCTTAATTTTCTTTACATTTATTTGTATAAAGAACGTAGATGTATCTTGCTTTGATTCTATGATTCTGTTGGATTTATTTGAAACGAAAAGTTAGCGGCAAGAGAAAATGGAGAAAAAGAGTGCGAAAAACCGAAGAGAAATGCGTTTTGAGCATTTTTTCTTCTTCTTTGAATTGTTTTCTCTTGAAAAAGGAGAAAGAAAACAAGTGCATTTTGAAGATTTTCAGCTCGTTTATGTGTTCTTTTTAGCTTATATCGGCTGGTTCAGTGTATACGAATACGATAGAGAGAAAACAGAGGATCAAAGAAGAGAAACTAAGCATTAATTTTGTGATTTATGCTTAACCTGTGTTGCATATTTTAGTTATCTTTTTAAGATCTATTTTATGTTTGAGAAGAATGGCATTGGAAAACAAAATGTCATGTTTCCCGGGAAAAGGCTTGGTTGAATTGTCCTTGGGATCACAACTCGTTGCTGGTGATATTCGTAGTCTTCTTTCTAGAGGGTTTAACTGTTGTTTGTTCCTAATTGTTATGCGTTTAATTTAATTCAATTTAGAGTGATTGATGGGTTTGGATTATGTCCATTCCATTATTTAGATCAGTGCATACTGGAATCTTCTCTCTGTTTGATTAAATTCCCAAAATTAGTTGATTTTGACAGTATCTTTGTGCAATGCAATAATAATTACAGGCTTAGCTACCTTTGTCTTCTAGTTTTATGCATATATCTTTCTCGGTATTGACTACAATTGTATCTAAGCTAAAAGGGGAAAGGATTTTGATGGAAGTTTTATGGTACTCAAGGAGCGGCACAAGTATTTTTGAGCTATCGCTATATTTTTCATTTTGACCAAGTTTATGTTCATTCATACAAATGGTTATGTTGCATAGCTTTTGGTACTAATGCACAAGGTTGATATACCAGCATGATTTCTCTGTA
The DNA here is from genome assembly GCA_019671005.1 of Hibiscus mutabilis. NCBI lineage: Eukaryota > Viridiplantae > Streptophyta > Magnoliopsida > Malvales > Malvaceae > Hibiscus > Hibiscus mutabilis. Next base: position 15,858,132 of record CM033721.1, on the reverse strand, counting down.
CTTGGAGTAGCATTCTGAATATTTTGATCTTTTCTTGCATATATAACATGCAGTTGGGAGGCCATGCTGGGGGATAGTAAGTTGGACCATATTTTGTGTGAATACTACATCCCAAATTATATACTCGTTCCTGGATCAGAAACAAAGAAACCACTGCGGGTACCTTCTTGTCCAGTCTTAGTGTTTATCAACTCCAGAAGTGGTGGACAGCTTGGAGGGAATCTTCTTTCTACATGTCGTTCTGTTCTTAACACAAATCAGGTTTTTGATTTGGGTGGGACGAAACCTGATAAGGTGCTACACCAAATTTATGCCTCTTTGGGATCACTTAAGCAGCGGGGGGATGTTTTGGCTTCAGCTATTGAGAATAGCTTGAAAATAATCGTGAGTTTATATGTTTATGTTTATTGTCAGGTTTGTCAGTCTGTAGTAATTTACATGGACATCATATTCATACATAAATACATACATGTGTATATGCGTGTGTTTCTATTTTGTACATGACGCAGTTGATATCTGAATTGCTTAGACTGTTTGCTAGGTTGCAGGTGGCGATGGCACAGCTGGCTGGCTTCTTGGTGTAATATCTGATCTTAAATTGCCTCATCCACCTCCAGTGGCTACCGTGCCTCTTGGAACCGGAAACAACCTGCCTTTTTCTTTTGGATGGGTAGGATTATGCTTACTTGACTCATCTGTTTTATTTATTAACGGTTAGTTCACATCGGTCTTGGAGATTTTTATTCTTTATCTGTTGTTGTCTTCCATTCGAACGAAGTCTTTTGACATGTAAGTCGTGAACTGTTTCTAGTTGTTGGAATCTCTCCTTTCTATGGACAAGAATGATGGTTTTCTTTTCTGCCTTTGTCCCTTCGTTGTTGTCAGTCTCTCATCCATTGGTTCTTCCTTATAGGCATAAAAACCAACAATTTTAAATGCATACTCTTTTCAAGCTGAAAATTTCACACTTGTGCTGCTAATTTTGTTCACTTAATTGTTGTCAGTGATGCCAAACTGTCTTTCAATCCCCTTAAAAGAATGGATGAAAATAAGTGATTGAAATAGTTTTTAGTGATCATTACTAATATGTATTGTTCCGGAAATGTTTGTTCCGCAATTGACATACTACTAGTACTGGAAGAATTGGTTCAACTGAGTTAGATTTTCATACCTATTCACTGTTAATTTGCAGGGAAAGAAAAATCCTGGTACAGACAGACAATCTGTATTCTCATTCTTGGACAACTAAGGAATGCAAATGAAATGAAAATCGATAGGTAATTAACCATTCAATATCTATCTTTTTTTATAGCTCACTATAAACATGGACACTCGCTTCTATTTACATATCTTTTACTTCTTGATAAGCAGGCAAGTCATAGTTTTTTTTCTTAGGCTTCAGGAAGGTCTGAGACTCCTATTAAATGCATGAGATATTTTTTGCTGACATTGGTATGCATGTAGTTCACAGAACTGGATTACCGGTGATTGTTTTATTCTTGTTTTTGTGTAATCTCCCTAAACTATGTAGTTGACCACTCAAATTTTTCCACCAAGCCATATTCCTTATGGCTTTTGATCAAACCATCCTCTCATTGACCTCTTTAGCCTTAAATACTACGAATGTGGTATGCGAAACTCTGAGCCTAACATGGTCTGCCAGAACTTTTAGCTATTTTAGATGAAGAATGGATTTATTTATTGTTGAACCGAGTTTAAATGATGATGTCATTTATACTAGCATTTCTTCTTTTCCTTGCCTTTGATCTGATTCAGTTTTATCATGTCAAAATGGAAAAGAAATTAGTTGCATATGTGTTGAAAGCTTTAATTTTGTTTTAGATTATTAACGCTACAATTCATTTGTTGAAATTTCAGCTGGCATATTATCATGCGAATAAGGGCCCCTAAGGGAGGTTCTTGTGATCCCATTGGACCTCTTGAACTACCCCATTATTTGCATGCATTTCATCGCATCTCTCAAACGGACAAACTGAGTATGGTATGTTTCAGTTTTCTGATCTTTTTTGCTGTTTTCTTTTCGAACTCCTTTTTCTTCTCCCATCTTAATATGTTTCGACTGCAGTAATTGATGTGGAGATTTTACATAGGTTCAGTTGTATGGTAACACTGCTGCTGTATCTGTTGGTTTTCCTTTCCTTCGAACTATTCTTGATTTCTTTGATATTTGGTGGAGGTGAAATTCTAAAACGAGCAATCCTCAAACGCTTCTTTTTGTTGTTCAAGAGCCGCATGAATTGAGGTTTATATCTCATCATATGCCCCGATCCTCTAGTTGTCAGTTTATACGGGTTTTTTTCAAAACAATCGGTGCAATATTAACCTCTAGTTGCCAATTTACAGGATATAAATAAGTTAATGTATACGCCTTCATGAAAATCGTTAAACATTAAATTTAAAGTGAGATCTATGAAACTGGTTACATTACAAGCCAAAGGTGCAAGAAGCTGCTAATATGTGGGGTTCAAATAATCAGTACATGTTTGGGTTCACTTTAATGTTGCTTCATATGAACTAGGATTGCTTTCTATGCTTACTGGAAAAATTTGTTGGATGTTCTCTCTTCTCAGGATGGTTACCACACATATCGTGGAGGATTTTGGAACTACTTCAGCATGGGTAAGAAATATAATTCCGAGCAAGAATTTTACAATTTGCAACATTTTTCTTAAAAAAACGATTTTCTTATTTGTTCAAGGCATGTAGATACAAAGATAAATACCTCTGTATTACTCATTCGAGCATCTCACGAGTGAAGGCCTTAGTGCTTCGGATTAGGCTTGTTGATAATGATAGGAGTAGTCTGTGATTACCTATCTGTTAGTGTCTTCAAAAATCAACATATCTCTTATAAGTTCAAACACAGAAGTTTTCCAAGTTAACCTGATATAAATCCACCACATGTAATTTTGTCCCTGACATGATGGTCACAGGTTGCCTGAACTGTCAATTTTATTGAAATGGCTTCCCCCTCCATATAGATTGTAATTGATCATTCGAGGCACTTTTTACAGTTAAGGTGTTAATGGGAAATAATGTTATTAAAAACTATGCTCACCTAATTGAACCAACTATAGCTTTGCTGTCTTCTTATTTAGATTCTTAATGCTGATTTTTCCATGGAACCGGAACTAAGCATAATAGCTCTTTTGCTTTTACATATGATTGTTAGTAGTTAGTTATCTCAATATCTAGATCATGGTGCAGTAACTTTTAAAATCACCAATAAGATTTGTTCTGGTCAGGAATGGATGCTCAAATATCATATGCATTTCACTCCGAGAGGAAATTGCACCCAGAAAAATTCAGAAACCAGTTAATTAATCAGGTAAACTTATCTGTTCTGCTGTGTTAAAGGTTGCTTCAATCTAAAATAATCTTCGATTGTACGGAATTGTGATAGCTTTTGAACCATCTGCAATCTTAGTTATAGTTTGAACTGAAGTTCCTATCTGAAAAGAAATGGGAATCTGTTATAAAATTTCCCCTCCCTCTCGGCTCTCTTATATGCTCATCTACTGAATCGGAAATAGCATTATAGGTGTTTATATAAGTACAAAAAAAAATTTATGCATTATTGCTGAAAAATGCACTTGTCTTCTAACAATATACTACATTACATGATCTTTTGTTGAGTTTATACGAGTACAATACCTTTTATGCATTATTGTTTCTGCAACTTACAAGTCTTTCTTTCTTTATGATGAAGCAGGGTACTTACGTAAAGCTTGGATGTACTAGAGGATGGCTTTTCGGTTCTCTTTTTCGTCCTTCTCCAACGTGAGTCTTCTTGTAGATGTTTGGTAATATAAATTCCTGCTATGTTTAGAACAATGTCTTTCTGCATGCATTTCTTTGTTTTAGTGCGCTGATTGTCTGGTTATTAAGCATTTAACTTTGATGCCTATGTTCCTCAGCTATGTCTCGATGTCAATACAGGAACATAGCTCAACTAACAAAAGTGAAGGTTATGAAGAAACAAGGCCAATGGGAAGACCTCAAAATACCTCGAAGGTCGAAATCATCTTCCTCGTTGCATCTTTAAAGATTATATAAACAACACTTTGATTTCTCATTGTAATTGCGCTTTCTTCCAAATGCAGCATTGGATCTATTGTCTGCCTCAACCTGCCTAGCTTCTCTGGTGGATTCAATCCTTGGGGAACACCATATAGGAAGAAATTTCTTGATGTTCGTTCGATTTCTCTCTTCATTTTTACCTTCTGTTACAAACTGATATCTAACGAAAAGATTTTGATTGTGAATTTTGGTTTACAGAGAGGATTGACTCCTCCTTTTGTAGATGATGGCCTAATTGAGATAGTCGGGTTTAGAAATGTCCTGCGTGGGCTAGTTTTGCTTGCTCCAAATGGACATGGGTATCGTTTAGCACAGGTAGAAGCTTCTTCAAAAATTTATGACAAAAAGAACTGTTAAACCATTTTAGTTGTCACTTCTCGTATCTTACTTTCGATCCCGATGTTTCTGTCTGCAATTTCAGGCAAATGCGGTCCGCTTTGAGTTTAAAAAGGGTACAGCCAATCACACATTTACGAGGATAGATGGAGAACCATGGAGACAACCTCTCCCAGTAGATAACGACACAGTTGTGGTGGAAATATCACACTTTGGTCAAGTAAGCATGCTTGCTACCCCAGCGTGCCGCTCCCGGAGCGTGTCCGATCCCTCTTCACCGACCGCTTGCTACGACGAGGATAGCAATGGTGCGGACGAAGGAAAAACTGCCGATGATTTCGAAGAGAAACGAAAGTTCGGGGCAGCTGACAGTTTCAAATTCCCAGATGAACTTGATATAGCTCACCTCAATTAAGCTCCTTGTAAGGCCCGGTCTTGTGCCTAAGGTTTTTTAGGCTAGACAGTCCGATAGGATGAGATTAGAGATTCGAGTCGATTCGGGATTAAAATCGGATTAAATATTTTTTATGTGAGAAAAATATGGTAAAAATATCTAAAAATTGTTTTAATATATGGATATTTTTGGCAAAGTCAATTTTGGAAAATGAGATTTGGAAATTTGACATTTTGTCTAGTGACCAAAATATAAAGAATGTAAAACTTTTTTTAGTGATTGTTTTGTAAAAGGGTCAAAACTTTTAAATTTTTAAGGAACTATTTGCCCAAAGTTTAATATCATATTTTTCTCCTCAATTGGCTATTTTAAAAAGGTTTTGGAAAATATAAATGGACTTAGAACAAATTTTACGTAACTACTTTTTCTCTAAAAAATTTTCTCTCAAATTCTTTTCAGCCAAACACTCTTTTCTTCTTCAAAGTCTTCAGTTAACTTCTTGATTTCATCAATCTTTTGGTTTCAAACGAGTTCTTAATTGGTTCCTATCAAAACTTTATTGTTGTAATTTTGTTTTCTCATTCAATTAAGGAAGAAAGTTAATATTAGAGCTGAGTTTCATCCTTCTCCTCTGATGTATGATTCTTTACTGAAATTTCCAAATTATTGATCCTTTATATATATTTTTAATGAGTTTTGATGATATAATTATGGAAATTTGGTTTAATCAATGTTTAATTGATGAGATTATATGATTTTCGAATTGGATCTGTTTTGTTGAGTTCTTGATTGATTTAATCATGATTTTGATGTTATATAATGTTAATAGATTGATTTTAACATTAGAATCCCGAAGCTATGTGAATCTCTAATTTTCTAGGTTGTTAATTATGTGCTTTTGAGGAGTTGTGAAGGTTTAATGTATGTTGGAGGTATAATGTTGATGCTAGGTTGATTTTGGATGTAAATGGAAGGTAATTAATGGATTAAATCATTAGGTTTTGGCTGAGTTAAGTTTGGAAGATGTTTTATGTTGATTTCGGTAGTTTTGGGAGGTTTCGGCTAGAGTTTGAAGAGGATCGTTATGAGTTGATGTTGCTGGGTTTGTGAATGCATTTTGATGCATTGAATCCTCTGTTTTTGTGTGGTAAAATCAGGGGAGGCTGATCCTCAAGCTTGAAGCGTCGCTTCGAAAGCTTTGGAGGGGTGTTTCGCATTGGCGAATGAAGCTTTGCGTTGTCGGCGAGTGAGAACGTGATTTTCAGCTTTGAAATGGTTTAAAGGTTAATTTGGGGGTTTAAACTTAGCTTTGAAACATTGATTTAAACTCAGAATTAAGCATGACGATAATTCTCTCTCGATCGTGCTTTAATAAATTGATTTTATGCACTTGTTTTTGAATGACATGATACCTACTGTTTAAGCATGATTTAAAGTATGTTTTATACTATTTTTGATCATATAATGATGATGGATGTATTTGAAAATGATCCATGTAAGTATGAGTTATATTTGAAAATGGTTTTGAATTGATGCATATAAAAACAGTGAGGTACATGGTTAATAATGAATTATATTGGCAAGCGATGTGGTTTGAAATATTATCGGATATAGTTGGCCGGCCATAGGATTAATAATGCACTATAATTAAGTCGCCTCGGGTGTTGAGGGGTTTATGAGTACCGAATATTCCACCACGAGTACCCTAACACTAAAGGGGTTATATGGTACCGAAAACTATCGTTAGTGGATTATGTATCTAACCGATGGGATGGGTTGTGAAAGTATCTAATTGTAAGTGTACCATAATTCAAGTTGAGATGACATGAAGTGTTGAGAGGACACTTGTTGAATCCGTGTATCCAATGTAATATTTTGGAAAATAAAACTTTGTTTATGATCACTTGAAAGTCAATATAATTGTTAATGTATCATGTCGATGGATGTTGATGTATAATGTTGGTTTATACATGTTTGCTCTTTAAGCTTTGCGTATGAATTGTTATGCATAGGAAAGCTTAAATTAAGGGTTGGCAATGAGATTTGTTGTTGATCCATGATACATGTTGCATATGGCTTAATATGTTGGTTTTTGAAAGTGTTAAGTGCATGGTTTTCAAGGCATGGTGTATTGTAAGATGATTGAAATGATGATTTCAATGTGGTTTAGGGAAACGGTTTTAAATGTATTAATGGTGTGTTGTTTTGAGCACTCATCACTAAGTCTAGTGTGCTTACGCTCTTTTTGTCCATCAATGTAGAGAATTAAAGGATTGGCGGCAGCAAGCAAGCGAAGGGAATCTAAGAAACTCGGTTATTGAACGTATGCTTTCGAACTATACTAGTAGTAATAAAAGTAATGGGGTTCATTGTTGTTTTGGGAGGGTTTTTGCTAAACTTCATGTTTGAGTAAGTTTGTATTGTTGTTTTGGGATTGTAATTAACCTTATATGTTTGGTTGTTGCATAGAATTTATGTTTCGTATGATGGTTGGTTTGGTTTCTAGGAAGCATGCCTCAAGACTTTCAATTTAAGTATGATGCCACGATTTGATCATGATTCGGTTATATCTTGACATAGAATGATCTTTAGTATAATTTTGTATATGTTTTAGGCTTGTTAGAATTTGTTTAAATGCATGAAAGTATAAAAAACCAGCAAAAGTGGATATTTTAGGTCCAGACGTATCGGTACACGTGTACTTATATCAGTACGAGTATGAGCATTTTGGCAAGGTATACTAATACAAGTGGAGTTGTATCGGTACGGTTTTGAGCTACTGGAATCTGATATTTTGAGAAATGTCAAAGCGTACCGATACATTTGTTTGTGTACCGATGCGGGCAGTTGTTATTTCAGTTAATGTCATGTTTGGAAGTTTCTGATTCTTCTGTTTTGGTCCCTGAATGTTATGTATGCAATTGAATGGGTTTGGATGATTGTTTGAAGCTGAAACTTGACATGTGGGCATGAAACCTGACTAATTAAGGTTTGATAACTTTAAAATGGGTTATGTCCCTGTAATTTTCCAGAATTGCAATTTGGTTCCTAAATCGCAGTTGTGTGCAATTGGATGTCGATTTGACGTCCGATTGAGTTGAATTTTCACTCGCTACCGGTATGCACTCCATAGATTATAGTGTTTCATCTAGATAAGATAAAAGAAAGAAAATGGGCGTAATACGAGTTAAACTTACAGGTTTGTTTCGGCAAACCCAATACAGCTCGTTCAGTTCGGTCTTGCGTCTAGAGCGAGTTAAGGGGTTACACTCCTTCCTATAATCTAATTCTGCCCTGCGCTTTTAAGTTTGATATTAGCCATTCTGTTCTGTTACTTGCATTTCAATGATGCAATTATAAATATATTTTTCTTTAGAATAGATTGTTTTTATCAGATCACCCAAGTGATTGATGTTATGGTAAGGTAACTAAAATCTATACGTTTCATAGGGAAATTCTCGGCATTTTTAAATTAAAAACCCTTTCAAATGTTTAATTAGAATAATTATTTTCTGCCAGCATTATTTAAAAAAATAATCTCTTTTCAGTTCACGTAAGACGAGCTCGTGTTTTACAGAAAGTGAGTTTCAAATTTGCGTTTTATAGAAAGCGAGTTCAATGTTAAAAACACGGTAAATTAATTTTTTTCTTTTTTACCAACTTACTCAACACGAAACTCACGTTTTGTAAAAAACGAATTCTAACTTCACGTTTCGTAGAAAACGAGTTCGCCTTACGTGGACGATTTGAAAGTCATTTTTCCAAATAATATTAACAGAGAATTATTCTTCTAATTAAATATTAAAAAATTGATTTAAAAAATACGAAAATTCTCGTAGGCTAATCGAACATAGAAAATGTAAGGACCTTGTTTGATCCCGATTCCCCCCTCCCAAAAAAAAGAAAAAAGAAAAAGTAGAGCAAATTGTTAATTGCGCTTAATTGTGGAGCATTTGTAATTTGTAAATCCGTTGCTACAAAATTATGATCCCTTTGTTGCAGATATTAGACTTAATAATAATAATAATTGAAGTATTTTAACATAATATGTGGTCTCGATGAAAAAATAGATGATATTCATCTAAAAAATAGATGATGTCCATAAAATATGTCATGTGTGTTTATATATATATATATATATATATATATATATATATATATATATGAACCGGTACTAACTAGTGGAGATTTGCCATGTCCTTACCCTCATTATCTTCATCGTTTTTTTTATAATATAGGCTTAATTCACAATTTAATCCTTGAAGTATATCATTTTTTCACTTTACATCCTAAACTTGTAATATTATAATATTTTTATAATTCACTATCTTATAATATTTAATTAGAAATAAAATTTTATAATATTACAACAATAACAACATCAATCAAATTAAAAATTCACATAACAAAAAACTAACCATTTAAAATAATTTTTAAATTGAAGAACGGAACAAAGAGGGATTTGGATTTAGATTGTATCATGTGATTAATTTTCTCTTAAAATAATAAAATTAGAAGAAGAAAAGTAGAGTATGTCAAAGTTGAAGTTCTAATTTTTATTAATATCAGCTAATTTCGACGATTGCTCTCCCGAAATCAATGGCTTTTATGGTGGCATGTTTTCATATTTTTATTATTTTTGTCATAATTATTTTGAATATAATGTTCTATATAAAAAATAAAATTTTCCACGAAGATTCCGACATATTTTACTCCTTCAATGTTGAGTTTAAAATCTTATACATAGAATACAAAAGTTACATTAAAGTAAAACCCTAATGCACAATTTTTAATTTGACATTTTTATTCTCCGAACCAAGAAAATAAATTTAAAATTCGACACTTCGAAAAGAAAATTCAAAATTTATTTTTTAAACTCAATGAAATAAACTGATGGTATATTTTTAAAGAAAATATTTTGATAAATAAGTTTGTATAAATTTTAGTTTATACAATTTTTTAATTTTAGGATTTAATGATTTATGTTGTAAAGATTGAAATTTAGGATTTAAACCCACTTTTAAAAACAAAATTTTCACTATTAATGAGTAAAATATTTTCCTCATAAGATAAATAGAAAAATCTCCAGTTCTATCCAATTGAAATTAAAGTAAACATGTGCCAGACTAATAATCAATTGGTTTATTAGAATGAAATAATAAATTTCTTAGTTAAAATAAAAAATTCAAAATCGTTTTAATCGACTAATAAGTCAGGTGATTAAACCAAAAAAAAAAAAGTAAATGTGTGCTCCAAAAATAGAAATTAAAGCAGACGAGAGTTGCCAAGTTAGAAGGTGTAGATTTAGGATTCCCTGTCAGTCACATATTTAAAGCCATTAGTTTTATAATTTTCCAAGGCGTAAAAACCCAGAGAAACTCAGAAAACATTAGACATGAGCCCCCTGGTTTCCTCCCCCCAAACCATGGGAACTTCCCCTTTCCCCCCTCCTATAAAACCAACCCAATCTTTCGTTTCTGAATCAAAACCAACCAAAAACTTACAGTCTCTGAAGAAAAACCATAAAATACCCTTTTTAGAAGTAATGGGCGGTGGAGCAAGGAAAGGCTGGGTGGTGGCGGCCACGATAGGGGCGGTGGAGGCGTTGAAAGACCAAGGGATTTGCAGGTGGAATTACACTCTCAGGTCTCTTCACCAACATGCCAAAACCAAGCTCAGATCTTCTTCTTTCTTTTCTTCTTCTTCTTCCCCTGCTTCTTCTTCGGCTGTCGCTGGTGCTGTTTTGAATAAGTTGAGAGAGGAAAAGAGGAGGAAAGCTGAGAGGAATATGCAGAAAGTCCTGGACTTGAATTCTTGGGGCCCTAGTACTGTTAGATTCTAGAATTTATATAATTTTTTGGAAGAATCTGGATTGGTGTAAAGTTTTAAGTTTCAGAAGTTTTTTTTTACTTAATGGTTTCAGAAGATTTGACTCTCAAGTATTGTATCAAAAGTATTGTATCAAATGAGGAAACATGGAATTCAATCTAAATTTGGATTGTAGTTTATGAATACACTCTTTTGTTTGAATTTCTAATTTATTAGATTTGACATTGTATGTTTAAAATGTTTGAGTTTATTATTTATATATTTTACAAATTAAATTATTACTTGTATTTTATTCTGATTGTGTAAACTTCTCTCTTTTATTTGAATGTTTTAACAAATGGGTAATTATTTTATGTACATGTATTTACGGAAATTTTATTTCTAGAAACGCTTTAAGTTTAAAGATTTTGTTGTGTCTATGAGTAATTTTGAATGTACGGGGTGTGTTTAGAATTTAAGTTTTAGGGTAAAATTTAAGGTTTATAGGTTAAAATCTAAATCTTTAATCATATTATTCTAAATCTAAAACGTAACCTTTATACTCTGAATTCTAACCTTAAATTCTAAACTCATATACCCTAAACTCTAAAACTAAAGCATTTATAGAAATTTCTCGTTTTTACTACCAGTGCATGAAATATTTTTCTTAATAAATCTAGTGGTGTAAAAACAATTTAGCTAAATTATTTAGAGACTATTAAATTAGGGTAATTATACCATGCACCGCAGTGAAAACATTTTGTTTCTACAAGTGGCCTAATGTTAGGGGTTAGGGATTTAATTTAGGGTTTATAGATTAGGGGTTTAGGTTTATGTGCTTAGAACTTAAGGATTGTAGTTAGAATTTAGGGGTTATAGGTAAAAACTTAAATCTCTATCATATTACCCTAAAACCTAAACTCTAACCTCTAAACCCTATACCATAACCATAAGCTCTAAATTCAAACCACGGTCCTTAAATTCTAAGTACATAAACCCAAACCCCTAAACTATGAACTCTAAACTGAATCTCTAACCAATAAAATTAGGGCGTACGAGAAAATAAAATATTTCCACTAACATTGCATCATATATTTTCCCATTAAATTAATAGATTAATTTTATTTTAATCATTGAACAAAAATTCTGTTTACAATCAAATTATTAACTGGTAACAGAATTACTATGCTACAATTAGAGAAATTTATATTAAATAAAATTTTCTTTGGTAGTTAAATTTTTATTGAGTGGTTTAAGTGATAAAAAAATGTTGTTTTTTTTTTAAATTTGAGTTCGAGCACCTTCGTCAGTGAGGTGTGTGTTGTCAATAAATTAAGAAAAAGTTGAACATATACTATTTTATAATCACCTCCATTATTAAAAAAATAGTTTCATAAATTTAAAATTGATTTTTATTATATATATAAGAAAATAAATGTGTTCTTGAATAATTCACGTTAAGGCTTTAAATTTTCCATTATTTTATCATGTTTTGATTGGAAAGTTGAACTTTGTTTTCTTGGAGATAAAACTTCGGAATTGGCTTTAATTGCTTCGAAAGATTTTTTTAATTAATTACTGTTGTAGAAATTTTTAATAAAAAAAGTTAACGATTAAAACCTAATATTTCAAAGTTCAAACCATCTTTCTTTTTGAAACCTAACCTAATAAATCTCAAAATAATTGTTGTAATTGGTTAAGGTAATTACAAGATTCTTAATAAACCCTAACACTCTAAAACCTAAACTCTAAACTCTAAATTTTAACAATAAATCTTAAATTCTATATCGTGCCCACTAAACTCCTAAACCCTAACCTAAAACTCTAAATCTTAAAATTAAAAGATTAGTTTATAAAGTTTATGTATTAAAGTATTTTCCGTTAATTAAATAGTTTATGTCGGTATTAATTAAACGGGTCCTGTGTTAATTAAGGGGGTGATACGACTGGTTAACAATTTAATCACGCTATTAATAAAATTTTAATATATAATATTAAATTGCCGCCCATAATATAATTGTAGTTTATAGAATCCGAAACATGTTAAACACCCCAAAACCAAAACAGTGAAGGAAGAAATGATCTAATTATGAATTCCGATCCTTTCACTTTATGAAAAAATTAAAAAATAATCACTTTACTTTTAATTTATCAGAAAATTTATCATATTTAATAAAAATTTAAAATCAATCTAATTTTTTATAAACACATAAACATGTTACATAAACTACTCATGTTTGTTAACTTGTTGTATATAAAGTATTGAACTATTGATTCTTATTTGTTCGTATATAAAATGTTAAATAGTTAATTTCCAGACTAATGATTTAATAACAAGGTTTAACTGTCACAATCGGACTAACTTCTACAATTATGTAAAGGCTTATATATCATATTAGTATTTAAAGTATACTAACTTTTTTATTTTGGTACATAAAGTATTTTTTGGTCAAAATAAGTACTTAAAGTATACTTTTTAGTTAAACTAGGTACTTAAAGTGTAATTTTTGGTCAAAATAGGTATCTAAAATATTTTTTCGTCAAAGAAAATATCTAAAGTATATTTTTTGGTAAAAATAGGTATCTAAAGTATTTTTTAGGTCAAAATAAGTACTTAAAGTATACATATTTTTTTATATAGGTTCCTAAAAATTGTCATGTGACATTAATTAAAAGGGTTATTATTCTATATACTGGCGGTGAAAACTTTTTATTTCCACAAGCGTCTCAATTATAGGTTTAGGGTTTTAGTTTGAAGTTTAGAGTTTAGGGTTTTAGTGTATGGTTCATGTGTAGAATTTAGGATTTAGGATTAGAGTTTAGGTTTTAGGGTAATATGGGTAGGGATTTAGGTTTTAACCTATAAACCCTAAATTTTAACCATAAACCTAACATTCTATCAACAACCCCTAAATTCAAAACTACTACACTTAAATCCCTAAACTTTGAACTTTAAACGGAGTCACTAACTCCTAAAACTAAGACGCTTGTGAAAAAAAGTTTCCACAAGCACTTGTGTATAGAAAACTACCCTAATTAAAAAATGCATTATGTGCCTATTTTAACGAAAAAATATACTTTAGGTACTTATTTTGAAAAAAATATACTTTAGGTTCTTATTCTGACGAAAAAATACTTTAGGTACTTATTTTGACCAAAAAATATACTTTAGGTATCTAATTTAACCAAAAAGTATACTTTATGTTCTTATTTTGACCAAAAAATATTTTAGGTACCAAAATGAAAAGGTTGGTATACTTTAAGTACTAATATGATATATAAGCCTTATGTAAATTATAAGAATAAATTCTGATTAATTAAAGTAGAGTATCTAACATTTGAATGTTCATAAAAAAAGGTATGAAAATGAAATACCACCTAATTTTTGTTTCTAAAACCGAAAACAGCACTCGGATTTCTTGTTTTCGTCGTCGAAAACTGAAAACAATGATAAACAAGCATCTGATTTTCCTTGGTTTTCGTCGCCAAAAAACCAGGGGGCACTTCCCACGTATCTGGCTTAAACCGCCTGCTGAATTTGGGATTTTTCCCACTTTCCCCCCTATAAAGTTACACCGACCCATTTCTCCTCTCAACTCAAAATCAAAGAATCCAATACCCAGAAAGAAAGAAAAAATTTCCAGGCAAAAAAAAATTTAAAACAATGAGCAGTGGAGCAGCACGGAAAGCCTGGATCGTGGCGGCGACAATAGGAGCGGTGGAAGCCCTTAAGGACCAAGGAATTTGCAGGTGGAATTACACGATTAGGTCACTTCATCAACATGCGAAAAACAATGCCAGATCGTATGCTCAGGCCAACACCCTTTCTTCTTCAGCTGCTGCGTGTGCAGTGATGAATAAATCTGAAGCGAGTATGAAGAAAGTTATGGATTTGAGCTGCTTTGGTCCTAATACTATTAGATTTTAACTGTTACTATATTATTATGAGTGTCGATGCAGAATATGTTTAGAAAATTTTGGGGATGAAATTAAATGAAATGAAAATGAATATAGTATTGGATGATAATTATGTTGTTTGCAATCTCGGTTTTTTTAATTTTAAAGTTTCTATGATTGCAGGCGTGAGAAGCTATGCTTGAATTAAGTAAAATTTTCTATTTCCACTGAGATTTATGGAAATTTTATTCTCATAAATTGTGGTCATAATATCATAATAATTTAAAATTTTTGAAGTCTTCGCAATATCACAATTACAAATTTACAATCTTGATAATATTATGGACATGTTGGATAAACAACGATTTTAGTTAAAATTAGAAGTTTGTTCGATTAAATTCGTTAATTTGGATGTTTAGTTAATAGTGAGTTGGAATGGTGGATTGGAATGAAACCTTTAATTTTAAAAAACTATTAATATGAGCTTTTTAAAATTAGAGATTTTAATATTAAGTTATAAAGGCCATTTACATTTATAAACTAATATTTTTTATTTTTATTCTCATATATTTATATTTGTATTTAATTTAATAATTAATTAAATTATGTAAATAATAAATTAATATATAGATTTTTCAAATATGGCTAGTAATGTTATATTAAAAAATATTTTTTATAATCTAATTAATATTAGTAGATAAAAAATATTGATAACTAATAAACTATTCAAACAAGTATCAAATATAATCATGTTGTCCTTCGGTTTACAGGGCTTTGCCCTGGCTAATCCAGACCGACCAGCTTCGCACACTTGGCTTTAGTGGGTGAGTCTCCCAGCGGGGATTTTCTGCATACACAACGCATCGAACCTGAGACTTGCTTAAGCGATACCAAGCTACTTACCACTTGGACCAACCCCGTTGGTAAATAATTAAACAACTATTAGTTATTTTGCTTGTTTAAATAATCAAGCAATTATCGACTATTAGTTAATTTTACCAAACACTTTTATATAATCAACTAATACAATTCGCTAGTCAACTCAACTAATGCAATAAGCTATTAGCTAAAGTAATTCGCTATCAGTTATCCGTCAATAAAATTATTTAAGTGAGTATTGGTAAATAAAATTTGACTTAGTTTGAAAAAATCCAATATTTCTATTCATCTTGACGAGAAAATTTAACTCAATTTTACTCTATTCGTAATTTTATACACTTAACTCGACTCAAAAGTTTTTAAATAAAGTTTGAGTTCTAAAATAAGACTTCGAATAATTCAGTATTTTTAGTAACTAATAGATCAATTTTAAGTTCGAGTTAAGTCACTCATCTTTCTATACCACATGTGATAAAATATGGAGAAATATATGTATATTGTATATGGTTATAAAAAATCATTTAAGTTAAGGGTCTTCATAGGCAGTGGTGGATGCAAAGGTAAGCTTGGTGGGCCCGTGCCCACCTTGAGCTTTTTAAAGTTTACACATTTAGCTTCAATTTTTAAAAATTTATGAATTAGTCATTATTTTTTTTTAATTTTTATGACTTGTGCCCACCCTGAAATTTTAAAATTTTTATTATTGTGTCCACCCTCAAAAATATTTTGACTTGTGCACACGTTAAAAAATATTTATGGATCCGCCACTGATGGTAGGTTAACCGTACTATTTAACATAGACGGTTGGTTAACTGTTATAGTGATTATTAATCCATAACCTAACCATTAAGAAACAATTAACCATTGGATTTTTAAGTTGTTAAGCATTATATCGGTTAACCATTACTTAATGGTTCGGTTACATGTTAACTATAACCTATTACAGTTTTTTCCATATGTTCACAATTCTTTTGAGAATAATGAAATTATCTCTCTGATAAATATCATATTAAAACTTTTCAGGAAAAAATATTTAAATAGAAAAATTCTAATCACAAACTTCATTTTTAGTGGTTGGTTAACCAATAGGATAACCATTAACCACCATTTTTAGCGGTTGGTTAACCGAAATCGTATAACCTTAACGGTAGTTTAATTAACCAGTAAAATTTAACGGTTGTACCGGTTAACGGTTACGTTTATTTTGTACACCCCTAATTAAATTGAAACAAATTAGTACCATAACAATACAATATTTACAATTAATTTTGAGTAGAAATTCGAACATCTCAATTCAATTTGACCAGACTCAAAACCTTTTTAAATAAAATTTAAATTATAAAATAGTACTCTTTCAACTTAAAAAATATTTTTTATTAAATTTAAATTCAAATTAATCAATAAAAAATTAAGTATCTATTAAATAATTATACTAGAAAAATAAAAAATTAAGTATCTATTAAATAATTATACTAGAAAAAAAATGTATCATTAAAACCTCGTAAAAGTTTCTGAAAAAATCTGGTATAACAACATAGTGTCCTTTTCTCCTACACACTGATTACATAATACATACTTCGCTAGTTTACGACTTTCTTGTATCAGAAAGCTCTTAAACCTGGTGCTTCCATGCAACTACACTTGCCGCCGGCTATGATATTCCAACTTCCATTTTCTTTATTTATGTTCAATATATATTTTAATTAACTAAAATTATAAGTATAATTATATAAAAATAAACTCAATAAATAACAATGGGCATTTTCCCCAGAACTATTGATAAATCCGCCTATGGTTTTGCAGTCTCATTTTTTCTCCTCATTTTGCATTCATCCAAATTGAATTTTAGTTTTGGGGGGTTTAGATGCAATTTTACCATCGCACCAATTTATAATTTCGTAATTTCTTTAAGAATTGAAGTGCAATTTACCCCTTTTTTGGGTGAGGCCAAGGCTACTGCTCTGCTTCACCTGATTGCTTGCGCCCCCTGATCGCAATTCCCACATTATTCCAAAATAAAATTAGACAAAAACTCATCGAATATACTCGTACTTAATTTAGAATAAATCTGAATTTGATCTCACATATGATATTTATGTATTATTAAACTTGGATATTTAATTTTGAAAGCAAATGGAATATTGTTATCTAAATAAAGTTTTTAAGAAAAAAATTAAAGGTTGGATGTTCAAATATAAATAAAAGGGTAAATTACACAAATGGTCACTAAATTATCCCAAAAATATAAAATGGTCACCAAATTTTCAAAAGTTACATAATAGATATTAAACTTTAGTTTTTATTACAAAATTGTCACTGAGCTGTTAACTGTTGTTAATTGAGTGACATGACATTTACGAAAAATTGTATAACACATTTAATCTTTAATATTTACACATTCAATCAACTTAGACATCTATAATGAGGGTTAAACCAATACTAAATTGACTGAATGTGTAAATATTAGAATTTAAATGTGTTACTATTCAAATTTGTGTAACTATCACGTCATTAACTTAATGAAAGTTAACGACCCAGTGACCATTTTATATCAAAAAACTAAAGTTTAATGCCCATTATGTAACTTTTGAAAGTTTGATGACTATTTTATATTTTTTTGGGATAGTTTAGTCACCATTTGTGTACTTTACCGAATAAAAAAAATAGACAATCAAGCATGGAGATTTAATAATCATAACCAACAATCGGGTAGTCTAACAGGATGAGGAGCTATGTCCTTTAAACATAGTCAAAAGATCGAATTATGATGTTGTGAATGAAGAAAATTAGGTTGAGTGGGTCATCCTCATATTGAGTCTTTATAAAATTCAATCCGGATTAGTCGATCAATAACTATAATATCGGTGATTAATAATAATAATAATAATAATAATAATAATAATAATAATAATTAGATTGCCAATATTAAGTTTGGGCTGGGCGAGAAGGCAAAGCCTGATAGTTATCATTTTGCTCTTTGGGTCTACAATCTGATTATAGGGGATTAAATAGCTTGCAATAAGTGTTGGTATTTAAAAAAAAAAATAATCAAAGGATGGGTTAGCTTTATAGTGATGTTGATTTTGTGATTATTAAGAGAATACATATTTTCTCTGCAATAAAATAAAAATAACAATCATCTAATAAATGAAAAGTACCATTTTCTTTTCTTTTCCTTTCCTTGATTGACATGAAATTTGAAATATAATTCAAATTTTAATTTAATAAAAAAACACCATTAAAAATCACAATCATAAAGTAGACATATTTCCATATAAATCTACTGAATCCTACAAAAGAAAGTGAAGGAAAAGAAAATAGTGCAAGTTGATATGACCAAAGACAAAATTATTCCACCTTTTGACATCAACTTAGGGAATATGGTACTCATGTGTCCCTTTAAAAAAAAGCACAATTATTTATATTCGATCTATTGATCAATTAATTTAAATAAAATAATACAAAAATATATTATAGAGACGACTCTCTTATTCAATTTATACTATTTATAACAATATGATTCGAACAATTGAGATTACTTAAAGAACTTAATATTTCATCCACTAAAAGGATGATAATTGATTGAAATTTTTTGTAGTTTCTATCCACTTTGAAATTACTTATTAATACAAAAATTGTCAATAAAATTATAACAATATATATAGTAATTTTCTTTGGACCATATTGTCAAATTTGTATATATAAACATTAAAAAAATCATATATATAATCAACTTTAAGGATTTAATTGTAAAAAATAATTTTATGGACCTAATTGTAAAAAAATAATTTTAAAGACTAAATTGTAAACAAAAATTTAATTTTAAAGACCTAATTATAAAAAATATATAAAGACGTGACATTATTATAAATATTCTTAAAAATATACGGGAGAATTACACTATTAGTTCTAGATTAGGTCGGGTCAAAATATTTTCATCCTAACTCCAAATCCGACCTTACGCTTAATAAAAGTCGGACCCAACTCGATATAAACCATATTTTTTAACAAAAAGTTTGACTCGATCGAATTGGGTCAAAACCTACCGAATTTGGGTGAAATACCCCTCCCTAATATCGGTGGAGAACTCGAGATGAAATTTTAAAAAAAAACAAACCCTTTAGGAATTATAAAGTAAACTTTTTAAAATTATTGGGACCCAAGGTCTCCAACTCATATTTTCCGCCACTATATATACGTGTATGGAAGTACATGAGCCCATGCCAACATTCAACACATTAATGACCCAACAATCCGATCATTTAAACAAATCGATAGGAATACTTATGCATAGGGGTGAGTATTCGATTAAGTCAGATAATTTTTTTTAAGTTAGTTGAGTTAATGTGTTATATTTTATAATTCAAATTTTAATTAGATTTTTTCAAGTCGAATTGTTTTAAGTTATGTTCAAAATTAATATTATATATTTATAATGTTATGATACCTATTGGTTCTAATTTAAATTACTTTCTATAACCATATACGATATACTTATATATTTTACATAATTTTTCATATGCGGTATACATATATCAAGTAGAGTTGAACTCGGTCCAAACTTAAAAAGCAATATACTAATTACTATAAATTTTGAGTTATTCGAGTCTCGTTTTATTATTAAAATTTTATTTGAGTGAAAAGATTTAATTTTTTCGGCCCG
This sequence comes from Hibiscus mutabilis, assembly GCA_019671005.1. Taxonomy (NCBI): domain Eukaryota; kingdom Viridiplantae; phylum Streptophyta; class Magnoliopsida; order Malvales; family Malvaceae; genus Hibiscus; species Hibiscus mutabilis. Next base: position 15,838,054 of record CM033721.1, on the reverse strand, counting down.
AGTCGAGTTTTGTTTATCACTCTTATGAACCACACTAGAATAATAACTAATTTAAAAATAAGCTTAAATATAAAATAAGTGTCCAAAGTATTCTAGTTTTTTATTTAGTTGCCTAAACTATTTTTTTTGATGAAGTAGGCGCTTAAATTTTTTATTTTAGTCCAAATATGTGCCTAAGAATTTTTTTGGTCAAACTAAGTTTCTAAAGCTTTAAATTTTGTCCATATAAGTGCCTAACTCTTTTGTGAATTTTGATTTTTTTATCACCCGTCAATTAATAACTTAGTGATGAATTTTCTAGTTAAACACTAGAACACCCCAATAAATTGGTATATAAAAAAGATGTTTTGACAACCAAAGGGTTTAAAACCATATAAGCTAAAGGTGTTTCTTGTTAGATCTCACCCCAATTTAGTATTAAACTATATTCAGTGGCTATACCAAAGTTTAATAAGTTTGATCTGACTCCCAGCTACTCCCATTATTGTTGTCTGTTCGAAAGTTGAGAGAGAGTGTCCAGAGGGTTCTAAAAGTCTCCCCAAACATCGCTACCGCTCGATCTTTCTCACCCCCGGTCCGTGTGTGCCACCACCACTACAGAGGTGATCGACGTCGCACCTCGAGTTCAGCCTTGCCGGTCACTCGTACGGTTGAGCCGTCGTTTGTGGTGGGGAATGAGTTAAAGGTTCGTTAAAACCCTTTATTCGACTATTACTTTTGTTTCATCGATTCCTTCGTCGTCCGACGTTCGTTCGCCGCATCACCATCACAGAGTTCTCCTCAGGCTGAGGCGATCAAAACCTAGCTGTTTGATAGCCGGTCCGTCGCTGTTTCGAGGGTCACCGGGGAGTTGAGGAAACCATTTGACTTCCCATTTTCGGTTGAGTTTTACCGTTTCAAGGCTCGGTGAGCCACTGGAATCTAAGATTTGTTGAGTTTTCTACTGTTTTATGTCGTTTAACTCTGTTTTGGCACTTTACGACGTGTTTTCGGTCATTTTTGGCTGCGCGCGGTGGTTACGCACCGTCAAAGGCGATACCTGGCCACCATGGTCGGTTCGCCCTTAAACCGATCCAGTTCAATGATGAGCTAGCCTGGATTGACCCGGTTGGGCCTATGAAACTGGTTTGGTATGATAATTTAGAATAGGCCGACCTATTTAAGCCCAAACCCAACTCATCCAACTCGAACTTGACCCGTTTGATTCGAACCCGACATGACCCAAGATCCGTTAACCAGTGGCGTTAGTGTTGACCAATGACATCATCATGACATCAGTATTACCCAATGATGTCAACATGACGTAAGCGTTGGCCATTGACTTTGACAAAAAAGTTAATTTTTTTTGAAAATTTATATTTTATGTTTTTCGACGTTCTAAGTCTGTTTTTAAAGTCCGTTTTGTGAAATTCTAACTCGAAAGCATCCAAATCTGATATTAGACTCGAACATGCTTATGTGCTTCGTTATTCAGTTTAAAGACAATATGATTTAGGGACTGATTTTGGATTGTGGTTAAATGAAGGTATTCATATATCCTAAAATCTGAGATCTAGAGGGACGTCGAGTGCAGAAGTGGTCGAAGATAATTTTAAGAACTCAAATGGTGTTGCTCGGAATCCATGTAATACATTACTACCTCATGTATGCTTTATGAAACATAGTGATATCCGGTAAATGCATGCATGATCATGTTTAAGCATATGGTTAATTTTGTTAATGTCTAATCGATTACAGAAAAAGAGTAGTAAACCAATTTAGACTGAAATGCTCGGTTAGAAAGGTGAGTGGCCTAAAAGAACTTCCGAGATCTAAGAATAATTGATAAGACTGTGATGCTTTAAATCTGGTTTTGCTTGTTAATGATTTAATTTCTGAAATGCCAAGTTAAGAAATGATGAAAATGCCCTTGAGGTGAGAGAATGACTAAAATACCTATGACAATAAAAGCGATATGAGAATTTACACTTGATCTAGTAAAACAACTGATTCATCTGAAAACCTCGATTTACTTGAAAAGATACAATGATAAGATTTATACCTCCGAGAATGTAAAACACTTGGATTTTCCTGAATTTGGATTAAGTCTCTGAGGATAAATTTTTTAGGAGTTATTTGTAAGTCTGAATGAATTAAAAATGGCAAAAAAGACTAAACTAATTAAAATGACTAAAAAGGTTTGGAAATACTGATAAGGCTAAATCGATAAGAATGATCGTAATGACCAAAAAGACTAAAGTATCATTGACCACCGAAATTTCCAATTTAACTGGAATGATGGATAAACCCTTGAGTTCTGGAATGAATGAATTGTTTGGAAACACCAAAAGCACCTGAATGACTAAAACACTATTGAGTACTTAAATGATTGAAATACCTACATGACTTGAGATAAGTGGAAGCTTGGATGAATCCTGAATTTTTTGATGGAATCACAAATGACTATAATGCTCGGTGGGTTTGAAGCCTGACTTATGTAAATTAGTTATTCTTAACACTATTACAATAATGGAAGGATACTGCATAAATACATGTTCAACCTTTCGAGGCTTGTTCCGGGATAAAATGTGACCATGATTTGTTCAGATGTACAACACAACTAGAACTAAATATTGAACACATGTAAGTTGTACCCATTTTGAATGCTTGGAAAGTAATGCGTTGGTGAGACATGTTTAATGAAATGGACTAGGAAGCCTGGCAAGTCGTCAGCACATCAAGTCACTGACTTACCTTTTAGGGTTAAACTACGAAATTGTCTCTGACTATTATAATGACCAAAATGTCCTTTTAAGCAAAGTTGACATAAACTCTCCTGATATGTCCAGAATCTTGATTTATCCTAATCTACCCGAACTCTTAAAAGCTGTCATGATATATCTGAATTCCTACATAATCATGATATACCAATAATACTGAATGATCTTGAAGTATAATTCTTGAATACCTAGATGAAGTTGATAATTAACGAATTCCTTCAAATATGATTCATGATTCTAAAGTTAGTCTAGAATGGACTATAATTCAGTGTCTCCTTTCTGTAATTAGCAAGGATTTCTGAGTATTAAATTGGATCATGTAGTGTGTCCCATGAATTACATGATTAATCTTCCTGATTGGAAACCGGTTTATCCATTCTAATCCCAAGTGATACTGTTATTTGAAGTAAAAACATGACTTCTGGTTCTCGATTTCTGATACAAGTATACCCAATTCATGGTTCCTGATACTTTGGTTCTAATAATTAAACATATCTATATCCTGAATTCCTGACATATTGCTGCTAATTATTGAGATGACTGCCACAATTTAAAATTGTTTTATTGGGTACTAGGATATTGATTGAAGACTGTAGGTTCAGCCCTGATCAGGCTGGTAATTTCGCCCGTATTTGGATCCTACGCTTCGGTTAGGGTAAGTCCGCCTGTATTTGGCTCCTACGCTTCGGCTATGGTATGTCCGCCCATATTAGGTTCCTAGCTTCAGTTAGGATAATTTCGCCCGGGACCTGAGGTAACCCCTTAGGTCGGTACCTACGCCTATTGGGCCTAGGTTAACACCTGTATTTGGTTCCTATGCTTCGACTAGGGTAATTTCACCTAGGACTTGAGGTAACCCCTTAGGTCAGTACTCACACCTATTAGGTCTGGGTTAACGCCTATATAGATGTAGTTCTGGGAAACTGCATACTGAAGTATGGTTGGAGTGTAGTTAGGCTAATACCAAAATTTTCCCGTCTCCTCCTTTGCCCTGCCAAAATTCTTTTGTTGTTTGACACTTTTTGTCGATCTTTCTTGATTTGCGTTTGTTGGGATACACCAAACCTCCTAGCTTAATTCTTGTAAAATATATTTCCTTTCTGATTCTTTTGGATTATAGAATGCCCGTCTAATATTCAGAAGTTCAAGTATTGAACAACCATGTTGTCTCTAGTATGGCGTAATACGAGATTCTATACAGTAATAGGACCTTGTTGATGCCATGATCTTTATGTTTGTGATGTGCTTTACCTTATACTTGCATGTGCTTACAACATCTTTTGGTAGTTCTGTATTACTGAGCTTTTCCAAGCTCACGTTTTTTACCATCGTAGGTTAGAAGAAATCTCTCATGGTATAGTGATTGACATCAATATTTGAAATTCTTTCGGCGTTGCTTTTGGAGTACAGTACTGGTACAATTAGTGGGCATGTATGCCGTGTATTGTTTTATGTTAGAGTCTGTAATATGTTTTTTGAGTTTTTGTTATATGTTTAAATGGTTTCCTGAAATAATATTTTAATTAGGAGTTTGTTTTTCAGTTTTAATGTGGTTAAAGAAAAACATTTTTATGTGGATTTTTATTATGGGTCGCTCTCGTGACCCTAATGTGACCTCCTAGATTTAAGTGTGTCGCATAGGTAAGTCTAAGGGGGTTACAAACACCTATTTCAAAAAAAATAAAAATTTAAACACTTATTTTATCTAAAAATAGTTTAGGTACCTAAATAGAAAAATAATGTAGTTTATATGTTTACTTTATACTTAAGTCTTAAAAATTTTAAAATTTTATAAATTTATCAAATTATAAAAATAGTTCATTAATGCATCAAAAGTTACATAAATATATATAATATTTTAAATAAAACAAATAAAAATACACGAAGACAATAGAAAAAGGTGTGTAGGGGAGGGTTGGTGAGGGATTAATCAAGTATTCAATTTCACCCATTCATTTTATGAAAATTTAAAGAATAGTCTTTCTATTTTAATTTATTAAAATTTAATTATCGTATTTCAGAAAATTGAAAAATTAATCTAATTATCGTACACCCATAAGATTTTGGTGGAGGGATTAATCATTGATGGTCCTACCAAATGAAATTCAATTCCATATCTCTTATTAATTATGGTCTTAATCTAACATGTTGTTTATATTTAAAAAATTAACGTATATATTAAATTATTAATAAATTCTCCCGTATTAATAGGTGTTTGTAGTCATTCATACAAATACATCATCCTAAGTTGTGATAAAATCATTTGCCAACATGTTTTACTGTTGTTGTTGAAGATAAAATCTTTGTTAGTATTGACGTTGGTTATCTTTCACTACCAAGAGCGATGTTTAATTGAAAATGAACAAATATATCTATGTTTTCCTAATTGTTTGATTGAAATGAGCGAATTAGTTTAAAAATAAAATAATATATATAGTTATTAAAAATAAAATTGAAAATGACAAGTATTTTTATACAATTTTTTTCTTCAAAGAAAGCAATATAGGCAGGTTTAAAATACATTTAAATTAGTTATTTATAATTATGAAAAAAATCTATATTTTGAGTCTAACCAAATTTAGCAAGCTTAAAATGTATTGGTATTGGTCGAACCAAACCAATAGCCACTTCTAAAATTAAGCAATAAATTGTTAAATAAGATAACCACACATAAAATATAGAAATCTATAAGAAGAAGATAACGTCAATTAGGTGTCTACGTGGAAGAGTAAAAAAAAAGCATGAGAATTTGAACATAAGAGTCATGCAATGATAATGCATTAATCTTAGAGTAGAAATCATTTGCAAAAAAATAAAATAGGGTTTATAATTAAATTTTAAGTTTAGAGTTCAGGGTATATACTATTAAATGTAGATTGTATCTTTTAAGGTGTATGATTTAAGAATTAAAGTTTAGGGTTTAATATTTTAGTGTTGGGACAAAAAAATGACAAAAGATTTTTGTCCTTAATCTTTAGTTTTATTTATTAACATTTTTATAATTATTAGTATTTAATTTATTGACTGATTAATTTAGATCGTGTACTACACATGGCTATTATGAAGGCAATTATCTCAACCTAATTTGTTCTATTTTGCATTTTTATATTTGAACCATTGACCTAGTTTAAGGGATATAATGTTTCATCTAATTAGATCAACCGGTTGTTGATGATAAAATTCTCTGAATGATATTTTTCGAGTATGAAAGTAAATCACTCATCAAAATACCTGTTGCGCTATATATTTCATATTATTGTTTTTATACAATACTTGTTTTAGATTATTTATACTCTTTTTACCCATAAACGAAAGAGGATATTGAATTCTTAAATATATTTAATCTCACGTTCTCTTATATAATATGTCAATAATGTTATCAACCGAACTAAATTCAATAAACATAATTCATTTGTATTATTTAAAAAAGAAGTATATGAAACCGGTATGATTTATAGTTTTATTTATTAATTTTGTTTTGTAATAATTGTGAATTATCCCTTACAATTGCAAATACAGACAAGGACCATTTTTTAACTTCGTTTGATGGGCAACAAAAATCTCATTGCCAGGGAGGCTCAACACATACACCTATTAAATCTATCTCATCGTAGCATTATTTTATATTTAAAAATAACTTGATAAGACGTGGGAGAGTGAAGAAAGACACTTGCACCAACGAGCTTGAATTAATTGGTTAAACTTTGGGGACAAGAACACCAAATTCTTTAATGCTCTACGCTACAGAATAAAAGGGCTAATGCTATCTATAGAATCAAAAAGTCGTGGGGAATGGATTGAAGATTCTAAGGAAATTGTGTCTCATTTCCAACATCACTTTTAGAATATTTATGCCAAAGACTGGTCCATTAATTTCCAGGGCCTGGAAGATGTCATCCTGTTCGTGGTCTCTGAGGATATGAACCGATGCTTGAGCAAAGAAATCTTTGAAGAGGAGATTAGAGTTGCGGCGTTTAGTATGGGATCATCTAAGGCGCTGGGTCCTAATGGCTTTCCTGGATGTTTCTATCATTCGTTTTGGGATATCTTTAAAGATGATCTCATTGCTATGGTTTCTCACTTCTTTAAACATGGCACCCTTGATCTCGAGTTGAATAAGACTAACATTATTCTTATCCCAAAGAAGAAGAACCCTTGTGAAGTCAATCATTTCCGACCGATTAGTCTTTGCAACTTCTCGATGAAGGTCATCACAAAAATCCTTGCTTCTAGACTCAAAGGGTTTCTCTTGGATATCATCTCCCCTTCTCAATCGGCATTTGTTAATGGAAGACTTATCTAGGATAATATCATTCTTGCCCAAGAAGCTTTTCATGCTGTTACGAGGGCAAAGAAGGGATTGAAAGGAATTATGACTTTGAAGATTGATATGAAAAAAGCTTATGATAAGGTTGATTGGACCTCCTATATTTTGTGATGATTAAAATGGGTTTCTGTGAGTGGTGGACCCAAAGGGTGATGAAGTGTATTTCTTCTATCTCATTTTCCCTCGTCCTAAATGGGGAAAGACATGGAGAGTTTGTCCCAAGTAGGGGGCTGAGACAAGGAGACCCTCTTTCTCCTTTCTTGTTTCTTTTCATCTCGAACATTCATACTTGGCTAATTGCCAAAGAGATGGAAACATCAAGTTTTGAGGGGTTCAAGGTTAAAAGAAGGTGTCCGACTCTTAGCCATCTGATGTTTGCTGATGATTGTATTCTATTCTTCACGGCTAATGATGTGAATTGTTATTATGTGCAAAGAATTCTGCATAATTTTCAAATTTCGGTAGGATAAACCGTCAAATTTATCAAGTCATCGATTTTCTTCTCTCCCACTGTGAGTGTGAGCCTAAAACACCATCTTTCTAACATCTTAGGTTTTAGTCCTATAGAAGAGGATAGTCATTACCTTGGCCTTCATTCCATTTGGGGAAGAAGCAAGAAAAAAGCTCTTTAAGTTTAGTATGGAACGAGTTCAGAACAAACTAAAAGGGTGGAAAGCAAAATTCCTAAATCAAGCAAGGAATGGGGTTCTTATTAAAGCGGTTGCCCAAGCTATTCCAACGTATGTCATGCAATGTTTCCTCATTTCAGTCACCTTCTATAATGAGCTATGCTCTTTAGTGAGGCATTTCTGGTGGAACAATTCTAAAGCAAAGGAAAGGGGAATTCATTGGATTAGCTAGAAGAAATTATGTCTTCCTAAAGTTAAGGGCGGGCTTGGTTTTCAAGACTTGAGGACTTTTAACCATGCTTTCATTGCCAATGTTGCGTGGAGAATATTGAGGAATCCAGACTCTATTCTTGCCCAAACCCTCCGAGGAATTTACTTTCCTAATGGAAATCTTTTCGATGCTTCTAGGTGCCACAATCCGTCATGGGCGTGGATTGGTATCCGAGAGGGTATCAAAATTATCCAAGAAGGGTTTTTGTAGAGGGTTAGTAATGGGTGTATCATCTCTATTTGGGGCGACAGTTGGATTCTGCAAGCGCCCTCCTTTTTTGTGTCTTCTCCACGCCCCACGAATTTTCATGATGTTTGTAACCCCCTAAACTTGGTCTAGTCGCTAGATCGACCCAAGTAAGCTACATTGGGTTTGTCGGAACAAACCCATAAAGATTTAACTCAAATTACGTCCATTTTCCCTTTTATCTTATCTAGATGCCACATTATAACCTATAGTGTGCATACTAGCAACGGGTGAAAACTCAACTCAATCGGGCGTCAAATCAACATCCAATTGTACGTAATTGTAATTTAGGGACCAAATTGCAATTCTGAAAAATTACAGGGACTTAATCCATTTAGAATTTATCAAACCTTAATTAGTCAAGTTTCACGCCCACATGTCAAATTTTAGCCTCAAACAATCATCCAAACTCATTCAATTACATACATATCATTCAGGGACCAAAACGAAAGAAACAGAAACTTCCAAACATCACATTAACTGAATTAACAACTGCCCACATCGGAACACGGGCAAGCGTATCGGTACGCTTTGCCAATTCTCAAAATCCAGATTCTAGTAGCTTAAAACTGTATCGATACAACCATTCGCGTATCGGTACACCTTGCCAAAATGCCTTGCCTGTACCGAAACAATTCCTCGTGTACCAAAACACAATCCCCAAAAATGGCTTACCCGTATCGGTATAGGGACACGTGTACCAGTACGCTTGGATTTGTAATGTCCAAATTTGTTGATTTTTCATGCTTTCAAGGATACCAAAGCAATCCAACATGCTCCAAACATATGCACAACGTCACTAAGGAGCAATCCACAACAATTCATCACAAGAACATCAACAAATCATGTCACTATGCTTCAAAGGATAAACTAGAGGCATGCTTCCTAAAAATCAAGTCATCCAAAGCATGAATCATAAATCTAAAGCAATACCAAACATTTAAGGCCATTTACAATCTCAAAACCACATAGAAAACTTGTTAAAACAGAGAGTTTATCAAAAGCCTCCCAAAACCACAATGAACCTTATTGCCTTTGTTACTACAAGTCTAGATTGGAATCATACGTTCAAAATTTGAATTCCTTGGATACCCTTCGCTTGCTTGTTGCCTTCAAACTTTTAATTCTCTACATTGATGGACAAAGAGAGCGTAAGCACACAAGGCTTAGTGGGGAGTATTCAAACAACACACTATCAATGCATTTTAAAACCGTTTCCCCAAAACCACATTAAAATCACCATTTCAATCAACTTATAAAACATCATGCCTTGAAAAACATGCACTTAACACTTTAAAAAACTACCATATTAAACCATATGCAACATGTATCATGGATCAACAGCAAATCTTATTGCTAACCCTCAATTTAAGCCTTCACATGCATAACAACCCATATGCAAAGCTTAAAGAGTAAACACGTATAAATCAACATTATACATTAACAACCATCAGCATGACACATCAACAATTATATTGGCTTTCAAGTGATCATTAAACCAAGTTCTACTTTCCAAAATATTACATCGGATACACGGATTCAATAAGTGTCATCTCAATACTTCATGCCATCTCAACCGGAATTACAGTACCACTTACAACCCGGGGACACCAACCCCAACCATTGGTTAGATGCATAATCCACTAACGAGAGCTTTCAGTACCATATAACCCCTCAACCGTTAATGTACTTGGATGGAGTATTTGGTACACTGTATAAACCCCTCGACATCCAATGTGACTTTTTATAGTGCACTATCAATCTGTTGAGATATAGATTATGATATAATAAATTAAAAAATGTTTTGGACTAAATTGAAAAGAATTTAGAACATGCCTTAAGTCAAAACAACTTGAAAATAAGTTTGAGAAAGTTTAAAAAAGGTTTTGAAGTGTTTTGAAACGTTTTTAAGTAGCCAAACCTGTGATTTTAATATACCCATTTCGATACAGGTATACCTGTTTCGATACAGCTAAAGGTTTTTGCTATGAGTTTTTGAAACTGTCAAGATGTGTTCCGATACAAGCCTTATCTGTATCGAAACACCAAGGGTTCGTTTCGATACACCCCTTCGACATTTCGATAAGCCTACGTGGCATATATCTCAACGACCAAAACCCCTCAACGGTCATATTTCCAATGATCTTTTAAATTGTAGGCCGTACTGATATGCCTATACACGTATCGATACGCATCAACTAACCAGAGCTTAACGGCTAGTTCTAAAGAAGGCTGTACCGATACGGTTACCCGCGTACCGATACATACAGCCACATAACTGCAATTAATGTGGAAAATAAAGACCAAAACGGTTCCAATTCAATCCCAACGGTCACCAACGACTATGAACTTATTTGAGAGTATAAAAGGGACCACTAAGCATCTTTGAATGACTAATGCTTTAATTTTCAACAACATTATGATCAAAGATTTGTCTTAGAGCTTAATTGTATATTTCTTTGTATAGACAACACTTGTGAGCTTTAATTGTAATATTTTGTTCAAGTGTTTTAGGTTTTGGGTGAGTGCTTAGTGTGCAAACATCTACCTATTAAGAGGGATTTCAGTTTGCTAGGATTTTCTTTGTTAAAGAGTGTTCCCAAGACTCGGGTTGTGAGCTCTTGGATGCTAGATCACAGGTTGTGATTCTAGGATTGTAACGGTTACCTCCTTAGCCTAGAAAAAGGGAAGAATTCTTAGTGAATTGTTGAAATCCTAAGGTGGGAAGCCTAGGTAGTGGATGTAGACTCCATTGGGGGAGTTGAACCACTCTAAATCCTTGTGTCTTTTTGTTTATCTTTTGCTTCCACCATTTCCACCAAAAATTCAACCTTATCCACCATTTGGATAATTAATCGGTTGTGTTCATCGAGCCCAACAATTGGTATCAGAGCAAGGCTCAATCAAATGGGATTAACATACTACTGAGGTGATCCGGCTAGCTCGACCAACAATATAATCAGTCGACGAAAAAGCACAATCCATCGACATGCCACCTTTTTTTTGACGGGACCAACTATGCTCATTGGAAGACTAGAATGATGTTTTTCATCAAGGCCAAAGATTACAAGCTTTGGGACGTTGTTGAAGATGATCAATACGTACCACAAAGATGCAAGGTAGAATGGAATACAGATGATCGCAAGAAGATAGAGCTAAATTGCAAGGCTTTGCACGTTCTCTCTTGTGCATTTAGCCCCAATATCTATGAGAAAATGTCTTCTTGTGAGAGTGCCAAGGAGGTATGAGACAAGCTTGAAGTTACATACGAAGGAACTAACAAACTAAAGGAGACCAAGATCGATCTTCTCAATCTAGAGTATGAAAACTTCAAGATGGATCCGCGAGAAGACATTGAGAATATGTTCGATCGTTTCTCCACCATAGTGAATATACTCAAAGGCTATGGAGAAGTCATTCTGGAAGAAAAGCTTGTCTGAAATCTTATCTATTCCCTTCCCGAGTCATGGGACTTAAAGAAGACCGTCATCATTAAGGCCAAAAATCTCAAGACCTTGAAGCTTGATGAACTCATGGGATCTCTTCTCACTCATCAAATAATGAAGAAGGACATAAAGAGGAGAAGAAGAAGGAATAGATAAGAAAGATAGGGGAGAAGGAAATAAAAAAGCTAGGCATCAATATGAATGCCATAGTCCTCAAATCCTCCCAATGCCATCATGAAGATTCAAGTGAGGAGGAAGAAGAAGATGAAAAGATGACCTATCTCTTCATGAAATTTGCCCGATTCATGAAGAAAAAATGAAAAAATCTAAGCATTATTCGATGAAGAAGAAGGCAAACTCTTCAAGCATAAGAAGAAGACACATTTGGCTACTTAGAGTGATGAAGACTCCACTGACAATGAACAAGCTAACCTTTGTCTCATGGCCATCCAAGAAAATTCAAGGGTAACTTCGAATTCATCTACGTCTACTTCCTATACTTTTGATAAATTACAAGAAGCCTATGACCAATTGGTTTTTGAGTTTAAAGCTTCTTTTTTCGAAAAACAAGAAATTGATTTCAAAGTTAAAAATCGAAAATGATTTGCTTTCTAAAACCAATTTGGAGTTTGAAGCAAAAATGAAGGATTTTGAACAAAAAATTTCAAATTTATAAAAATTGCTTCAAACAATGGAAAAAGATCATCAAAAGAAAGTTGATGATCTTAAGAAAGAAAAAAAAATTGATTTCCAATGAACTTCAAAAGAAAAACAAAAATCAAATTTTTATGTAAGACAATCTAGTGCCCCTAGATTTTTAACGGTAAATGTTTTAGAAGTGTTTGGGTTCCAAAAGAACTAATCACTTCAAATAAGAAAGAGGAAATTGTAAAATGGATTCCTAAGGGGACTAAATTTTGTGCTACTAACGTTTATGGATCTAAATCAATTTGGATACCAAAAATTACATGATTGTCTTGTTTAGGTGTGATGGAGAGTGATCAAAAAATCCAAATTTGAGGGGGAGCTCCATACACACAAGAAGGAGAACACTTGAAGAAGGAAGGCTTCACATCTTCCCTTGAAGTTCAAGTGTTGGTAAATTTCTAGTTGTTTTTGTCTTTGTTTCTATTAGATTTATCTTCTATGACAACTAGATAATCATATTGTTGGACTAACAATATTTGATGCTTTGAGTAAGGGGGATCCAATTTTAAAACCAAAGTTTATTTTATAGAGTCAAAATTTTTTAACCTCTATTGTTATTCTTGAGCTTAATGTCTTTTAAATTCTTTTTGATATAACAAAAAGAGGGAGTTGGTTTGAAAAATTGTCTTTTCAAAATGAATAAGGGGGAGCTTTAAATTCTTTGAAAATATAAAAATCTCTTATTCAAAATTTTAATCTTAAAGGGGGAGAATCCCAAACAATTTTTCAAGTTGGTTTTATTATATCAAAAAGTGGGAGATTGTTGAGATATAGATTTTGATATAATAAATTGAAAAATGTTTTGGACTAAATTGAAAAGAATTTAAAACACGCCTTAAGTCAAAACAACTTGAAAATAAGTTTGAGGAAGTTTAAAAAAGGTTTTGAAGTGGTTTGAAACGTTTTTAAGTAGCCAAACCTGTGATTTTAATGTACATGTTTCGATACAGGTATACATGTTTCGATACAACTAAAGGTTTTTGCTACAAGTTTTTAAAACTATGAAGATGTGTTTCGATACAAGCCTTATCCGTATCGAAACACCAACGGGTCATTTTGATACACCCCTTCGGCATTTTGATACGCCTACGTGGCATATATCCCAACGACCAAAACCCCCAACGGTCATATTTCCAACGGTCTTTTAAATTGTAGGCCGTAGCGATACGCCTATACGCGTATCGATACGCATCAGCTAACCAGAGCTCAACTGCTAGTTCTAAAGAAGGCCGTACCAATATGGTTACCCGCGTACCAATGTAGACAGCCACAGAACTGCAATTAATATGGAAAATAAAGACCCAAAAGGCTCCAATTCAATCCCAACGGTCACCAACGGCTATGAACTCATTTGGGAGTATAAAAGTGACCTCCAAGCATCTTTGGATGACTAATGCTTCAATTGTCAACAACATTATGATCAAAGATTTGTCTTGGAGCTTAATTGTATATTTCTTTGTATAGACAACACTTGTGAGCTTTAATTGTAACATTTTGCTCAAGTGTTTTAGGTTTTGGGTGAGTGCTTAGTGTGCAAACATCTACCTATTAAGAGGGATTTCAGTTTGCTTGGATTCTCTTTGTTAAAGAGTGTTCCCAAAACTCGGGTTGTGAGTTCTTGGATGCTAGATCACGGGTTGTGATTCTAGGATTGTAACGGTTACCTCCTTAGCCTAGAAAATGAGAAGAATTCTTAGTGAATTGTTGAAATCCTAAGGTGGAAAGCCTAGGTAGTGGACATAGACTCCATTGGGGGAGTTGAAACACTCTAAATCCTTGTGTCTTTTTGTTTATCTTTTTCTTCCACCATTTCCACCCAAAATTCAACCTTCTCCACCACTCGGCTAATTAATCAGTTGTGTTCATCGAGCCCAACACAATCCTATGGCCGACCAACTATATCTGATAACATTTTAGACCACATAACTTGCCAATATAATTTATTATTAACCATGTACCTCATTGTTTTTATATGCACCAATTCAAAACCATTTCCAAAACAACAAACCATGCTTTAAAACAAGTATCTTACATACTTACATTGATCATTTACCAAATGCATCCATCATCATTATATGATCAAAAATAGTATATAAAATACTTTAAAACATGCTTTAACAGTAGGTATCATGCCATTTTAATCAAGTGCATAAAAACTATTTCGTAAAAGCACGACCGATGGAGAAATCTCTTTATACTTACTTCCAAGTTTAAACATGCGTTTCAAGTTAAGTTTAAACTTCCAATATCAGCTTTAAACCATTTCAAAGCTAAAATCCACGTTCTCACTCACCGACAACGCAAAGCCTCATTTGCCGATGCGAATTACTCCTCTAAAGCTTCTGAAGCGACACTTCAAGCTTGAGCATCAACCTCCCCTGATTTCACCACACAAAAACAGAGGATCCAATGCATCAAAATGCATTCACAAATCCAACAAAATCAATCCACAACAATCCTCTACAAACACTAGCCGAAACCTTTCCTAAACTACTGAAATCAACATCAAAAACCTTCCACACTTAACCCAGCCAAAACCTAAAGGTTTAATCCAACAATCGACTTCCATTTTCATCAAAAAAAAACCAAACATCATCCTTATACTTCCAGCATACATTAATCAACCAAAACTCACCAAAGACACAACACTAGCAACCTAACCAATTAGAGATTCACATAGTTTCGGGATTTCAATGTTAAATCCAACTTATTAACATTATAAAACATCAAAATCATGATTATAATCAATCAAGAATTCATTAAAACAGATTCGAAATGAAAATCACTTAATCTCATCAGTTAAACATTGATTTAACCAATTTCCATAAATAAATCATTAAAACTCATTAGAAAACATTTATAAAGGATCAATAACTTGAGAATTTCAGTAAAGAACCATACATTAGAGGAGAAGGACGAAGCTCACCTCTAATGTTGACTTTCCTCCTTAATTGTATTGGTTTACATGAGAAAACAAGATTAAAACAATAAGATTTTGATAGGAAACAATTAAGAAGTCATTTGACATTAAAAGATTGAGGAAATCAAGAAGTTACTTGAATATTTTAAAGAAGAGAAGAGTGTTTGGTTGAAGATAATTTGAGAGAAAATCTTTTAGAAAAAAGTTAGTTACGTAAAGTTTGCTTAGGAAATTGATTATAAAATTAATTTCTAAAATCTATTTATCCTCTTCCCAAATATTTTAAAATAGCCAATTAAGGAGAAAAGTCTGATATTAGACTTTGGGCAAATATCTCCTTAAAGATTCAATTTTTTGACCCTTTACAAAATAGTCACTAAAAACAGTTTTCATTCTTTATATTTTGGTCACCAGCCAAAATGTCACATTTTCGAATTCTATTTTTCAAAATTGACTTTACCAAAAATATTCATATATTAAATAATGATTTTTAGATATTTTCCCAAATATTTTCACACTCAAAAAATATTTATTCTGATTTTAATCCCGAATCTGACTTGAATCTCTAACCCGATCCACAGACCGTCTAATCAGCCTATAAACCGCTAGGCCCAAAATCGGGGCGTTACAATGTTACGGTGTTTTGTCTTATGGATGCCTCTAGGAAGGTTTGGGATAAACGCAAACTTGAGTATCTCTTCTCCCTTGATGAAATAAAGGCAATTTTATCCATTCCCATCGATGATCCTTCGATCAAGGATAGGCTTATTTGGGCAGCCTCCATTGATGAGGAATATTCTGTCAGATGAGGATATCATTTTCTCGAAGAACTTCAAGAGACCTCTAGTTCACGGACCATCTAATCAGCTTATAAACCGCTAGGCTCAAAACTGGGGGTTACAATGTTATGGTGTTTTGTCTTATGGATGCCTCTAGGAAGGTTTGGGATAAATGCAAACTTGAGTATCTCTTCTCCCTTGATGAAATAAAGGCGATTTTATCCATTCCCATTGATGATCCTTCGATCAAGGATATGCTTATTTGGGCAGCCTCCATTGATGAGGAATATTCTGTCAAATCAAGATATTGTTTTCTTGAAGAACTTCAAGATACGTCTAGCATTCCTTCTTCTAGTGATGTTTTGGATCAGAATAAGCATGCGTTGAAGTCTATTTGGGAGTTAAAATTTGAAAATTTTCTCTTTTATGTGGAAATTGTGTCACAATATCATTCCGACGAAGAGTATATTGGCCTATCATTTTCATGGATCTTTTGGTGCATCGGACCGGTGCCCTCGTTGTGGGATTGAGGCTGAAAGTATCGAGCACCTGCTGTTCTTTTACCCTTTTGCTCAAGATGTGTGGAGAGCTTCTGACTTCAACTATTTTCCTTCTCTAATTAGCTTTCCTGGTTTTGGTAAATGGTGGGAGAAAATCTTAGCTTTTCGTAGGCTAGGAAATTTTGATGAAGGATGTGATCTCATTGCCTTTCTTTGTTGGGCTATGTGGAAATCGAGGAACGAGTTTGTGTTTGACGGCCTTGTGAATTCTCCATGGGATATTTGGCTTTCGGCGAAGAGTGCTTTTGTGGAATTCTTACAAGCTTAGATTAAGGAACCTTTGGGTGTTCCTTCTTGTTCTGAGGATCGAATGTCTTGGCCCTTTCCTCATCGAATTTTTTAAGGTAAATTGTGATGCAGCCTTTGACAAGGTTATCGGGAGGACAACTGCGACGGTTGTGGTTTGCAACTTTACCCGTTCACTCATCAGTGGAGTTTCGATAGTTTTTTTGGCCCTCTCTGCGTCATCAGCTAAAGCGGAGGTGATTCGGCTTGGTGTATCTCTTGCAATGAGGGTGGGTTTTGATTATGTTGTTATTTTTGAATCTGACTATTTGGGGGTCGTTAAAAGGCTTCAATCGGGGATGTTTTCGGCATGGGATTCAGATGCTATTGAAGAAGATGTCCTTTCCATGATCTCTGCTTTTTGCTTATTTTCTTTCTCATTTGTTCCTCGTATTTGTAATAAAGCGGCCGATTGGGTTGTTAAATCTTCTCTTGCTCGGTGCTGCTCGGAGGATTGGGATACAAATGTCCCTCCTGGGTTATTCCCTTTTCTGTAATTGGTTTTTGTCTATGAAGTTGATGTTTGTTTTTGATCAAAAAAATTATTGATATTTAATTTATTGACTAATTATGTGTTGTATAAATTTGTTATAATGCCACTCTTTCACTTCAACCTATTTCATTCACAATGTCAGAATTTTAATCTCTGATTTTATTTAAATATTTTAATATTTTATCTATTATACCAGCTGATTGTTAGTAAAAATCTAATTCATTTATGTATAATATTGTAAATAAACTTGCAGTTAATAATTCATAAACAATTTCTCTTTATTTATCAAGCATACATGTATAAAAATATTACACCTATTTCAATTTACACTATAAATTGAGTTTATTTATTGTAATTTTTTTTATCAATTTAATTTAGTTACATCAATTTTAATATATATTTAGAATTAACCTATACTTATAAAAGTCAGCTATTTAACTAATCTCTAAAAAATATAAAAGCACTTTCCATGTTTCACCGACTTTTATCTAAAAATTTATAAATATTGTTATACTTCTTTAAAAGAACTTAAAACAAAACATGGTTAACATCTATGGTTTTATGGGCTTATTTTTATATTTTTCTTTTAAAATAATTCAATTTAGTAATTTAATTCACCTAATTAATTCCTAATGTCCCAACTAACCCTCCAACAAACAAGTCGACCTTCGTAAATGCACCTCTTTTTCAATTTTTTTGTTTACTTTCACCCAATTTAATTAATATATAATTAAACCAATCGAGTATTCTCAATAATAAAAAATAACATTATTCCTTTTAAATGATCGGTATTTGAACAACGTAATCTACATAATACGTAAGTTTTTAAAAGATTAAGGATAATAAATATTTTTAAAAAATTAATCCATAATTAATAAACTAAAAAAAAATGATATCGACTATAGTTAGTACCCTTAAAAGGTTTGTACTTGGAAGTGAAGATTGCCCTTGAAACTTCAACTTAATTACACGAATGCCCCAAGTACAGTCACGTCAGCGACGGATTCCATACTGCATTTAATTAGAATTATATAAATATATCAAATCCGACGCGCGTTTAAATTCGCTGAGAATGTGGCCATTTTGCATGCTTAAAATCCACAGACAAAACAATAATAATAAAATTTTAAAAATACTTTATATATACTATAAAAATTCAATTCGTCGGTCTCTATATATATTTTTTATTTTCTTTTTTGGCGACGATAAACGATAGAGAATTTTACCGCCACTGTCGACGACTGACTTTGCGGCGGAGCATGGCGATCGTCGACCGGCAGCAGCGGAGCTCCGAAAGGAAGATATTTGGTCTCTGTCCCTTTTGGCAAACTTCGACGACGACGAACTACTCTTCCTCTTCGACTAGAAATCTCAACCACAATGGCAGTCGCCATTCGGAGACGGTGCCCTTCAAGCGCTCCAAAACCGTTTCTTCCATTGCCAGATCGCTTCTTCCTCCTCGGCGTCGGCTTCGCCTCGATCCTTCTAATAACCTCTACTTCCCTTGTACTAATCCCCGCTTGCTTAGCCCTTGACTTTTTAGAGCTAAATTTTCTATATCTGTTTTAATTTGTCAATTTTGTTCTAACTGTAGATGAGCCTGGGACTCAGGCGAGAAGTGCGATCAGGATGAAGAACACTAGTAAATCTCACGTAGCTTTCAAGGTAAACTTGAATTACTATATATATACTTGTCTTTTAAGTCAAAATTTACTGTAATTTACGCGATTTCTTTCATTTAAAGTCATGATTTGTCAGTGAATTAATACTAATTTTGGTTAATTTCTCACCGTCCATTAGAATGAGGCTTCTTGCGACGGTTATAAGGGTTAATTTCTTAAGTTACTATTTTTTACCGTTAATGTCAGAACATTTGCTGCTTATTTATTTAATGAACTAGATTTTTTTTTTGTTTATTATTTTGCAGTTTCAAACTACTGCGCCTAAGAGTTGTTTTATGCGTCCACCTGGTGGCATTTTGGCGCCAGGGGAAAGCATTATCGCCACTGGTAATAAAATTTGGCAGCTCGATTTTGAGATTTTATTATAATGATTTTGTTTGATTTGGTCTGTATGATGCTTTTGTTTTGACAGTGTTTAAGTTTATAGAGCGTCCGGAGAATAATGAGGTGCAGGTGGATTTAAAGAGTAAAGTTAAATTTAAGATAATGAGTTTGAAGGTAACAGCTGGAGTGGATTACTTGCCTGAGCTTGTAAGTTCATTAATGTTCGCTTGTCGGATATTTGATGTTTTCTCTTATAGTTAAGTTCGATGGAGGCCCTTGTTCTGTGAGCATTTCATTAGTCTGAGTGGATGTTGGATGAATTTTAAATGGAATTTTAGGTTATTAGAAAATGTTGAAGTGAAGATGCTTGTTAAGTTGATGCTGTGGTTGGTTCTTCTTATTTGGTTAGTAAAACGAAATCCGCTTAAATGGTTTCTTTGCTCGGTTAAGATTCTCTATATTCGTTTGGCTGACATGTGCGAATGCGAGGAATTGTGGTTAGAAAACACTACTTTAGCAAGTAGTCTGATAATATTACCCTTTTCTTCTTTCCATTGCTGGACCAGAGCCTATTATGGAAGAAGAGTTTTGTTTAGTCGTGTTATTGTTTTTTCTGGTAAGGGCATCATAACACGAATTTAGTCTCAAATTGCTGCATAATAATTTCGTTTTTAGTTGCAACTAATTGAATACATAGCTTTTAAGATAGAGTTCATTCATGTAATCATGTTAACTACCAAACAAATTTTATTTCTCTGGTTTTATCTGAAATAAATATTATTTGATCATTAGTAGAATGTCATGTCAGCTAGTGCAGGCATGTAAAGTTGATCCTTTAAACATAAGATTTTCCATAGGCTATTTAAACTTTCCTAATATTTCTTTCTATTTAATGCCTAATGTGCTTGTTGCTTATAAGTTCTTCTTATTACAATTTGATTGTGTACCTTTATTGGATGTTAACCCCTGCTAAACTTAAGGTGCTAATGCTAACACAAATTTTTTATTATGCCTTGTGTTGTATAGTTTGACGAACAAAGGGATCAAGTGACTGTAGAAAGAATTTTGCGGGTTGTATTTCTAGATGTGGGTCGGCCTAGCCCTGTAAGTAGCAAATTGTATTAGTATTGTTTTGGTTTCTACACTTAAGGGGTCCTTGTTTTAGCCTTTCAATGGGTTAACTTTTCTTCTTGTTCCTCAAGGCATTGGACAAACTTAAGCGTCAGTTAGCTGAGGCTGAGGCTGCTCTCGAAACACGCAAGAAACCCGCTCCTGACACAGGTCCTCGGGTTGTTGGGGAAGGTCTTGTAATCGATGAATGGGTAATTAACTGTCTATATGTCTGAAATAATGTTCCTTTTCCATTTTTTTCCTTCTTATTTTACTTATATTTAATGGTTTCAGAAAGAGAGAAGGGAAAAATACCTGGCACGTCAGCAAGTTGAAGCAGTAGTTTCAACATGAAGTGTTTTGTGATTTGGCTGTAAGTGCTTTTGTTTCGTCTTTGGTTGAATTCCTCAATTTGCGACTCCTTAGAGGAGGGAAGGTGAAGAGATGAGTTGACGGACCTCATGTTCCATGCCATTATTCAGCATTATGAACATTGTAAAGGTCAAGGTACCTGACTTCTGGTCTAATGCCAGCTTACATGTAGATAATGAGTGTTTTTTTTTGTCATGGAAATAAATGCAAGGCACAATGCATTATCATATTTGGTACACTTTTTGAGGTTGGAGTGGTTATATATATGTTATAGGTGTTTAGCCTTGTTTTTCTGTCAAAATATTTGATTATAGCCATTGAATTCACTAGGATTGTATTGTACTCTGCTATTGTAGATGAACCGGCATGAATTTCCCTCTTGTTTGAAGTGATTTATGTATTTTATTCCTTTTATCCTCGTTTTTATTGTATGGCAATTAGTAATTTCTGGCAGCACAGGGCTTTCGAACAGCGGCTGAGGATTTCCAAACTCACATATCATAGATTCATAGAGCAATTGGACAGGTTGTCTCGTTCATCTTCATGCATGTCATGATCTTTTGGAACTTGTCATGAAGACTCGGGCTGGTTCATGCATCCATGTTCATGTTTATGTTCATGCATATCCATTCTGCCGTAAATCTGGGCTGAATTTTAACTTTCATCGATCATTGTTTCCTTGTAGTTTGGGGCTAAAATATATATGGTTTTGATGAGAAAGTTGTGTTCATCCTTGGAACTGTTGGTTTTTGGTAATAGCTTAGAATGTTATTTATGTCAAATAGATCGTTTGGTCTGGTATAATGTACGAGTATAACATATGAAATCGATGGATTGATCAGCCTCGTATAATGTTTGAAATCGATAAAAAATTGTTCGACCGGTAAAAAGCCGGATAAGATCGGTGAAATAAGTCAATTGCAGTCTATAGAATTGCCCCCTTTATACAGATAATACATATTGGAAAGGGACTGCCATCACAGCCCCTCTAACCTTCCTTTCGGGCACCCATCTACCCTTTATTCTTATATTCTTTTGGATTGAAGAAGATAAACTGGTGATGTGAACTAATATCAAAGATCTCAAAGTACTCGGATTATGAGTCAAATTTTAAATTAGCCTTTAAATTTCAATACGTATAACATATGCTTAACATGGGTGATAAATCGTGTATGTAAGAGCTTTGGTCTCTTAAAAATGACAAAATTATATTGTAATCTTTTTTTAAAAAACATAAATTAATAAACTAAAACAATAATAAACTTGTATTTTGGTCCTCTTAAAAGTCTATGATTCAATTTGATATAAAATCCTAATTTTACTCATGATACAATTAATCCTTTAAGAAATGAACCATGGCTAAACTTGTTCATACATATATAGTTTGTGACAGTTGGAGAAATGGGAGAAATGATCTCATGAAAAAGGAAATTAATGGTAAGTGATAGGGACCAGTTTCTAGGACAATGCTAAAGTAAATAAGGTAAAAACACATAGGGACAAAAGAAGATGATGTTGACACGACAATAGACAAAACCGATATAGTCCATGTTCACTGCATTGCAAAAATCCCCTTCACTTGGCCTTCATTGTTCATGCCAGCATCAATGGAGAAAATTGATCAACTATTTAACCTTCGTATTTTAAAATATATTGAGTTTAATTAGTAAGGAGTTAGACGACACTTAAATAAAATTTTCGTTATATTTTTATTTAAATTCTAATTGATAATTAGTTAGTAATCTTATCTCTTGCGCATGTCTTATTTTATATTGTTATCGCTTTAATTATTTGTCTTATACCAAATTTTAACCGTTTTAAGTTTAAATGTTATAAATAATATCTTGTTTCTTGTTTAAAAATTTAATTTAACAACTTTAAATTTAGTCGAGAGTTAATACGACTAGAAAATACCTAAAGATTTCATTATATCTATGATACTCTAAGATCAGAATTCAGAAGGTTTCTTCTTTACAATTTCTTTTTTTATTCATGTCAAGGATAAAGATGAGTTGTTTAATAGGGAATTATAAGTGGTTGAATTATCCCAGTTTTTGGTGATTGGTACTTCAGTATTTAATCACTTAGATGCCTATGTTCCTCTCGTTGGTTACTATATTACCTATTTCCACTGGAAAACGCATTTACTGCAAATTCCCTCTTAACAGAAGTAAAAGTAGTTATTGGTACCCCATATTCACACACAGGGATAGTGATGGAATATAATGGATGGATGTTATAAATCTATAATTTTTTTTTAAAAAATCTTAATCTTATATGGAGAAAAAAAAAACTCTAAAGAAAAGAATGAGAGTAATTCTAGTGAGTTTAGAACCCATGACCTAAAGGAATATAAGGAACAAAGATGAACAACTTAGCCAACCGGTCAAATTTGCTAATAATTTTTAGTTTATAACAAGGAAAATATGTTGATATACAAGTTTGAGTAAACTTTAGTTTACATAAGCCTTCTAATTTTAGGGTTAGGAATTAATGTTAGGGTTTAAGATTTAAGGGTTTAGGTAGTAGGGTGTAAAATTTAGAGTTTATAATTTAGAATTTATGTTTTAGGGTGTTAAGATTAGGGATTTAGGTTTTTAGACTTTATTAGTTTAAATATGAAGGATTGTATGATTTTTTACACGGCTTGTATATCAAAATATATATTTTTTATACAATTCTAATCCTAATAGTTTAAATAATTTATATATATATATTTATTTTTAATAGTTATATATCATTCCAGATAACATACAAGACGAGACAAATAATTAATTTTACTACTTCATACTCACTTTCCGAAAAAAAAAAAGAATTCGAGCTTGTCCTACATCCACTTTTTTATAATAAAAAATTCTAGTTCATTTGGAATAGATTGATTCGTAATCCATCTAGTGGTTCAGATTTTATCATTTTTACCTATGAAATATTTGCTACCTGTTTTTGTCGATGTTTTTTTCAATAAAAACTTTGATATACATATGGTATAAATTTTAGTTTAAGTTAATTTTTTTAGTTTTAAGTGTTAGAGTTTTGTTTAGGGTTCAAAGTTTATGAGATTAAGTTTTATGATTTAGAATTTAAAATTAGTGTTTAAAATTTATGGTATAAAATATTAGGGTTTATAGTTTAGGATGTAATTTTTTAGGATTAAAATTGAAAATTTAGGATTTGAGTTTTATAGTATAAATAAGTAGATTTATGTAAAATTTATTTTATAATGTTTGTCTATCAAAATTTTATTATATATATAGGAAAAAACTTTGATACACAGGCCGTGTAAACTTTAGTTTACACGTGCTTTTTAGTTTTAGGGGTTATGGTTTAAGGTTTAGGGGTTTAGGTTGTAGGGTTTAGAATTTAAGGTTAGTGTTTAGAATTTAGGGTTTAGAGTGTGAGGTTTAGTTTTTTAGGGTTAGGGTTAGAAATTTAGGATTTAGGTTTTTATAGTATAAATATACAGGTTTGTGTAAAATTAATTTTACACAAATATATCAAAAAAGTTTTACCCATATATATATATATATATATATATATATATATATATATATATATATATATATATATGTATCAACTTGAATGTCTAGAAATTCAAATGCACTTCAACACAATTGTCTTCTACTTAAGGGTTTGAGAGATTGAGTAGTTTAGGTATTTTATAAAAAGAATAAAGTATACAATTTTCTATCGATTGAATTATGAATCCCATCCCTTTACTTTATGAAAATTAAGAAGTTAGTGACTCTAATTTATTAGAATTTGGTACTCGTACTTTAGGAAACTGACAAGTTAGTTCAATTTTCAATAAACAAATATAATTAAACATTGGCGAAATTAAGAGCCCCTGGCCTTACCCACCTAAAATGAAAATTTTCTCGATTAACTCCTCCTCAAGAAAGGGTCAAATTATAAATTAGTTCAAGGTTGTAACACAAATGTATGAGGTAGAGAGAGATTTGTGTCTTTTTCAGGCAACTTCCTTCCCGGGGCTTTGGTAGGTGAAATTTGGTGTTCCTCTTTTCCATAATTTGACACATGAGATGTTATAGGTGATGTTAACTAATCCTCCCCCCCTTTTATTCTGCAGACGTTTCATGAAACTTATAATGGCTGAGTTATGCAAATTAGGGGGGTGTGCATTTCGGATTTCGATCAAATTTTTAGATCGGTAAACTAGTGATATGTATTTGTTCCGAAAGAAAATCAGATATCTGATTTGTCGAATATCAGATATCCAAATAACCAAATTTATATCTTGATTTAAGTATTTTTTAAAATTTGATCCATGAAAATTTTGAATTTTTTGAATATAACAAGCAACAAATTATTGAATATAACAAGATTTGTATTATGAAATTTTTATTTTTTTCATATATACTAACAAGTAAAAACATCGAATATAAAAAGATTCATATTTATAAAAATCTTGAATTTTCGGATTTTCGAGTATCCGATAACTATCTATATCCGATCCGAAATTTTCAAATATTGATCCAAATTATCCAAAAAAAAAATAAAAAACTGAATCATATATCCAAATTTTAGAATCGAATCAACGGATAATGAATCGAATTTTTTTCCCACACCTCTATTGCAAATGGCACCCCTTCTCCCCTGAATAACCACATTTCGAAAAACTAATTGTAAATTTTCCAAATTCTTGAGACCTCAAGCATGTATGTAACGACTCGAATTTCGGGTTAACGAATCGGATTTTGGATTCCGATATTGGGCCTTCATGTTGGGAGCCCAATTAAGAAAATTTGGATATGGGCTTTATGGCAAAAGAGAAAATGTGAAGTAGGCTTTTATTAAATTAGTTATCATCTTTTATTTGAAAGGCAAGGGGTTGAAATTTAAAAAGAAGGGGAAGAAAGAGAAAAAGGGATAGAAATCAGAATAATAATGGTGGAGAGAAAATGATAGAATGAAAGAAAAAGAAATGGGATTTAGAGAGAGAGAGAAACGGGGTTTTGTTTCGTTTTGGAAGTGATTCGGCCACCGTGAAGTCTAACCACATGCACTATTGGGTCGGGTTCTTCGAAACGAATCGACCGGTGGTCTCCCCTTCGTCGCTGCCGTCGTCGTTCACCAAATAAAGGAAAAGAAGATTCGACCTAGCTTAAAATGCCACGTTCCGACGTCCTACAACGAAAATCGCCGCCACCATTAGATCCACTGGTAGGAGAAATGAAGGTTTGAAGGTTGTCATCGTTATCCGACCACTAAAGGCCGCCGCACACGCCCCATGTGCAGCCGGCTGCGCGTAGGTGTGCACTGGCTGCAGTGGGCGGGTGCATAAGGTTTCCCTGCACCGCGCCACATTAGATTCGGGTCTCTAAGGTAACCAACTGCTTCAATGCGTCGCACCACATCGAATCTCGCTCACTTGGGTGCACCATAAGCTCCATGCACTATGCCACACAAGATCAAAGTTGACTTCGACAATTGTGTTGACCGTTGACCAGAGCGTTGACTTTTTTCAAGAACCTTACCCGAGGTTTCTCGACGTTCTGAGCCGTTGGCGTAGTCTGTTTCACCAAATTCGAACCCGATAAGCTATTTTTACGCATTCAACCCTTCGAATTCATTAAAGTGTGTAATCAAGTGATTCTTATAGTATTAATTGATATACGAGGATTTTTCGAGATCGGATATCAGATATCGGTTTAAGGTTAGTACACCTTGAACTCCTATTGCTTCATGAGCATCATAAATGTGATTGCTTTGCGTGTTAGTATTTGCAAAATAGGTAGACGATTAATATGTATGTTTGAAGACCGATAGTATGAGACTTGATATCTACGAGATACATGAAGATGTTGCGAATATGATGAGACTTGTGGAGGCTTTAGAGATCGTTTAGGGTCGTTTAAAATGCCCGTATGATTATTTGATGACTGATTGATTTGGTTGAAAAATTGTAATGCTTTGTATGCTTGTTCGAATAGATCGACGTGATTCGATGGAATTTAGGTGTAAGGGATAAATAATGGAAATGTTTGAATAAATAATTATGAAGCTGGTAATTAATATCAATTGACTAAATGCGCTAGAAAATAAACCATAATGACTTTCATAAGCTTTAGGGACTGGATAAAGTAGTGTTAATCTGTAAATGAAATGGTGTAAACCTGTGTGTAGGGTATTGGTACGAGCTTTGGCTGTACCGATACGCGTTTGGGGCCATATCTGTACGGGTTTAACCGTACTGGTACTTGGGGAAATTAAAGATTTCCAGTAAGCTATTTTAGTATCGATAAACGTGTGAGTACCGGTACCCAAAGGTATTGTATCGATATTAGTATTCGAGTATCGGTACCCACTAGACGGAATAATCTATAATGCTAATAAAATATGGAAATTGAAGTGGAAGATTAATTGAGATAATTAATGAGGATGATTAATGTACAATTTCATGATAATTAATAGGGTAAACTACTCTAGTGACCACCGAATTATTTGGGCGTACCTATTTTGACTACCGAACTATGAAACCTCTCAATCAGACCACCAAACTTATTAAATTGACCTATTTTGACCACCGCCGTCAAAAAAATAACGGATGGGTGACGTGGCAATTAACGAAAAATTTTAAAATTACACATTTAGTCCATGTTATTTACTTATTTTATCAATTTGGTTCTAATTTTAATTTAATTAAAAAAATTTAATCAACCAATCGAATGACGACACATGTGTCTTTTGATTTTAATTTATTTAGTTTAATAGATTTAATCAACCAACCAGATAGTGACACATGTCACCACCTGGTTGGTGAGAAACAAAGAAAAGGAATAAAAGGAAAAAAATGAGCTAGGTGGGATTTGAACCTAAACTTATAGGTTGGAAAGCAAGCACCCAAACTACTGGGCTATCACTTCATTCTTGTGAAAGCTTTGTAACAATATTTATTTAAGCTATACTCTTTGGGAAAATTAAAGAGAGTAAATATAGTGTAAGGGAATTCGAATCGGGTTTTAATAAAACAAAATAAGAATGATGCTTGATCGTTGGATAAGAGTTATATTTGATTAAAATGATGGAATATTATTTATTAATGAATATGTTATTAAATAGAATATTAATAATAACGTTACTACCTTATACTGCAGTAAAATTTGCTTTCATTAATAAATCGAATATTCTGATAATATTTTCCATTTGTAATATTATAATAATTTGATTATTAAAATTTATTGATATAAATCGGTTAAGTACGTTGTTGTGGTATATTTTATATGCTATTAATATCAATTTAATAAAATAACTAATTTAAATTTATTAAATATAGTGTCATTAATAATAATATTTCATCATTTTTAATCAAATATTAACTTTGGTCCAACGATCAAACATCATTCTTATTTTTTTTTATTAAAACTGGATTCGAATCCCCTCGCACTATATTTACTCTATTTAATTTTCCCAAAGAGTATGATTTAAATAAGTTATGTTACAAAGACTTCACAAGAATGAAGTGATAGCTTAGTGGTCTGGGTGCTTGCTTTCTAACCTATAAGTGTAAGTTCAAATCCCAACTAGCTTACTTTCTTTCTTTTATTCCTTTCCTTTGTTTCTCACCAACCAAGTGGTGAAACGTGTCACTACCTGATTAGAGAAGAAAATATATTAAATATTAAATAAAAATAAATTAAAATTGGGTGATGACACGTGTCATCATTTGATTGGTTGATTAATGTTATTTAATTAAATTACAATTAAGACTAAATTGATATAATAGGTAAATAACATGGATCAAATGTGTAATTTTACAAATTTTCGTTAATTGCCATGTCACCCCTCCGTCACTCATCTGTTAGTTTTTTAACAGCGGTGGTTAAAATAGGTCAATTTAATAAGTTTGGTGGTCTGATTGATGAGTTGCATAGTTCGGTGGTCAAAATAGGTACACCTAAATAGTTTGGTGGTCACTGAAGTAGTTTACCCTAATTAATAACTTGGTAAACGTTAGGTGACTTAATGGTAATAGCAACCGCAGGGATCCTTGGTGGACTGTGTGATGTTGTATGCTGTGAGGTAGACGTGTCATTTCTATGTGATGTATGGACACTTAGATGATTGAATCATTTTGATTGATGGGTTCAGATACCCAGTAAGAGAAAGAGTGTGTTGCAACACCATGGTTAAAGATTTTTCGAATATATAAACCTGAAGCTTAGTGGGACTGAGACTCATTCGAAGATGCTTGATGAGAGATTTCGAGCATGGGTGTATGTATCCCGACGCTTAGTGGTACTGGGCCTCACCCCAAAGGGTGTATGATCCCGATGCTTAGTGGAATCAGGGCTCACTCAGAGTGTATGAATCCGATGCTTAGTGGGATTGGGCCTCACTCCTATATTGTGATATAATGCTTATATGCTATGAAAAGCTTAGGCTTTCTTGCTATGTTATATGATTTGGCGGCTAAAGGTAGCGCCATATCTATATTATGTTATGATGCCATGTTATGAGTATGGTTGGGCCTTATGTGGCATGCATGATGATTGCTTTGATGAGAGCATTTGTTTAGGCGACTAGTGGTAGTGTCATATGTTTATCTCTCCTTATTGGTCGTACTAGCTTGCATGCTTATGTTTACGATTAACATGAAGTATAGTGGAGTAGATGTGTACCACTGAGCTTTGTAAGCTCAACACTCAGAATCGTTGATATCGTGTGTAGGTTGATCGTTGGATCGTGGGATTGTAGAGCATATCGGTACAAGATTCTAGCATGTGGTGACCTTTGGAGTACAATACTTTTGTTTAGTGGGCCATGTATTCATAGGACCTTACATGGTGAAGTCTGTAAT
The DNA here is from genome assembly GCA_019671005.1 of Hibiscus mutabilis. Lineage (NCBI taxonomy): Eukaryota > Viridiplantae > Streptophyta > Magnoliopsida > Malvales > Malvaceae > Hibiscus > Hibiscus mutabilis. The sequence goes on along the minus strand of CM033721.1, from coordinate 15,808,325 downwards.
TTTTATTTTGAAATTGTATTAAATCAAATCGAATGTTTAGACGTTTTAAATTAAAGTGGAGCTCATTTGTAACAATTTAAATTGTTTATCTATATTTTCAACTCTTGCATTTATTGTTTTTTGAAAATACCTATTTTGGGCTAAACCGATTTGGAAATTTTATAGTTTTAGGTTTGGGCTTGAGGCCCAAATGTGACATCCAGGTCAAGGGTGTAACATCCCAAAACTGGGCCTAGACAAAATTTGATTCCGGTGACCGGAAATTTCAAATTAAGAAGTCAAATTATAGAGTTGACTTTTGACCGAGTTGTCAATTATTGAATTATTGAGTCCCCAATTAAGCATTGATATCATTAAGGATTAAAGTGTAAACTTTGAAACATGGTTAAGTGATCAAATTAAGAAAATTGGAAGTTAGGGTGGTAAAAGCATAGACAATAGAAAGTTGAGGGACTAATCTTGCGATTAGCCCCTCCCCAAGCCTAATCACCACATACGTGGGAATTGAAATTGATAGAAAAAGAGAAAAGAAAGAAAGACTTACCCGGTTATAATCAAGCAAGCACCTCACCCTTCATCACTTCATCTTCTCCCAAGCACACACCTCCATTGAAGGTGAGAGCAAGCTTTGATTTCCTTAAGTTTCTTGATCATAGATTGTAGCTATCAATCGGGTGAGTAGCTTTCCTTCGTCAGTTTATCGAATCCATGGGTTAATCATGTTTAATCTTGAGTATAAGGATTATGTTAAACCCTAGAGATTCATTGGGGATGTTAAGGCTTATTTATTATCGTTTATTATAGCTATTAAGTTGTTATGATTCCGTTATCGAGATTGAAAACCTTGTAATCTCAATTTTGTGTAGCTCAAGATAATCAAGGTGAATAATCACCAAATCCTCATAATTCCACCAAGTTCAAGAACAAATGAGTCGTTATCTAGGAGCCTTGAAAGCCTCAGAATCATTAGTGAGTGTAGTCGGAGTCAAGGGAATGGCTAGGTGCCTTCCCGATTTTATTAACGTTGAATTATTGCATTTCTATCATTGGCCAAGGTACGTTTGCATCCGAGCCTCGTATGAGGCATCGTCGATAAGCTTTGGTAAGCTTGTTACATTATAGGTTGAATATCAAGCCATTATATGATCATTAATATTATGATAGAGTGAAATAAAACATTTTAGACAAATCTCAAATCATTATCGTTGATATCGTATTGCTATTGTTATTGTTATCGTTATAGCTATTGTTAATGCTATTGTTATTGCTATCGATAATTATTGAATCCTTGGATACGATTGGACATGGGATACAATTGGCATGCCATAGAATTCACGAGCTCATTGGTAAGGGGTCGACTATGGTCCTTGAGTTAAGGCTCTCATTGGTGATGTTGGCGGGATGTGATTGTGTTGGTCCTATTGGCAATGTTGGCAGATATTGACCATTCTTTGTTGGCGATGTTGGTTGGGAATTCGTGTATCCACTACATGTCAGTCCAAGGAAAATATATGTGAATAAGTGTAGCAAGTATTGTTAAAATATGTTTTGAGATGCACTTTCATCGTTTTTACATGATATGATTTTCATTGATCTTCATACCATTGTCTTTAACTACATCACTAGGCTAAGTAAGCCTAATGCATCTCATTTCCATGCACTTTCAGGTTAAAGCTTAGTTGGATCGAGGATCGGAGCAAGGGACGTTTTGAAGCAAGTTACAACCTACTATGTAATATAATCTAGTCCTTGAACTCCTAGAATGGTGGCGTAGAGTTTAGACAAGTTAGTTTAGTCCCATTTTGCATGTATGTATTGACCTCTATGTTGGAAAGGTCTAAATGCTCAAAATGGTATGTTAAGTGTTTTGGTAGAAAGTGACAAACTTGCATATTTGTCCTAACTAGTGAAAACATGGTAAACGGATTCATTTGATCATGAAATTTTGTATACCACTAGATTTTAGTGTTTAAAGTTTTCTGGTAAAATTTCATTGCATTTGGACATCATTCAATGGGTTAAATTGATGAAAAACCAGACAAAATCTGCCATTTCAGTGCAGGTGTATCAATATGGGTGGAAGCGTATCGATACGGGTAAGCATAATTGGACATGGAAAAAACAAGGTGTATCGATACACTAAAGGGGTGTATCGATACGGATATTGGCAGTAAGGTTTGATAACAAAAAGGTATCGATAAGGCCTTGAGGTGTATCGATACAGCCTTGAGAGTGTATCGATATGGCCTTGGGGTGTATCGATACGACCTTAAGATCATGGTTCTACATTATTTGCAAAACGATCATTGAATATTGTATAGTCTAATTGAATAGGTAAATGATATTAGAATGACATGAAAATTTGTAGACTTACTGTTATTGTATTGAATTTCATTTTTGTTTAGTCATTTTCATGAAAGGACCCCTAAATTACTAAATTTACATATTTGTCCCTAAAACTTGTAAAAGTTATAAACTAGTCATAATTGATGAATTTGTATTGCACATTGGATAAATTGGACTAATGCTTATTTTGTTAATGTTTATAAAGCATAATACCGTTTAGTTATCGATTGAAAAGTCATTGTACCGATTACCGTTTTGTTCACCGGTAGCATTTTTTGACCCGGTTTTCTTCTAGGCCGGGTGGGGGACGTTACAGAGGGTGTTACATTTAGCGGTATCAGAGCTTTGGTCTAGCCGATTCTAGGAAACCCCAAGATGGTATATGTGTTTTAGTAAGTTGTCTACTGAATACAAACCCTTAAATTAAGTTCGTACTCCTTAAGAATGGAATCTTGATGGTGAGTCCAATGTTGCGATGATAAAATGGTTGCAATCATGGGCAAAAGGGCCAAGTTAAGTGTCGAGCCGCTCATGGGAGCAATTCTAAGGGTGAAGTCACCCTAAATTATCGAGATACATGTCAGTTGAATGATGTCAGAGTTGGGGAGGTGTCATTTTTCCACTACCCGAATGACACATTCGTTATGTGTTGTAGTCGTTCCAAAGCCTTCGTTGTGTGTTGTGAGAGTTTGTGGCAAAGAATCTTCATCATTATGAATGAATAATATTTATGTTGCAGATTTAGATAACCCACTTCCGAAATCGATCATGGATGCACGTTGGTTGGAGGACCCTTCGTTCGCTTAAAAGTGAGTCTTGTTGATACTTAGATAGTATAATTGCCCTTCTCAGAGGCATTTCTCGGAGATAGTGGATTCAGGATCCACTAGTTCGTTGAAGTGTGACCGAATTTGGACGTTCTACGGTTTGTTAGGGCTACTTTCTTGGAAGTTGTTGTATCTTGGAAATTTCATTGGTTAATCAAGCGCAACGCTATTCGATAATATCGAAAGTTTTGCTCGAGGCTTCGAGACCTCGAGCAAACCTAACCTTTGGTAATGGGAATGTTGAATCGTTGCCCTTCTACCGTGGTTTTTGTAGTGGTCATTTTGAGAATGGCACAACGGGGTTATGAGATATGTTTGACCGTTTGGTAGATGTCAACGTGTGTAGTTTAATGCTCAATAGCTTGTGGACTGACATAGTATCTGTGTATGCTTCATGGAGGAGGAGTCAAGACTTTTTCCCTCTCATAAAGGTGGGTAGATGTTGAGGTAAGGCCGAGTGGGATGTAGGTGCCCATCGCCTTTGTCAGAGGACATCGACCTAGTTGAGAAAGTCAAAAATTTAGTTGCAAAAGAGCAACTCGAACAAGGTTTCTTTTGTCTAAGTGTTTCACCCAAGGATGAACCGGGTTTGTTTTTTAGTAAGGGTTGGTTCTTTGAGGTGATGCTTAAACCGTTGATAGCTTGTTAAGTGATAGTGAAAGATCGTTACTTGTCTCCTAAGGTGGATGACTCGTTTAACCGATTATGAAATACTCGTGTATTTTTCAGGGTTTGATTCGAGAATAAGATGTTTACTGTTAAGGTGTTTGAGGCTTGCAGTTTAGAAATGAATTTTGGAAAGAGGTTTTCTCTCTTTAAATTGTGTCGTGGTAATGTTTGATGTCTGCAGTGATGTTTGAGGGGTTTCAGTGATGATAGGGTAGAGGCCACCATATCATCACTCAAATATAAGTTTTATGCTTTACGTGACACGTGTGGATGTATAAGGAATATGGAAATATGAACATCGACGTGATATTGACCCTGTGTTTGCAAAATGTTGGTTATCGTGTAATCAGTTAAAGAAGCAAGGGTTTGAGACCTCGTAAATGTTTTTGATTTGTATCACAATTTCTTTAGAACAAGCTAAAGAACATCAGTGGAGATCTGAGTTGCGTGAGATCATTTTATTGTGATTGTGGTGCTGACTCGACTAAAGTCGAGTAAGATCTCGAGACCTTTAAGGATGTTTTGTTGCTTTGTCAAGGCTGTATTTTTGTGTTAGAAGAGGGGATATTGTGTTCACCTCAACAACGTGAAATTTTGGGTTCTTGATCTTTAAGGAATTTGAGATTTGGATAACGACGTGAGTCGAAGTAATTAGGAGTTGTTGATCGTGTGATCGATCACCACCTAAGTAAAGTGGTCATGATAAGTGATGGATCGTACGAAGTTATTTCGAGTTAGAGTATCATACTACCCATGTGGGGAAAATCAAGGATCATAAGTGATGGTCGTGTAAGAAAGTACCGATGCTAGCCTTATATAGTATCGTTACTTATGTGTTCCATTAGTTAAGCTCCAAGTTAAGGATTGAATTGCTTTGGAAGTCGCAAGAGGTAGCATCTAATTGTAATTAAGAGGATACAATATTATGATTGAATTTAGGTCCGACGGTTTTTGATGGACCTTGACATCTTATTGTGGGTGTTTTAGAGAAAGATATATCAAGGCAAAAGATTCTTCCTATATAGTACATTGCTCAGTATATGGTGAATTTTGAGAGTGCCTGTTTGTATCAAGCTTTCATCGCGTGCTTTGATAGACAATGTGGAGTCATATGCTTGAGTTTGTGATAAATGTTTGACTTGCTATAAATTAGAAGTCTAACAATGAATTCTTCAGAGTTGTTGTGATGAGTTGATATTCCTAAGTGGAAAATAAATAGATTACCATGGATCTTGTAATAAAGGATTGGTGAGTGTACAGTTTTGAAAGGATTTTGTGAGTAATGATATTTCTTGGTAGGTATTGTTTGATATTTTCGACAAAGGTGAGATTTGGATAGAAAGTCTTCTTGGTTTGATAGTGAGTTGGGTGTACGACACTACGGTATGTACATGTTACCTTTGGTACGAGATTCGAGGTTTGTGATGGAACCTTATCCCTTGGTAAAAGCCTATGCTATGACAGATCCTAGTGAGGGAGCAAATAAAGTATTTTCTAGACCCGTTATGGTTTGGAGAGTAAGTCTCTTGTGTGAATCGAGTTTTTGGGAGCTACTTTAGTTGCCGATATGGGTTATCATAACCGAGTTTAAGGTAAGTGCTTGAGACATGTTGAGACACCGTTCGTTTTCAAAAGTCTTGCACCAAGCAAGCAATGTTTTTGATAAGGTATGTCATTAGAGTTAGAGTCTCCTTAAGGGAGTCACCACGATTGGAATCGTTTTGTTTGGTTGTAAAGGCTGTTTAACCTCTTGTTCTTTTAGATCATACGGAGTTGTGGAAGGATTTTGTTGTGCAATAATCTTTTAGGTTCTATAGCATAATATAACTTTCTTTGATGACGTATTCGTGTGATAGTTTGACGAAGTACTGTTGGGTTTTGTTTGTCGCCTGTAATGTACCGAGAGAAGGGGGATTTCTTCGGGAAAAAATCAAAATCAGTTGTGTAGCGACTAAAAAAATCTGAGGCACCCCATTTTTATGAAAAAAAATTGATTTTGGGGGATTTCTTTGAAAATTCGTATGTTGAAGTAAAACTGGAGTCGCCACTGGTCACTTGAGTTAGGTAGACCGGACACCAAAAAATTAATTAGAGATTTTTTTCTTTTTGGGTTCGGGAGTTGGTTACGTGTGGGGAAGGGTTCGCACCCCTGCCACACCCAAACTTGGTACCAAATCAATTACCGTTTTATTAAGATCAAATTTTGCGAGTTAAAGTGACAATTAAATCAAAATTTGGTTATACACGCGGGTAAATTTTAAGGGCCCCATAATTCGAGAATAAACGAAAAACTACCACCACTACGACTGGTACTAGCCACGTTTACTCTAGAATAAAAGGGCGCCACATTAACAATTTATATCCCAATATGCAAGATAAACATAAAAGCATGACAAATACTAAAGCACGAAATAAAAGCATGAATAGTTTTTTTTAATAGTCTAAAGGTGATTACAAGGTAGAATCTGTTCATAGATATTCTTAACACTTTGACAATGCGCATACACCTTGTAGACGGAGTGGTTTAAACCCATGTCTTCTCAGATGAACATGATCTGCTTTTCCACTGGGACACTTGTTGGGCTCTAAAAGTATGAATAGTTAAATAAGATGCTAACAAATATAGCGCATAAATGAAATAAAACATGAATCATACCATAATACACTCATTACGTAAAATAAATATACATATAAATGTTGCGGAATACACACAAAAACATACTCTATATAAATAAAGAAAAGGTAAATAAATAAAAAAATTGTATACGTAATAATCTTAATGATATAGCTAAATAAAGAAAAGGTACATAATACATATAAAAACGGTATAAATTTAAAGTAGATATAATACTTACATATAGAATAAATGTAATGTAAGATATAGATACGGTAAAAAGGATATGATAAAATATGGACTCTTTAGATGTTAATAAATAAAACTCCATCTAAAATAACTATAAATTAAGATATTACCAACAACAAATTAAATGAAATAGACAATTTACATATATACTAATATTAAAAGGGTAACACAATATTCATTGTGAGAAAGAAAATAACAGCGGAAAATAATTATACCACAAATATATGACCAGAATAAATGCATAAATCATACCATATAAATTAAATATGATCAATTAATATAAAAAATTAAATATGGCATGAACAGGAGTTAAAATAGCAAGAAAATAAAATGCAAAGGCTATAATATTAAGAAAAAGAACTCGAAATAGGGACTAAATTGAAGGAGATTTAAAAACTCAGGGACCACAGAGATGATTAAAAGAAGGCGGAGGAATTTAAATGGGGTAATTAAACCACTTCTTTTTAAAAGCACTATAAATAACAAACCAAAAACAGAGTTTTTACTTCCTTCCATTTGAAAATTGGATCAAAACCCATTTTTACCAAATCCTCTCAATTGTTCATCAGTTGAACCTAATGTTCTTCGCAAACCCAGATCCCAGCGACTCTCCGCCACGCTGGCCTCTATAGATAGTTGTTGGCCGCCGCTCATCGGCGCCAGTGATTTAAATTGGAAATACCTCTCTGAAATTCTCTTTGATTTTGAATCTGATTTTATATGGATTACTTTTTTACCTCTTATATCTATTTTTTGTTTACATCCATAAGCAACAATTAAATCTAGCACTGTGGATGACTTTCAGACTGACATCCCTCTTTTTTTCTCTAATTTTTGCCCTGCATGGTGGTCGGGAGAACCGTTGTCCGTACGGTGGCGGTGCGATCTCCGGCGGTGGCGCCACATGGACAGGGAAGATGAAGCGGTGGGCGTGTGGGTGCGTGAAGGAAGCTGAACAATCCCACCAGTGTGCTACACTCATGCGTGGGGGAGTTGGCCGGTCACCTCTTCCTTCATCTGGACCGTCAGGCCAGATCTTGATTTGACGGTAGAGATTAGACGGGTGCATAAGAAAAAGATGAGGGTTAGGATTATCAGATTAGGTTTTTTAGGTTTAAATTACTGGGCCCAAGCGGGTCTGATATGTAATATTGTTATATTATGGGTTTTATATGTAATGAACTTGGAAAATTATTAAATAAAATGGACTATTTTTTATTTATCAGATTTTTTTAAAATAACAATAATAATACTAAATAATAACAATAATAATACTATAAAAACCAGATAAAATAGGTGATTACAGCTGCCCCTCTTTGTTTGTAAATATCATAAACACTCATTTTTATCCCACTTCTTTATTCAAGGTTTTGGAATCACGAGTTCTTCTGGAACTTTTCATTTTTCTTCGGCCAATTCTTCAAGCTGCAAATGCCTAGCTCTTACTCTTGAGACAACGTCCTTAGGAAAAGACCAAATTAAATCATCCTTGTGGAAGGATCAAATTAAGAAACTCGGGTTTTTTAGAAGGATTAAATTGATTTAAAGAAAAACATCATTGTGGACGGATTTAGAAATCAAGAAATTGATTTTAAGAAAAACGTCTTTATTGAAGGGTTTGGAAATTAAAACATTTAAGTTTTAAGAAAAAAACATCCGTATGGAAGGACTTAGAAATTTAGGAATTTTAGTTTTAAGGAAAACATCCTTATGGACTGATATAGAAATCAAGAAATTGATTTTAGGGAAAATATCCGTATGGAAGGATTTAGAAATTTAGGAATTTTGGTTTTAAGGAAAACGTCTTTATGAAAGGATTTAGAAAATAAGAAATTTAGGTTTTAAGGAAAATATCCTTATGGAAGGATTAAATTAAGAAGTCTGTGTTTTAATAAAAATAGTATCTCACTTTGAGACTACTGGAAGGAGAAAATATCCTTATGGAAGGATTTGGTTAAAATATTGTTTTATGAAAAATAGATCCTTATGAAAGGATTGAATTAAGAAAAACATCTTTAGGAAATGATCGAAGTTAAAATCTCGTTTTATGAAAAACAAATCCTTATGAATTAAGTATAACATCCTTAGGGAAGGATCGAAGACTCATAAATTTGATTTTAAAAAATATGGTACCTCGCTTTGAGATTACCAAAAGAAATCCTTGAATGCATTGTAACAACGCAAACGAAACTCAAGCGCGTGTCTTCTTGGTCGATGCAAAGGTGCACAAAGTCCTTGTCGAAGTCGTCTTTTCGTAAACTTCTCATCTAACCACCTATTTAGATGTTTTATGACAATATCTTAATGATGCATGGGCACATTTTATGATGCAAATGTGCAACATATTCATGTAGACTTGTGTTTGCATTAAGGATGTGAAGCTACATGCAATTCTTGTTAGATTTTTCATTTTTTTCATTTTCATTTTTTTCCTTTCTTCTCTTCTTTTTTTTTCTTTTTTGTCGAGGTAGGTAGGCTTCATCTTGGGACTACGAATCCTCATTCTTATGCCCTAATAAAGTTTGCCCTTAAAAGTTTATTGTCCATTCTCTGTTCGAACCTTCAAGCCAAGTGACATCGGTCGATATCAACTCTACGCTTAAGAAAAACCCTTTGACTTGTTCATTAGTCAAATTCTTTCATCTCTGTGCCATTTCTGGTCTTTTTTTATTTGAACTTCTATGCGTAGAAGATCTTTGCTGTTTCACGAGCAATAATGCCCCACTTTACTTGTATTCTTGTAAGCAAAAGATCTTAATATTTCATGGACAATGACACCCCACTCAATTTTGATTCAACGCATTTCTTGTTTTTTGTCCCAACATGCGGAGTCTTCATCTATCTTCACATCAGGGCAAGCAAAATGCCTCAACTTATGAACGCATCTTTAAGTTCAATCTTCTTTGTTGACCTTAATCGAAGTATCTTAGGAGGAACCAATTATATGTCCCTATGCTTTAAATCTAATTTTTACAGTGATGCAAAAAATGCAATTTACTTTTGTTTATCTTGATAACAACAATTTTTTTGAAAAGATGGCAACCAATTTAAAAATAAAAGTTGAAGAGAATGTCAAACATTTTGAAAACTAATGTTTGGAAAAAAAACTATAGATGTCTTAAAAATTAAAATTTGGAGAAAAAGGCCGAACAATTTTGAAAACCGATGTTTGGAGAAAATCATAAATATTAAAAAAATCAAAATTTGGAAAAAATGTCAAATATTTTTGAAAACTGATATTTAGCGAAAATGATAAATATTAAAGAAATCAAAATTTGGAGAAAAATGTCAAACATTTTTGAAAATCGATGTTTCGAAGAATCAAAATTTGGAGAAAATGCCAAACATTTTTGAAAACTAATATTTGGAACAAAATGGTAAATATTTTAAGAATCAAAATTTGGGGGAAATGCCAAACATTTTTGAAAACTAATGTTTGGAAGAAAATGACAAATACTTTAAGAATCAAAATTTGATAAAGATGCTAAACATTTTTTAAAATTAATGTTTGGAACAAAATGGTAAATACTTTAAGAATCAAAATTTTGGGGAAAATGCCAAATATTTTTGAAAACTAATGTTTGGCACACAATATCAAATGCAATGACAAGTTTTCCTTTAGTTGGCAAAGATCAACACAAATGAAACGTATGTTTAGAAAATCTTGGTGGCGATGTATGTACATATCAAGCCAGATTAAATACCCTGAAATATCAAGTTCAGGAGCAACATTAAGGTAACTCACCGACGATTGCCTCAAAGCATATCTTGTGTCTAGGGGACCTCAAAAGATGAATTGATATATGAGGGTGTGAAATACCTTACGGATTATTTTAGTTTTTGACCAGTTTAAATCTACACTTGGTTAGGTTTTACTTTTAAATTATTATTTCTTTATCTCATTTCTTTCTCATTCGGGGAATTCAACTCATCACATTCTTTTGGCTCGAAATAAATGATGGAGCAAACAACAAAACCCCAAGCTACTCAGCATTGTCATGATTTGAAAATATTACCATCACTCATGACGCAAAGGCTTTCGATTTGGATGGTGCAGTACAACCTTATTTGTCCTATCACTTCAGCGGAGTGCCCCAAAGTTTCCACACTCTTATCTGAAAATGCCTCTTTACCAGGCTTCGAACATTGAAGTGCATTTTTATATCTCGGGGTTTCATCTCATTAGTTGTTTGACTTTGTCAGGATTTGAAAATCACCCATGAAGCCAAGATATAGAGTAGATGGAGTGTAGATACCTTATTAGATACTCAATCTTTAAGGCTACAACAGAGTGTCCCGAGATTTCTTTTTATATATAGTGTATAATATTTTCATCATTCTTCCAAATATATTATATTACCCTCATGTGTGGTCCTTAATGACTGACCAAATTAAATCGAAATGTAAGTCACATATTCGTCATCTTCATAGCTTCTGATTTTCACTAGATACAGGCTGCTTGAAATCAATTTTTGGGTCAAAATTAATGTCTCTCATACAATTGATATACGGGGGCCTAATAGACAGATATATCCATAAAATAAAATGTCTACAAAAATGCATCTTTTATTTTTGTTTATTTAAATGACAGAAAGTAGGCTTTCTGCCCTTACAAAAGATTTTCCCCACCTTTGGGCATAAGATCATAAACTGCCGGAAGGGTTCTGGATGCCCCCAATATGGAATCACTTACACTGTCAGACTTGCAATTGTGGGTCATCAAACTCGTCATTATTTTCACCGGTTAGGCATCATCTTTCTTGCAAATGAATGATCATTTATTTTGAACCATTGATGGTGATGAATGAAAAATGCATGCCTCTAAATGCAAAATCAGTGTCTAAATGCAAAGATGCTGATTCGAGTGAATGAATAATTAGCATTTTATTATGATGTAATGCAACTACCATGCAAATGAATAGTCTTTGCTAATGTGATGCAAGAATCAAACATCAAAACAAACAAATTAGTATAAAATAAGTAATCAAATTGAGATAGAAAAATTATTGTACCGAATATAAAGCTTATCTGAAATGCTTTATTGCAGAAAAATCTTACCCCATCATGGATATGGTAATACTTACATATAGAATAAATGTAATATAAGATATAGATACGGTAAAAAGGATATGGTAAAATATAGACTCTTCATATGTTAGTATATAAAACTCCATCTAAAATAACTATAAATTAAGATATTACCAAAAATAAATTAAATGAAATAGACAATTTATATATATACTATATTAAAAGGGTAATACAATGTTCATTATGAGAAAGAAAATAACAGCGGGAAATAATTATACCACGAATATATGACCAGAATAAATGCATAAATCATACCATATAAATTAAATATGATCAATTAATATAAACAATTAAATAAGGCATGAATATGAGTTAAAATAGAAGAAAATAAAATGAAAAGGCTATAATATTAAGAAAAAAACTCAAAATAGGGACTAAATTGAAGGAGATTTAAAAACTTAAGGACCGCGAAGACGATTAAAAGAGGGCGAAGGGATTTAAATGAGGTAATTAAACCACTTTTTTTTAAAAGGCGCTATAAATAACAAACCAAAAACAGAGTTTTTACTTCCTTTCATTTGAAAATTGGATCAAAACCCATTTTAACCAAATCCCTTCAAGTGTTCATCGGTTGCACTGATGTTCTTCGCGAACCTAGATCTCGTCGATTCTCCGCCTCGCCGGCCGTCATAGATAGTCGCCGACGTCGGTGACCTAAAAAAAAACAATCCAAAGGCTTTGTCTTCTCGTCTCACAACCTAAACCGAAGCTGGTTTTTTGAAATAAAGTCCCCTTCACTCTCAAACTCCATAAAATAAAGGGTAAAATACAAATCATTACTCAACTTTTTGTTTTATAATCTATTATGGTCACTGAACTTTCAAAACGATCAATTTACTCGTTAAACTTAACTTTTTGATTTATTTTCATCACTCTAAATTATTTTATTAATATTTTAGTTTAATTTAATATATTTTATTATTATTAAATATAAAAAATAATTTAAAATAAAAATAAAATATATTTTATTATTAAATAAAAATAATTTTAAATAAAAATAAAATATATTTTATTATTATTAAATAAAAAATAATTTAAAATAAAACCCCAAACACTCAAATCCATAAACCACTTTAGAATTAACAGTAATTCTCTTACGCCTCTTATGACCAGCTTTAGGCCCCTCAGGAATCGAAGCAAAGCTTCCTTTTTCAACTTCACCAATGTTTTTCTTCTCACGCCATGAACTAGAATATGCTTCCCCTCCCATATCAACGTTGCCGTTTCGCTATTTCTCGGAATTCGATTGGCTATAATTTTCACCTTCTTTTTCTCCTTCTCCTCTTCCTTGATGGAAGCCGTTCCAAATTGAATTAAATGAGGGCTTTTTCACAAATGATGTGTCATTTAATAACATGGATTGGACACAAATGTTTTTATTTGAGTACCCAAACAATCCATTATAAGAACAAGGCAAAGACAGTCCGAATAAACCCAAAATTTTTGAAGCCAAATAAGCAATTGTTGATCCACGGAGCAACATATAAGCTATGAAAAGATTATGGAAAGCACCCAGTAGGACAATGAATGTCCATGAATTTATGGCATTGCATGCCATCGATTAAAAACAAGAAAGGAGAGCGCTTTTCAATCTGGGTAACTCACCTTTCGCCGGCGAATGAATGGGTGATGCCGGCAAAAGTGACACCGATGAATGGGTGGGTGATGCGGACACTAACGCTGACGAATGGGTGGATGAGGCTGGTGAGGGTGGACGTGGTTTAAGGTTTTATTTTAAATTACTTTTTTATTTAATAATAATAAAATATATTTTGTTTTTATTTTAAATTATTTTTTATATTTAATAATAAAATATGTCAAGTCATACCAAAATATTAATAAAATAATCTAGAATGATCAAAATAGGCCAAAAAATAAAGTCCAGTGAGTAAATTGATCGTTTTTAAAGTTCAGTGACAAAAATAGGTCACAGAGTAAAGTTGAGTGATGATTTAGGTATTTTACCCTAAAATAAAACCCAAAACCCTTGTTTTAAAACTATTTTAAGAGAAAACAAAAGGCCTTATATCATCGGCTATGGAAGAGCCATCTATCATCGGAGATGGCGAGCCTCAGCCTTATAACGGCCTCCCGAAGACTAGGTCGGTAAGAGCCCTAGCCCTCTTTTAGGTTTTTGTTTTTTAGATTTGAAATGAAAAGTGAAGAACTGGAAATACCTCTCTGAAAACCTTTTTTTGTATTGATTTTGAATTTGATTTTACATGGATTGCTTTTTTACATCTTATATCCGATTTTGTTTACATCCATAAGCAGCAATTAAAGCTAGCACTGTGTATGACTTTCAGACTGACATCCCTCTCTTTTTTTATAATTTTTGCCTTGCATGGTGGTTGGGAGAATCGGTGGTCGTACAGTGGCGGTGCGATCTCCGACGGTGGCGCCACGTAAATGGGGAGGATGAAGCGGTGTGCGCGTAGGTGAATCTGAACAATCCTAGCAGTGTGCTGCACACGCGCGTAGGGGAGTTGGCTGGTCACCTCTTCCTTCATCTGGACCGTCAGATCAGATCTTGATCTGACAATGGAGATTAGACGGTTGTATAAGAAAAAGATGAGGGTTAGGGTTGTCAGATTAGGTTTTTTTAGGTTTAAATTAATGGGCACAAGGAGGCCTGATAAATAACATTGTTATATTATGGGTTTTATATGTAATGGACTTAGATAATTATTAAATAAAATGGGCTATTATTTATTTATCAGATTTTTTTAAAATAACAATAATAATACTAAATAATAATAACAACAATAATAATAATATAAAAACCAGATAATAAATGGGTGATTACAAGTTGAGATTATGTTTGTATCGTTAAAAGGCAATGATTATATTTGACAAGTGTTGTGAGAGATTAGAGTAGCTCATCGGATTTTGTTTGAGAGCGTTAAAGAGTTATAAAAGTTTTAGCATCTTCTGTGGTTTACCGATAAATTTTAAGGACGAAATTTCTTTCAAGGTGGGGAGATTTGTAACGACCCGAACTTCGGGTTAGCGAATCGGGTCTCGGACTCAGGTATTGGGCTTTCATGTTGGGAGTCCAATTAAGAAAATTTGGATATGGGCTTTATGGAAAATTAGGAAATGTGAAGTGGACTTTTATTGAATTAGTTGTTATCTTTTATTTGAAAGGTAAGGGGTTTGAAATTTAAAAAGTAGGGGAAGAGAGAGAAAAATAGAGGGAAATCAGAATAATAATGGTGTAGAGAGAATGTTAGAATGAGAAAAAAAGAAAGGGATTTTAGAGATAGAGAAATGGGTTTTGTTTTGTTTTGGAAGTGATCCAACCACCGTGTAGTCTCACCGCCGGCACCATTGAGTCGGGCTCATCGAGACAAGTCGACCGGTAGTTACCCTGTCACCGCTGCCGCCGTCGTTCGTCGGGGTAAAGGAAAAGAAGATTCGGTCTAGCTTAAAACGCCCTGTTCTGGCATTCTACAACGAAAATTACCGCCACCATTGGATCCACCGTCCGAAGAAATAAAGATCTAAAGGTTGCAGCCTTCGCCCGGGCATCAAAGTTCACCGTACGTGCCCCACGCACTGCCGGCTATGTGTGGGCGGGGGCATAAAGGTTTTCTTGCACCGCGTCATATTGGATTCGAGTCTCTAAGGTGCACAGATGCTTCCATGCGTCGTGCTACACGAATTTCACTCACTTGGGTGCATCATAAGCTCCATGCACCGCGCTGCACAGGATTAGAATTGACTTTGATAGTTGTGTTGACCGTTGACTAGGGCGTTGACTTTTTTTAGGGACCCTACCCGAGGGTTTCTCGACGTTCTAAGTTTGTTTTGCCAAATTCGAAACCTATAAGCTATTTTTACGCATTTAACTCTTTAAATTCATTAAAGTATGTGATTAAGTGATGCTTATGGTATTAATTGATATACGTGGATTATTTTGGATCAGATATCGGATCAAGTGGAATATTCAAGAAGCTTGGACGAGGAATTTGGTGATATCGGCTTAAGGTTAGTACACCTCAAAGTCCTATTGCTTCATGAGCATCATAAATGTGATTGCTTTGCGTGTAAGTATTTGCAAAATAGGTAGACGATGAATATGCATCTTTGGAGACCGATAGTATGAGGCTTGATATCTATGAAATGCATGATGATGTTGCGAATATGATGAGACTTATAGAGGCTTTAGAGACCGTTTAGGGTCATTTAAGATGCCCGTATGATTATTTGATGACTGATTGATTTGGTTGAAAAATTGTGATGCTTTGTATGCTTGTTCGAATAGATTGATGTGATTCGATGGAATTTAGGTGTAAGGGATAAATAATCAAAATGTTCGAATAAATAATTATGAAGCTGGTAATTAATATCAATTGATTAAATGTGCTAGCAAACAAACCCTAATGACTTTCATAACCTTTAGGGACTGAACAAAGTAGTGTTAATCTGTAATTCAAGGAAATGGTGTGAACTTGTGTGTAGGGTATCAGTACGAGCTTTGGTTGTACAGATATGCATTTGGGGGCCATATCGGTAGGGGTAAACTCGTACCGGTACTTGTGGAAATTAAGGATTTCTAGTAAGCTAATTTATTATCGGTACACGTGTGAGTACCGGTACCCAAGGGTACCGTATCGATACTCATGTTCGAGTTCAGTACCTACTGGACATAATAATCTATAATGCTAATAAATATGAAAATTGACGTAGAACATTAATAGAGATAATTAATGAGGATGATTAATGTACAATTCCATGATAATTAATAACTTGGTAAACATTACGTGACTTGATGGTAATAGCAACCATAAGGATCCTTAGGGATCGTGTGATGTTGTGTGCTGTGAGGTAGACATATCCTTGCTATGTGCTGATATAGACACCTAGATGATTGAGAATCATCTTGATTGATGGATCCAGATACCCAGTGAGAGAAAGAGTGTGTTGCAACACCATGATTAAAGATTTTCTGAATGTATGAATTCGATGCTTAGTGGGATAGGGACTGATTCGAAGATGCTTGGTGAGAGATTCTGAGTATGGGTGTATGTATCCCGACACTTATTGGTACTGGGCCTCACCCCAAAGAGTGTATGATCCCGATGCTTAGTGAAATCAGGCCTCACTCAGAGTGTATAAACCCAATGCTTATTAGGACTGGGCCTCACTCCTATATTGTGATATAGTGCTTATATGCTATGGGAAGCTTAGGTTTTCTTGTTATGTTATATGATTTGGCGGTTAGAGGTAGCACCATATCTGTATGATGTTATGATACCATGTTATGAGTATGGTTGGGCCTTGTGTGCCATGCATGATGATTGCTTCGATGAGAGCATGTGTTTAGGCGACTAGTGGTAGCGCTATATGTTTATCTCTCCTTATTGCTCGTACTAGCTTGTATGCTTATGTTTATGATTAGCATGATGTATAGTAGAGTTGATGTGTACCACTGAGCTTTGTAAGCTCAGCACTCAAAAACGTTGTTTTCGTGCGTAGGTTGATCGTTGGATCGTGGAGCATATCGGTACGAGACTCTAGCATGTGGTGACCTTCGGAGTACAGTACTTGTGTTTAGTAGGCTATGTATTCATAGGACCTTACTTGGTGGAGTTTGTAATTCTTATTTTGAAATTGTATTAAATCAAATCGAATGTTTAAATGCTTTAAATTAAAGTGAAGCTCCTTTGTAACGATTTAAATTGTTTATCTATATTTTCAACTATTGAATTTAATGTTTTTGGAAAATACCTTGTTTGGGCTAAACCGAGTTGGAAATTTTATTGTTTTGGGTTTGAGCTTGAGGCTCAAATGTGACATTCGGGTCGAGGGTGTTATATCATATAATAGCAAGAACACAAGTTCGAACATATATATATGCAGATATATAAATATATAGAACAAAAATTCTCAACCCTTTTTTATGCTTTAACACTAAAAAATTAAATTCTAAGTCTTAACCCTAAATTTTAAATACTAGACCCTAAAAATACACCATACATTAATTCTATAAACCCTAATCCTAAAATATACTAACATTACACCTTAATCCTAAACTCTAAGCCTAACTTCTTAATGTGGGAGTATAAATAGAGGCACCAAAAAGAGGCAGGTAATTTCTATTCAAATATATAATTTACCCCTTGTAATCACTAATTTTGTCCAGGGTGTTAACCCGTTTTTACTTTTGAAATAAGGAGCTTTGTTTATCTATTTTATCTATTGTTGTATGATAAAAACCCAAAACACCAAAAAATATTACTAGTATCATTTGTTAAATATTAATAGTCTTATGTTATACCAGTGATATATATATGTTGACTATTCTTATATTATCCAATTGAAAAACCCTAAATATTACTAGTGTGTTATATCATCTCCTTATCGTTATTGTCTTTGTTTTAATTATTATATTTATCTTTATTGTTATTACATATATTATACTATAATACATAATATATATATATATGCTTCAATTAAATGAAACCCCAATTAATTAAAATTAGTAATCCATTTACATAAATAAAAACCTGTAATTACCAGTCCATATATATCAGCACATATACATATAATTACCAATCTAAATAAAACCCCATATATAATTAAGTTTAGTCCATTTACAAAAACATCAAAATACATATAATATAACATATGTCCTGTTTTAGGCCTGATAACTCTAAGTCCTCATCTGATTACAAGAAAAAACACTAATCTGGTTTCCCCTTATCTTGCACAGCCAGCTATGAACCATTGGATCAGGCACGATCGGACGGTCCAGATGAACCAGATCGAGGCTCTCCAACTCCCACGTGAGCCACACGCGCCGGCTTTACAGATCTCCCCCACGCGCCACACGCGCGACGATTCGGCTTTCTTACATGTGTTTGGAATCCACGCATCGTCCTTTTATCTGCCCACGCACGCCCATCTTCCTTCCACGTCGGCCGTGGCTATCTCTCTCTAGTCCTCTCCCCCTTGCCGTTTGACCACGTCGGTATATACAACAAAAGAGCCAAATTATTAGAGCCATATCAGAAGGCAAGCCAACAATGTCAGATGTGCAAAGGAATCAAAACAAAATTTCTATGGACAAACCAGCAATTCAGAAAACGCACCAAATTCCAGAGAAATCAGCAAAGAACAAATAGGTATTTTCCATTTCCTTTTTTATATGCATTGTAATATTAAGGGTATAAAACACAAAAAAACCCTAATCCTTGTAACATTCGAGAATTCAAAGAGCAATAGAATATAGAGAAAAGAAAACAACCTCAAGCTTTGAGGTATATCTCTTCTTTTTTTCATTTACAGTACATTCATCATACTAAATAGACTAGGGTTTTCGTGTTTTTACCTCCGACGCTTCATATCCTCGCGTGTCATTTTATTTTTCCCTGTGTCGTTTGATCTCCCCCACCGACAACAAGCCTCTCGGCCTCCTGGAGGTCGCGCACGGTAAGTCGGCAAGGAAGAAAGCCAAAAAGGTTGGTTTTGGGTCGTCTGTTTTAAAAAAAAAAGAGGTTCAGTTCTATTTTTGAAAGGAAAATAATGAGTGTGGTTCTGTTTTTATAGAAAATGGAGGACCTTTGTGTTTTTTAGTGGACCTAAATTTAGATCCAAGTTTGGAGTGAAAATGGAGGTTTTCTAGGGTTTTTTAAGATCATCGGCCGCCGGCGAGTGGCACTGACACTGCAGTGCGACGTTCGATATCTGGGAATTGCGATGGTAATGATGAACACCACGGCGGTGCTCATCCGGGTTCAGGGGAAGTTTGAGAGCGTTTTTTGGTTTCTTCAAAAAAATGAAAGGAAAATTTTCTATTATTAGAAAAAATAAGTTTTATATCCAGTCTGTTTTAAAAATGGGGTAATCTCCATTTAAGGACCTCCGTGTCACCTTATTTACACGCGGACCGCGAGTAGTCCTTCCGCGTGGGTAAACCGCATCCCACAGGTCCTTCCCCTTTTGAAATTCTCTCATCAGTCCTTAAAGGTTTTCAGAAGTTAGCAATTTCATCCTTCGTTTCAAACAAGTTTGCATGTTCTTTTGATTTGACCTTGAAACTTTACTTTCTTTGTATTCTAGTCCAATTTCCAGTATCCTTCCCCATGGTTTTTCTTGCATATTTATTTTCAGTCATTTATTATGTTTTTGTTGTTAATCTTGCTTTAAAGTTGTAAATCTTTTTGTTATGTGGTTTGTTTTATATGTATAATTTGTGGTTTGATGTGGCTATATGCATAGTAGTTGGTTTCATATGTTTATATGTAGTAATATATATATTTCTTATATAATATGGTATATAATATAAGGTTTTATTATATATAGTTATAATAAATATAATATATAGCTTATATATATATGTAATGTATGGTTTTTATAAAGCATATAATATATAGTTTTTTATAAAGTATATAATATATAGTCTTTATAATGTATTTAATATAGAGTTTGTAATATATAGTTGACATGATATATAATATATGTATAATATATGGTATTATATTAGTAGCTTCTTTTTATTTGTTCATCTTTATCTATACCCTGTGCCTTAATGCTTTATTATATTGCCATGTATCATTTATTTGGTTTATTGTCA
This sequence comes from Hibiscus mutabilis, assembly GCA_019671005.1. Lineage (NCBI taxonomy): Eukaryota > Viridiplantae > Streptophyta > Magnoliopsida > Malvales > Malvaceae > Hibiscus > Hibiscus mutabilis. Next base: position 15,787,951 of record CM033721.1, on the reverse strand, counting down.
TTCTTGCATGCCAGGATATGAATTGTTATGCAGTTTCCTTTTATTCGAGAACGAACGAGGCCAGTACCAGTCGTAGTGGTGGTGGTTCGAACGTTCATTCTCTAATAATAGGGCCCTTAAAATATACTCACTTATATAACTAAATTTCGGTTTAAGTTGTTATTTTAATTCGCAAAATCCAATATTAACGAGGCGGTAATAATTTTCGTACCAACTTTTGGGCGTGACGAGGGTGCTCACCCTTCTCCGCACGTAACCGACTCTCGAACCCAAAATCTCTAGTTTTATTTCTGGTGTCTGGTCTACCTAATCCAAGTGACCGATGAAGACTCCAAAGTTTTCCCCATTTCCAAAATCTGGTTTTAAAATCAAAACCCGGTTCTTCCAAGTGATACCGGAGTAATGGCGTATTTTCTAAAAAACGTCGTTACAGTTTGGCAACTCCGCTAGGGAAGGAACATTTTGTTTTTTTAAAAAAGAGAGAGTCAAGCCTAAAATTTTTACCCCTTATTTAATGTGGGAAGTTGCGAATTGAAGTGACAATTAAGTTGATATTTGTTTATAAATGCGAGTTTATTTTAACGCATTTAAAATCTGACATATAAACCCATCCGTTTAAGTGGGGAAAACGTTAGTGCTTTGTGGGGATATTGTTCCTCCTTATAGGCCTAGTAAATACCTTTGGGGCTCGATTACCTCATTTTTTTGTGGGAATATTGTTTCTCTGTATGGACATAGAGAAAGGGTCCCCCTGAATTGAACTCGGTTGAAATGAGCCTATAATGGATGATGATCGGGGGCCTTGCTACCCTTAGTAGGGGACAGCAAGGACAATTATTGTACCTTCTCGTACCAAAATTGCATGTAGAGAACATAGAAAACCCACCCCTTTAGAGCCATGTGGTTAACCTAGGTGCTTTAGACGGGATGTAAATAAGGTTTTTTATTTTCTTGCTTTATTTTTTTATCTTCTCCGATTTACTGCTTCATTATTTATACTGATACAAACTTATTTCTTTCGTGTCTGTTTTTTTTCCTTTTTATTTCGCATTCATTTCATGACACAAAGGTGTTAAATTGAGGTGGTTTGCCCGATTAGAGAGCTTTCATTATGGGTGAGAGGTTACTTAAGAAGAAAGAAATCAACTCGCAAGTCCGACATTGTTCCGAGGTCAACCAAAGAGTTCAAGGTGACAGTTTGCCGAGTGAACGCATAGTACCAGGGTACACTTACGTAAGCCTACAACAAAGTGATCTCTACGAGTTGAAAGAAATATGGGAAAGTTGGGATCGGAGACTAAAGAATTTGTTCCGTGAGAATTATGGTGACATAGCCGACTTGATGTATGTTAGAATTAATGAACCCTTGTGTTCCGAGCCTTATTCGAATGTTAGAATCCTACCTTTTGTTGTTTTACCTTTAATGGGGAGGAGTTGATGCCTACGATCAAAGAGTACACGACACTACTCCATCACAAAGGTGTCAAGAAGGATTGGATCTATTCTAAACACCCGAAGTCCTAGAATTATCCAGCCAAGCTCAAAGACATAGCTGGAATGAGTAAGGATTGGATAAAATGATTGATTCAGAATCGAGGAGACAGTGTAACCTTTTTGTGAGAGTGTGTTCGAGATTTAATACCCACACATCCAAATGAGGTTATGAAGATGGACTTGTTTGCTCTAGGGATATATAGATTAATCATTTTTCTGAGGGTTTTGAGTGGTATTGATGCAGCTATTTTAGATATGCTCGAGCGCTTGAAGAGGAAGGCAAACCCGGCACCAGCAATCTTGGCTGAATCTTTCATTTCTTGAATGCTATCTGCAGGCATGAAGAGGGGCGTTTCAGAGGTTGTGCACAATTACTTCAGGTTTGAATCCAAAGTCATTTTTGGGAGACACCGAAAAAAGTTTTGCCCGGTGTTTTGTTTGAGGATTTCTCTCCGTTACAAGCGTATGTGGCCAAGGAATGGCGTGAAGACATCGAAAAGGTTAAGTGGGCTACGATTCTCAAGAACCTCCAAGATAGTGATATAGTTTGGCGGGTACCTTGGTTAGGCAGTGTCCCTCAATTCTTGTATCGGTGCGGAGATTATAATTGGCTAATGCTTTTGGGTTGTATGGAGGGATTGGTTGCACCCCTTTATTGGTATCCAAACAGCTTGGGTCTCGACAGTTTATTCATGTTACTTCAGGTTTGAGCCGCACTGAATTTGTTTTCAAGGGTGAGTTCAAAGAGAAAGTTCAGATTATGGCTTTTGGAGACGTTGGAGGGTCAATAATGTAATTCCAATGCTGGATCAAGGACCAACCATGACGTTCAAGGAACACATGAGGATAATTCCTTCCGAAGCTGACATATTAAGGAGTGAGCTAGAAGAGGTTAAGAAGAAGATGAAAGCCTTGCAAGCCGAGCATGCGGATGAGCTCTACAAAGTAAGTTTGGATATAGATATATGTGATGGGAAAATCAAGAATCTAAGGGAGGAAAATAAGGATTTAAAGGATAATAAGACCCTTTATCAAAATGATATTGTTAAACTTCAAGCTTTAGTGCAAACTGCCGAACGAAAGAAGTTTCTAGCAGTTAAGAAAAAAAGAGAAATTGGCATACGATTGGACAAGGAAGAAAAAAATAAAGGTAAGAAAACAATTGAATAAGAGAGGAAAAGCAACAAGGTGATCATCGAGAATGAGAGAAAGGCTTTTAAGAGTGCTATCAATTGTGAAAAAAGAGAAAGACAAGCAAGTAGTAGATTGGGAGAAGGAGAACAATGCTGCATGGAAGAGAAAATCACATGATAACAAGAAGCGTCTACGAGAGATGCAAGGCCTGTATAACACTACTCTCGAAAGTCTGAACCAAAGCCAAGCTCAGAATGCCCAATTAGAAGCAAGGATAACGGAGTTGGATTGGTCCTTCCAAGAATACCGCAGCCAGAATGGTTTCCTTAAGCTTCAGGCCAACCAACATGAGAATATGGCACTTCGAGCTCAGATTGAGACACTAGAGGAAACATTTCAAGACTACCTTGGTCGACTTGTAGTTCTTGAAGAAGAAGAAGAAGTCGAAGGGGGAGATAATTATTGGCTGAAACGACTTTGTGATGCTACCCGGATGATTCAAGACTGAGATGATTACAACACGACTTTGATGACTCAAGTACAAGAGGTAGCTCAGCATGTGAGAAATCTACCCGCGGAAGCTGAAGCTCTTCGCCCTTTTATTGCCCTGAAGATGGATGAAGCACAAAGATTCATTCAACTACTTCAGGCCATCTAAGAATTGGGAGTTAGGGATGGCGCCTATTTGTAGGAATTTGCTTTATCTATTTTGTAATCAATACCTCTTTATTTTCAATGAAATTTGTTCTAGGGTAATCACCTATGGAATCAACGCCTTTATTTGCACACATTGTTTTATTTATTTGTTTTGTCATCTTTTGCATACATTTCATAGCATATATATATTATGCAATGAAATTAATGGTGGAAATATCGTGACAGAAAGTAAAAGTTTAGTCTACAACCATTCTGCATTCGTACGGTACTCGTTCGCAATCAAGAGCCATGGAAGAGAGATTGGCCAAAGTAGAACAAGGGCAAAAGGACCTCGAGACTCGTTTGGATGGGGTCGGACAGAATATCAAGGACCAAATCACACAGTCACAAGTTTTCATTATCGCTCAGATGATCGACCTATTAGCAAAGATGAAATGAAAGGATAGAGTTTTTATTAATAGCTCGAATGTCAAGGAACAAGAGGGTGCTGCATCTCATATGAAGGTTCAACCAGAAGTGCCAGATCCAGGAAAGAAAATGCATATCAACCTCGTGGGGGTTTCTGCCGATCATCCCGTGGAAGCAACTGTTAGCCACCACGTGAGAGCTTCAACGAATCAACCCATTGGCCTAGGGGCAAGCTATGATAATGAAGTTTCGGATTTAAGCATGATGGAAGAAGTGGAAAAGAGAATCAGAGCTGATGTGGAGAGAAAGTATGAAGAGTAGTTTCGCCTTTTTGAGGAGAAGCTCAAAACCATACAAGGGATAGATGAGCAAGGAAGTGACGCCAACGACTTGAGTCTTGTGGCAGATTTGTTTCTCCCGCTGAAATTCAAAATACCATATTTTGACAAGTATGATAGAATAACTTGTCCATCTGCTCACGTCATCATGTATTGCCGGAAGATGTCAGCTTTTATAAAGGATGAGAAACTACTCATCCAATACTTCCAAGACAGCTTAACCGGTTCTGCAACCCGATGGTATGCTATGCTTAGCTGAGCCAATATCAAGTCATGGAAGGATCTTTCAAAGGCCTTAGTCGAGCAATACAAGCATGTAACTGACATGACCCCCAATCGAATCATGTTGGAGGGGATGGAGCAAAAGCCAAATGAGAGTTTACGTCAATATGCTCAGAGATGGCGTGACGTGGCGCTCAAATTCAACCACTGATCCCTAAATATAAGATTACACCAATGTTTGTCAATACTTTGAGGGGCACGTTGTTTGATCATTTGATAAACAACACCACTCAAAACTTTGCCGACATAGTTAGAACATGGGAGTCAATCAAGGTAGCCATGAAAAGTAGAAGGATTGATAGTGGGGAGAACATTCGGAAGAACTATAAGAGAAAATATAATAAGGTGAATACTACAAGCACCTATGCGACTCCGAAAAGTTTCACTATCTCTTCGCTACAAGTCACGACCGGCGGTGGCCAAAGCTCGAACAAAAAGAGATTAGAGCACCGAAGAAAGAAAATGAGAAGATATCCTTCACTCCTATCCCAGTTTCATATGCCGAACTATACTCGCAATTGCATGAAGCGGATTTGGTCTGACCTTATTATGTCACTCCTTTCAAGCTGCCTTTTCCAGCGTGGTACGATGAGAAAGCAAACTGTGATTATCATGGTGGTGTCTAGAGACATTCAATTGAGAACTGTATTGCATTCAAAAAGTTCGTGCAAAATATGATAAAAGCTGGGGTGTTACAGTTAGATGAGCCGAATACTACCACCAACCCACTATCGAACCATAGAGGTCGAGATATGAACGTAATTGAGGAGGAATACACTAGAAGGGCCAAAGCGAATGTGTCTGAAGTCAAATCCCCTTTGAGATGGGTTTTCCAACAGTTGTGTATGGCACGTCTAATTGACCACAGCATGGAAATTGTGCTAGAAGGTTGTGGATCGTATTGCGAGTATCACCAAGAAGAGGAACATAATATTCAATGTTGCAAGGAGTTTAAGCAAGTGATCCAAAAGATGATGGACAATAAGGAGATTGAATTCTTCGAGAAGGATGAGGGAAAGGAAGAACTAGATGTGTGCGCATTTGACTGTTCTAATATTAAGTACGGGTTAGACATGCCATTTGTCTTATCATGCAGGTCGAAAGAGGGAGGTTCACCTGAAGGAGAAAGCTCAAAGTTGGCTCCGAAGCTTAAAATATCATCTCCAGCCTCTTTTCTTTTCAAGGACACCCGGAAGGTTTTGTGGAGCTATGCCTCCCATATCTCGATACCAGTGAGTTCAGACCCACTAGGTGAAAAGAAGTAACCCAATAAGGAGAGGCCCATAAAGGAAGAGAATCCGATAGAGCTGAAGACCGAGATAGTAAATGAAGTGGGTCATTTCACAATGAGTGGTAGGTGTTATTCCCTGGAAAAATTGAAAGCAGTTGAAGAGCCGAAGGATAATGGGAAAGCATCAATACCTGAGCCCAAAAAGCTTTTTAGAGAAGAGCCTCATCCGAAGATTCATGAGCCAGTGACGGAGGCATAAGCACAAGAGTTCTTGAGATTCTTGAAGCACAGTGAGTATAGCATTGTCGAACAACTTCGGAAGCAACAAGCTCGAATTTTAGTACTAGAGTTATTATTGTGCTCAGAAAAACACCGTAGTGCGCTGTTGAAGGTTTTGAATCAAACATTCGTCTCGAACGAAATATTAGTAAGCAAATTAGACTGAATAGTGGGCTACATTGTCGCGAATAACTATATCACTTTTAGTGATGATGAGATTCCGGACGGAGGAATGGGATCGACCAAGGCTTTGAATATTACCACCCACTGTAAGGGACATGTCTTGCCATGAGTACTTATTAATAACGGATCTACTTTGAATGTGTTGCCAATGGCGACTTTGCAAAGGTTGCCTATAGACAGCTTGCATATGAAGCCATGTCAGAATTCTGGTAGAGCATTTGATGGGACTCAAAGGGATGTCATCGGAAAGATCGAGGTACCGCTTTTAATTGGGCCTACCGAGTACATTGTTGAGTTTGTGGTGATGGATATCAGGCCAATTTACAATTGTTTGCTAGGAAGGCCATGGATTCATTCGGTCGGGGCCGTACCTTCACCACTGCACCAAAAATTGAAATTTATTATCGAGGGAAAATTGGTGAGTGTGGCCGTCGAGCAAGATATCATCGCTTCCGTGACCACCGATGCTTCTTGTATCCAAACTGATGAAGAACCTGTTGAATGTTCCTTCAAAGCTTTAGAATTCGTGAATCTATTTTTGTGGCAGAATGGGGCAAGATCCCGAATCCTAGACAGTCAAATTGCGCTAAGATGTAGGTTCGACAAACTTTGGGACGGGGAGCCAGGAAAGAGAAAGGACTCGGAAAGAATTTTCAGGGATGTCTACGCGCCAAGGGTGTCATTAACAAGAAATACCGATGCGGGCTAGGTTACAAGCCCAATTTTCAGCAAAGGAAGATAGAATGGAAGAAGAAGGTGGAACAAAGGAAGACCCAATTCAGGGTTGAGGAAATTCCGTGGAAACCCATAACCTACTCTGACATGAAAGATATCTTTGTGTTAGGTAGGATAATCAACGCCGGGCAAAAAGTGCATGAGGCTAATCTAGAGAGTGCCAAGCTCAATGACGAAGAAAGGTTCAATGAGGCATTAGAAGGGATGGATGTCAACATAATAATCGGAGATGGGAAAAACGGTAGGTTTTTGGCCGAAATCTACCCTTGCTTCTCCGGAAAGACATTCAATAATTGGACTAGTGTGGACTTACCTATAGTTTTTAGGTCTGAATCAGAGTAATGCTCAGAACCAATCCTATTCGCTTTTGCCCGCGAGAAATAGGGATCTCTTGTAAAGGGTTTCTATGTTAACTTGCTTGTTTTCAATTCAATGAAAAAGATGTTTTCCACATTTTCTCAAATGGAAAACATCACATTCATTGCATTCTTTATTCACATCTATTATTTATTATTTCATTCGTTCCATAATAATATTTTTTCTCTTCCCAATACATATTTATTTCATAAATGTTTCAGGGTCCCTATTATTAACTGTGTGAATAATTCTGAATCTAATCCTAAGGTGGATTTTGAGCAACCCTTGTATTTGGATGGAATTGATGAAGAAGATAATGAGATAGAATCTGAGGTACCGGATGAATTACTCAGATTAATGGAAAGTGAAGAGAAACAAATCTTGCCCCACAAAGAAGAGGTAGAGATTCTCAATTTGGGAATAAAAGAAGAGAGAAAGGAAGTAAAAATCGACACTACTTTCTCATCCGATACCAGACTCAAGTTGATTAACTTGCTCCTAGAGTTCAAAGACGTCTTGACATGGACTTATAAGACATGCAGGGGTTAGACATGGATATTGTGGTGCATAAGATACCAATCAGGCCAGAATGCAAGCCAGTTCAGCAAAAGCTAAGAAGAATGAGGACAGAGATGTTGTTGAAGATTCAGGATGAAGTAAAGAAGTAGTATGAGGCTGGTTTCTTAAAAGTTGTCAAGTACTCAGAGTGGGTCGCAAATATAGTCCCCGTTCCTAAGAATGATGGAAAGGTTCGTATGTGTGTGGACTATAGAGATTTCAATAGGGCGAGCCCCAAGGATAATTTTCCTTTGCCCCATATTGATACGTTGGTCGACAACACCGCGGGACATTTATGGTTCTCTTTCATGGATGGTTTCTCAGAGTACAACCAAATAAAAATGGATCCCGATGACATGAAAAAGACAACATCTGTGACAATGTGGGGAACATTTTGTTACAAAGTAATGCCCTTCGGGTTGAAGAATGCCGGAGCAACTTATCAAAGAGCCATGGTAACTCTTTTTCACGACATGATGTACAAAGAGATTGAGGTGTATGTGGACGACGTGATTGCCAAGTCCCGAACTGAGGATGAGCATATCCAAAACTTGATGAAGCTTTTTCAAAGATTGAGGAAGTATCAGTTAAAGCTCAACCTGGCCAAGTGCACTTTTGTTGTTACATCCGGTAAGCTCCTAGGCTTTGTGGTTAGCCGGAGTGGGATTGAGATAGACCCTGACAAAGTGAAAGCTATTCAAAATCTCTCACCACCTTAAACCCAAAAAAAAGTTCGTGGTTTCTTAGGAAGGCTAAATTATATATCTCGGTTCATTTCTTAGCTAACTGACAAGTGTGACCTAGTCTTCAGACTACTTCAGAAGAACAATTCGGGAGTTTGGGATGAGGAATGTCAAGAAGCTCTAGATAGAATTAAGAAGTATTTGATCAATGCTCCGATCCTAGTAGCACCGGTACCAGATAGACCTTTGATCTTGTACTTATCAGTCTTTGAGAATTCTATGGGTTCTGTTTTAGGACAACATAATGAGACCGGGAAGAAGGAAAGAACGATCTATTACTTGAGCAAAAAGTTCACCGATTGTGAAACACAATACCCACAAATTCAAAAATTGTGTTGTGCTCTAGTGTGGGCCACTAAAAGGCTCAGGCAGTACATGTTGTATCACATCACTTGGTTGATATCTAAGTTGGATCAGTTAAAATTCTTGATGGAGGCACTCCCTCTCACCGAAAAATGGCCTTTTGGCAGATGTTGTTGTCTGAATTTGACATCTTGTATGTGAGTCGGAAAGTTGTGAAAGAAAATGCTATAACAGATTTCCTAGCAAGTTGTGCTTCAGACGATTATGAATCATTGAATTTCAACTTTCCCGATGAAGATCTATATGTATAACCGTGGAAGAAAACTCTACTTTCAAATAAGAGTCGTTAAAGCTCTACTTTGATGGGGGCATCTAACGCCTTAGTTCTTGGAATAGGGGCAGTGCTAATATCCTCAGAAAAGGTCTATTATCCCTCCACAAGTAGATTGGAATTTTTATGTACCAATAATATAGCTGAGTATGAAGCTTGTGTCATGGGATTGCGCATGGCCATTGAAAGAAAAGTCAAGGTGCTTCAAGTTTTCGGAGATTCCTCTTTGATAATCTATCAGCTCAGAAAAAATGGGAAACAAGAGATTCAAAGTTGATCAAGTACTATGATCTGACCCAAAAGCTAATCAAGAAATTTGATAAGATCAGCTTTACTTATCTCCCAAGAGAAGACAATCAGATGGCGAATGTTTTGGCAACTTTGGCCGCCACATTTGAAGCATGCATGGAAGCGAAAACGAAACCCATCAAGATGTAAACCTTCGAAGTACCAACTCACTATTATAGTTTGGAAGAAGAAACAGACAGCAACCCATGGTACTATGATATTCTTCAATATATCAAGTTCCAAACCTACGCCAAGGAGGCTAATGAGAATGAAAGATGATCGTTAGAAGAATGACAGTGAGATACGTTCTAGATAGGGAAATCTTATACAAAAAGGGGAAGAACCAAGTACTATTAAGGTGTGTCAACATTCAGGAAGCTACGAGCATTCTAGCCGAAGTCTATGATGGGCTATGTGGGACGCATGCCAATGGTTTCTCAATGGCTCAAAAAATCATGAGATACGGTTACTTCTGGTCGACCATAGAAGGAGACTGCATCGACTATGAAAAGAAATGTCACAAATGTCAGATATACGCTGACAAGATTCATTCTCCACCATTACCCTTACACACCATGAATTCACCCTGGCCTTTCGCCGTGTAGGGAATAGATGTCATTGGTCAAATCCATCCAAAGGCGTCCAATGGGCATCGTTTTATTCTTGTTGTCATCGACTACTTCACTAAATGGGTAGAAGCAACCACCTATGCTAACATCACAAGAGCAACTGTCTGCAAGTTTTTGAATGAATAGATTATTTGTCGCTATGGTTTGCCAGAAAGGATTGTTACTGGCAATGCTTCCAATTTGAATAACAAGATGATGGCTGAGGTATGTGAGTAATTTAAAATAACGCACCACAATTCTACTGCTTATCGCCCAAAGATGAATGGGGTAGTGGAAGCAGCAAACAAGAATATCAAGAAGATCTTATTGAAGACGACAGATACCTTCAGAGATTGGCATAAGAAATTACCATTTGCTCTCTTTGCTTACCGAACGTCCATACGCGCTTCGACCGAGATAACACTATACTCTTTAGTCTACGGTACGAAGGCAGTACTACCTGTTGAATTAAAGATTCTATCACTTAGAATTCTGAATGAGGTAAAGTTGGAAGAAGCTGAATGGGTGCAAGCTCGGTTTGATTAGTTGAATCTTATCGAAGAGAAAAGGTTGAAAGCCATTTGCCACAGTCAGATGTACCAAAAAAGAATGATGCGAGCTTATGACAAGAAGGTTCGTCCGAGAGAATTTCTAGAAATGAACCTAGTGCTTCAAAGAATCTTATCCACTCAAAGAGATTCTCGAGGAAAGTGGATGCAAAATTGGGAAGGGCCCCTATGTGTTTAAGAAGGTTTTTTTCTAGAGGAGCATTGATCCTAGCGGAGATGGATGAGGACGATTTGAGCAATCCAGTAAATTCAGATTCAGTCAAGAGATATTATGTATGAAGAAAGAAAAAACCAGAGTGAAAAAAACAGAGTGAAAACCTAAAAAGGTGCTCCGCAAGAATGAAAATAATTAAGGCGAAAACCCAAAAAGGTGCCTTAAGTATCATCAAAAAAAGAAAGAAAAAAACAAATAGCAAAAAAATAAAAATAAGGGTTCAAGATGAAAATCCAAAAAGGGCATCTTGAAACCGAGGAATGATGTGGGTCGAAAACCTAAAAAAACGGCTGAGATAAATTTTGGAAGAATGGGCATTTGGCAAATGGACACTCTCAGACTTTAGGGATTTTAGCAAAGAGTTTTCACCAAAGGATCTACTTCGGTCGATAGGCTCTCGCATCATTCACACAGTAGATGTTTGAGACATTGCATCATGTTTTGCTTTCTCTCTCTTTCATGTTTGCCATGAATTTTAAATTACTCAAAGCTTCAAGAATATTAATGAAGTATTATTTTGTGTCTTCTCTTATCTCTTATACAAGCATCTCGCAAGTAGGTTGACATAGATTTACGAAAAGCAAAAGATTTCTTGGTATTACTATGCCCTAACCTCTTAAGTGCAGGTATTAGAAAGACAAGGTGTGAACACTAAATGATTGAAAGGAGATATGCCGAGGTAAAGTCAGGAAAAGACTTCAAGCGTCGAATCATGACATTATATCAAAGGAGAAGGACGAGCATCGCCCACCTTAGAATTCAAACTAGTCAGAGAGTTTCAAGGTGAAAATCTAAAAGGGAGCCTGCAAAAAAGAAAAGAAAAGGAAAAAGAAGAAAAAAATAAAAGAAAATGAATAAAAATGGGAAAAGGAAAAAAGAAAAAAAGGAAAAAAGAAAAAGAAAATCAAAGTAAAAACCTGAAAGGGCGCTTTGAGAAGAGTGAATCTAAAGTGAAAACCTAGAAAGGCGCTTTAGAACAAAAAGATTTCAAAAGATCGGGGAAAAGGGGTATTAATGGTTGAACCCAGATATGAGGCAAAACATCATCGCTACGAAAGTCAAAACGGGAAAAAAAAGCAAAAATAGAGCAAACAAGATTGACTATGAAAGCAAAAGTGTTCGGATTTTAGATTTCACCACTCAGACATCATACTTAGTTAGGCATCCCTAAGTTAGGAGCATGTTAACCCATACCATCATAGTAGTTTATCTCTTTTCACATATATTTGAAGGATAGATTGGACACTTCCTAAGAGGAGGAGTAAACGACAAAGCGAAAACCTAGAAAGGATTTCAGGCAAAAGATTACAGACTCGCCGCATCAGGATTTCAAAGTGAAGGAGGAAAATACTCAAAGCTCAAGGATTTCAGACTCGCCGCATCAGGATTTCAGAGCGAATGAGGCATATACTCAAAGCTCAAGGATTTCAGGCGAAGGATTTCAGACTCGCTTTATCAAGATTTCAGAGAGCATGAGGCGGATACTCAAAGCTCAAGGATTTTAGGCGAAGGATTTCAAACTCGTCGCATCAGGATTTCGGAGCAAAAGAGGCAAATGCCCATGGCTCAGGGAGTTCAATTTGTTTTCGCCGTTCCGGGAAAGCAAGTTATTTGGATTTGTTTTATGCCACTTCGGAGGAGAAAATCGCCCGAACAGGGAAGTTGGACAAAATTAGTGCTTATGGTCTTTGCTTTATTCATGTTCCACAAGGATAAACAAAGAGCGACAACTGTAATCACTAATTTTGTCCAAGGTGTTAACCCGTTTTTACTTTTGCAATAAGGGGCTTTGTTTATCTATTTTATCTATTTTTGTATGATAAAAACCAAAAACACCAAAAAAATATTACTAGTATCATTTGTAAAATATTAATAGTCTTATGTTATACCAGTGATATATATATGTTGACTATTATCATATTATCCAATTGAAAAACCCTAAATATTACTAGTATATTATATCATCTCCTTATAGTTATTGTCTTTTTTAATTATTATATTTATCTTTATTGTTATTAATTATATTATACTATAATACATAATATATATATGCTTCAATTAAATGAAACCCCAGTTTATTAAAATCAGAAATCCATTTACATAAATAAAAACTCGTAATTATCAGTCCATATATATCAGCCAATATACATATAATTACCAATCTAAATAAAAGCCCATATATAATTAAGTTCAGTCCATTTACAAAAACCACATAATACATATAATATATCATATGGCCCGTTTTAGGCCCGATAACTCTAAGTCCTCGTCTGATTACAAGAAGAAAAAAAACCATAATCTGGTTTCCCCTTATCTTGAACAGCCAGCTAGGAACCATTGGATCACGCACAATCGGACAGTCCAGATGAACCAGATCGAGGCTCTCCAACTCCCACGTGAGCCACACGCGTCAGCTCTATAGCTCTCCCCACACGCGCGACCGTTCGTGTCGCAGCCATCTTTGAAATCGAAATGTGGAAAAATATCTTGATGATCGATTCTTTTGGAAATCAGGATTTTATTTATTTTATTCCATTAATATTTGAAAAGTTAGGACTTTTCATATTAAACCGCCTTTTCCCTTATTAATTTAAAAAAAATCATTTTTGGAGTCGCCACCGGTCACTTTGGTAGTCTGGACACCATAAAAACAACCAGAGATTCATTAAAACATTTTGGGTTCGAGAGTCGGTTACATGTGGGGAAGGATTAGCACCCCCCACAAATGCCCGTTATCGGTACCTTATTAATTTCACGTGGCATTTTTGGCATTTTCGAATAAAAATTTGACTTTAATTGGATCGGTAATTATTGATTGATTTTTTTTCAAATGGAGATATTCCTTTTACAAAGAAATATATTTTATCCGAATACGAGATTAAGAACATCCAAATACTTTAGGACACCCTTATTCGTATTCAAAATATATTTCCAATACAAAAGATTTCTCAAATGCATAATTATTTATAGTCTTGTTAATTTTAAGTTTAAACATGTAAGAGCTCTATTAATTTTATTATTGGAAATTAAAATATTATCGATTTAAAGATTTCTATGAGATAACACCCAAAGAATTGGGCACTATTCAAGTTGAACTCGATAAATCAAATAATATTATCATTTTAATTTACTTCCTCTTATTATTTAAAGTTCTAGGCCTAATTAGGCTTTAAATAATTATCGATGTCATTCATCATATTCTAAGTGATAATATGCATTAAATGTTCCACTTTAGAGTATTGATGGCATAACATCTCAATACATTTGCGATACTATCCAAATTAATACACCAAAGCTTTCCATTTAATTCATATTAATTTGCTACAATTATCTCACTAATTGGTTAATTAATTACATTAAAGAAACCTAGCCTAAGGCTCTAATTACCTAAATTATTCTAAGTGATTTAGCTCTCTAATATGCATATCCTATATGATTTAATTAAAGCATACAAATATAATAATTTAAACAAATAAACTAAATTAAAACTGGAAAATGACCAAATTGAACTTTTATTAAAAATAAAGTGCCAAATTACAAATGCTTAATGACCGATTTGAAAGAAATGAAAACATAAGAGCTGCAATACAAAGCCAAAGAGAGTTGGGCGCAGGTCATTCTGCCCGACCCGACAACTTTGCATGGGTTTCCCTGACCCGGCGTCAAAACGACGTAGTTTTAGGATTACCATAAAATCCCAAATTAAAGCCAAATGCTTCATTTTACTCTAAACCCTTATCTCTCCTCATTCTCTCTCCCCAAAATCCTCTGAACTTAAACGCTTTCAACCCATAAATCCCACACAAAAATGGATCAAAACACACATATTTTATATGTGTTCATCCAAGTTTGGATGAACACCAAACTTCCTGGCCGCGAACCGCCACTACAACCGCCGTTAAATTTTGAGCCACTGTTCTCCCTTTGAACTCCGGTGTTCGTCGGCCGCCATCCACCACCTCTTTCGGCCACTTATTTTCTCCGATTTCACTCCAGCCACCGTCATTTCAAACCGAAACTCTCCAAAAAAAACTCAATTTTAACCCTAAAACCTTAGATCTAATCCTTGTTTCAATAGAAACACCCATTCTTCCCCAAATCTAGGCCTAAAATCTACCCGAACCACCCTCTTCAACTCCATCAATGTACTCTGGCTGACTCACTCAACGTCTCCGATCACCGGGATAAGCCACTGGCCACTACCGTTCTTAGTTCACTTCTGACTTTTTCCATTAATTAACCTCGATCTAACATTTTTGTGTTTAAGTGCAGGTAATCAAAAGATGAAAGGAAGTTCACCTTCACGACGGTGAAATAACGTTTCTTACAGTGTTGTCATAGCTCTGATGGCGTCCTTTGGCTTCCGACGAC
Source organism: Hibiscus mutabilis (assembly GCA_019671005.1). Classification (NCBI taxonomy): domain Eukaryota; kingdom Viridiplantae; phylum Streptophyta; class Magnoliopsida; order Malvales; family Malvaceae; genus Hibiscus; species Hibiscus mutabilis. The sequence goes on along the minus strand of CM033721.1, from coordinate 15,772,868 downwards.
GACGACGATTGGGTTCCCTGCGGCCGACGAGCTTTCTGGTGACAACTTTTCAATTTCCAAGAGACCGGAAAAATTCCCAAAGTAATCATTTCTCTCTCCTATTTTATTATATTTTATTAAAGTAATTATGGTGTGTCTTTATTGATCTGACAACTCTCTCTCTTGCTTTTATAGTAAGTGGAAAGTGATGTCATCGTTGACGTCATGGAGCTGACATCAGTAGAGAGAAAGACCATGATCTATGTAAAAGGTGTCTGAATCGACCAGTGACTACCACATGGCATAAAATGGGCGGGAAATATTAAAATTTGTGTTTCTTGGGCAGATTTGTGTTTGTTTGAGTTAAAAGAGTTGGGATTTGGGCTTTTATTGGGCTTTGTGTATGTAAAAGGGATATTTGATTGTAAATGGACATTTGGAATAAACTTTGGAGCTTTTTTAGATTTATGGATTGTTTATTGTATTTTTAGGATTTTATTATTTATTTATTTACTTGGTTTTATATATATCCAATTAACTAATAAAATAATAACCCCAAACAAAATACGGGTATTACAGTTGCCCCTCTTTGCTCATTGTTGTGGAACAGGAATAGGGCAAAGACTGAAAAGACACAAATTTTGTCCAAACTTGTTAGTTGTTGCTCTGAGCTGCAAGATCTTATTCGCACGAACTTTCTTTCTTTCCTCCCTAGAAGGTTGAATAGGTTCTTCTCATTTAGAACCTCTCAATCTTCACTGTTGAAATCTTCTCATTAGGAATTCTACCTTCGCTGGACGAATTCTTCTCATTAGGAATTTTATCTTCGTTGGTCGAACTCTTCACATTAGAAGTTCTTTCTTTGTTGGGGTGAACTCTTCACATTAGGAGTTCTTTCTTTGCTGAGCGAACTTTTCACATTAGGAGTTCTTTCTTTGCTGAACGAAGTCTTCACATTAGGAGCTATGTCTTTGCTGGCGAACTCTTCACATTAGGAGCTCCATCTTTGCTGGTGAACTCTTCACATTAGGAGCTCTGTCTTTGCTGGAAAACTCTTCACATTAAGAGCTATAGGGTGAACTCTTCTTATTGGGAGTTCTTCATTCTTCTTGAAATATTGATCCTCCTTTCTGCAAAACTATTGAACAAACGAGCTCTTCTCATTAGGAACTCTTCGTTCTCCTTGAGAATGTTAATATGACCTGCAAAAGTTGAAACAATTATTAATCCTTTAGTATTATTTACAAGGAAAAATACAAATAAAACTTTGAAAGCTCCTCCGACAAGCGACGCTTGAAACTTTTGTCTCGTTTGAATCTTGAACAAGCTCTTCTTATTATGAACTTGACAATCTTTCTGCGCAAGCTACTATCAAGTCTAAAATGGTTCTTCTTATTATGAACATCATTTAATCTTTTTTTGGAAATGTTGAACCAAAGCTTGGAGTTGTTCTTCTGATTAAAAAATCCTCCAATCTTCTGCAAAACCATAGAGTCAGTATATGTTCTTCTCTTTATGAAATTTTTCATCTTCTGAAATCTGGTATTGCTCCTTCAAATTCTTCATTTTCTGACGTTTGAAGTTGTTCTTCTTCACACCTCAATCTTTTGTTGGCCCATCTCTTAGCGAGTTCTTCTTATTAGGAACCCTGAATTCTTTACTACGAACGTAAATTCACTTCCCTTCCAAGGAACATCTGAACTTGAAGCATCAAGATTTTTAGTATCTTTATTCTTCTTCCTAAAATGCCATGATCTTTCAATCTGAAACTCATATAAAATTTCATCTCTTTTGATCAATTTTTCATCTTTTGTGCTTGGAATTCACTTTTATGGTTCGACTCTGTGGAAGAAAGATTTGTTGGAATCCACCTCTACAAACAGAATAACTTGAGATCTGCCTCTGTAAACAAAATTTCTTGAAATATGTCTCTATAAATGAAATATCTTGAGATCTTCCTCTGCAAACAGAATATCTTGAAACCCCTCACTATAAACAGAATGTCTTGAAATCCATCTTTGTAAAAAAATATCTTGAGATCTGCCTCTACAAACAAAAAAATCTGGAGACCTGCCATTATAAACGGAATGTCTTAAAATCTGTCTCTGTAAACGAAATATCTTGAGATATGTCTCTGTAAACAGAAAGTCTCGACCTCTGGGAAAAACAACCAAACCTGCAAAAAGAAATATCATCAGTTAATAAGAATTCAGCTTGAAGTGGTATGGGATTTCCTTAATTTTCTTCTTGAAGCACTGAGATCTTTAGAGTCACTACTTTTCTGTTAAAGGTATCTCCATCTTTCAATCCGGGACTCACATAAGGTTTCCTGGTTCTCTTCCTATGTTGATCAATCTTTCTTTAATGAATAAAAAATCTTGTTGAAATCCGTCTATGTAAACGAACTGATAAACTTTGTTGAAATCTTCCTCTTTAAACGGATTAATGACTTTGCAATTCTTTGCCGGATCATCTTCCTAAATCTTGAAGCTGAAGATTGAAATCTAACTCATTTCTTGTTGATTCTTGTAAATTCCTGCCAAAACATACAAAAACGCTTGAAATGTATGAGTTAGCATGCTCCTATCTTACGGATGCCTAGCTATATATGATGCATGAATATTGTCAATCTAGGACCACTTGGGTGAGCTTTCATCTTCAGGGAAGCTCAACATTTCTTTGCTTCATTTTTCAAAAACTCTTTTTACTATCAAAGTAACTCATCTCACACTCAGGTTCAATCTTCAGGATCCCTACATTTTTGCTCTAAAGTGCCTTTTCAGGTTTTCACTTTAGATTGTTTTCCTCAAAGTGCCCTTTCGGGTTTTCACTTTGGTTTTTTTCTTTTTTCTTTATTTCTCAAGGCGCCCTTTTAGGTTTTCACCTCAATTTTTTCTTTCTTTCTTTTTCTTTCTCTCAAGGCGCCCTTTCGGGTTTTCACCTTGGTTTTTTCTTTTCTTTTTTTTTTCTCTTTTCTCTTTTTTTTTCTTTTTCTTTTTCTTTTTCTTTTTCTTTTCTTTTTTCTTTTTCTTTTTTCTTTTTTAAGTCAGACTGATCACATCAATATCTTGACAATTGATAATGCTAATTTCCTTTCTTGACAAAAATCATGGGGCTGCAAGTCTGACAACAATGGCTCTGCATATAGGGGCACTATCAATATCTCAGAATCATCTCCAAACTTCATAAACTGTCCCAACTGAGATACTGTCAAGTGATCACAATCAGCAACGAATATATGTTGCTCCTTTGATACATATAGAACTGAGAATGGATAAGCTTCGATCATGATAATATGTTGACCTTGTGGTTCCAATCATCTCATCACGAGCGTAGAGATAAAAATCATTTTTCTTCGAGTTCCAACCATCTCAATATGAGCATAAAATTCATTGTTCTTTGAGTTTCAATTCTGATGGAAGCCATACTTGCCTTTCACAAATTCATCACATGAACTCACACTTCACATTGAAGAAATTCGAATACCGATGTCAATTTCTTTCTTGTAAAACCATTCTTGATACATTTTCATTCAGTTTCTTTGGCAACATTATTTTTTCAAGGTTCCAAAAGTGATCATCACTTCCGTTCTTTAGCTTGTGGACTCTATTTACTAGAGTAAGATATATTCTTTTGTAGTTTTCTTTATTGCATTGCCCCACTCTTGAATTCTAATGCCCTCTTTGCTCACTTTCACATTCACAAGGCTTTCTTGTTTTACATTGCCTTAAAAGTAATAATCTTCAAAAGTAATGATCTTTGCCTTTGAATAGGTTGAACCTTCAACGTATCGATCATGTTGTAACTTTTGCCCCAAAAGATGGCTTATGTTCTCCTTTTGCCAAGGTTGTCTGTTATTACCTTCTTGCAACTTTTGCTTGAATATTCCTGACACTCAAAGTTGTGTCATTTTCCTCGTTATACTTTTCATCATTAATCAAGTACCGAGGTCACCTCATGTTCTGTCTGCACTTAAAGGATTACTACATCATAATAATAGCCATGAAATCCTTTGTTTTTCTTATGTCGAATCGGTTTATCTGCAAGATGCTTGTTGAAACGATAAGTGAAAGGCTCAGAATATTATTTTAATAAATTTGAGAAGATGGAATAATTTGATAAGTCATGGCAAACATGAGAAAACAAAACCAAAATTATACCCTTAAATACCAAAAGCAATGGAGCCCTTGAACCAAATTGGCAGAGATCAACTCAAATGTGACCCCTTCCATATTATTAGACTTCTAAGAGAAACATTTCCTATATGCCTAATTCTATCCCATTTAAGTGGCACTCTTTATCTCACTAACTCACCAACCCAATCCTCCCCTCTTTTCAGATCTCGATCAGGCATTTAAAGTCTGGAAATCTTTGAAGGAAGGTTAACCCTGATAAGCAGGATGTATTCTGAAGACAAACTTTCCTTACTCCAATACTCGTATATGGTCAAAATGGTCTTTTGAGGCTTGTAATGGGGCTATGGCTCACGGCTATGAAAGAAAATGATATATAGGCTCAAAATAGTGTTTAAGAGTGATGAAACCAAGGACCATTTCTTCCAACTGAAATCTTATTTCTGCGGTCTTTGATCTAAATATGCTCGGATGAAATTTTCTTTTTTTTCTTTCTTTTTTGGATCTCTCTAGACTGCCCATTTTTGGGTTTTCACCCTAGAGTTCATTTTCTTTCCTCGAGTACAAAGATGATCAATCCTTCATGACTCCTTCAGATAGAGATTTTTAAATCGAAGATCTCACACATGCCTCTTGCTTTTCCTTGCTCTTTTTCGACTTAGTGCTTTCTCCTTCAATTATTTCAACTTTCCTCAATCGACTCTTTAAACACAAACTTTTGGTTGTTTCTTTTTCTTCTTTTTTCTTTTCTTTTTCCTTTTCTTTCTTTTCTTTTTTCTTTCTTGTTTCTCTCTTTTCTCTCTTCTTTTTTTCCTTTTTTTTGAATACTTGTCTTCATTCAATTTGTCTTTCTTGTTCTTGTACTCAAAACATCAACTTTATTTCTTGCCCCAGATTCATAAGGCATCACTTATCATAGCATGATCGAAACCAAATATATTTCACTTGTAAACAAATTCACATTCTTTTTGCCCTCAGTGTGAAGGTGATCCTTGGTTTGGTTTGAATCGAAAGAAAACTATTAGGCTCAAAAGGGACAACAAATGATATTTTTCATATTTTCTTTCTTTGTTAAGGGAGATGGAGGAATGTCAAATGTCCTCCTATATACGGATATCATTGAAGAAAAGTGGTCTTTAGGTGGTAGATATTTTGGGTTATCACTTCATTCAAGGACCTTAGTCAACAATGCCTGAGAGGAAAATTCACTCAGAATTTGTATTTGGGATCTTCCCATGATTCCTGAATACTCGTTAATGTCTTCTCGTTAACCTAAATAACTTAGAAGAGAATCACATTTCAGAATTGATCTTTGAATTTGATTCTTGGTCACTCTTGCAGCGGATATTCAATGACCTGATAAAAACAATTATTAAGATATATATATATATATGCATGGGAGAACAAAAACTAACCCATGACAAAGAATAAATGAAATATTAAAAGAATCAACGAATACAAAATGTTTGCCACTTGAGAAAAATTTCATAGGAAACAAGCATCTATTTACAAATAAACCGAATAATCTCCATTACAAAGGACCCCCAATGCTCACGGGCAAAAGTAATTGAGATGATTAAGGGTACTACTCTGTAACGGTCTCAAAAGTGTAGACATATCTCCTGTGATCCAACTGTCAATCTTTCCTCAAGGAAAATTTGAGCAAATTTCAGCCAGTCAACAATTTTTCAATTTTCCTTTGTCAACACAGAGACATGCCCCTTCTTTCTTATGTTCTGATATTTTCATCAAATCTTGGAGTAAAACCATTCTGCTTACGAGTTTTCTTGTTTCTTCAATCAGTTGCTTGCTCTTTTCTATGGAAAGCCCAAACATCTGTATATGGAAACTAACAACTTCTTCTGGTCGGTGCCTTAGTGAACTTTGCTTTTCAAGACGTTGGCTGGAAGTATTGAGACTTTTAATGGGTATGTCTGCTCGAGGTTTCTTCGATGTCAGCTACTGATTCTCTACCGGTTTCACCTTTCTCTTTCCTCTATTCCTTTTCTTGACACCTTTTAGCACATGACTTTCAGGCATCCCAATGGTATTGGCTCCAATCAAATGAATACCTCTTGGGCTACAAATCTTAATAGACTGGCCATCAGTGTCGACCTCTAAAATTCCCTGGTCTAGAAAGTTTTGGACTTGTTGCTTGAAAGTGTAACAATCCTCAATGTCATGATCATGGACTCCATTATGATATTCACAATGAATCTTGATGTTGTAAAAACTTGGATGACATGGCTTTGAAGATTTGACATGATACGGTAAAGCTTCACGCAACTTGAAGTACAACTCACGATAAGAGATACGAATAAGATCCGGTTTAGTCTTTGATTTTCCACTGAGATGAGCACCTTGAGCATATGACCCTAGGGTATTCTTCAGTAAAGAAAAATTTGAGGGGGTGGATGTCCAAACATTACTATGATTCTGGTAAACTCTAAACTGTGGCAGATTGCCCCTAATGGCCTACTGTGAATTCTGCCCCTTTACTTTTGTCTCGATTCTTCTAGCAAATGCTAATCTTTTGTGGAATTAAGGTTCTTCATTCTCAAAACATAGATATCCATTCCTAATAAGGCCACTGACTATGTGTTTTAGAAACATGCAATCTTCCACAGAGTGACTGAAATCTCCGCAATAATATCCGCAAGCATTTCTTATGCCATAGAATGACTTATAAAATTTTGGTAGAACCGTCATCAACAAGTGATTATGTACAAGGTATGGCAACAGATCTGAATATGATATTGGAATAGGAATAATCGTCTCATTTTTCTTGCCAAACCATTCAACCTCCTTATCTTCTACTTTTGTGCTTGTTGCCCCTCTTTTCTTTGACGGAGGCCATTCCACTGTGAGAAAATTTTTGGCATTAATTGAATCATTGGCCTTCATCCCTTCGGAGAAATATTCTGGAAACGTATGTGGTTCTGTAACTCTGTTGGAATCATCTTGTTCTTTATCAGTCTCACAACCCCTAGACAATACAGGTCTGGAGCAAACATCAAAGTTCTGGCTTTTTCTTAGACCTTCTGTATTTGTGTGCTTGATAACATTTAGTTTAGCTCTGTCAAATCCTGTTAGTGCATCGAGGCTAGGAACATCATCTCCAAAACTTGCTTCCAAATTCTTTGAATTATTGACTGATACTCTGATTGTACTGCTCTGGGCCTTTTTCAGATTTGATCCTTCAGTTTGAACCCTTGTGTGAGATAAGTTTTCATCTTGATAACCAATGCTGGTATTTTTATCGGGAACTTTTTCCTTTTCGACTTTCCCGATTCCAAACAATGTGGTAGCTCGAGTTTCCACCTCATTCTAGGACTGATCAATTCTTTGTTCCATGCCACCCAAGCGGTCCTCAACAACTTTCTGGGATTGCCTCACCCTAACAAGCCTATTGCCCATGTTTCTCAAAATATTGGTTTTCAGCTTTCACACTATTATCTGAAAAATAATGCAATATGATTTAAACAAAATGCAATGTTATGATTTTTTTTTAAAATGCGATGATTTTTCTAAATGCAATATTTAAACAATGCAATGTATGAATGCACGAGGTATCGATTTTAAAGACTAGTCTTTAGAGAAACATCCATTAGTCAAAAGGTCGAGTACAAGAAATAGACAATTTGATTACAGAAATTAGCTAGCCCTCGTCCTTAAGATTATCACTGTGTTCCGCTTCCGAGTTAATGCATGTCCTAGCTTAGTGCTAATGTCTGGGTGTTGCTATAGATTCACGGATTTGATGGATAAATTCTGCAAGAATCGAACGACTCCCAGCAAGACTTCTGAACTTGATCATTTCATGATTCTGCCTTCGGATAATCTATGTGGCTATCTCAAGCTTGCATTTCAGTACATTATCCTCCATTTGTAGTGCTCCTTCCTGTAAACGAGACTTGCAAATATCGTAGGACGTTTTCCAATTTTGTCAAATTTTCTCGGCTCGTCACTCGTTAAAGATCAACTTTTCCTCATTATCATACCATTTTGGTAACTTTCTTCAACTGTGAAACTTGTGATGACAATTTTTGAATTCAAATCTTGCTCTTTCACTAATACTTGTTTGATCCAGCTGTTTGAACCCGTTGGTTCTTGATTCTTCATCCTCATCACCTATTCAGTGTCTTTACATAACGTCTCATAACTGCTTGCATCCTAACACATCTAATACTCTTTTTTGAATTGAGTCTCCTCTGACTGGGCCTACTCCATTGCATTGCCTTCTCTTTGTTTATCAAACCCATTGGCCATTAAGAACACTGCCTAACTTGATTGGTCTTTGAATCGATTCCTCTAATGAATGCAAAAATGATGCCAGGTAAAAAAACAAAACAAAACAAAAAAATAGTGTCAGTATTATGAATTGATATGGAAAACAAATAATTAAATTATTAACACAGAAAAGCACATAATATATAGCAAAGAAAATAACCGGAGAAATGTATTTAAACCGGCAGCCCATGTCCTAAGTCCATGTTTGGCTCTAGTGGGGTGGGTTTCTAATATACAGCATGTGGGTGTTGTTCTAGACTCTGGGTTCTCGAACTGTCGTTACCGTCTATTGCGACAATAGGACATCGCTTCGGTAGTATAGGTCCCTTACAGCGGAGGCGTAAACCTCACGGTGCGTAAGGTTAGTATACTAGAAGAGAGACAAAAATCCGATCATGGAGCTGGATAACTCAACGTAGGATAATGTCATGCTCCCACTTAAGGGTGAAAGCCCAAGTAGAAGGCTATGCATGAATGACAAATATATCACACAGTAAAAACTACCTACATTCTTCCTTAAAATCCAACCAATAATTATCAAAGAAACTAATATTCAAATTATTGTTCTAAAATGCCAAAATTCCACGTAAAATTAATTAATTAGGTTTGACTCTCCTTTTTTAAAAATCATCCCCAGCAGAGTCGCCAAGCTGTCGCGACCATTTTTGAAATCGAAATGTAGAAAAATAGCCTGCCAATTGATTCTTTTGGAAATCGGGGTTTTATTCATTTTAATCCATTAAAATTTGAAAAGTTAGGATTTTTCATATTAAATCACCTTTTCCCTTGTTAGTTTTTTTAAAAAATCATTTTTGGAGTCGCCACCGGTCACTTTGGTAGTCTAGACACCCTAAAACAACCAGAGATTCATTAAAACATTTTGGGTTCGGGAGTCGGTTACGTGTGGCGAAGGATTAGCACCCCCACAAACGCCCGTTATCAGTACCTTATTAATTTTACGTGGCATTTTCGAATAAAAATTTAAATTTAATTGGATCGGTAATTATTGATTGATTTTTTTTCAAATGGAGATATTCCTTTTATAAGAAAATATATTTTATCCGAATACGAGATTAAGAACATCCAAATACTTCGGGACACCCTCATTCATGTTCAAAATATATTTCCAATACAAAAGATTTCTCAAATGCATGATTATTTATGGTCTTGTTAATTTTATGTTTAAACATGTAAGAGCTCTATTAATTTTATTATTGGAAATTAAAATATTATCGATTTAAAGATTTTTATGAGATAACACCCAAAGAATTGGGCATTATTCAAGTTGAAATTGATAAATCAAATAATATTATCTTTTTAATTTACTTCCTCTAATTATTTAAAGTTCTAGGCCTAATTAGGCTTTAATTAATTATCTATGTCATTCATCATATTCTAAGTGATAATATGCATTAAATGTTTCACTTTAGAGTATTGTTGGCATAACATCTCAATACATTTGAGATACTATCCAAATTAATACACCAAAGCTTTTCATTTAATTCATATTAATTTGCTATAATTATCTCACTAATTGGTTAATTAATTACATTAAAGAAACCTAGGCTAAGGCTTTAACTACCTAAATTATTCTAAGTGATTTAGTTCTCTAATATGCATATCCTATATGATTTAATTAAAGCATACAAACATAATAATTTAAACAAATAAACTAAATTAAAATTGGAAAATGACTAATTGAACTTTTATTAAAAATAAAGTGCCAAATTACAAATGCTTAATGACCGATTTGAAAGAAATGAAAACATAAGAGCTGCAATACAAAGCCCATGAGAGTTGGGCGCGGGTCATTCTGCCCGACCCGACAGCTTTGCATGGGTTTCCCTAACCTGGCGTCAAAACGGCGTAGCTTTGGGATTACCATAAAATCCCAAATTAAAGACAAATGCTTTATTTTACTCTAAACCCCTCTCTCTCCTCATTCTCTCTCCCCAAAATCCTCTGAACTTAAACACTTTCAACCCAGAAAACCCACACAAAAATGGATCAAAACACACATATTTTATATGTGTTCTTCATGTGTTCATCCAAGTTGGGATGAACACCAAACTTCCCGCCCGCGAACTGCCACTACAACCGTCGTTAGATCTTGAGCCGCAGTTCTCCCTTTGAACTCCGGTGTTCGCCAGCCGCCTTCCACCACCTCTTTCGGCCACTTATTTTTTCCGATTTCACTTTGGCCACCGTCATTTCAAACTGAAACTCTCAAAAACTTGATTTTAACCCTAAAACCATAGATCTAATCCCTGTTTTGATAGAAACACCCCTTCTTCCCCAAATCTAGGCCTAAAATCTACCCAAACCACCATCTTCAACTCCATCAATGTACTCTGGCCGACTCACTCTACGTCTTCGACCACCGGGATAAGCCACCGGCCACTACCGTTCTTAATTCGCTTCTAATTTTTTTCCATTTATTAATCTCGATCTAACCTTTTTTGTGTTTAAGTGCAGGAAATCAAAAGATGAAAGGAAGCTCACCTTCACGGCTGCGAAATAACATTTTCGATGGTGTTGTCGTAGCTCTGATGGCGTCCTTTGGCTTCCTCCTCCTCCGACGATTGGATTCCCGACAACCGACGAGATTTCTGGTGACGGCTTTTCAATTTCCAAGAGACCGGCAAAATTCCCAAAGTAACCCCCCTCTCTCTCATATTTTATTATATTTTATTAAAGTAATTATGTGTGTCATTATTGATCTGACAACTCTCTCTCTCTTGCTTTTAAAGCAAGTGGAAAGTGACGTCATCGCTGACTTCATGGAGCTGACGTCAGCAGAGAGAAAGACCATGATCTATGTGAAAGGTGTCTGAACCAACCAGTGACTGCCACATGGCATAAAATGGGCGGGAAATATTAAAATTTGTGTTTCTTGGGCAGATTTGTGTTTGTTTGAGTTAAAAGAGTTAGGATTTGGGCTTTTATTGGGCTTTGTGTATGTAAGAGGGATATTTGATTGTAAATGGACATTTGGAATAAACTTTGGAGCTTTTATGGATTTATTGACTGTTTATTGTATTTTTTGGGATTTTTATTTATTTATTTTAGTTTTATTTATATCGAATTAACTAATATAATAATAACCCCAGAAAAAAATACGGGTATTCCAGTTCGGCTTCCCCACATGCGTTTGGAATCCAAACACGGTCTTTCAAACTGCCCACGCGCGCCCATCTGTCTTCCACGTTGGTCGTGGCTCTCTCCCTCTGGTCCCATCCTCCTCGCCTTTCGACCACGTCGGCACATGCAACAAAAGAGCCGAATTATTAGAGCCATTTAGAAGTCGAGCCAACAATGTCAGATGTGCAAAGGAATCAAAACAAAATTTCAAGGGACAAACCGGTAATTCAGAAAACGCACCGAATTCCAAAGAAATCAACAGAGAACCAATAGGGATTTTCCATTTTCTTGTTCCCTTTTTATATGCATTGTAATATTAAGGGTATAAAACACAAAGAAACCCTAATCCTTGTAACATTCAGGAATTCAAAGAGCAATAGAATACAGAGAAAAGAAAATAACATCAAGCTTTGAGGTATATCTTTCTCTTCTTTCATTTACAGTACATTCATCATGCTAAATAGACTAGGGTTTTCGTGTTTTTACCTCTAAAGCTTCATATCGCCGCGTGTCGTTTTGTTTTTCCCTGTGTCGTTTGATCTCCCCCGCCGACAACAAGCCTCTCGGCCTCCTGGAGGTCGCGCATCGTGAGTCGGCAGGGAAGAAAGCCAAAAAGGTTGGTTTTGGGTCGTGGGTTTTAATAAAAAAGAGGTTTGGTTCTATTTTTGAAAGGAAAATAAAGAGCATGGTTCTGTTTTTATAGAAAATGGAGGATATTGGTGTTTTTCAGTGGATCTAAATTTATATCCAAGTTTGGAGTGAAAAATGAGGTTTTCTAGGGTTTTTAAGATAGTCGGTCGCCGGCGCATAGCAGCCGACACGGCGGCGCGACAGTTGGTATCTGAAAATTACAGTGGTAAGGATGAACACCACGGCGGTGCTCATCCGAGTTCAGGGGAAGGTTGAGAGCATTTCTGGGTTTCTTCGAAAAAATGAAAGGAGATTTTTCAATTATTAGAAAAAAAATAAGTTTTATATCTGGCCTGTTTTAAAAATGGGGTAATCTCCATTTAAAAACCTTCGTGTCACCTTATTTACACGCGGAGGTCCTTTCTTTTTTCTTAATACCGCGAGTAGTCCCTCCATGTGGGTAAATCGCATCCCACAGGTTCTTCCCCCTTTTGAAATTTTCTCTCTTCGGTCCTCAGAGGTTTTTAGAAGTTAGCAATTTCGTCCTTTGTTTCAAACAAGTTTGCTTGTTCCTTTGATTTGACCTTGAAACTTTACTTTCTTTGCATTCCGGTCCAATTTCCAGTATCCTTCCCCTGGTTGTTCATGCATATTTATTTACAGTCCTTTATTCTGTTTTCATTGTTAATCTTGCTTTAAAGTTGTAAATCTTTTTGTTATGTGGTTTGTTTTAGATGTATAATTTGTGGTTTGATGTGGCTATATGCATAATAGTTGGTTTCATATGTTTATATGTAGTAATATATATATTTCTTATATAATATATAATATGGTATATAATATAAGGTTTTATTATATATAAAATATATAGTTTTAATAAAGATAATATATAGCTTTTATATATATGTAATGTATGCTTTTTTATAAAGCATATAATATATAGTTTTTATAAAGTATATAATATAGTCTTTATAATGTATTTAATATAGAGTTTGTAATATATAGTTCACATGATATATAATATGTGTATAATATATGGTAGTATTATATTAGTAGGTTCCTTTTATTTATTCATCTTTATCTATACCCTCTGCCTTAATGTTTTATTATATTGCCATGTATCGTTTATTTGGTTTATTATCATTCTTACATATCAGGATATGAATTGTTATGTGGTGTCCTTTTATTCGAGAACGAACGAGACCAGTACCAGTCGTAGTGGTGGTGATTCGGACATTCATTCTCGAATAATATGGCCCTTAAAATACACTCACTTATATAACCAAATTTCGATTTAATTTGTCATTTTAATTCGCAAAATCCAATATTAACGAGGCGGTAATAATTTTGGTACTAACTTTTGGGCGTGACGGTGGTGCTCACCATTCCCCGCACGTAACCGACTCCTGAACCCAGAATCTCTAATTTTATTTCTGGTGTCCGATCTACCTAATCCAAGTGACCACTCTAAAGTTTTCCCTATTTTCAAAATCTGGTTTTAAAAACAAAACTCAGTTCTTCCAAGTGATACCGTAATAATGGCATATTTCCAGAAGAAAAAAAACGTTGTTACACCCCTTTAACAAATATTACTTAACGATAAAGCATATACTTCTCTCAATAAAATTTAAATTTAACTTTGAACCATAAAACATATATGAAATTTAAAAAATAAAACAAAAAACATTGGTTTGTATACTTCAAACAATGCTTAACCAATAAACCCATATCCTATTAACAGTTCATAAATAGAGAATATTCTGGTGTACAACACTTGCTAACCCATCCTCTATAACTTGTGCAAAGAGGATAAACAAGACAATGAAGACATCATATCTCCTAGCCACAAGGAGAAGTCTACGTGTATGCAATCAAGTGCCAAGTGGACCACTGTGTTTATCTTGTATTTTTGCATGACTAGCTAGCCTAATCCAAATCCCCCACTATTCCTTTTGTATTCCATGTGCTGTTCTCCATGGTAGTGGCAAGCTGTAAGAAAATAAACACAATCTAAAGGGTCCACTACGTTTCTGGTTCTGAAAAATGCCAGACTGCATAATATTCCAATACGAAACCTGTTGGCGACCACAAAGTGTTAGAATCCTTGCGTGGTTCCCGTTCTATTTCGAGCCGAAATTAATCTCCTCCACCACCTTGTATTTAATTCATACCTGTTTACTTTACCGATTCACTCTTTTTCTTCAAACTTCAGTTTCTCTCCTGCACCACACATACGTTGTATTTATTGTCGGTCGGTGAACTATCGAGTTTAAATTCCTGTATCTGCCCATGTATGCAGTATAAAAGAGGATAAACTGTTGCTTCACTCTATCAGCTCAAAAGGCTTTTCTTTGAAGAAAACCTTCTTTTCTTGTGAACATCTTTGCAAATACCAGCAGCCATGCTGGAAGGCAAGGCAGTAATTGGAGAGACTGATATGCTTCAAACCATGCAGAAGGTTGCCCTTGATCTAGCTGCCAAAGCCCTCGATTTCTTTGATGTCACCGAGGCCACCGAGATCGCACGCTTCATAAAGAAGGTAAAACACGAAACCGGTCAAGTACACATGGTTTTCGAAGTTCATTGATGTAATCTTGCAATGTTTTGTTATGGCTTATTGATTGTATTTTGAAGTAGGAATTTGATGGAAAATATGGAAGTGGGTGGCAATGCATTGTGGGAACTGATTTCGGTTCGTTTGTGACACACTCTTCTGGTTGCTTCATTTATTTTTGCGTTGGTAGCCTTGCAATTTTGCTTTTTAGGGGCTCTGCTGTTGCAGAAGCTGAGCCAGACCAGTTTGCTGGTTTAGAGGCAGTGAAAGCATAGCATGTACTTTTTGGTATTAACAAAAACAATATATGAAGAAGAGTTTTCATCTTCGAATATGTGTCGGATATAAATACGAGTTCGGATAGCATGATTCTAACAGATTACAATGTATATGCAGACCAATTTTGATGAACTTCGATTCGAATAAAAACAACTCCTTAACATCCTACATCAAAACAGTAAACTTTGCAAATAATGCAGTTACAACAGTCTTGTTGTAGTGCTCTGACTCTATTATGTAAAAGCAAATAGTTATGGTGCTCGTAAAGGAGGGAATCAGATTCTCCAATAATGCTGTTGTAAAAAGAAAACAGAGCTGTTTATAAATAGCAAAGCACCAATGATCCAACCGGCAAGACCAATCAAATAAGCTAAACAATGAAAACAAATGTGGTCATGAATCCAAGCGGCAGTTCCCGGCCCTTGCTTCCCCACGCACCGCGATCAAAGCTAAAACAGGCATTAGAAAGGCCAATCCGAATGTGCATAAGACTATCTTCCATTGGTGGTTGCCGCCAGGTTCAGTGGCAGCCAATGCGCACAATGACAAGAGCAAGACCAAGCAAAGCTTTTCTGTGGACATCTTGCACATGAAAGAAGTTGCTCTTGATCTAGTTTCTAAAGCCCTTTGTTTTTCCGATGTCACCGAGGGTAGTAGGCTACCGAAATCGTGCGCTTCATAAAGAAGGTAAACACTAACTCAGGCGAGTATACATGATTTTCGAAGTTATATTAAGAAATCCCTTTGTATTTTTATGCAGGAAATTAATGGAACATATGGAAATGGGAGACAATGCATTGTTGGGAAACTGATTTTGGTTCATTTGTGACACTCTGCAGCTAGTTGCTTCAATTATTTTTGCATTGGCAGCCTCGCAATTTCGCTTGAAAGATACAACATATATTTATACATATATATAGCTGTAGGTACACACGTTTTTCTCAAAACGAAACTGCAGGCTGAGACAAAGTGAACAACACTTTTGAAGCAATCGAGGTCCTCATAAATGGTATCTGAACGAACGCTAACCCGAAATACCGAACCTTCGGAACTCCATGAAGCCTCATTTTAAACCTTTTTCAAAAATCAAAATCATCTTGATTGGGCTTTGGTGAAGTCAACATAGCTGTATAAAGCCTGATCCTGTCCTCCCCCAATGAATTACTCCTAGATAACGGTCTCCGAGGCCGAATGAACGACAAAGATGTGAGGGTTAACCGGTGCTTATACCGCCTCCAAGCCAACTGAATTGCCACGGCTCCCCATGTCCGCCACCCTGGAGAATAATACCGAGCACTCCTCTTGACCTTCTCATTAACGAAAGTGTAGCGAAAATGTTGCGTAACATATTTGACGTCTTCGGCTTCGAGGCCGAATGCCTCAGTAGTTTCGAGTGTCACGAGTGTGGAGGACGATGGCGGGAGCCTCTCGATGAAAGGTCTTCGTAGACACCACGATAAGAGCTCATCACCACTGAAATTTCCCGGGCCTAACATGCAGCAACTTTTCACACCGTCTCTAAGAACTTGGCTGCTTTGGAGATGCCCCCTTACAACAAATAGCATTCTTTGTACTGGGTCACCTTCTCTAGTTATCTACAATATCCATGTCAACGAGGATTTAATTGCAATATTTTATTTTTCTTAAAATATTCATATTCGATATATATACAAATTATATTCAACTGACTCGAATTGAAAATGATACTTACAGTTTCTCCTTTGGTGAAAATTAAAGATTTCACACGATCACAAATATTTTCTAGGACCAAATCATCCATGTGTTGAAACAATGGTACCTGAAAGAAACTTATATTAGGAACAGACAAATTCGTTACTTTTTCTGTGGCAGATAATTGAGATATATGGTCAAATGCTGTCATTGGTCCCTATACTATACATAAATTGTGGATTTAACCCATGTACTGTATTTTGGTCCATTTTAGTTCCCATACTTTCTGGATTTAAAATTTCAGTCCTTAATCAAATAATACAAGGACAATGTGATTAAATTATAGAGACTTAAAATGATCAAATTTAAGAACAGAAAATAAATCTACAATTTATGCTTAGTACATGTACTAATAGCATTATTTACCTTAGCAGATTTTATTGTTATTGTTTGAGTCATACTAAAATTTCAAAATTTAATAAGTATAGGGACTAAAATTGAATACCACTTAATCATAATATAGGGACTAATAGAAAAAAATCAACCCATGTAAAATGCATAAAAGAATTCTATCAAAAATAGTTTTAATATTTTGCACCATTTTTTTATAAAGAAAATTACTTTTATTGTTTTTATGATTTAACTATTTCTAGTACCTCTGGTTCTTCTTGTCCCATGTACAAGGTTTAATGTATCTCAAAATCTGATTCCTTTGGCCCATCAAATTTTGGAATTTTGTGCAAAACATTTTGGAATTTCTCATTTAGGTTTGTCTTTAATTATTTCCTTACTCTTGAATTTAATGTTTAATAAAACTTGAAACTTTAATAGTAGTAGTAGTACTTCAATATTTATTTTCCATTATTGAGTAATTAATTACCTGTCTAACTAAATCCAGGCAGAGGTGGTACTTGATATCTCTCCGGAGCCCCTCGGGTAAGTTTCGGATCATCTCACATTCATCGACACCTCGCATCGCGGCCCACCATTGCCGCTCATAGTTGAGGACCCTTTGCCTGAATCCGGCAGGCAAGCGCCTCTTCCTCATCCACCATTCTATATTCCTCATCTTCAGCAGCATCGCTTGTTTCTTGGACGTTGTTGCATGCAGAAACACCTTCACAAAACGAAGCCGTTCAAGACACAGCAATATTTAATATAATTTTTATTTTTTAATCAAAATACTAAAATGTGAAATGTTGGAATAAATGACACGTGGGCCAGACAGAGATTTTTGTAATGTGAAATGTTGTCTGTCTAACATGAAATTATCAAAGATTTGTTGGAATATAATATGTGGACAGATAGAATCGTTTGATGGGTCCCACCGGACCCCTAAGGGATTTTGGTATGTGCTTTGGTCAAAAACCAACATTTTTCTCTAGGCATTAGTGTTACATCTACTTCAACTGCACTATCAATCACAGTTACTGTAAACCTTTTTTTTAACTTTTCACTATTCATTACTTTTATGTTCGAGTTAATTTAAATATATGATGTATAATTTTATGTATTGTCAGTAAATTAGATGATGAGTAGTGAATACCTTAATGTTTCCGATCAACATTGTGACAAGAAGAAGTCCACTGGTAAGAACAATAATGTTGAAAACAACTTCTAGCCATTCCGTTGTGCTCTCCAAGTTCCCAAATGTGCTGATAATTTACACACAAAGAAAAGGTAAGAATAGAAAATATTCATGGTTGGTTCGAGATGGTTTTAGTATAAAAAGAATGGAACCTGAGTGTCATGAGACCCCAGAAGATGGGGAAAAGTATTTTTTCGAGACGACTGTCGTTCATGACGAGCTGAACGGTCCATTTATAAGCTCCGTAATCATAGTTATCAGGGCTTTCAATGCATGTGCTTCTTGCCTGCTTATTTTCTGCCCAAATCAGCCTTGCTCTATCCCTCACCATACTTCCTGTCCCATAGTAAATTGGGTCTTTGCAAGCCAGTAATCTCAAGTCACAATTCTCTATTCCTCTACATTGCTCTTTCAGACACTTCGCCGATCTCTGAATCCCTAACAAGTACCAGCACGCGCCCGCTGCCTGTTCCCGCATCCGAGTCCGTCAGTAAAAAAAAAAATCGAACACTTGTGTAGCAAATGTTAAAATAATTGAGGATTCTAAAAGTGTCTAGAACCTAGTGCAAGACATTAAATGGCTCAAATGGTACACTATTTGCAAGATTTTTCTAAACTTTGTATCTCCCACATGAATCACGAATTGAAATATAGGAAATTAAATAATTAATTTATAGTGTGATTTTTCACCTTCACTTCCTTTTGTAAATCTTTTAGAATAAGCCAAAATTACTTGGGTTTGCTAAAAAGTCTCGACTACTAAAGACTCATATCCACCATAAATTGTTCACGCTTTAAAACTTTATCATAAAAGAAAAAGGAAATCAAACTATTCATCTAAAAAGCTAACTTATGAGTTCGTTTTTGAGAATATTCTATTCACAGTCACTTCAAAGATTAGTATTTGCCTTTTTCTTTTTCCATTCCTTTTGTAAGGAGAGATGTTAAGATTATCATCATAGAGGAGAAAGAATTTTTAACAAGACATATTTTTTTAAAAGAAAATAACTTACATGTGAAGCGACAAAATAAGCGATCAAATTGAGAGCGATCCCCCACCAGACGGTACCGAAGATGTAGCCAGAAAGGTTTTGCATGCGGCGTAGGAGGCAAACGGAATGGTAGATCTTCGGAAGGTATTGGAAGAGGAATATGATCAAGAACACCGTCATTATCAGCGTTACCGAACCTCTTTCTAATAAAGATGGAATCGCTACCCATAGTACAATCTTCATTGCAATGCAAATTCATGTTAGTCAAAAGAATTATACTAAGTATATAATTTAAAATATGTATCTGCTCGAATTTGACATATTCGTGTATTCATATTATATTTATATATTTTACAGTTCTATACTCATGTTTGTGGTGAATTTATCTTCAAATAAATATCTTAATCAAAACAGGGAGGGGTGTGTGTAGCCTCCCACACATATAGTAGTAATAAATTTTAAAATTTTATAAGATAATTATAAGTTGTCCCTATTTAAAAAAGTTACACTTTGCCCCCTCCACCTAGAATTCTGGTTTTGTCCTTCCATCAATAAACCTTTGAACTTTTTTTATCTTCCAATTATACCCTTCACCTAAAATTATAAAAAAACGACATGGTTTCTTCACATGTTTGTTACACTGTCAACTGGACTGGGTATCCCTTTGCATGCAACAGACTCACTGGGAGCATGCACCTGTCATCTCTTCTAACACTTGAATGTAAAATTTTAATCTGTCTCTAATAATAATTAATGGGTTTATTATTTGGTAACTAATATTAGTTAATGATGCTGATTAATGTGATTTATGATGATGATGATGATGTGGAAATGATTGGCTGTACCTGAGGCAGAGGTAGGATTACTAAGAGATCGAAGAAGAAGCCCCTCTTTGCTTTCAAGTATTTGAAGGTCACGTGTCGCGCATTCGCACCACGTGATCGGTTACTTCTGTCTCCGCTTCCGTCTCTATCCTCTTCTTCACTCTCGCTTCCGCTTGTTTTACCGCCGTGGCGAGCGTGCGACGACGATCTCTTGATCATTTTGAGCTGTAGGCACATGTTCCACACGTGCAACGCGTCGGTCATGCACCGGAGCGCCGTCACGGTGATGGCGAACCACCCGTCGACAAAGAGGCACATGCACGTGTCGCTAACCGATAGGGCGTAGAAAAACAACGGGTCCACGAAGAGACCCGTTGCGCACACAAGGAGGAAAACCTTATTCCATTCCTGAACCCATTTAGCCCTCGGGTCCAAAACCTGCCCCAGAGACCAAGTTTTACGGCGACGGCCGCCGCCACACATGAAAAACAAGCTCCGACTATCCCTCGAACTCTCTTCTTCCTCTTCTTCATCATCATCAACTCCATCTTCCAACAATTCTTCTTCTTCCGAATCTCCCAACTTCTCTTCTTCCTCGTCATCGTCGTCGGTAAAATACTGCTTTTGAGTGGCACGCGAAAAGGAAATCTCGCGTTCGTTCGCCATCGATTCGAGAATTCAGAAACAAAGATGGATTATGTTTATAGGACTAGTGGGAGATCTACACTCTAGGTTTTGAAGAAAGAGGGAAATATAAGCAGAAGTTTTGTTGAGAGGCAAAAAGATGGGGCAGAAAGGACATAATAATTGGGCAAGGGAGGTAGGGGAGAAGACAATAATATATGTAGTGACAAATCCAGGAATGTACATTAATGCCCTTCACTCTATTAAAAGAAAAAGGAGTTAATGAAACACAATTAAGAAATATTAAATCCTTAGTTAATTTCACTATAAATGATTTAAATGATTATTAGCTTCTGAATGCTGTACTTACTAAAGTTGAAACTTAAATACAATTATTAAGATTTTTGATATTATTAAATTTAGAGTTCGAAACAACTATGATTATTAAGTTATCTATTGTCTGTGGGGATGTGTGTCAATCACATATTTTTTTAAGAATAATTAAAAATAGTTCATAAAAGTATCTATGATTTGTGAAATTAATTTTTTATTAATAATATATATTTTTTAATATTTTAGTGTGATTGCATGTTAATTTATTTTTTATTTATAATTTTTGAAAGCGCTGATTAAAATTTTTTTGTTGACATCTTCTCCTCAACTTAAATTATAATTATAAACTCATTAAAAATAAATTTTCCCTTCTTTTTTTAAGGTAATAATTATTAGAAATAAAAATACAAACACACCCTACGTACTACACAATTAAAATTTTGGTCACCTAAAAAATATAACTCCAACGTTTATCACTGGACCACTTAATGGCTTCTTTAATTAATGAATGGCCATGCATGCTGTATGTTTTAAATGATTGGGGCCTTTGCTGTTTTTTTTTCTCTCTCTCTCGATAATTTTGCATGGGGACTAAAGTCTTAAACTACTTGAAAGTTGAAAGTCGTGGAAGATCAAAATTCAAAACAGGTGCCCTCTCAATTTTTTTGGCATAAATTTACATAATACTCTTAACGTTTGATTAAATAATTATTTTTTGCTTATTTTTTTAGAATAATTTATTACTCAACATTTTATTTTGGGTCAAAATAATCTCTCTACGAATATAAATTATTAAAAAACAAACGGTAAACAGTTTGAAATAATTTGACAAAATAATAAGTCAGTAAAAAATTATTTTATATTTTCTATATTTTTATAAAATTATTTTTTGATTGATGTAAAAAAATTTTAAGTCAACACATTTGTTTATATAATATTGTCATGTCAGCGTGCACTGCCGTATATGTTTGTCATATTATTTCAAGCCATTTATTGTTAGTTAATTGACAGTTTTAATCCATAGAGGGGCTATTTTGACCTAAAATAAAATGTTAAGAGATAAATTGCTCCCAAAAAAGAATAAGGGTCAAAGTGACTATTAATCAAATATTGGATGCATTTTTTGGCTTTATGCCATTTTCTTTTATATATATAATTTTATTATTATTCTAACCTATAAGCAAAATTAAGCTTAACAGTATTCTGCATTATCTTGACTTAGTACAGAATTTTCAATAAAAAAATGTTGAATAGGATAAGTAGGTAGATTAATAAAATAATTGCTGCATGATTTGAGTTTAGAATAACATTGACAGTGTCTTCACTCTAAACTATGTGTAAGTATCAAATGAAGCTTCTTAATTTTGTCTAAATTCTTTTCTTTAACAGCTTTGTTTGAAATCCATTTTGCTGAAACCATTCACCTTAGGCCACGCAAAAGCACAAACAGACAAGGAAATGCATAAAAAAAAACAGAAAAGAACAATAAAAGTGTAAAGGGAATGTTGAGGACTTAGTTTTTGTTTAGTTGTAGTTTTTAATAATATATGAACAATTCATATTTATGTGTGTGTTTTGTCCTTTTTTTCTGAAATTAAATTTTATTATGTGCGGGTCTTTCTAAAGTTGTTTTAGTTTAGGTTACGTTAGATTTATGTTTTGTGATAATTAATTTAGTCCATGCATGCTTCAGTACATCATGGGCACCCAAAGTTCGGCAAAAATTACCGTACACCGACCCATACTCCTTGAGAAACCAATACACAAATTTCAACTTTATTTTAATTTTTTCGAATTAAATTTACGAAATTACGATTTGAGATGAAAATTTAATTTTTTCGAGTGGAGTTTTTGTTCTTCCCTACCCACCTTATTGATTTATTCAGATAATTGCATGGTGGATAAATTTTTTAGAAGTTCGTAATTGCAAACGAATTGAGTAATATTTCATTGTAGTTATAAATATATGTATATGAAACAAACATTATAAAACATAATTGAATTGAAAATCAAAATATATTTAAATTGAACTACACATGAGGAGAGTTTTAAATAAGAGACAGAATTATAAACAGCGGAAAATGTCAAACTGTTAATTTTAAAAGATATATTAAATATTTAAATATAAAAAATGGGATGGTTACTATTATAATATATAAGGGAACAAGGATTCGAGTGCGTTTAAGTGGATAACATCTTTTTGATTAAAGGGATTTGGGGGAGAATTTGGATAGTTAGAAGGGCCTAAATTGTCATTGAATAAAAAGTTTGGATCGAAATCCCCTCCCAACTTAATATAGTATTGTTCCTATCTGAACTAAAATAAGATTGCAAAAGAATTCACACATAATTTACAAGATTTGAGATAAAAAAAAATTAAAAGCATAATGTCAAAAAAATAATTTTAACGTTTGACTGAATAATTATTTTGATCTTTATTTTTTAAGTATTTTATCATCAACATTTTATTTAGGCCAAATGTTCTCTTAATAAAAAAAATTATTAATCAATTAACGATAAATGACTTAAAATTATGTGACAAATCTATGTGAGAGTGTACACTGACTGTCTGACATAGCCAATAAATAAAAACTCCAACCTTTACACACCCAAAAATTGCTCCAAATTCCACATCACGCAAACCTCACCAAACTCCAGAATATAGATAAGAAGAAAAAACTAGCTAACCATATCGAAATTCTAAACCAATCACCTTCAAACGGACTCACCACCTGAAAAATCAGAATTACGCCTCCGGAACACCCTTAAGACACAGCTTCTTTCATCTCTAATTCGGCTATTTTCTGTATCACCTCGTCCATCGGCCCAATGAATTGAACCCCTAAATTTGCCTCGACTTCAATAACGTTATTTATCGTTAGTTGACTAATATTTTTCATTTACGAAAGAATTATTTTGACCTAAAATAAAATGTTACGAGTTAAAATAATTAAAAGAAAAATATTAACCAAAATGACTATTTTTATCAAACATTAGGAACATTTTTTGACATTATATTAAAATTTAATGTAACTTGACTACTAACTAGGACCACAAATATTAATCAAAATAACATTTATTTAAAAAAAGTATGCAAGGGGAATTTAAATAAATAAATTTTATCAAGTTATTTATCGTTAGTTGAGTAATATTTTTAATAAATAAAATGATCATTTTGACCCAAAATAAAACGTTACGAGCTAAAATACTTAAAAGAAGAATATTAACCAAAATGATTATTTTATCAAACATTAGGAACATTTTTTTGACATGTCAAAATTTAACGTAACTTGACTACTAACTAGGACCACGAATATTAATCAAAATAACATTTATTTAAAAAAGTATGTAAATAGAATTTAAATAAATTTTATCAACATTTATTGTCCTCATACTGTTCGCATAGAACTCGAACATAAAGATAAATATTTGTGGGATCAGAAACTCAGAATTATTTGCCAGGCCTAATTTGTTGTCCTCGTTACATTACATATAACTTTCAATATTTAATGTAAATAATTATTTTTATTTAATTTTTCTCTTGAGAAATTGAATAAAAAGGAATAAAAGTATAATTCTCTCCCATTTGGCCGAGCCTCCTTCCTCGCTCTTTTCTCTTTCTTTTTCAAGTCTTAAATGATTATTGTGTATATGTTTCATCATGATAAAAATAATAATTCATACATCATACGATACAATTCTAGAAATATAAAAAAATTATAAAATATAAATTATTTATCAATATTTATAAAATATAAATATTATTGACGAGAGTTAGTCCAAATGATAAGTAGCTTGATATCACTTAAGCATATACCAAGTTCGAGGCTTTGTGTATGTTTCCGTTACGAGACTCGTCCACCAAAACAAGACATGCGACGCGGGTCAATCCAAATTAATCAGTGCAAAACTCTAAAAAAACTGAAAGGAAAATAAAAAAGATTTATATAAATATTTATGTTTTAGATATAGTTGTAATATATGAAAAATACATAAATACGATATTAATATATACCGAGGTGCTATAGTAATTAGATCTGCATTCTATTTAATTATAAAGAATCTTTTATTTAAGGTTAAATTTTGGTTTAGGCCATTTGATTTGGCTAAAATTCAATATTTAGTCGTTGTATTTTAATTAATATAACTTGATTATTTATTTTTATAATATTATTTCATCTAAATTGTTAATACGGTTAGTTAATCTCGTTAAAGTGAAAGCGTGGAATTTTTTTAAAAAATTACGTGTTTTCTGGTTACTTGATGGGTTTTATCCTTAAATTTCAATCAAACAACTTTAATCTAATAAAAAAATCAAGTAAACCCTTAAATGATATTTTTTAAAATTTTCACGTCAACATTTTAACTCGAATAGTTAACGGTGTTAGCAATTTGGACGATTGGTAAATAACATCATAAAAACAAGAGGATCAAGTCAAGCCAAATTAAAGCATAAAAACTAAATTATAACTTTTAGCATAACAAAAGAATCCTAATTGGAAGAAATTGTACTTCATCATATTTGAACCCATGACATTTACAATGTGTTATCTAAGTTAAGATTCAAGTGACATAAATTTAAATTTTTACAGGCACATAACATATTCTCACAAATTTTACACTTCAAAAATTGGACAATATAAAAACTTTATATTTTATAATCACAAGTATCTAATTCGTTGGTCAACTAGTTCGAATCAAGTACTGTAAAAGTCTATTATGAGAACAGTTCTTTTAACTCAACTTATTCTATTCACAGCACAAAATTCAAACTATCTATTTAAAGAATCTAAACCCTTGTTCTATCACACTAACCAGTAGTTTGGTATATATAAAACTTTATGTCATATGGAAATTTCATGTAATTCTCATTTAGCCAAAGTAAAAATTAAAGAGTTAAGAAACAATAATTCAAGGAAAGAAAGGAAATAGTTTCTAATTTTACTTGAAAGGATAATTTGGGGGGGGGGGGGAGTAAATTAGAAGAAAAGGACGTAAGAGATGGGGTTAGGGAGAGCCTTTGGTATTATTCACAAATAAGTCCAAAAATCACAGTTTCCATGCAACTTCCTATATTTTGTTTGTTTCTTTATTAAATTAAATTAATTTATATATATAACCTTTCGATATTCAAAAAGCTTTCCCCCCCTCTAATCCAACTCTTCATTTTTCATATCCTCCCTACCATCTATTCAATGATTATTAGCAAAGAAACAACACCAACAATAGTAATAAACCCTAATTATGTTTTCCTTTTTAATATATATATATATGTGAGATTATTGTGTATCAATAATCATTTCCGTTTATTAATTTGTATAATTTTCAAGTTGAGGGATTAAAATGTAATCAGAGGTATAGGATAGGGACTTGTATGATAATTTTGCATTTGAATTTTGAGAAATAAAGATTTTTTTGGCTTATAATTTTATTTTCCAACAGTTATAAGAATATCTTTGTGTATCAAAATACGAATATGTTTTAATGGATAAATACTAAATATTTTGATATTATATCTTTATTGTATTTAAAATTTACTTTTTACATAAATTAGTTTTTGTTTTTAAACGAGGAGGGGGAAGGATTGTCCAGATCAAGTTTGGGACCTAATATCAGTCCGAACTGAAGTGTTGTCTTTTGCATATTAAACATTAGCTTGATTAGTATCGTTGTTGTCATTAACATTTATGAAATTGTGGGTTTAAATATACTTAAATGCAATTACTTTCTATTTAAAATTTAGAGATGATAAATAATTTAAATATTATAATTTATAGAGAAATATCAATATACTTTTTTTATAATACTTCCAAAACTTGATGTTCATGCGGATTACTCATAGTAGCAAAATATACATAGGAATTACTGTTACTAAAGAGGCAAGATATATTCAAAATAAAAATATTTTCTCAAATAAAAATACAATTAGGGTGTAATGACTTTTATTTATGGAATGATTGTAATGAATTTCCCTTTAGTATCTAAAATTTCCATAATAAAAAAAGAGAATTGACATTTTAATTCATGTTTACAAACTTTGTTTAAAAAATAAGGTGTTGCCGTGCTACAATCGCAAGTGTCATGTCATCATACTTCTACTCAATTTACGTTTGGGATCAAATTGAGAAATATAATCAAAATTTAAGATTAAGGTAAAAAAAATTAGAGACCAAATTAGAATTTTATTTTATTTTTTAAAAATCTCCTCATATATAAATCAGAACATATTATGTATATAAACGGATTTGAATTTATACACTTGTATATTACAAAATAATAATACTAATTTTTTTGAAATCCAAAATAATAATACTAATTAAATTAAGACTTAGTCGAAATTAGACTTCATTAAAATAAGTATTTTGAGGGAATAAGAAACATGTGTACAAAGTTCTGGCTCCATATCTGAGAAGAGTCACAAGCCATTAATCCTCCCATGTGAAATCGTTCACGCTCCATCTGCATGATTGAAGCAAAGATTCTCAATCTTCTCTCTTTCAAATCAGAAAATCATATATATATATATATATATATATATATATATATGTGTGTGTATGATTAAAGTATACTATCAGTACCGATAATCAAATGGTCTAGTGAGATAAAATACTAGATCCTTTAAGCAAGGTCTTAGGTTTTGATCATGGTATTGTGAATGAAACTATTGAATTGAGAGGATCGCTCTCATAATGAGCATCTATAATATCCGATCTAAATTAGTAAAATGATGGGTTGGATACTAGTGGTTTTATAAAAAAAATACTATTAGTGGTTGTATTAAATTTAAAAGTTTATTTTAATTCTTTTATTATAAAAAATGTTTTAGTTCGATACGTTTAAGAAGTTAATATTTTGATCTAAAACACTAAAATTATTATTAGTTGACTTAAGTATATTGATTTAAACACTTTTTATGTCTCTTTTATTTTTGAACTCGAGTAAATTAATCCATCCAAAAACTTTTTTTTTATTTTTACACTAAATTATTAAATATTTATGAAATCTAAATACAAAATTAATTTATATTCTTACTCCAAACTTCATTATATTCGCTCACAATAATACAACAATTTCAAATAAACTAACTAAAGAATGTTTAAACCAAAATGTTCATATAAACTAACTATGCCTTTAACGTTTTGGATTATAATATTAACTATTTCAAATGTATAGAGATTAAAATATTTTTTTAATAATTGAGAGGCTGAAATAAATTTCTTGAAATAGTGTAAGGGCTTGTAATAAACTTTGACATATATAAAGAAATTAAAATTGTAGAGAATAATTGATAGTTTATTTATATATAAATACATACCTGAAATCTTGTAAGGTATATATCATATATGATTGATAGAAAATAATTGTTGTTTTGTTGTCGATGTTCAGACCAATAATTTATATATATGTATATATGTGTTATAATGCTTAAGATACTTTTTTATTTTTGTCGTGTAAAATAGTTGAATTAATTCGACACTACCCTAGCTAGCCAAAGCTCTATCTTTCTTGGAATTGTCCGATTTAAAATAATTGATGATACGGACCTATGACCTGAAAAAAAATTAAAATTTATTTTAACACCTTCTAATATAAAATTTTATAATTTATTTGAATTCCTTAAATAAAATTCTTAGTTTAGAATGCAGGTATAGGTGAATTTATTCAAATTTAAAATCGTACACAATATTTTTATAATCGAATAGAATTCTCAAAAGAATATATTACATAATGTCGTATACTTGTTGCTTCTCTTCTCTCTCTTAAAAAATAATCTATCCCATCTCTCTTAAAGGTATAAATCAAATTTGGCCTTTTGGACAGCGCTACTCTTGGTTTTTAAGCGACAGTCACTCTCGTTGGAGAAATTATATCATGAGCCTTTCTTATCACGTTATTTATAGGACCAACCAATAAAATGTATCAATTTTATTATTTTTTATGTCATCTTTTTACCGAGTAAATTTTTACTTAGTAAAAACTGTTTTTAAATTTGATTTACTGTAAATATGCGTGAAAATTTACTTTATAAAAAAAATAATGATGAAATGTATGTATTTTATTAGTAGGTCTCATAGCTAACGTGACAAGAAAGACCTATAATATAAATTTTCTTCCCATTCCTCTTTCCCCTCCCGTTTCCTTCACTCTTCCCTTCCCGTTGCCTTACTTTTCTTTTCGTTTCGGCTCGTAGTGTTTCGATCATCCTTTGGATACCATATCCAGATTTTGATCCTTGAATAACCATTCTCTTCACCTTATAAAAATATATATCCGAATTTATTTGTAAAATTTTAAAAGTATATTGTTACCCATCATTGAAATCACTTCAAATTTCAACCAAATTTTCATTTGATTCGTGGCAGAAAATCAAGTATAGTGTTACAAGCTACATGGTGCAACCCTAATCAAAGTAGCACATGTTTCCTTCTTGAATTATCTTTTCCAATGTTTATAGTACAATTGAGTTACTAGGTATAGGCAAACCCTAGCCATGGTCACACCAAAAACGTAGTATATTTTCAAAGAAAGGGAGCCCCTAAAATTAAATTCTAACACGTGAACAGATCTCCAGGACCACTTACCATTAAAGCTTGAATTGGAGTTTTGCATACATAGCTGCGTACGTACAATTTTTGCACAATTTGGCTTTTTCTTACCCCCGAACTTTCCTGGAAAATGCAATGAGAAAATCGCTTTCAAAAAATTTGGTGCTACTCTCTCATTTCACCCTCGTTCAACCTTCGAAATAAAAGCTTGTCAATTTGATCCGTACAAAGTTTTCCAACCATGTAAAGAAGACAAATCCCACAAGGCATCTCCATATATTTAATGAAGATTCTTTTATATAATCATTGTTATCTTATTCATTGGTCGAATAATTTGGATCAAGTATTGTAGAGATTCGTTATAGAAGTGACCCTCTCAACACAGTTTATTCTATTCACAACGTTAGAATTCGAATCTCTGACATTGCTTAAGAAACCTTCTAAATTAGGTGTAGGGATGTAAATGAGACGAGCAGATCGTGACCTACTCGAGTTCGACTCGAGCTTGAACTCGGCTCGAGTTCTTAACGAGCCGAGCTACTCGATACTCAACTCAAAAAGCTCGCGAGCTACTCGAAAATATAATATACTAAAATTTTAAATTTAAAATCTAAATTCCTAAACCTAAAATCCTAAAACATAAACCGTAAACATAAATTCTAAATCCTAAACGCTAAAATCTAAATCCTAAATTCTAAACCCAACAACCTAAACATCTAAACCTTGAACTAACACCATAAACCCTAAAATTAACAAGCTTGTGTAAAGTAAACTATAGTTTACACAACTTGTGTATCAAAGTTTTTTCCTTAGGGCTTTAAATGAGACGAGGCAGATCGCGAGTTACTCGAGTCCGACTCGGTCAAAGCTCGGCCAACACTCGACTCGATTGAACTCGACTTAAGCTTGAACTCGGCTCGAGTTCTTAACGAGCCGAGTCGAGCTCAGATTATTCAGGCTCGCTAAAAACTACTCAAGCTCGAACTCGACTTGAATTCTTAACGAGCTGACTCGAGCTCGACTTTGCTCATTTACACCCCTAATTAGGGGTGAGAAAAACTCGAGTCGAAAAAATTCAAATAAAGCTTGAGTTATAAAATGAGAGTAAGTAGCGGATCATTTTTCAAGTTCGAGTCGAATCCCTCAAATTTACCTGCTATTGTATATTGCAACTGAAAAGTAGTAAGAAATATATATGTATATGGTTATAGAAAGTTGTTTAAATTGGAACCGAATAGTATCATAATATTATAATACAATTAAATTTGAACAAACTCGAATAACTCAACTCGAAAAAAATTCAAATAAAATTTTAAATTATAAGATAAGACTCGTCAACTCAATTAACTAGATTTTTTTTATTTGACTCGAGTCGACTCAATCGAATACTCACCCTACTCTAAATCCAACTTTGATTTTTGGGTTTTTGACAATTGATTTTATAAGCATCCAATGATACAATAAGTTAATATAGTTTGTTTTCTTCATATATTATACTTTTTGACTTGAATTAAAAGTGATTTTAGTGGAGAAAAAGAATAGGGTTTCCCCCAATAACAGATCATGTTTTTACTTTCAGAATGGATTTTGTAGCATGTTAAATGGTGGTACTATTAGTTTATTACGTAATTTATAGGCTTAACTAGGGTTTCTGTTGGTAAAACGATCGTACCATGTTTAAAGTAGTTACTTTAAAATGATTTTTTTAAAGGTGCTTGAAAATGACAAAGCACGTGTTATTCTAATTCTAATAAAGATTATTGGAAACCTATGATAATATTTAGGGGAAATAATAATGAAAAAAATGAAGAATGTGATTTAGGACTAATTAATTAACTGCAGATGGTCAACGCTACATTACACTTTTGCTATTCTTTTCGTCGGTTCTATTTATTTTCATGACATGAAGATTGGTTGTTACAATTTTCATGACATGAAGATTAGCTGTTATCATGTTTAAAATATTTCATGTAATTTTTATATTCGATATGATTTTTTTCCTTTTTAGAAATATTTTTTGTCTTTTTATGTATGTCTCAATATTAGAAAAAATTGAATTTATGATTTAGGGTTATGGTGTATAATTTAACATGTAGAGTTTAAGAATTATGGTTTAAAATTTGGGATTAGAGTGTATTGATTAAATTTTTAGTGTAGGGGCACACATAGGTACACTAAAAAGTTTTAAATGATTTTTGTTTTCTGGTGTTGCCATAAGGTTCAAATTAACAGTGATAGTCTAGTGAGTTGTGACAATGTTTGAATTTGTGCCTTCAATTTTTTTTTTCATGAATTTTTTTGTTTGTTATTTTTCTTGATAAATTTAGTTAATGGGAGGGTAAGATACACTAGGTCATTTAATTATAGGTTTAGTAACAAATATATCACTTTTTTTTAAAAGTAACAATTTAATCACTCACTTATAGATTTATGAACAAACATGTTATTCAATTAAAATTTCACTATGTCATTAAAATTGAAACCATGATTGCTTGACAAATGTTTCACAGATTATTATCATATTTAACTTGTAACAACTATTTCTCTCTTGACAGATTTGGGCATGTGAATTATGAAGATCCTCACTTCAGTGTTGGCTTGCTAGTGTTTAGCATTCATGGAAACCATGATCAGCCTGCTGGGGTCATAAGGAACTTATGGAAAAATGCTCACCTAAACCCTAAACCCTTTCTTAACCCTAAACAGTTCATTAGTTTCTGACATCCTGGATATTCAGTTAAATACCTGTTTGTGGTATATATTTGGTTTTTCAGACACCCAAAGCTGTGCAATGGATGCGACCGGTGTTAGAATTTATGGTTCATGTAACTTAAAGTTGATGATTTCGATGTATGTTCCCGTAGTGATGATTGGCGGTGATTACGGATCGAAATTAAGGGTGAAAATCCCTTTTCCTCCGCTCCTTGTTAAAATTAAAGGTTAAAGGGTCAATTTGAACTTTGTGGAAAATTAGTGGGTCAAACTGATCATTTGACTAAAACCTAAAAATAAATAAATAATTGACTAACACAAGCAGTTAAAAAAAACCTATGAAAGGAAACTACTCAAAAAAAAAAAACACAGGAACATTGTTAGGTTTTCCACAATTAATCTTGATAATCGATCTATCCCTATATCATCAAGGGTGTTTTATGGTTTTTTGGAGAATGAGGCGAAATAACAACAAAACAACAACGGCATTAAAGTGGAACTACAACAATGAAAAACAGTAAGTTTTTCTATTTGATTAAGCATTGGTTAATTTAATTACCCATAAGGCTATTAACGATCGATTAGTGGTATAACGTTTCCGCATTATAGTTTATAGCGCATTAAAGATGATTTTAAAATACGACAACAATGGTGTCAGAGCCTGCCTTATGGTTTTTAATTACCAAATTAAAGTTTGATTGATTTATAATTGTTTTACGAAATTAACTATGATCAATGTGTTTAGATTACATGTTTAATCTAATGATCAGGGTTTTAATTTCATGATTTACCGTATGATTTTGAATGGTTGTTGTGTTTATTTTTTTGGATGAAATTCGTGTGGTGCATATTGTTTCGAATTCTGCAAAACTGTCAAAACACGACTCTTACATAATCATTAGTTCACATTAAATCAATATTATTTAACTTGTAATTCAAATTAAAAGAAGTTTGTTAGTCACTGAAGTGACCTGACTTGTAAGATTGAATTATAAATTAAATATTGGTAATTGTTCATGAATAAAGGCATCTAATGACAATTAAATTTTAAGATGAACAATTACGATCGTAAATAACTAGTTCTATGAGGTGACCCAAAGGTAGACCGTACTATTATTTATGACAATCATAGAGACAAACCAACTAGTCTGGTTGATGTATGAGAATATCCAAAGATAACTTATATATTTAATTTGAATTAGTTTGGTAGTATATCATAATTACATATATGAATTTATTTGGTGCAATTATGTGATTGTTTATGTTTAGGGATCACCCAAAGGTGAACCTAAATGTAATATTAAAGTCCATGTCTGAGTATATTAAGTTTACTCAAAGTTATCAGGTATAACGAACTTAACTATGCTGAATGGTATGAATATGTAAGCTTTCATGCCGAAATTTACGGACTTCGAGAAGCATTAATTAACGATAAACCAGCAGAGTGGACAGAGGGCAGCTCTCAAGCTGATAAGGATTATTATGCAGTTTGGGATGATGCAAACAATACTCTGTTGAGCTTCATGAAGATGACGATGGATTCTACTATATGGCCACCAATGCCCACCGCCAATGTGGCGAAGGAATTCGTACTGTTGGGAAACGCTAGTACACCCCGTGGCGAAGCAAAAAAAATTTCCGACGATTACCACCAGAGATCCATGTACGAGGAACGAATTGGGGTGAATAAGGGTGAAGAATTACCTGTTTAAAAACTGGAATTCTGAATTTGGAGGAGATAGATATTCAATCACGATTCCACGATGTCGATTCCTAAGCCGCAACGATAACGCTCCGACCTCTACGTAGTTCACCCAGTTGAAACGAGCATATAAAATTCTCTAAACCATTTAGAAGGGAATGAGCATATAAAAACTCTCTAAACTATTTAGAGGGTTTTTCCCAAAAAACATTAATGACTGCTAGATCTTTCATGCCTTTATATAGCCTTTGCAATTCTTAATTCAACTCAGATTAGAATTTCAATATATATATCAAATATATATAATCTCAAGTTAACTTTAATTAGGATTTTAATATACATATTAAATATATGTATAATCTCAATTCAACTTAATTAGGATTTCAATATATATATTAAATATATAATCCCAATTCAACTTAATTAGGATTTCAATATATATATATATATATATATTGATTTAAATCGAATTATATTATTTATATATTAAAAGAGTCATAATTACAATAATTATTTTTCTTTTAATATTTACCCAATAGTTAAATTATATATATCAAATACATATTAATTTAACTAAATCTGTGTACAACAAATTTGTACATATATAATTCGTTTAATATATACTCATTTCAACCGTGGGTGTGACCTTGTAGGTTCATGTAACGTTAGTAGTAAATATTAGAACATTTCTAATATTACAAACAATGAGTGACTAGAAGCAATATGTCATTGTCACCTAAGTTACAAGAAATCATGATTCGGCATAACCTTTTTCATGATTAACTCTTTTTCATGTATTACATCTTTTTGTCCTTTATATCTAGATTGGACACAAGTCATGGAATAGTCTCACTTGTATAGTCCATCTAATATTTCTTAATATCTTGAGTAGACTATTATAAACGAATAACTATGATATCTCATATCAACTTATTCGAGCATGGTCATGCATTTCTAGTCTCACGCAATCAAGTGGCCTACGATATTACTCATATTATGTAGGAGAGACAAATTCTATCTTGATCAATCATATCCCACTACATAGATTGTGACATATCCAATATCAGTCTTTATAGTGTAGTTAGTTACGACGCACGTTTGACTGTATCAAAATATGCCACTCACGATGTTAAAATAATGATGATCTCAAGTCTGAGGATCATACATGTAGTTATCACTCTGAGCAATGTTGTGACTGACACATAATAATCCAAGAAACATGCTCATAGCGGGTCAATCCAGTATGTCGTTCTCTAACACACTTATGTATTGATTTTGACATCTCCATGTCAATGACAACACTTTGTCATCAATCAACTACATATTAATCTTAATGCATTATTGTTGTCCATCCCCATAATAAACTCGACTAAGGACATTTAAGAATAACCATATTATTCTAAGGACTTTATTATAATTCAGTTTATTTATGCACGCAGAATTGTAACTGAAAATAATAATGGCATGCCTCTTTATGATAAACAAGGTAAAACAAATGTCATTTACAATCATCTTATGATTAGTCTTTGGGCATACTCTAACACATAAAACAGTTTAAAGAATGTGCTAGCGCTGAATGTCTAAGTAAGGCTATGGCTAGCACATTGGTGGCCGAGCTGACAACCAAGAAATTTGACTGGAGTAAGTCAATGCATGACCATATCACCAATATGGTCAATTTATCAGCTAGATTAAAGAATCTGAAAGTGAAGGTTAGCGAGGAATAGGTGGTGGAAATTATTATCAACTCGCTTCCAACTGACTTTGGGTCCTTTGTGGTTAGCTACAACAACCTAGAAAAGAAATGGACCCTTCCTGAATTAAAGGCTAAAGTTATTCACGAAGAAGCGAGATTGAGGAAAGATGGAAAAGCCGACATTGCTCATGTTACAATTCACTCCTCTCAAGGAACAAGCAGTAAGGGCAAGCCAAACAAGAAGAAGAAGGGTCCCGTGAAAGCTATAGAGGAATCAGTCCAAAAGGTGCAGAAGTGTTTCTTCTGCAATAAAATTGGGCATTTAAAGAAGGATTGCCTCAAGAGTAAATCCTGGTTTGAAAAAAACGTATGCATTGTATTTTTGTATGTTTTGAATCAAACCTCCCTGAGGTGTCTAAGAATACTTGGTGGCTTGATAGTGATGCTACAACTCATGTTTCTTGTATTTCTCAGGGATTCAGTACGATCCAGCCCATAACAAGAAATGAAAAATTTCTGTATATGGGAAACAAAATAAAGGCGCATATTGAAGGCATTGGCAATTACAGATTAGTCCTGGATAACAGGGATCACCTAGATTTTGAAGGATGCCTTTATGTTCCTGAGTGTGCGAGGAATTTAGTTTCTGTTTCTTAGTTGGATTGTTTAGGTTTTGAGTTTAGGATTGGACATAATTGATTTTCTACGTTTAAACATGAGTAATTTTATGGTAGTGGTACTTTGTTTGACAATTTATATTGTTTCAATATTGATGAAAAGTTTTCTCATTCCCTATTTTATATTGAATGCAATTATGGTATGAAACGTAGTTCTATAAATGAACATCTGCATCTCTATGGCATAACAGATTGGGTTACATTTCTAAAGAAAGGATAATGAGGCTAGTAAAGAATGAAATTTTGCCTCAGTTGGATTTCACTGACTGGAATGACGTGTTTAGACTGCATTAAAGGTAAGCAAACTAAACATATAGTAAAGAAACCTGCCACTAGAGCTACAGAATTGCTTGAATTAATACACACTGACATATGTGGCCCGTTTGATGTTGTATCCTGGAATGGTGAAAGGTATTTCATCACCTTTATAGATGATTATTCTAGATATTGTTACCTATATCTGTTGTCTAAAAAGGCTCAAGCAGTGACTGTTTTGGAAAATTTTGTCACTGAGGTTGAGAGACAAATAGATAGAAAGATCAAAGTAGTAAGGTTTGATAGAGGTGGTGAATATTATGGCAGGACTACTGAAAGTGGACAATGTCCTGGTCCTTTTACAAGATTCCTTGAAAGTAAAGGCATTTGTGCACAGTATACAATGTCTAGTACACCACAGTAAAATAGTGTAGCTGAAAGGCAGAATTGTACTCTTATGGATATGGTTAGAAGTATGTTATGTAACAGTTCTGTACCTATCTTTTTGTAGATGTACGCATTACAGACAGCTACGTACTTACTCAACAGGGTTCCTAGTAAGTCAGTTCTTAAGACTGCTTATGGACTGTGGACAGGAAGGAAACCCGGTTTGAGGCACTTGCACGTTTGGGGTTGCCTAGTAGAAGTGAAAGTGTATAACCCACATGAAAGAAAACTGGATTCTAGAACTGTTAGTGGATTCTTCTTAGGATATCCAGAAAAATCAAAGGGGTACAAATTCTATTGTCCTAACCTCAATACACGAATAGTTGAGTCTAGAAATACTCGTTTCATTGAGAATAGAGAAATCAGTGGGAATGATGAAACACGAAAGGTGGAAATTAGAGAGACTCTAGTAGAACAGTCAGTACCAGAGGCTACTACGGATGTTGTGATTCCTACTTTTGTATTACTGCATGACAACAGACATGAACAACAACAACAGGTAAGTGATCCAATCCCACTTGATATTGGCGCTAACAGTGAAATAGCAGTTAATGAACAAATTCAAGAGGTTCAAGTGAATCAAGAAGAAGTAGCATTAAAGAGATCTATAAGAGAGCATAAATCTGCTATTTCTGATGATTATGTGATTTATTCACTTGAACATGAATATGACTTGAGTATTGATAAGGATCCAGTCTCTTTCCAAGAAGCCATGAAAAGTAACAACTCAAATGAGTGGTACAATGCCATGAAAGAGGAGTTGGAATCAATGGATAAGAATCAAGTCTGAGAATTTGTAGATTTACCTGCAGGGTATAAAAGAGTCGGCTATAAGTGGGTCTTTAAGACCAAGAGTGAATCAAAAGGTAATATCAAAAGGTATAAGGCTAGACTTGTAGCCAAAGGTATATGGATTTAAAGTATTTGTCAGTAAAGGAGGAAGTGCAGAAACGGACAGTGTCGATTGAGCATATACGGACCGATAAAATGATAGCGGATCCATTAACGAAAGCTCTACCAGTACAGGCTTTTAAGGGACTTGTATACAGTATGGGTTTGGTAGAGAACACCTTGAAGTATGGTTTTATGGTGATGTATATACATTATAGTTTTATGCTCATTATTGTCATGACACTATCAGATATCGATTATATTTGTTTCTTGCACATTTATAGTTGCTATCTATTTAGGCATGCATGATTATTTGTTTGATGACAAGGTGAGATCTTGAAATAAGATTTCATATGTTAAGAATTAAAGTATTTCTTAATAATTAAAGAACAGTTTATAGAATTATTGAATTAAGTTAATTGTGATACGTGGAAGGAAT
The DNA here is from genome assembly GCA_019671005.1 of Hibiscus mutabilis. NCBI lineage: Eukaryota > Viridiplantae > Streptophyta > Magnoliopsida > Malvales > Malvaceae > Hibiscus > Hibiscus mutabilis. Next base: position 15,734,465 of record CM033721.1, on the reverse strand, counting down.
CAGATTAGCTTATTTGTCTGTGACCGCCATGATTCGATTAGCTTGATTCATGTATGGATGATGTGTTGTGTAGAAAATGAATTAAAGTTTTCATTATACTACAATCGTCACATAAACCAAGTGGGAGAATGTTAGAATTTATGGTTCATGTAACTTACAGTTGGTGATTTCGATGTATGATTGGCGGTGATTACGGATCAAAATTAAGGGTGAAAATCCCTTTCCCTTCGCTCTTTGTTAAAATTAAAGGTTAAAGGGTCAATTTGGACTTTGTGGAAAATTAGAGGGTCAAACTGATCATTTGACTAAAACCTAAAAATAAATAAATAATTGATTAACACAAGCAGTTAAAAAAACCTACGAAAGGAAACTGCTAAACAAAACACAGGAACATTGTTAGGTTTTCCACAACTAATCTTGAAAATTGATCTAGCCCTATATCATCAAGGGTGTTTTATGATTTTTGGAGAAGGAGGCGAAATAACAACAAAACAATAGCGGCATTAAAGTGAAACTACAGCAATGAAAACAGTAAGTTTTTCTATTTAATTAAGCACTGGTTAATTTAATTACCCATAAGGCTATTAACGATCGATTAACGGTATAACGTTTTCGCATTATAGTTTATAGCGCATTAAAGATGATTTTGAAATACGACAACAAGAAACCTCAAGAATGGTGTGAACTGTGAAGTGTCTGATTGGTTCAACATCCTGGTGCTTCATCAGAACAGGTTGTTTGTGGGCTGTGGTTGTGGGTGTTGTATGTTCCATACCAGTGTGCATCATGTTCACTGTGTTCTGCTTTGTGATTGAGTTACTTCATGACTCATGCATGACCAAAACTAAAAGTGGAAAAAGAAGACATTGTAGTGTAAATCTACATGTGCACATATTAGAACTTTCAACTAATGTGGCCTGCAGAGTGAAGATGAATGCTGAAAATGTGATAAACGGGCGTTTCTTGCCACGCTTCCTCGATTTTGTAGTTTGGGGACATGAACATGAATGTCTTATTGACCCTCAGGTGGAAGTAGTAGGGATGGGATTTCACATTACTCAGCCAGGTTCCTCAGTTGCAAAATCACTGATTGATGAAGAATCAAAGCTAAATCATGTGCTTCTTTAGTTCACAAAATGTTCATGAACAAGCACAACGACAACGACAATGCTAAAGAGATTGCAAGCGGATCAAAGCTAAAGCTTCAATTTCTATTAATTCTTCTTTATGTTATGATAAGTGATAAGTGTTAGTATCTATGTAATCAAACGAGACATAAGGTATTAGCAGTTTCTTTGCCTCATAATCAAAGCTGATGGAGCTTTTATTTTCTTCTTGCAAAGTATGCATATGAACATTTAGATTTTTAAAGTTCAAGAACTTTCCAAATGTATATGGATATGGAAAAAATGAAATATAAATGGAGGAGAAAAGCAAAGGATGTATTGACTTAGCAAATCAGCAGAATAAGATTATTTCAGTAAAATCCAATGATATAACATTTGAGGGTTTAATTTTGTCGGATTATGTTAGAAATTTATGTATGGTAATTTTATTTATATTACAAATTAATATAAAAGTTGGGAGGCAAACAACAGAACTCGCAGGTGCAAAAGCCCCAACGAGTGAAAAAAAAATTGGGGATGGCTCTAACTGTTTTTTTATAAGGGAGAATTGCGTTAACTGTGCTGAAGAAAAACTCTGAAGGTCGGGTTCGTGTTCGATCCAAACTTGTGTCACCATAAAGGGACTTACGTTCTTTTTATTCCCTTTCTTCCTCTGTTTTCCTTGCATTAGGGGGGAAGGCTTGCTTCTTCTTGTTTAATTTTCTGTCAATAGGATGTCCCTGTTATAAATTCTTTTTGGCTTATGTTTTATGACATAATCCTATGGTTTGCTCAATTGCTTTCTTTAGTTTGACACTTCTTTCTTTCCATCATATTCCCTTTCTTGTGTTGGTGATTTCTTCACTCCTTTTATTCACAGAACAAAATAGGAAGGATTCAGATGCTTCCAAGTTTGAAGAGGAAGAGTTGGTTTGTATCATTTTCTTGTGTTATTAAATTTAGAGACCTTAAGATATTGAATTTTTTGCCAAGATTCTGATGGGGCTTTTATTTTATGGTTGCAAAATACATTGGCAAAAGTTTTGTATGAACACTAAGATCTCCTTTTAAAGTTTAACAAGTTTCAAATAATGGATCTCAGCAATGCCAACTGAGGGCAAAAGCATTTCATATTTAATTCTTCCTTATGTTAAGATAGGTTTTTCTTAGTACTTGTAATAATTTTCTTGTGTTAGTACCGATATAACCAAACGAGACACAAGATATTAGCAGTGTTTTTTGCCTCGTAATCGAAGCTGATGGGGCTTTTATTTTCTGGTTGCAAACTATACACTGGCAAAAGTTTTGTATGAACATTAAGATCTCCTTTTAAAGTATAACAAGTTGACAAATGTATATGGATATGAAAATCCGAACTGAGGGGCAGAAGCAATGTATAGGCTTACCAAATCAGCAGAGTAAGATTATTTCAGTACAATCTAACCTTCAAAGCGAATGATATAAACATTTGAGTGTCTTGCTTTTGTAGGATTATGACATAATTTCATGATATTAAATTGATTATGGATGTTGAAGCCACATTTTAAGCCAACTCGCGGGGATAGCTCAGTTGGGAGAGCGTCAGACTGAAGATCTGAAGGTTTGTGTTAGATCCACGCTCACCAATGCATTTTTTTGTTTTTTTGTCTATTTTATTCGTTTTTCCATCCTTTCTCTTTTAAAAAAAAAGTAACTATATTCTGTATTGGGAGAGCAGGGAAGATCAAAAGCCAAAATATCCCTCCCATGAGTTTTAGAAGGAAAAGATGAACATATGGATATAAGGATAAAAGTTGGAGATACGTCAAATACTTTGCTGCCTTTTAATTGGCTGATTTCTGAAACCTCCCAAGTCCCTAGTCCCCACCACAATATACCTTTCATCTCCACCCATTCCTTCTTCCTTTCTTATTCTCTACATATTCACTTCCATTTCCCTTGTCAAAGCTAAAAACCAACTAAATAAACCCCCCAAAAAAGAACATTGGTTCTTTAACTCTGAGAGGCAATGGCTTCAATGCTTAGCTCCGGAACTGTCCTTAGGCCAACCCCATTTCTTGGCCAAAGCAAAAACCCTAACCCTCTCAGAGATGTTGTCTCTGTTGGCACCGGCAAATACACAATGGTATGTTCTTTGGGGTTTTCTCACTTTTTCCTCTTGTTTACTGAACTTTGCATTTGGGGTGTAATGTAATGTGATGTGTAGGGAAATGAACTGTGGTATGGACCAGACAGAGTGAAGTACTTAGGACCCTTTTCAGCTCAGATTCCATCCTACTTGACCGGAGAGTTCCCCGGTGACTACGGATGGGACACTGCTGGTTTGTCAGCCGACCCAAAGGCCTTTGCCAGGAACAGAGCTCTTGAGGTGAGCTGTGTTTAGCTATTGAAACTGTTTGTGAATTGTGCTTCCTTTAAATCTAAATAAATGCTATGTTTGTTTGTTACCTAGGTGATCCATGGAAGATGGCAATGTTGGGAGCACTAGGCTGCATCACCCCAGAAGTCCTTGAGAAATGGGTTAGAGTGAACTTCAAGGAACCAATATGGTTCAAGGCTGGAGCTCAAATCTTCTCTGAAGGTGGCTTGGACTACCTTGGCAACCCCAACCTCGTCCATGCTCAAAGCATTCTCGCCGTCCTCGGGTTCCAGGTCATCCTCATGGGTCTTGTCGAAGGTTTCCGTATCAACGGTCTCCCCGGTGTTGGAGAAGGCAATGACCTTTATCCCGGTGGCCAATACTTTGACCCTCTTGGCCTTGCTGATGACCCCGACACATTCGCCGAACTCAAGGTTAAAGAAATCAAGAATGGCAGGCTAGCCATGTTCTCTATGTTTGGTTTCTTTGTCCAAGCCATTGTTACTGGAAAAGGTCCCCTGGAAAACCTCTTGGACCACCTTGACAACCCTGTTGCCAACAATGCTTGGGTCTATGCTACCAAGTTTGTGCCGGGATAGTAAATTAATAGCCCCCGAATCAAACTTGTTCCGTTGGCTGCTTGTATGTGTTAAAATGGAGATATGTATCCTCCATGTACTTGTAGATTCAGAAGATTTAGAACCTGTATTGAGAATTCAATGAAATTCATGTTCGAGTTTGAATTAGGGTTCAACAAAGATGAGAGCACACAATGAACAATAATTTTGTGGGGAAGGCATATGAACAATTATCATTTCATCTGTATACAGGAAACTACAATGTCAAAGCTTACATAACTAACAACAGAATATACATAAACTAAACCAAACTACTAACAGAAGAGTGCGGTCCAACGCCACGAATTCCTACTGTCTATGCACATGATGATTCCTCCCAACGAGTAACAAAAATTGCCAAGATATACAAGCACGATGTCTCCCTCACTGGCCATGGAGGACAGAAATATTTATATTTGTTGCCAGAAATTTAGGCAACGATTCTCTGATCAATGGAGATAATCATTTCGTGGTGGGACTCAATCATGATCTTGAACCTAGCTTCTCCCACCATTTTCTTCGAGTTTTGTCTGATTCTTGACGCCCACGCTTATGTAGTCTTGCCTTTGTTTCCTTTAATCTCATCTTGAAATCTCTCTTCCATGTCTCGAACCTGCTTTTTAATCTTGGAAATTCATCATCAGGATTCACATTAGAAGCTGGCAGTGCCATTCTGGTTTCATCAGCCAAAGATTTTGCATCTTCATCAAAAGCTTGTTTCCTCTGGTCAAACTCTTTTAGCAGATTTCCCAGTGCATTCAACGAACCATTCTCTCTCCCCCCCAACAGGAGTATTCACGCCAGGAGTTCGATTTCCCATGGACAAATTATCTCCAGAATCATAATGGCGAGGCGATACCAGCTGACCAGCAGTACTGTCAGCAGCAAGACTCTTTCTGGCTGCAGCAAGACTTGTCTGCAATAAATGCAATCCAAGACAATATACATCTAAGTTATTAAATTATTAAACATGCATTAGCAGAGACTATTGGACTCTTTTGTGTCCGTTAACAGCGATCACTTAATGCAAATATGATATTATATAAAGATGCAAACTCACCTGTAGTGATGCCATTTGCTTTTGCCACATGTCCTCCATTGATTTCATCTTTGCCTCATACTCCGACCGCTTTGCCTCGGACTGTTGTAATTGCTCACGTAAAGTGGCGTTTTCCTGTTCTTTTTGCCCCAAAGTTGCTTCTGCCTTGAGTACCCTTCTTTGAAGCTCTGCCATTACAGAAGGTACAACTTGAATCTGTTGCTCGTGTGGTATTTCCTGGTCAGCCAAAAATAGGGTTCAAGTAAATTCTTGAGAACATCGAGAAAGTAAAACATGTTCGTAGTCATGCAACTAAAAGAAAATAAAAACAGTTCAGAAAATATCTTTAAAAGAGAAGGAAAGGAAAAAAACTCTAGTATGTTACCATGTCAACCGTGGGGAATACCTTTGCCTCCGAAAGCTTCCTACCAGTCTTTCGTCTAGGTTTTACGCTTTCACGGTTCAACTGTTTCGAATTATGCATGTTATTGAAATGTCTCCGGGCCAACCACCCACGGATTACTGCAGTGGAAAAAAACATGATAATGATAAGATAATAGTAGAACAATTGAAAGCCACAAATTTAGCTAGCACACAAGGGATTTACCAGATTGTAAATATACGACTGATGTCAACTGCTCATCTAGTAACTGTGAAGCAAATGCTGAGCACCTATTTGCCTCAATAGCATACTTCCTTCGGATACTTTGACCACAGACAACTGCATTGCAAAGGAAATATCCGTCAATCAATTAAAAATAATAAAAAAAAATACAACGAAACATTGAAAAACAAGAAAAAATCTAAAGAAGTTATCTTGCTTGGAAGAACTTGCTTACATGATTGTATATTTTCTGTCCCTTTGTTGAGCTCATGGAAAAGGCAACGAGCTCGGTGACCACGGAAGAATTTTTGAACCCCAATTATTCCTTGCAACACCTGTTTTCTCCTGTCCTCCAATGCACCAATCTGCAATGTTGGCCACAGCCAGAGAATAAAAGTATCAAAGAAATTATTACATTATTTAACCATAAACAAAATGAAATAAGACAGTATCTCTATTTTGCAAAACTCAGTAAGTTAACTTTAAGGTCTAGCTCTGAGCATCAAGATATTTCAGGCTTTTATTTGCCACAGAATGACACTGAATGTCTTGGTCCTGAAAATCTTGGGCAACGAGGTACCAATATTGGAAAGTACAGCACAAAAATTGAAAGAAACATGAAAAACAAGACAAGGGTTGGCTTACCTGCCCAGTTCGAAGAAACAGTTTGGTATAGCCAATTTGATACATTTCAGGGAGGACATTAAATTGTTTTAGAACAGCAACTGAAATACTTAATGGATCCTGGGATGCATTGGTCTCCAACAGTAGGAATCCGTACCTATGAAATGCTCGAATATATGAGAACTATGCTGAAGAGAACAATTGTAAAACTTAAAAACAAGCCACAAACTACAGAAGGTTTTAGCTGCTACCATTCTGCAAACTCCTGATGTGTCATTCGAGTAGGATATCCTGATCTTGAGACTTTAACAACCTCTAAAACTCCACAATATCTAAGTTGCTTCAGGACAAGATCCTCTTCATACGTGTCAGGGACCTGCTTGCAGTTTGGTTTTATGCAGCGAATAAAGTGAGGTGTTGTACTCTCCAACTGGTGTATTAGTTCGAAGAGTTGGCCCTGCCAGTACAGAAGAAAAACATAAACATTCATAAAGCATGTCATTGTGCAGTATACACCAATTTTCCTACAACTATATTAGCTACCCCAGCATTGCCAAAGGAATGTAAAAGATTTCAAATGTAAATTCACATATCAAATGCCCAAGAAAGAGACATGCAAGAACCAGAACTACTCTAATAATATATTACATTAGAAGGATTGGCAAGTGTTGGAATGCTTTATAATGGACAATAATGTAAGAAAGTTTCCCTGAAGAGATGGGAACAGTAAAAAGCTTTGCAGTCTTATTGATCAGTTTGAACTACATTACAACCACCAGATATATTAAGGAAGCAAATGTACCTTGAACTGCATGCCAACACTTTGCTTTGGAGAATCCGATGAAATAGCAGGTTTCAGAGATTTTCTGGCAAATGTTTGTGGCAATTGGCCACTACAGGATGATAGAAGCTGGACCAACCCCGAGTGCAGGGGATCTCGGTTCTTTTCCAGAAAGCCATTAGTATCATACAGTACCTGGCAGAACTCCAAAAATCAGTGATTTCATCTTATGCTTTGAACATTACCATCTTATTAGTATTCCAATACCATTTGAATCAACTAGCCAAACAAATTCAGCCCTTTTCAAAAAATTTAGACTTTCTTAATCACATCTTGGGGTTTGATTATCTTCGTTTAAAATTGAATGAAAAGAAAATCTTTATAATCCTCAAAAGAACATTGACTGACCTCTCCTGCAAAATGTCGAACACCAAAGGCCCTGCCTCTGTCTCCTTTGAAGTAAGAATTAGAATGCAGGTGCTGCTTCAACTTATTAGCAAAGGTAAAATCAGTTGCATTGGGAAAATTTGATTCCTCATCCAGCAAAGAAAGTATTCCCAATGGTTTCTGCAAAATAAACACCAAAGAAGAAGAATAACATTTAGCTTTCAAACTCAACCAAATAATGAAAAGGACATAAAAACTTCAGCCAGCATCAGCACTGAAGCTAAGACAATAAATTTAGTAAGAATAGAAGGAAAACCATAGATTATAAGACCAAGAATCAGCACCAAAGCTAAGACAACATACTTTAGCACGAACTGCATGCTTATATAATATGTATAAGAAAAGAGTCCAGCAAATTACCTTCTCAAATAAGTCCAAGCACTCTTGGTTGTCTTCAAAATCAACTTTGGTCCAATCAATCCCATCCAACTCATACACCTGAAATACATAAAAGATGGGAAGTTGGTCAATATAATAATTTGAGTGAATGGGGGAAAACCAAATCCATAGCTAAGAATCAACAGCAGAGAACCAGGTCCTTTAGAACTTTGACCACTAAAAATTAATTTGCATGCCCAGTAAATAAAGGGATGAGTACTAGAAACCCAGCTTAAAATTTGAGTTGCTTACCTCTTGCTCAAGCTTAGAGAGGTGCCTGTTGAAATGTTGTTGCAACCTCTCATTTGCATAATTTATACAAAACTGTTCAAAGCCATTCTTCTGAAAGTCGGAACAGAAAAATCATATCAAACAAATGTATACACAATTATAATATCTAAATAGCCGATTAGAAACTACTTACATTAAATGACTCAAACCCATAAATATCAAGGATGCTCATGGACCTGCCGACACATCTTTTACCACCTTCAAGTGACTTGTTGATTTGTTCCACGAGCCAGTCAAATAGGCTTGCATAGATGAATTTTGCTAACGCATCTCTGGTGTCAATCGCCTATATTACAAGTTATAACCAACATGTTATCAGGTTAACGTGTGCATCCCAGCAAACATAGAATGTGACTTATGAGATGATGGAGGAAGAATAATTTTGCTAACAAATACTGGACGAACCTGTTGCAATGTTGATTTCTTAGCAATATTATCCTTGGCAACTCGGATTCTTTGGGTAGATAAAGCTTGAATCAACTCATGAGGTGCACAACCCATCAGCCTGGCAGCAGTGGTTAATGCTGCAAAAGGGCGGGGGGATCCCACTTAAACTCAAAAATGAAACAAAATGCTAACTACAAGCATTATATTCTTTGTTTTATTCAAGGTTTATGCAAATTTAGTTCCTTAAAAAATGCTACAACAGAGAAGGTATCCAGTTTCTCTCTGTAAGAAGAAAAAAATACAGGGAAAAAATTATGTATGCAAAGCTAAATCCCACATTATTACCTTCGTCAGCTAATGCCTCCACATGATGTTCATTGTCAATTAATTGAAATGATATATTTCCCAGCCATAACACTGCAGCAATCATTGCAAATGCTTGCTCTTGCTGTTCTTTGCAAATTTGAACAACGCCCAAGGCTTCCTGCAAAATGAGCAAACTGCTGCTTAAAAGACAAAGCTAAGAATGGGTACACTATTATGGTGACATTTAAATCTAGTCTTTTCAATTACCACCAGCTTATGGAATTTCTGAGCATCATCAACACCATTAATCACAAAGTTGTCACTCTGGATAAGATAGTTGTACACATTTGCCATTTTAAGATTCAGTCTCTCTGCAAAACCATAATTCAAAGGATCATAAATTTATTTCATTTATATTCAAGACCCCAAATAAGCTGAACAGAACTGTAAATGATGTAAAATGAATAGTACCTCTTAGAGCCGGTGGAGCACCAGCACAAAGTTGATAAAAGATATGGTAAGACCGTTCACCAGCAGCCACCTGAACTACTCTCAACTGCTCAAAGGTAACATCCAAAAGATCCACATCAGATATCATACATACATGATAAGAGGTAACATGAACTTTAACTAGGTCAGGAACTCACCTTTTCCAGAAAAACTATCCAGGATTGTCGTTGATGAATCAACATTAGCACAAAAATAAAGTCAGTAACCAGGATTAATCTACGTTGTTGTATTACTTTGCAGTAATAATAGAAATTTTCAAATTCAACATGCTTACAAGTTTGGATGTTGGCACCAGATATCTTCCCCAACTCAGTAAAATGAATTTCAGTAAGTTTGCCCTGCACCAGAACAGAGTAATAAACAAGTTGTATTTTTCTGAGCTATAGAAAATACGATACACAAACCAAAGTGAAAACTGGTCCTCTATGGTAATATCAGCAAGGATTCTTTATCCTTGAGAGTAATTTTATATAGATTTGCCTTCAATATATAACAGTGGAAAAATGAATGAGGGGGAAAGAACTCACATATCGGCTAGAATTGTCATTCCTAGATGTCTTTGCATTCCCAAATGCCTCAAGTATAAAATGTGTCTCAAGGATTTTAGACTCTATCCAGCCATTGCCACCTCCAAGAGCAGCTAGGTACTGCATTGTAAATTTAGCTGTCTCAGTTTTCCCAGCTCCACTTACCCCACTGCAAGATAACTTTATGTTATTCTATAGTTCATAAAACAAATAATGGGATTAAAGAACCACAGTATTATACTATCATATCCTAAGACAAATATTAAATATCCGATTGACCTTATGATTATAGACTGATCGACTCCACCTGCAAAATTTTAACAACAGAATTAATAGAGCATCGAAATACACACTACTATAACACCACAAGCAAATTATCGCTTGTTTATGCTAACCATTCATCATCCCATTATAAGCAGTATCTGCCATAGCAAAAACATGAGGGATGTCTGTAGTTTTCTCTCTATAACCCATGATAAAATCTTTTCCATAAATTGGGACATCTTTGTATGGGTTGACTGCAATCAAAACTGGACCTGCTTTACTCTACATATGAAAAAAAGCATAAATGAATCTCAGTAACAGAGATAATCCTCATTAGTACACGAGTAAGGGTTATATCATTCTTACATATATCATATCAAGAGAATATCTGTCCTTAAGATTGTGAAGAACTGACGGCTCATTCAAATAACCAAGCTGCATGAGATCATTCACACCCTCCAAAATTTCTGGGTTTGCAGGTAAGACATCGTCCGCTGATACTTTTACAACCTATACCAACAATACAATGTAAACCTAAATGAAAACCTGCCGAAAGGAAAACTGAAGGATCATTATACAATTTAGAACATCAAGATACACATGAAATTACATTTCCATTAGAAAGGGAGACAAACGATTCCTCTCCTGATGTAGATTGTATAGCTCCAGATTCCCAGACCCCATCGGGTTGCCGGCACCAAACACGAAGTTTCTGTAACAAAATCCTCTCAACAAATTAGATTTACTTAAATTGTTTTCACAGAAGATAAACACATGTCCAAGGCGATGCTTCCTTTTTTATGTTTCAGCAAAAGAAAACTTATGGTAATCTAAATTTAATATCAAATACAAAAAAAAAAAAAAAAAACCTAAACTACTCAGCAGGTTCTCATTCCATGAAAGATCACAGATTTTTCCCCCCATGCCTACTAATCCAATGCATTGCATCAACTCAAAAAAGGCAAAGAAAAATTTAATCAAAGGTGGATGAATCAGATATCAAGGTCGAGAATAAGCTAGGGCTAATAAAATCTCTTCCGTAGTAAGACAATATCAGCAGTAAGAAATAGCAATAATCAAAATCGATCTAAGTTAAACATGCAATTATTAAATACTTCCTAAATGGTATTAAAACACGGATACCAAACTCATAAAACAAATCAATACAGTAAAGAAGAAGAAGAAGAAGAAGAAGAAGAAACAATTTCAACTTAACACTTACTTTATTAATAAAATACTCAATATTATCATTCACCTTCCAGTTCGTCTTCCCTTTCCCTATTTCCTTCACCTCAACTTTGGCATCAGAAACGTTATCTTCCCCTTTCTTCCCTTGCACTAAATAGTAAGGTGAATCCACATTCACATCTTTCCTCATTTTTTTGCTCCCAAAAGCATCTCTCTTCTCTCCCAACTCCTCTTCCTTCCTTTTAACTTCCTCTTTCCCTTCCACTTCACTTAAGCCGCCGCCGCAGCAGAAGTCTTCGCCGTTGGCAACGACTCTGAAGTTCATCGGAAGGGACCGGCGGGCAGAGGGAAGTCTGGCTTTGGACGTTGGCCGCGACGGTAAAGCCGGCGGTAAGTCTTTAGGCTTCTCCTCCTCATCTCGCCGCCGGAGATTCTCTAACATTTCTTCGATCGAACTTTTCGCTAAACTCGTCGGGGACGCCGATAACATCATTTCCGCGGGAGAATTTTAAAAAACACACACACACAAAAGTAAACTTTTTTTCTTAGAAACTCAAACTAATTTCTTCACTGAACACGCTTTGAAAATTTTTCAAAAAGAAGATCGAAACACCATAGGTTTTCGAGGTGAAAACAAAAGGGGAAACGGAGATTAAAAAAGCAGTGAACCGGGGGAAGAGGAAGAAACCGTTTCGAATTTTTGTTAAAAGAAACAGAAGGAGTGCAACCAGCAGAGGATAGAATTAGCAAAACACCACAGTTTTAACAAACCAAAACTATTTTGGGGATAAACAACTGAGCTTCTGCTTCATTTTCTTCTTCTTTCTTTTCTGTTTCTGCTTTGGGTTTCATCAGAAAATTTAAAAAAAAAAAAAGAAACAGTTTGGATCTGATGAAAATATTTTTAAATTTAAGTTATGGTTTTTAATATTAAAATAAAAGGAATTAATCTATTGAAATAGCTAAAAAGGAAGTTCTTGGAAGAAATTGAAATGCAGGCGTTAGGGGAGGGACTGGAATAAAGCTGAAGCAAATGGAAAACAAAAGAAATAAAGGATTTGGATTAATTCGGAAATTTTGCTAAAATTACCCTTTTAGTCTCCTTTCCTTTTAGATTTTTTATTTAAGTCCCTTTATCCCTTTCTATTATGGAAAAGTATATTTCAATTCTTACGTGTATGAAAAAAAACTATTTATTAATTATATTAGTTTTTCAACCCGATGGAGAAATTGGGTTCTTATTTGAGACTAAAAACAAAGGTAAATTAAAAGAAAAAATTCAGAGGATGACACTAAAATTATTGCCGAAGACAATTAGAGAACATTTTTTAAGAAAAAACGTAAGTACTAAAGTTTTTTATTAATTATATTAGTTATCTACGTAGTTTTCAAATATGATAGGTATGTTATATTGTATATTAAATAATAATATTTATTAAAAATATTTAATTTTTTACTTTAAAGTGTAATTTTTTTTACAAGATAAAGTGTATAATATTTATAATATATAGACCTCTATTCAATAAATTACAAGATATTATATCAACGATAATGTATGTAAAACTATACTTATTTGACAAAAAAGTATTTAATTATATAGGTAGGTGGAGCATAACTTGAGTGAAATAAATCAATTTCTTGCCCTAAGTATATACATTGCCGATTGTTAAAGTTTATATTTAAAGTTATTGATTTAACCTCAGTTATAAATAATAATATATATAATCGTCTTTAAAATATTGATATATTTTAAATAAAAATTAGGTTTAATATATAATTTGACCCATGAAGAATATACTTTTCACTTTTTCCTTAAACATTTTTATCCCATTTTAATACCTAAATATGCTTTTTTTTTATCAAAGAAAGCATGCTTGTGTTATAATTTATGGTTCAAATTTTTTAAAATTGTTTAAAAATTAACAATAGTGACAAATGAAAACATGGCACGTGACAATATGTTTTTACATGACATCTGAATGGAACTATAAAAAAGAAAAAATCATAAACTAAATACAATTAAAAGGAAAGATAATAAATATCCTATATTTGTAAAAGTTTCAACTTCTTTCAACAAAAATTTAAATATATATAATCAATGGGGACCTAAATGATGTTTAAACCAAATTTTAAAACCAACTAATGAAATTTAACCTTTTGTACCAGAATATTAACTTTTCAAACATACAATGAATAAAAATAATATCTTTCAGTATATGGACTAAAATGTATTTTTATAATATTGGGACTTGCAGTATACTTTAACCTATTTCTTTTCTTCCCTTTGATCCAAATTAATCACTTACCAAATATAACTTTCATTGGAATACTCTTTGGTGGGCAGGTAGATCGACCCATATCCATATTATAACTAATTTGTTTACGGAATTGGAAAGTAATATGATAATTTAGTTCTGGTGTAATTATATATAATTCAATGCAATAAATGCTCTCATTGAAAAAGTGAAGATGTTCAACTTAGACTATTCAGGTTCAATTAATTTGTCAGCAGTATGTTTATGCATTGTCAAATGATTAAGAATATGTATGAACAGGGGTGAATGTCTCTTAAGGCCCAAGAGAGCCTCGGCTTCTGTTATAAAGTTTACTTATTTGATAATTTGATCTAATAACAATTTATCCCTGTACAACATAATTATTTGAATTAAAAATATAAGAGTTTATGAAATATATAATCAAGTGGGGATCGAACTAGGGGTGTAAATGAAACGAGCTTGAACGAATAAGGTTTTGTTTGTGTTCGTTTATTTATTTTTTGTGTTCGCTTGTTTAACGTTCACGAACATGTTCGTTTAACGTTCGTGAACATATCCGTGTAATGTTCACGAGTATGTTCATTTATATGACTGCTAACATGTTCATTTATATGTTCGTCAAAATGGCGGAATTACACCACTATCCTTTAAGCTCGTTAAGCTTCATAATTTGAGCTCAAAAGTTCACCACGTGTTTAATTTATTCCTTATATTCACCAATATTTAAAATGTAAAAAAAATAAAGGGAAAAGAAAAACCAAGTAAATGAGCTTATAAATGAGCCAATAAACAAGCTTGTTTATGAACATAAGCAAACGAAATACATATTTGTTCGTGTTCGTTTATTAAACGGACATAAAAATTTGTTTATACTTGTTTATTTAGCTTAATAAACGAACGTTATACGAACGGTTCACTAACAATTCGTCGAACGCTCTTTTCATCAATGCCTCTCGGTTGAACTAAAAAAATGAGCATGTATCCTCAAATATTTTGGTCCAATAACAATTTAGGTCCTTCAAATTTTAAATGTTAGACAAAATTAGACCTTACCCCATGAATTTTGAGTTTAAATATGTAATAAACCCTTGTATTTTTTAAATTCATTATTTTGGGCCCTGTCAATATTCGATCTTGGCTCCACTTCTATCTATAAACATATACTATTTTGTAATTACCTTCTACCGCCAGTGTATGAGATATTTTTTCAACATATATTACATTATAATATGAATAATTTTAAATTTATATTAAAACATTTTCTTTCGTATTGGAACAAAGTTATTTAAACATTGATATAGATAGATTCATTAGCCAACTTTAATGTCGTTGGATCAAAAATTAATAAATCATTAATTCAACTAACAGTAATAACAATGAAATCATATTAATAAGGAAAAAAAATATGGGCCATGAAATATTAAGTGTCTTTATGGTCCTTTTTGCAATAATTCAGTTAACACATTTGCTCTTATTTGCCCTAAACGACATATTATTGGCTTCTTGTTGAAGATAATGGACCTGAAAATGACATGGAAACAAATTTTGTCCTTGAAGATTATTTAGTCCTTTTTAAAAATATTTGCGTTTTGTTTTAGTCTGGATGATTAAAATTCAAATGTTTTGAACTAAATATTATTTTTATAGCTTAATAACAAATTATGATATGATTAGGTGCTTTATTAGTCAAAGTTTGTTGGAATGTTGAAATAGTTAGACGTTTATAATAAGAAACTTTGAGGATTAACGATTATTTATTATTATCTTGACTTGCATGAAATAATTTTATAGATCACGGGTATAATTTATTTCCTTTTCCTAGCTATATATTTAAGTCAACAATTAATTACTTAATTATCGTTTCCAATAAAAATAAATAAAAACGAGTTTCCTTGTCAAGCAATGTAATATTGGGATTTTTTTTAATTTTTAGTTTCCAAAAATGTTAATTTTTTTTATAATAATAAGGGTTAATTGTATCACGTGTTTCTAAGCTATGACCTTCATTCAAAATTGATCCTTCAACTTTTAAATATTTTAATTTAATCCTCAAACTATGACCCACATTCAAAATCGTTTATGCAATATCATATTATTATATTATACACACCAGTGTTTATATGACAATTAATAATTTTATAATGTTTTTATTAACACATCATACGATTAGCATATGTTGTTAATTTGAAGAAGAAATTAAGACATTCAAAAGTTTAACGAATTAATTTAGAATGTGAATTATACTTTGAGATGAAATTGAAATATTAAAAAGTTCAGGGAAATAAATTAGAATAACTTGAAAATGAAATAAAAACCTTTAAAGTTTAAGGACAATTATAAAATGAACTTTATAGTTTGGGACGTGTAGTGCAATTAACCCTGATAATAAATATTGAATTTGATTATTGGGATACAAGATGAGATAGGTATAATTAGATGTGTTCAAAAATACCCGATCTAGATGACTCGACCCGCTAATCTGCCGATTTGATCAAAAAAATCCTGGTAATTTTATAATTTTTTCAACTCCCGAGTGACTTCGGGTCATAAAATTCCAAGTTTTTAGGTATCCAACTACCCAAATGTATTTGAAATTAAATTTTTTATATTTAATAAATAAATATTCGTATATTAAAATAATAAAACAAGTTAATTGTTTTATATTTTTATATTTGATACATACATATTTCTATATTAAATTAATAAATATATATTTTTATATTTAATATTAAACTAATAATATATTATATATATAAATACATATTTTTATATTTGGGTACTCAATTATCTAATTTTGTAGGTAATCCCAATATCTTGGTATTGATTAGTAGGTACCTGACCAACCCGGGCTAAGACAATGCCCGACCAAACTACTATTCAAAAATTCGAGTACCCGAATTTGAATACCCCGAAATATAATGGAGGGATGGGAAATGAGTAGGTTGGTAATTACATCAAGTGCCAAAACCACCCGTTATTAATTTAAAAAATAGTGAATTTTAGAAGGGCATATAAGTAATTTTAAATTTCCTTTACACTAGACCATAAAAATGAATAGAGTTGCGTTATTGAATAAACGTATATAATAAGTGGAGGGAGATTAATCATAACGGTAATGTGGCCCCTACTAATATTGTGATAAAGACATAAGCCAAGCTACTATAAGTCAAAACCACAAATATGAATATATATTTATTGGAATAATATTTGGGATTTAATTTACTATTTCATAATTGAATTATATAATTTTTATTATAGTGTTTATTTTTATATTTTTTGTAATAATCATAATTATTTTATATTTTTCTTTAATCGTTTGATAAAACACTCATCTTACATACAAAAATAATTAAATTCGAGTCTCTTATGATAAACATCATCTTTTTTTTTCACCAGGTTCATTTTTATTTTAACATTTAAAATCAATGCAATCAATACAAATTTTTTATGTGTAACATTCTCATCAATAGCTTTTTAAAAAATGTAATGAAATAATAAATTATGTATTATTGGTCCAAAAATAGATTTTAAAATGAAAATCTTATATAATATAAAATTTAAAGTTCGAAGATAAAATAGGGGAATGAATGAAAAATAAAATAGAGAACGTAATCCCGGCGAGATTGGAACTTTATTGCTTGTTTCTTTCCCCTAACCAATGTTCTAAATGGGCTTATATTCTTAAAACATATAGGCAGGGACTCATTCGATTTAACCCATTTGCAATTATTAATTCAATAGTTTTTTTAAAATAAAGTATAAAGGTTAGTATCTTTTTTTCTTAAAGAAACCCCTTCTAAAGCAATTTTACCCAATTTACAATGCTTTCTCAACATTCTCAATTGTTACGATTGCGAATCTCAGTCTGATTTTGTTTTATCTAGAATATAAGGATTAAATTAAAAATTATTTTTATTAACAAATCACGTCAATAAATTTATAAAATTATAATATAAGTGATTAAAATGTAATAAAGTAATAATATAAACGATTAAAAATGTAATATTATAAAACTGGTGTAAAAAAATTAAACATTTATGAAACGATTGATCTTTTGAGTAGTGTACACTATAATGATTATGATCGACTTGTAAGCTACTCAGTTAAAGTTCGGTTCGCGTAATATTGACTTGAACTCTTGTTCGACTCGAGATCTTAATAAACTGAGTCGAGCCAACTCAAGCACGGCTCGAAAAGCTTGTGATCATGCTCGAAATAATTATATATATTACACACTTTATATACATTTGTATGCTTTAATGTTGTTAACTTGTTATCATGGTTTAATACTTTAAATCTCTTTCTCTTTGTGGACTTGCAAATTTAGAAATGTATTATGATTACTTGTAAACTTAAAAAATAATCATTTTCTGTTCTCAAACAAGTTTTCACAAGTTATTTTTTAAAATTTCAATAAAAATATTTAAAAACAATTTGAGGAAAACAACGCGCATGGATTTAAATAGCGTTCGCGGCCGTGTTGAATTTATTACGGTTGCGGAGATAACGGATGATATTGCACTATTTTCCCATTTTCTCTTCTTGATATTGAATTTCGTTTCAATGTCAGTTACGAAAGGGGTTTTTAACAAGGCTCTATTTTTTATATAAAAAAACTATATAAAACAGTTCACTTCCAGCCGAGCCGAGCTCAAACTGTTTACTTCGAGTTCGAATAAAAAATTTTGAGCTCGAACCGAGCTTGCCCAAACTCATGCTCGGCTCGTTATCAGTGCTAGTGTATATCTTGTTTTATCCTACCGTTTTATTTTTAAAATTTATGAAATTTAAACATTATGTGTTTTATTATTATAATTAACATTTATAACTTAGTAATTTAAATGAAAATTAATAATTCTTAAACTGGATAAATTCTTTATTTTAATTTTTTTAGTCATGTGGTAGATTTATATCGTGTGACATAACATCTTTTTGAAGTGTGCAAAGATGGATTTTGACGACCAAAGTTGACGGGCTTATTTCAATTTTTTTAAAATTGTAAGTGTTTAAATTAAAGTTTTTAAATTTCTTGTGCCTTAATGAGGAATTCTAAAAAAATAGGATGAGACTTAATTGAAAACATTAAAAAAAACTGAAATACAATAATAATTTTAAATTTCTTTAAAAGAGTAAAATTGAAAATTTTAAAACGTTTGAAACACTAAAAGTTAATTTGTCCAATTTTGGGAGGGGTCAATACCCGACTAAAGTCGGCCCCTGAAAATGTTGATTACAGAAATATCAATAACCCAAATTTATAGATTAATATAGACAAAGAAAAATGACCTTGTTTGTAAATTTAGAAATTCTTTTAAAAATAGTGAATATCTGCATTCTCAAAGAGAAGACATTTGTTCAAAATTTGAAGAAAATACTGTTGAAAGACACAATATTGTACTCCGAACATGAACCGTAATATTGACATGTATATTATTAAAAAATATACATACATATTTATTTTAAGCTAAAATATAAAATCTTAACCCTAAAACTCTAATATTAAACCTTAAACCACTTATAAAAATTTTATTTATTTTTTATCGTGAATGTATTTTATAATAATCTTTTAAAAGATGTAAATATATCATTATAGATATTCTAATAATATCATAAAAATATTTTTTTATTCATTCAACCTACCAATTTTCAAGAAAAGAAAACACTTGTTATGAAGTTTATCAATTTATCCTTCCAAAGGATCTCTAGATTAGCATTTGACAACATCATCAATGTAAACAAAAGGGGAAGGATTTTCATGAGGTTGTCTCTACAAAAGAAACACACCGCCATTTATTACATAGTTGGTCTGCAATTTTAATAATTAGGGCTAGACGTAATTTCTGTATAAAAACATATTAATATGAAAGTGTCATGAAAACAACCAATGTCCACAAATTCTCTTAATTTTGTCAGCGACCACTAAAAAATCCTATGCTTCAAGTTCTTATAACAAAATATGTACTACTAATTTTTTGTTTTGATAAAATAGGTTCCATGAAATAATAATAGGTCGTACCAATCTATAATATGAAATGATGGTTACATAATCAATCATTCGTTATATCAAATAAATTATTTATCTTTTTTATTAAATATACCGAGGTTGTATGTATTTATATGAGGGAGAATATATGTTAGAGTCGTATTTGTAAGTTTTAATTATAATTAATATGTTTATATAATAATATTTATTATAAAAAAAGGGAATGGACAAACACACCATTCGAAAAAATTAAATTATTCGATTTGACTCAACATGAAAAAACTAGCTCATTTTGATTCAACTCGTAATTCCATAAACTCGACTCGAAAATTTTTTAAATAAAATTTTGAATAACTCAAAAATTTAGTAATTAGTTGACAAGTTCTCAAATTCGAGTCTAGTGTGCCAATTCTGCATGATTATTATGTATATCACTTGTGAAAAATATGAAAAAATATAGATGTATAACGTATATGGATATAGAAAGCCGTTAAAATTGAAATCAATATGTATTATAACATTATAAATAATTACAATTAAATTTGTACATAAACTCGAAAACTTGACTCGATTCTAAAAAATTTCTAATAAAATTTGAATCGTAAAATAGAACTTGTAAACCTAGTTTTCTCTTCATAGCCGCCACAAGTTTTTCTTATCTCATTTTTGCTTAACCGGTGGCGGCAACCAGTCTTAGTACTAGTTGTCGACCACCGGTTTCATTATTTTCCTTTCTATTTCATGTTTTGTTTTTTTCAATTTTAATAAAAATCTTTGCTCTTGTGGCACGTGTTTCCTCAGCTTTTGTGGCACGCTTTTCATTGAATTTGTGGTTCGTTCCATCTGTCATTTGGCAGGATTTCAGCATACTGTAGTGATCGTCTGGTGCTTGTATAGAGATCCTCACGGCGCTATATTTTTGATTTGATTCTGTCGGTGGTCATAGAAAAGATTGATCTCACTCATTTGATGGTTTGTTAGCTGATGTAATCAGAACTGTGTAGCGGAGCAATCTATCTGATAGTTTGGTTCGCTCACCACTCCTTTTTCATCCCGTAAAGCGTCTCGTTTGGCTAGAGACAAAAAGATTCATGAAGGTTTTTGGGTTTTAATGGTACGTTAATCTCCATTGAAGAGTTTGCTTTTTCTTTGCACCTTTGTATGAGATTTTTAGTGGACTAGTTCATTTTTTTATGCATTGTATTTATAATACCTTTCTTGTTAATTAATAAAATCCAGATGTCATTGTTCAAAAATAAAATAGAACTTGTAAAATTTTTTATTTAACTTGACTCGACTAAATCGAACTTACGATTCTAATAAAGAGTCTCTGTAACATGATCTTTTTCAAATTTAGATCTTTAAACCATTATATATGTATATATATATATATATTTGGATTTTTATTCTTTTGTTATGTGGAGAACGTTAAACATTTAGAATAGGAAAAAAAATAGTTTATGCATCTACAGTTAACAACAATCACACTTTAATTTTTAAAATAACCAAATAATAACTAGAATCAATTAATATAATGGACGTATGAAATTCGAATATGTAGACTCAAAATTAACTTCAACGTTATCGATACAACCAAAGCCTTGTTATCATAATTTCACCTTTTTGCATTAAACGTTATGATTTGGCTTTTCAAGCAATTTAGAATGATTAATCCATGTGTTCCTTATTTAAAAGATGCTTTGGAGAATTCTTAATGCCAATGGAAACATTTGTTAGCAATCATTTTCGTGGACTAACTCTTAACGTACAATTGTATTTTAATATAGATTAGGGACCTAAGACAAAGTACATTTATATTCTACGATAAGTTTTGGCTCCATCTCACGTGTACTAATGATAAGTTGAAGTGGTTAAGTTAATCTTATGTCACCGATACCTTCATTTCCATTTCTTCGAACATTATTAACTTCTGTTTAGATCAAGTTTACGATAATCCCTTAATTCTCCCATGTGAGAGAGTCTATCCCCTATCGCAAGGTGATAGAGGTGAACACCGGGTCGTTCAGATATGGTAAATCTTCGATTCGAGTTGTGTTAGATTTGAGTCGGATCATACTTGATTTAAATTTAATTCGAGTCTATGTTATTTCGGGTCAAATCGAGTTAATAATGGATCATTTATTTTTTGGTTCAAGCTAATATTGTATCATTCGATTTTTAATTCGGGTCAATATCGGGTCAGTTACTTTTTTAGTCGGGTCACTATCAGACCGATCTATTTTTTTATTTGAGTTAATATATGAAAATGATCTTTTAAAGGATAAAAGATGATATTAAACTATTAAACTATTACTAAAGGTGTTTGTTAATTAGTGATATAGTACAAAAGTAGAATAGAATAAATATATTTGAGCAAATTAAATTAGGGTTACTTTCAGTTCAAGTTGTTTTTGGTTCGTATTGATTTCCGGTTGGGGTTGCTTTCGGTTCGAGTTATTTTTAGTTTTGGGTTTGGTTACTTTCGATTCGAGATGATTTTCGATTCTGCTAAAATTCGGTTCGGTTTGCTTCGGTTTCGGGTTAAGTTTAAACCATCATACTCGAATCCATATATTGTCTCGGATCTGATAAATCAGTTCGAATATCGGATCAAATTTGTCGGACATACGTAGCTATGAACCGAAGAATAGTCTCATCTTCTGAAAATTTCAAAATCTCATATAATTTATGTATTTTTTTATATTTTTATATTATCTATCTATAATCTAAATTCTCAAATCTTAAAATTTTATAATTTTACCCCTTAAATTTCTTATATATTTCTCTAACATTTCGCACCGTTGCTGCGGCCTATTGCGTAGGTCCTTAATTTCCTTTCCACCAAAAACATGCTGAACACCTTGATCGAGTCAGGGTTGAGTTTGCAAACTCGGAAGTGGAGTGAGTCCTCCAGTACGTGAGATTATTACTTTTTGGACCATTATTTTATGGGTTTTCTTTATTTGGTGGAGTCATGTGGATGGACAAAGCTTTAATCATTGAAATAATGGAGGGGGAGATGATATTTCTGACATACTTACAGGGGTATATCCCCAAAAGCAGTTGTCCTGATAGCGACCTTCAATCCAACTCTCTCTCTCTTTTTTTTAATTTATTGAAGTATCTGCAGCCATTGTTTCTCTGCTTCTTGTCTTCTCTCTTTGTTCAGTTCTCTCCCAGATTGAGTAGTTGCCAAGTTAATGGATCTTCTCATATTATTTTATTACCATTTCTCATATACGAATGCTTTTTAAGTTCTACTAAGCTTTATTTTGATTAATTCAGATTAATTCGTGTCGTATATCTAATTTTGATGAATGAGTTTTTTAGTGAAGATTTTTGCATACGCAAGACTTAAATTTCAATACTTGCTTAAATCATAACAATCTGCTTATCATTTAGATCAATTTTACATGAAATTTTAATTATTTTTATATGGGTGGATTTTGATATATTAAAAATGCATAAATTTGTATTTTGTTAAAGGTAAAATTTTAATACACAGACCGTAAAAATTAATTTTACACAAACTTGTATATTTATGTTATAAAACCTAAATCCCAAATTCTTAACCCTAAACTTAAAAATTAAGCCTTATACCATAAATTTTAAACACTAATCTTAAGTTCTAAGCCCTATAACTAAACCCCTAAACTTTAAACTAAAATTCTAACTCTTAAAATTAAAAGACACGTGTAAACGACATGTGTATTAAAGTTTTTTTTAATTTGTTAATATATAAAATGTAAATAAGTTATTAAAAATATTTTTTTTGTAATTTATTATATTATCATTTAATTTATTGATTGCGTATAAAAGATTATCTTCAAACCTAACTATCATGATTGATGGAGAGGCCAAATTTGTTTAAAATAATCAAACCGTTTTGGCCAAAAGAAAATCCAAACTCAGCTAAGCTGTTAGTTCATTATGTCTGATTAATTATAGTTTGAAAAAACTCAAGTAAATTGGACATCAATAATTTTGTCTGAACTACCACCGGATCTTTCTTCTGCTTCGGTCATTTCGTAACAAATTGCAAATGTTAAATACTATTGAACACTATTAAATTAATTAATAAAGTTTAAAAATCTCAAGAATTTAACATATAATTATAAATTATTTAAAATAAAATTTCAATTAAATTATTTTTCATATATATTATATTTTTATATATTTTTAAATAATTAGATCAAATGTCAATCATAGTCAATCCATAAATTAAAAAACCCTAAATCTTTTTCCCCAAATTAGAACCCTAAGTTCCCCACAGTACGAAAACAAAAAATCCCTAGCTTTTCTCCCCCGAATTTCCCAACTCTTGTTCACGATTTTTGCTAGAGATTCGTTTCGATTGACAGCTTAAAGTTGTGGATTTCTTTATTAAGTGTCACGTCGGTCTTTTATTTGTGAGATTCTGTTTGGTTTGGAGAGGTGATTGTGCAGAGAAGGCAGGGTATTAATTTAGGGTTTTAATTTAGAAATTCGTGTTTAAATTTGGGAATTAGGGTATTAATTTAGGGTTCTAATTTGGAGAAAATATTTAGGGTTTTTAATTTAGGGGTTGACTATAATTGGCACTTGATCCAATTATTTTAAAAATATATAAAATATAATATATTTGAAAAATAATGTAATTAAAATTTTATTTTAAATAATTTATAATTGTATGTTGAATTATTGAGATTTTTAATCTTTATTAATCAATTTAATGGTGTTAAGCGTTAGTGGTATTCAACGGTGTTCGACACCCGTTGTAGAATTTTCCTATTATAAAAGGGTGTTTTCAGGGCACAAATATGTTTCTATTTTATAACAATTTATATTTTATTCCTTGATAGACTAATTTAATTTGGATATTATAAATTTTTACGAGGTCTACTCATTCGACTCAATTTGTATCTTTTTCTACTTCAAAATTTTTTTTGAACATATTTTACTTAAGAAGAAAGGAAAAGAGGGCTTATTTTTACTTGGACTAGAACTTAAGACTTAAGAAAAGAAAATAGATGTCAACATGAATTTTTAATCATCTGCTCTAAGTTGTGTTGACTTTTACTTTAAAATTTGAATGTTTGACGTTGATTAAGGACCTAACGTCTTATTTAGATAAATCAACCGGTATTTGACCTTTAATAATTGTTTCTGGTAATTACTGGGCCTGGTGTAAACCCTGTATTTGAGTTTGGCATTTCTAAGCTTTGGGTTTAGGGTTTATTGATTTTTCCGAAGGAGTGAACCAATTGGGGATTGAAAACATTACGGCCCATTTCGACTCGAAGGTCGGCTCGGCGGCTCTCTTCCTGTTTATTTCTGAAAGAAAGAAAAAGAATCCTAGGGTTTATAAGTTGAATTCTCCAATTTGTGTAATTATTCTCCTTTCTCTCAGTTTGTCGATCTCTGAAATCGCAGACATGGCGAAAAACAGGAACAAGAAGAAGCGAAACGGTGTCGCTTCAATGGACGTCAATGAAGGAACTGTTCCCGAGCTTCCTCAAGGTAGCTCTCATCTTTTATTTTTTATGTTAAAATTCAATCTTTTTAGGATAAAAAAGAACCAAAAATTACTTTAATTCAGAATTTAACATTTATTTTCTTATGATGTAAATTTTGGTTTATTTGCAGCTATGGACACTTCAGAGTCTGGAGTTCAAAAGCCTGGTTCTGCTACTCCAAATCTGTAAGTGTTACTTTATCTTTGTTTCTCACACACATATAGATGCATGCTTGTGTATATGTAAGATTGGTATTCTAGGTGGTGTCTTTTAGTTGTATTTAGCTGAAATTTCTGGGGATATGATAGCATTTGGGAAGTTAATTCTTGTTAATGTTCTATCAATTTGATCTGATAGTATACTTTGGGATAGTATGATTTAAGGGTAAATGCACCTTTTTAGCACAATTCTGGTACGAAAACGAGATTGCGAAGTATCATTCCTTTTTGTTGTGTTGTTTGATGAGTACAGTAGTCCTAAAGTATTTTTATCAATGATCTCCACAATTTGATTAGTAGCAAGAGTTTTAAACATAGTATTTCCTAGCAACGGATATATCGAAGATTTAAACGTGACCTTTGGATTCCTTTAAGGTCGCGTTTAGTTCCGTATGTGTGCATTTCTGTGTTTTCCGGGGATTGTTAGTTTGTTAATGGTGATAATGTATATGCTCGACCTTGTTTCTCCTCTGCAGTTTGTAACTTTATAGTGATTCTCGGAGTCTGAGGCTTTCCATAGTTTTGTTATTAGTAGTGTTGTTTTTGTCGATAATGAAACTCGCTATAACATACACATAGAAAAGATTTTGGCCACATCGCCTTCACCTCTTAATTGGATTTTGATATTCGAAATGATTTTCTTCTTGGCATTCATTAATGGGTTTTTAGCCTATACATATATGATTGAGCCCCAGCCCCAGCCCCAGCCCCAGACCCCAGTACTGTGGTTGTTTCGGAACATACTTGTTTCAAAGCATCCATCAGGATGCATCTTTGTTTAACATCATCCTACCATATTATTGCCATCTGTGTATTCTTTTTTTTAACAAACCCCTGACCATGTACTGATCTCGAAACAGAAAGATGAAAAAGGGAAGACCGATGAAGAGATCAAAAAACCTTCGGAAGGCGAAGGCTGTGGAAAAAGCTATTGCTAAGAATGAGAAGCACGACGAGAAAAGCTCGAAGATCGAAAACAAGAAATCAAGAGTTCAATCAGCTAAACTACTATATGACTGAGTATTTTGAAGATTTTCATTGCCAAATGATCTTAATTCTCCGTCTTTTCTAATCTGAGTCGCTACCACTGGGATGAATTTTCATTAATTTAGCTGAGGTTAGGTTCATGTATAATAGTTGCAAATTTTGCAGTTGCAAACTGGTTGTACCAAAAGTATTTTTGTATAATTTCTTTAACATGATACTATATGTTATTTTCATTCCGTCCGTCGAAAACGTACCCACATCGTGCAAAAAATTTGTTTGAATCTGAATATGTAAACATGTATGTCATATAAATATTTTAAAGTTAAAAAAATGATAAAATTAGATGGTGTGTAACATGTGTTGCTGACGGAAGCATCTTTTTGCATGAAACCGAAGAGGGTAACAGTAACACCTGTCCGAAAGAGGGAGAGGAATCTTTTTCTCCATTAAAAATCTCTCAAAAAACTTCAATAGTCAATACCACCCTGGTCCCAACGATTCTAAACAGATCCATTTTGCAAGTTCGTTATTACGGGTAGTTCTTACAAAGAATTGGACTAATGATATATACAATACTTGAATACTTGATGTAAATGCTACATAGTTGGTTCTCATTCTTCAGAGACTACGAGTGTAATAGGAGCATCCGTCGACAAAAGGATCACTCTGAGATGATCATCTCATTGTTATTGAAAACGAATCAAATTAGATGGTTCTATTTCTCAATTTTTCTGACTTGCCTTACGGAATCAAGGTCGAAAAGATTGAGAAAAATCAGTCATTCACAACCACTGATGAAAGATTCTTCGAAAAGTTAAAGATTAATAATCCGTTTTAAAAATTGAATGAGTTCGA
Source organism: Hibiscus mutabilis (assembly GCA_019671005.1). NCBI lineage: Eukaryota > Viridiplantae > Streptophyta > Magnoliopsida > Malvales > Malvaceae > Hibiscus > Hibiscus mutabilis. The sequence continues at coordinate 15,707,223 of CM033721.1, read as the reverse complement.
TCTTATACATACGCGAGGAAAGTAATAAAAAAAAGAAAGAAGATAAGTTCTTTACTTTTATCCTCTACAAACTTGCCTACCCACACCCCTTGTAACTGATATACGTACATTTATTGTTATACACCTACGAATCCTAGCTGTATGCATTTATATTTGGTTTGTAGTTTCTAATTTCTATACTATGGTCTATGGCTATTGGGTAAAAGAAAATCAAATTTTGGAAAGTTGTTGCGGCTTTTAATTTATATACTAATTTTAAAATGAAATAATTTATTATTATTATTATTATTATTATATTTTAATACACAATATGTCTAAAAAATTTACATAACCCTTCTTATTTAATTTATATATTTCAAAAACTAAACTTTAAACTTTAATTTCTAACTTTAAATTTTAAGCTAAACTCATAAACTCTAAGTCTGATATAATTGTTTACCAATTTATGTATCATAGTTTTTATCTTTTACTAAATTCAATAAAAATTTAGTTATAATAATACGGAAAAGAAATTAACTATTTAGCTATTTTAAGTTAAAAAAATCAAATTACATACTAAAATTGTTCGCATTTTTAAATAAATGAATATCATTAAAGAAAAGCAAAAATCATAACAATTTCTGAACCGTTAGATCAAATCCAAGGGTCCAAAAACAATAAACGAGTCCCTGAATAAGACTAGGAAGAACAACACAATAGCTTAGCAGGGCCGCGTATCCATGTCGAAGTCAGTGCGACTAAAATTCGGACAAATACTCCCAAACTTAAAAAACTGTCCTTTTCTCCTTATTTGTTCACTCTTTTCACCGTCAGTATCATTTTGAGAAGAGAAGAAACACAGCAATTCAAAGCTCCCCCTCTGGGTTTTCTCTTTCTCTGTTCATTGAAGGAAATGGCTTCTTATTCAATGAGCAGAAGATGCTTTCACTGCGAAGCTCTATCTGATACGTTCTACCCCGGTTGGAAACTTCGTAATGCCGGTTTCGCTATGCTCTGCCATCCCTGTGGGTAAGCTTTTTTTTCAAGCTTTCTTTCACTGTAAATCTCACTTTTCTTGCAATGCATGTTGTTTTTCTTTTTTGTTGTTGGGTTTTGATATTTAGTATTTAGATTTGATAAAGTTGGGGTTTTTGTTTTAATCGTTGTCTTTATCTTTAATAATCCAGTTTTTACAGATTCCCAACCAAACCTGTTAAATTAAAATTGGGATTTGTTTATTTATTTATTGTTTATAAGATTGGAAATTTCAATGCAAATGTCTTTGGTGAAAAACTACTATATTTTTATTGCGTTCATTTAAGTAGTTTGAATCTGCAAACACATATTAGGAAAAGTAATTTGGATAATTTGTATTCCTTTTTCCATGTTTTTCCCTAAGAGTAAATTGCTGTTGTGTTGGTAGTTAAGAGTTAAGACTTAAGAGGGTAAAATGAGAAAAAAGAGAGATGAAATTGTTATGTTTTCAACTTGATTTGAAGTAATGAAGCTTGATTCTAATTTTGGGATGAAATAAGTGTTTTGTTTGCTAATTTTCGTGTTGATTGTTGTTTGATACAAGTTGGTCACTTCAACTTTGGTTTATCCGAAGAGTAGTAAAATTTGTGGTATAAACTGCTTTTTGTTATGGATTGCTTTGAGCTTAGGTGTATAGTTTTTTATTTTTTAAGAACTATATACATAGGAAGGTTATTTATTCTCCTGTTTGTAAAGTGTAGCCCACTTAGATCAAAAAATTTCTTCACAGATCATCTTTTTGTTTGTTTGTTATAGATTGTTTGGGCCTATTTTAATCGCTTATACATGCTATCCCTTCCGCTGACATGGATTCTGTTCGTGAACTTTTTCTGTTCTTTTAGTTAATCTAAATTCTATACCAAGAGGAATTACTTGCCATGTTTTACTACTTGTCTCAAGTCAATGTATTGCTTTATGGGGGCTTTTTACCCTCCATTTGTCAATTCTGCCCTTTTCTTTTTTCCTTCTACGGAATATGTTCGAAGAACAAGATGAAGAACATGGTCAAGAAATCCTGGTGTTTGCTGCTGTTCTCGGTCTTCACGCACAAACTGTTGTTGGTGATAAAGTTGAGTTGGTGATACGGTTACCAAAGAAAGTAACTGGAGATTTTAGACTAAGTTGTAAATATGAGATTACATGACAAACTGATGGAGTAAGCTTGTTTCTATTGCCATTGTTGCTGTTATGTTTGTCCTAGGTTCCCCATTCATCCAATTCCTTTGCTATGTAAGTTATTCTCACTGACAACTTCCATCATTGCTCTTCTATGCCCTTCTCGTGGAGTGAACCTCTCTCATTACATTTACATGTTTGTTTATCTATTTGAGAAAATTGTTAACATAAGGTTTGTAACAGGCATTTCTGGAAACAATAAAAGATCTTACTAAATATTTCTGTTATTTTAAACATTTTCTTCATAAATTTGAATATACATTGAAGCGTTTTCATAAAATATGGAACATCAAGCACATAATCATGATGATAATTCACTTTATTCATGATAATCTTCCTTGATTCATCAACTAATTGGATAAATAAGACCATCTCTCATATCCCGAGAAGCTTCTTTCATATAGTTTATGTATGTATGGTAAAACTTAATCATATTGTGGAAGAGATCATTTTATATGGAGTCTTTGTGTAAAGTTGTTAAAAGATTTAATATGACTGGCTAGTGTAACTATGGGCTGAAACTGATTTTAGGGTTGTTTGGATTAGGAGTTTCTTTAGGTGTCATCAATGAAATTTGATTTTATAAGTTTAATTGCTAAGAGGCACCAAACATCTTTGTGAATTCTATTATTTTTAATAGAATGTTCTTTATAGAACTCTTTCCTTTTTGAGTAAGAGGTAGCTGTTAACCATATGGTTATTAGGGAAGTTCTTTTTTATTGTAATAATACATTCCATAATAGATATGTAACTTCTATGGTGTTAAAAAGGTAGATTTTAGTTTCAACTTGTTATACCCTCTGCCATAAAGCTGCAGTAAATACACCTTTGGAGAGCACAAGGAACCCTCCGGAAAGTTGCACAATAAGGAAAGTAAACACCACCTCGGAGGGCACAATATAAGGAACCCTCCGGAGACACCTCTGCCACAACTTGCCCATCCAAGTTGGTGCCTCATGTCAACTGTCAGGTCAAATCTCAATTGCTGCATCATGTCGCCAAGCTACCTAGGCCAATCACATCATCCCACTTGCCTCTAATCCCCAATGACTGGCCTCCACTTGACACCTTGGGATAGAGGCCACCAACTATATAAGACTAGAGAATGGGGGAGAGAGGGCCCAAGCGACCATCTTCTTCGCACCTTCTCAATCCTCACCTCCTCTCACTTCCCTCCACTCCCACCACCTTTGCCAACAGCTCTCCACTTTGTACCAAACAAGTTGAACCACCTATCACTGCTACCCAACCCTCTTTGTATCAATACGATGGATGGTGTCGAAGAAACAATAACCATTTCACCTGTATTGAGTATAATCTAAGAGGCCTAATAGATAACAGTCTCATCATGAGAGAGTTCACACCCTGAGATACCATTATAGCAAGTCATAATTGGGTGTTGGACTGATATTCTATTCTCTATGAAGTTATATCTGCGTGGAGTTGTTATTTTGGCTTCATTGTTGACAAGTTTGGTGACCGGACTAGAGTCGAAAGAAATTAGCCTAACAAGATCCTATTGAAGAGAGATGTACTTTTTTATGAGACAATTTAGCATTTGATTTAAAGATAGTGAGTTGCTTATTAACATACTTGGAGTTGGAGTTGGAGGTCATAGCCTTTTGTTCTTCCTCTATCCTTTGTATTAATTTACACATTCAACATAAGCCATCAAAAGTTTTAGTTTGGTTGGAGTAATTGGGCCGGTCATTGATGGAAGAGGAACAACGGCTTCCAAAGCATTGGGCCTTTGATGTTCAATTTCCTTTTCCCTTGGTTTAGAGGGGAAATTATGCGAGACACGAATATTACATGGTCACAAGTTTTAGGAAATATAGAGCGATCTATACTTCCTATTTTTGTGTTGTATACAAATCTGTGTATCACTCGAGTATAGATGTTAGCAATCTGAATAAGTGTGACTAAAACATTTATGAAAATTGATCCAAAAGTATGACATTTTGGTAAAAAATGATGATTTGCTCATCATAGTTGGTTTAATTTTATCTTGCTAGAAAAACCAAGAAAAAGTCCTTTTCAGCATGCTTTTTGAAATCTTTTGGTGTGTTGTCACAAACCAGTTGTGGGTTACGGTGAGTAGTCAGTTGGGCATCAGATTATTAAACGGTGTCGTATTTGTTCTACTTTTAGTAGCATTGCATACATCTGTTGCTTTAGAAGTTATTTATTAAACGTTTTTTTCCTTACTTGTCCTCCCTCTTTTACTCTAACTGTCTCTTGGTGTGTTGTCAAAAGCCAGTTGCAGTTAGAGTTATAGTGAGTAGTCAGATGGGCATCAGATGATTGAACGGTGTCGTATTTGTTCTACTTTTAGTAACGCTGCGTACATTTGTCGCTTTAGAAGTTATTTATTAATTGGTTGCTTTTCCTTGCTCTTCTTTTCTTACTATGTCTCTTGGTGCATTGGAGGTTGTTCTCGTTCACATGTGCATTGACATTTAATAAAGTACAACGAATAATTTATGAAAGTACCATCTATATCAATATCATCTCGAATTTCTTAGGCTGAGTTATTTGCATACTGTGGTAGCATGAAATATATTATTTATTTATTTCCCCCCAATAGCTTGTCTATTTTCCAGTACTGATTGTTAATGTTTACTTGGGTTGGCGCGGACATCTTCTGCTTGATTGCTGCTTTTCATTTTTGGTTGGCACAGTTTGTTTCTTTTCATGTATTGATTTACTTGAGCTTCTTCGTATTTTTACAATATGAAAACATGTGCTTAAACTTTGCTTTTGACATCATGGATTCTATGTTCAAGTTTCAGTGCATGCATCGCTGTGGTTCTTAGAAATTTCTGTATCCTAGGTCTCAATTAATGATGGATTGATGGTATCCTTATTTTAGCATCATTTGTTTCCTAAGAAGGTGATATCAGGAAACCTGGAAAAAGAATTTGAGTTATTTATCTCCGTAGTGTTCATAAACAAACTAACTCTGTTTTTTGCAAATTCAGTACTGCTTTTAACGAAGGAAGATTCTGTGATACTTTTCATCCTGAAGAGAATGGTTGGAGAGAGTGCGCTTCTTGTAAAAAGGTAACATGACAATTCTTATCGATTTTGTATTTTCTTTTTCCAGGTATTTAGGTGATTGTATATAATTTCTCTTCAGGTTATTTATTTTGAACTTTATTTCGAGTCTGCAAAATTTATTGCCTAATGCTTGATTTCTCTTCTATTTGTTGCAGCAAATTCATTGTGGATGTATTATGGCAGCCCATACGTATACAATAATGGACTTTGGTGGTGTGCAATGTCTGAAGTGTGCCATAAACGGAGATTTGGTAGGAGTCAACTATCTGGCATTCTATCTTTTATATTTTCATGCCCTTTTCGCGTGTGACTAACATTTTATACCGAATTGCATAATATATAAACAAGGCCATCATCCTTAAAATAAATTTCCAAACTTCAAATGAATTTATATTTTGTTGAATTCTTCTATTTCAGGCACCACAGCAATCCTCACCAGACTTAGGGCGCCCTGAGCCTATGCTGCAAGCAGCATCTGCTGACCCAGAGAAATTGATAATGGGTGAATTTTTAATATATCTTACCTTTTGGTCCTAAATAAAATTAGAGAAAAAATTGTTCATCATGTTAAAATATTGGCTAAAATGATGTGCCTAATCCGTCTTAAAGTTGAAGTCCAACTGACTGTGGGAGGTGTTTTGGATAGGAAGAGTACTTTTGTTTTTGTTTTCATCGATAAACAAATAAGGAATGCATGCAGAAGTTCCTTAATTTTATCTTTACTCCTCTCCTTCAGCACTCATAGCAATAGCTTCTCATTAATATGGTTTCCACTAGGAAGGAAAATTGACTCTTTCACTCTTGTTGCTGGAACTAAATTAGAGGTCGGTCCAATTCCATCAGCTGGATGCGTTGTACGCAATGCCTCACCTAATAAGGTAGGCATTCCAACTACTCCTGGATTTGTACCTCAAGCTCAATCTCTTCCAGCAGAAACTGAAGAAGATGAATCCAAAAGCTCTCGTCGTCGTCGGAAGAATGGTCGTAGGCGTCGTAAAGATGCCAATAAGCAGACTCAAGTACAATATAGGTACTCGCCAAGGGCAAGCTCAGCGGAGCTAAGGGAAATATGCAGACAGTATCCACTAACCTTCAGTTTATATCTATTGTGCTGTTTACCTTTTTTGTAAGGATTATGTGGTTGCCATACTATATGATATTGTATTTAGTCTAAAAATTATTTACTGTGTTATTTTGATGTTTTATCTTAATATAGTTTAAATGTAATATCCCGGTTCAATTTGAACTTGATGTCTTTGAAATTTTGAGTCCTTAATTATTGTTCAGGTCAAAATCTAGTCTTGTTCCTTTGTTTGAGAAAGAATTGACTGCTAGTGATGCTGACAACAGGAATGGGCGCCTAGTGTTACCAAAGAGATGCGCTGAGGTAAGTTTTTGCATATAATATATATTTTAATTTCTTAATTTTGTATGAATCGGAAGATAAATTAAGTTTCTTGGCGGTGATTGTGGTCGAACAGTTTTTTAATGCATCATTTGCATCTATTGTAATTTAGGAATCTATTAGTATTATGTATATATTTTTTCTTTGCTTAACTTACACTTAACTATTTGAGTCATATTAGCGGCAATGCGAGGCTTCATATATATATGAGCTCCAGTATATATTTCTTGTATTGAAAGAGACTACTGCAGGCTTATTTCCCAAAGATTTCGGGGCAACAAGGGATCTTCCTCATGGTGCAAGACACAAAAGGAAATGACTGGGAACTTTTCTTCCGTTACTGGACAAATAGTAATGGAAAGATGTATGTTCTTGAAGGGATTAAAGATTACATGATCCTGATGCATTGGGAAGCAGGTGATACAGGTAATTGATACAAGTGTCTAATTATTTTATTCCATTTTTAACAAGTTAGGCTTTCCTTTTCGGTGGATCTGGCATTTTAATAGTATATTTTACTTTCTCCTTTCTATCTTACTATTTTGCCCCAACCAATTAGCAAATTTGAGCTTAGTTGTGCTTGCTAAACGACAGACATCTCAGATACATCAATATCGTCAGATGTATTTGAAAAATATGTTTTAAATTTAGTAACGGCAGTTCATGCACCTAAAAGAAAATATATCCAGCTGTGATTTACTTTATCAGAAATATTTTCAAAAGTTTCAAGATTTATTTTGTTTCACCCAAGAATTACGATTTTAATAGTGACCTCGTGATGAAATTTTCAGTTACATTTTATAAAAGAGAAGCAGATGGAAAATTGTTCATGGGATTCAAAAAGTATCAGGCTCCTAAGGTTGCTGTGAAGGTATGTGTGCTGATAAAGTCAACTTATCTTTTTAGTGTGCCCGTGTCTGATAAGTACAACATTGCTGGTGTCCATTTAGTCCTTATTAAGTGATTCATGAAAAATCTGCTTAAATCTGTATAATATGTCAGTGGTCCAATGGTTGATGCATTTCATGAAAAGGTTGTATGCTAGGATAAGGCTGCAGATAAGATTATCATATGATAGAGATGATACCAATGATAATAGTAATTGTAACATCATAATAATCGTAATTCTTGTTTCCCTAACGATATGGTATAAAATATTACTTAATGTTGGCAGTTTAATCTTTTGAGTATAATTTTGATGCGTATATTCTCAGTAGTATAGTTTGTATTCTCTCATGATACGAACAATTTCCCACATGTGTTAGGGAATGTGGTTTCTCAACTGATGGCTTAACGAAAGATTATATAATCTTGATATATGAATATATGATGTGTTTACAGATTTTATGTTTGTCTAGAAACTGTTGTTTTACCATCCTAAGATTTCGCACTTTCTTTTCCAGAGCTCAACTGATGTTTGAAACCGACTTTAGCATTCAAAGACCAGTGTGCAACTTGTACTTTTCATCGAAGGTGTTGGAAGTTCCTTTTATACATGCTGTTATCTGTCAGCGAACTAGTATGTTAATAAGTCAAAGAAGTCTGTTCCATTGTGGATGGAAAACTTTTAATTATTGTTTTTCTGTTTTCAGTTAAACTCTCAAAGTGACTGCTGTGGTAAACTTGCTATGCTACTTTGCAGTACCCTAGAAATGTTTACAAACAATTTGACTATAAGTTAAAAAATCAAACCATAGCAATTATGGTATTCAGACAATAAGTTCCTGAAGTGAGATGATTGCTTCTGGTAAAGGAATTGATAACTGATGTTCAATCATTGAGAGTATGGATAAAAATGGTAGAACTACAACATATACATTTCAAAAGTTCACTATTTTTAGTCTGTAAGCCTTCAACGAAACTAAAGGATGATCTATCTTAGACTAGTTAGGGCCACAAGAACCACCAGCCTAGTACTGTGAATTAAGATTTTTAGGAAGTATATTATTGGTTAAAGACCTTGTACCTCTGTGTGGCCCTAATTTGTAGTTTTACAGTCGTAGGATTTTTTTTTGTTTACAAGTTTCTGAAAAATCCAACATAAATCTTTAATACAAAAGGAATTATTGGCTTCATCTTTTAAGCTGGAAGAAATTGGAAATCACATGATAATTGTCTAGATTTATTGATTGAAAATATTAAGTTCGGGATTTATATGCTTGATTGCCGGAATTCTTCAGCTAGTTTCCTTCATGTCATGAATGTTAATTCCCTTTCAGCTTTTCTTCTAGTTTTAGCTTCTTTCAAATGAATTGTGTTAAGATATCTAAGGAACAATAATACATGAACCTATAAAGATGAATCATAAGTCATGTTCAGTGCCAACTTCGTCGTGCCATAAATTTGCAGCTCCCGTCAAGGAAGATGCAAGTGATTGGTATGAATGATAAGAAGACAAAAGGCTTATATTCTGTCAGTATGATGATGAAAACCTTCATTATCGGCATTCAAAACAGTCACTTCTGTAATTAAACAAGTTCAAACTGACATGTTACTTGTGAATGATTTAAATATGAAATTTCTCCCCTCGAATTTTAGTAGTTGGACCTTTTGTGGTTGAGTTGGCTACTTTTGATTCTAATCTATAATTAGTAATGCCATCAAGTTTAACCTTTATTATACTTAAATGTCACAACTCTGGAATTTATTCTGCAATTAATTCAGTAAGCTATGTTTAGTAATAAACTTCACACTGCATTAATTGAATGACCCTTGTCTGGAAACATAGCTGAGTTCCTTTTCAGTCTATGCAATTTATAATATCTAATGTTATATATGGTAATTTGTTAACAGAGATTAATTTACCATCTTTATTCTATTAATGGGAACCTTTTCTGTATATATCTGTTATTTAGCAGTAGGGGTTTAAGTTACCATGTTTTCTAGCTACTCGTATATTTGTACGTGTTCATCATAACCTGTCTCGTAAATTCATAATATTTGAGCATATTACATCGGCTGAGTGTAAAACTAAAGAAAACACAAACTAAACAAAGGAACGGAGTCTTTGATATCTGAAGCTGTTGTGGTGATTCTTTGACTGGATAATTGCGGGGAAAGAGCTGTTCTTCAATATCAAATCCATTGATTGTTTATTGGGCCTGCATGTTTATTACTTTGTATATTTATCGGGTTGAGGATTATGTTTTCTGTTTTAAAAGCCTTTAGTCGGAACTCTATAACTAGGGAAAATCCAAAAAGTCATATAGGACAAAATAAAGTTCACATTTTGTGTAAGTTACAAATAGCTTTTCCAGGAACTCTCTCTTGTGACATTTGTTGATTTAATGTGGATTCTTATATGGCAGTTACATTGGTGTCCGAGCAGGTTCCATGGACAGCTGAAAGATGTTTGATTTCTTAATATGGACAAAAAGAGAGTATTGGTGGCATGCCAACGCTCATACGTTCCACTTGGACATAATAAGTAGAGCTGTGATTGACAGTTGTCAGGTTAGATTTCGAGTATGATTCCTTCGCACACTGCATTCCATCTATTACCTGAAAAACGAAGTTATTTTATTATCATGTACACACACACACACACATTCTTTTTCATGTTTCTTAAAACTGAGATATAGAAATAGATATATGCTGCAGTTTATATGTATACGTTCGCATAAATTCCTTATCTCTGAATGGTATATTGTATTCCACCACTGTTCTTACAAGCATGGAATGTTTGCAGTAATACTATCTGTTCTTTTTATTACGTTTGCGAGTCAGAAGGCATGATTAATTGAGGACGAGCTTTGTGAAGTGCTGAAAACATGGTTTTAAAGGAGAAAGGTGAAATTTATGATTAGTGGTGCTGACGTTAATCTTGCCAAGTTTCTGGTATCATAGGGGCATGTAGTAGCTACGGAAGTAAATACGTGACACAGTGGCTACCTTGCTTGATCCGTTCTTGATTTCTGTCATCCTGTCTGGGAACATTTCAGAATTCAGGTCAGATGTATAATTTCTTTTTCACTATTTGTTCTAATCTTTTAAAGATAGCAACTTAGCTTTAACGAATTTCATCAGCTTGTTACCGTCTTTCCTTCAAAGAGAATTTTATACAGCAGTCTGGCAGCAATGAAGCACATGCTGCTGGCTCCATGCAATTGCCTTAACAACAAAAGTCACGAGATAGTAAATAATACATAGCATATTTTTTCTTTTGTTATTTGTGTTAGTCTCTCGCTGTATATTCTCTTGAACCCCTACAATCAAGCTCAGTTTTCTGAGAAGAGTTGTATTTGAAAAAAAAAGGTTATAATGACTGATGAGAACCTATTAAGCCCTTTTTATGGATTGTTGTTGTTGTCTACTTTTTGCTAAAACCTTACAATAATGTCGACTTCGTCCTGCCATATATTTGCAGCTTCCATCGAGGAAGATGCGAGTGATTGGTATGAATGATAAGAAGACAAAAAGCTTATATTTTGTCAGTAGATGAAAGAAACCTTCATTATCAGCAATCGAAACAGTCACTTTTGTAATTAAGCAAGTTCAAACTGATATGTTACTTGTGAATGATCTAAGACGGAAAATTTTCCCTCGAATTCTATTAGTTGTACATTCTTATCTATAATTAGTAATTCCATCAAGTTTAAATGTTACAACTCTGGAATTTATTCTGCAATTAATTCAGTAAGCTATGTTTAGGAATAAAGTTCACACTGCATTAATTTATGGTAATTATAATATCTGATATTATATATGGTAATTTGTTAACAGAGATTAATTTTCCATCTTTATTCTATTAATGGAGTCTTTTTCTTCATCTATCTGTTGTTTAGAAGCAGGAGTGTTTAAGCTACTATCTTTCTAGCTACACATATAGTTGTGCATGTATTCATCTTAATCTGTCTTTGGTATCCGAAGCTGTTGTGGTGATTCTTTTACTGGATAATTGCGGGGGGAAGAGCTGTTCTTCAATATCGAATCGGTTGATTGTTCGTCGAACCTGCATGTTCGGGTTTGAGGATTATGTTTTCTGTTTCAAAGGCCTTTAGTTGGAACCCTATAACTAGGAAAAAACCGAAAAGTCATATAGGACAAAATAAAGTTTACATTTTGTCTAATTTGCAACTTACTTTGTCAGGAACTCTCTCTTTGTGTCATTTGTTGAGTTATTGTGGATTCTTATAAGGCAGTTGCATTGGTGTCTGAGCAGGTTCAAAGGGCAGCTGAAAGATGCTTGACTTCTTAATACGGACAACAAGAGATTATCGGTGGCGTGCCAAAACTCATGTGTTTCCACTTCAACATAAGAAGTAAAGCTGTCCGACTGGTTGACTGTTGTCAGGTTAGATTTCAAGTCTGATTCCTTCCACACTTGAGGACGAACTTTGTGAAGTGCTGAAAATATGGTTTCAAGGTGAAAGGTCAACTTTACAATTAGCGGCACTGATGTCAATCCTGCTTGATTTCTGGTCTCGTGGGATAGTTCCGTAGGTACTGAAGTAAATACATGATGCAGTAGCTACCTTGCTTGATCAGTTCTGGAATTCCGTCATCCTGTCTTTGAACATTTAAGAATTCAGGTCAGATGTACATTTTTCTTCTCTGCTATTTGTTTAATCTGTTAAAAGGTTGTAACTTGAGCCTTATTGAATTCGATCAGATTGTTGCCGTCTTTCCTTCAAAAGAGAATCTTGTACAACACGGTCGAACATCAATGGAGCGAATGCTGCTGGCTCCATGCATGTTATCCTCGACAACAGAGGTCACGAGGTAGTGAATAATGTATCCCCAGATTCTTTTTTCTTCTTTCTCATATTCGTGTAAGTCTCTCGTCGTATATCCTCTCGAAGCCCAAGAATCGACTTCAGTTTTCTGAGAAGAGCTGCATTCGATAAAAGAGAACAGGTTATGATGACTGATGAGAACCTTTTAACCCCTTTTTGTGGGTCGTTGTGTATTTGTTGGTTCCTATGGGACTAATTTATAATTTCATGATATAAATGACTTATCCGTGATTTTTTTGAAAGAATTTTCACGTAAACTTTGATATCTTTGTATTGTGTGATTATATATTTCTCGTTGTTTTCTTATATAAAAAAGTAAAAGGTCCAGTAAATTCGATAAAATAAAATAAATATACATTCAGTTTCTAAAAATTCTGTGAACCAGATTCATGGAACCTCAACCAAATCTGTGACAGATTTGAACATACACAATAATTTAAGGAAAAAACTTTGATACACAGGCCGTGTAAACTTTAGTTTACATGTGCCGTTTAGTTTTAGGGGTTAGGATTTTAGTTTAGGATTTAAAGTTTAGGGGTTTAGGTTGTAGGGTTTAGAATTCAAGATTAGTGTTTAAAATTTAGTAGGGTTTAAGGTTTAGGGTTTAGTTTTTAGGGTTAGGGTTAAAATTTTAAGATTCGAATTTTTATAGTGTAAATACATAGGCTTGTGTAAAATTAATTTTACATAGCCTGTGTATCAAAATTTTACCTATAATTTAATGGCATGAAAGCCATGCACTCTAGAAATGGTGCAACAGAAATGACATCAATGTAACACCAACCAAAACTGTCCTCTAACCAAAAGACAAGGTCATGGTAACACTGCAACCCCACCATTAGAAAAAAATAAACTACATCAAGTATCACTGCATCCATTATATCTTCAAACTAAAAATCGATATTATTTTATTATTAAATTTTAGTTTATGCCTTATTTATACTACTGAGTTATTAAAATTTATCCATGCCATCGCAAGTAGACCGTTTAATTTTAATAAAATAATATCAATTTTAGTTCAGTGGTATAATAGATACTAAACTTAAAATTTAATGGTACATCGCGCAGTAAAATCAATTCAAACGGTTTTCTAAGGACATACATAGGATCGTTAAAACTTTGGATAAACATCACCATTGATCACTAAACTATTCTCATATTTTTGTTTGGTCACCAAATTATTATTTTTGGTAAAACAATCACTAATGTATTTTCCCCCTTAAAAAACTCATGGAAAAACAGGAAAACGAGAATAGTTTAGTGACTAAAATAGGAAAGAACCAATAGATTGGTGACCAAACAGGAAAAAAAGTAACATTAGTGATCAAGAAAGAAAAAAACGTAATATTAATGACTGTTTTGCTAAAAATAATAGTTTGGTGACCAAAATAAGAAAATAAAAATAGTTTAGTGACTATTAATGATATTTATCCTAAAACTTTTCATCAACCTATAACCATTCGGTTGATCTCGATTCACGTTGTACATGTGTTGTTGGTATAGTTTTGTATCTTAGCATCGCTAAGAGCAAAAATCCTTTGCTCGTAAATATGTTTTTTTGTGTCTTACAATAAAGCACTAAAAAAAATTAAATTATGAATCTTAACCTTAAATTCTACATCATAAAATACATCTTACTTCCAATTTTCTATACCGTAACCCTAAACTTTATAATTTTTAGTGTAAGAGCATAGAAAAGACATATGATTTTCATCCATCACCAATAACAATAACTCATTAAGAATAAAAAATCTATTAATTATAAGATATGTTTCATTTTTATTAATAAATATCGAACTTAAATCAACTTTTTTTATTGATTTTTGAACAATTTTTACGAAAAGAGAGAAAAAATTTATTCTTAACGGTGTAGGAGAAAAGAGGTGTAACTGAAAATTTTTAATTACTTGTTTTAAAGATTGAATATTAACCGAAAACTTTTCGATAAAAAAAATCATACTTAAAACCTCTCATATTCATATAAAAGACTCGTTTACAACTAACACCATTTCATGAGACTTCAAGAGAAGATAACATCAAATTGTAACCATACACTTACACGGAATGATCTGAGACCAATTAAATGGTAATGGATCAAAGTAAAATCATTATCAAATGTCACAACATGAGATTCATACATATAATTAAATTTAGACCTGGTAATATATTTGTATTGTGCTTATATATTTTAAAAATATTTTAATTTTTCTGGTTAACTTGATATAAAAGAAGGAAATCCATGTATACTCTATTCTTGTATATGCTATACAAAATCATGGAATTCCAATGAAGGAAAAAAAAAAAGAATATTTTTACAAAGCAGGAATTATACAATATACCCCGCTAAGAAAAAAGGTAAATGTGAAATATGAGCGAGTACTTTTACTTTTTAGCCCTCAAGACTGTACTAAATTCTCTTACTGCGCCCCTCTTCTAAGCATTTCCTGGTACTGATTCAGAGACTCCTGCCTCTGCAATCTCATTTCCTCATTAAACTTTTTAATGAACGCTTCCACTCGGCGGTTCAACTCGTCCTGACTCAGTGAGGGGTCTCTCTTGAGTTTTCCCGATCCAGAAGACCGAGTCAGCGACGGTTCCTTGGTGTGTTCGTTGAAGGTATCGGATTTCTTCATGGCGTTGGGGAGAGGAGGGGGAGGGGTATTAGCGTCCTTTTGAGCACGTTGTTCCCACGTGTCAGATTTCTTCAGGTGACGAGTTAACGGCATCGGACGGCCGTCCGTTATCGTCTTCCACGTCGCCTCCAATGTATATTGCCGTTTTGGCTTCGACACTCTCAAAGCTTTCCCTGCAAAAAATTTGAACGATCATCAAATTTACTATTATGTCCTTGCAGATCATTTTTTAAATAAAAAATTTGCATTAAGCTTTTGGAAAAGCATTTATACTTTGCTTGATAATTTTGGCTTTTCACGTATGTGCTTTATAGTTTGATTTTCAAATTTATGCTATAGAAGTTTGAGAGATTTGAGATTTTTAGCGGTTTACCTTCAGCCGCCGCTTTCACAGCTTTCCGCTGACCGAATCTCTTCGATACCGGCGGCTTCTCCGCCGATCTCCCCTGAAAAAAACTCACAAGCTCCATAGACTCACTCCTCAATGGCGGAGGCGCCTCCGCCACCACTTTAACCTGCTCCTCCTCAACCGTTTGCTCACTCTCCTCCTCCATATTCAAATCCTCCGTCACCATCACACTTGCTGCAGCCGTTCCATAACTGAATTCATTACTAAACACTTCACTCGAAACCTTGAACACCGGAGAAACTACCTCTGACGACGGATTGAGTTGAGTAGACTCAGGCTTCTGCGCTTGGAGCTTGGAAGAAGCGACGATGGAGATGACGATGCAGTTGATAAGAAGGTAAAGGTACGGAGGCCGAAGAAGAGAAAGTATCGCACCGTAAGTTGAAGGAATACCAGACGTTACAAATTCAGTCACAAACGGAGCTGAAGCTTTAAACAAAACCGCTAACGATATGATTCCAGTTGATATTAGCGCTGTTTTGAGGGAAAGCATCAGATTCGCCATCAGCTTGAAAGGGAAAACTGATTTTTTTTTCTCGGGAAAATGAGGTTGGAAAAAAATAATTTTGGAAGAAGTGTAGGAGATTGAAATGTGAAGGTGGTGGACGGAATTTACTTATATAGGAGAAGCGGAACCGCGGAAGGTTTCGTGATGGAATCTTGGCCGTCTGATTGGGGGTTGGTGTGGGACCAAGCATTACGGTTTTGAGAGGGGACACGTTGGCAGGTGGTGACAAGAGCAGTAGTGTTTTAGTCTCGTTCTAATTTTGAATTAACTCACGCACATTTCCGGATTACCTTATTTGAATCCAGGTTATCTCTGAATTACCTGGTTTGTTTGTTTTTGAATGCATTCGTTTGTTTTGAATGCGTTTTTGAACATGATAATTTAATATTTACGAACATATTCATTTATATACTTGCAAATTTATTTATTTAATTTCCGTTAACATGTCCGTTTATATGTTTGTCAAATCAGCGAAATTATACTATCAATCTTTAAGTTTTTTAGGCTTCACAGGTTAAATACAAAATTTACCATATGTTCAATTTAGTCCATACTTTCACTAATATTTAAAATGCAAAAAAAAAAGAAAAAGAAAAAGAAAAGGAGAACTAGATAAACGAGCTTATAAGCGAACCAATAAATGAGCTTATTCTTGAACATAAACGAATTGCACACATTTGTTTGTGTTCGTTCGTTTATTAAATGCACATACAAATTTTGTTCATACTCATTTATTTAACTTAATAAACGAGCATAGTGAATGTTATAGGAACGGTTCACAAACAGTTCATCGAGCGCTCTATTTATTTAGACCCATAGTCATCTAAGAGAAACAATGTCATCTTTTATCTCGACTCAATAAATTTAATATATATGAACAAAATCATAATATATTTTTAAATTAGGGTTAAAATTATTAAGTGTATAATTAACTTTTTTTTGACCTCAGTTTTGTGACATTAATGGTTTTTTTATAGATATTGATAAATTTATAGTTGGACGAAAGATTTTAGCATTTCAGTGAGCTGCTTTATTAGATTCAAAAGTTTGGTAAGTGGACATGGAACTAATAAAATAATAAAGCCGACTGCATCAACATCAAACATGGACGGCAAACTTACAATTGTAAAGATCAAATTGGGTAAACTAAAGACAACATTGTCTCCAAAAACCAGTTTGTGTAGTAAAGAATTCCAACAAAAACCAAATATATGTTGCAGTTTCACATTTTCCCAATTCGTATGCCTAAATTTGCACAAAAAGGTGCCACTCAATCCATACTTATCTTAAAACTAATCTTCTAATAATCATTGAATAAAGGCTTTACTTTCGATAATCCAAAGAAAAACTTCAAAACAAGACAAGGAGTTTCAATCTCGAAACAAAAAAATATATTGGGGTAAAATTTTGATACACAAGATCTCCATATTTACACTCTAAAATTCATATCCTAATTTCCTAAATCTTAAAAAATCAAATTTCATACATCCTAAATCTAAACATTAATATTAAATTTTAAAAATTAAAGTATAAACTCCTAAATTTTAAACTCTAAACTACACATCTAATCTCTAAAACTAAAAAATTTGTGTAAACTTTAGTTTATGAACTAAAATTTTCATATTTAATGGTTATTTTAGGATTAGCGAGTGTTAATTTATAGTTTTTAAAAAGAGGAATGGGGTCCAAAATTTTAGGCAGCTGTAAATGATGGGTCAATTGGCGAAATGGGACAATCATGTGAGGTTTCGTTTTGAGTGGTGTAAGGACTAAGGACATCTTTTTAGGGTTTTTGTTTTTGTCACTTCAGTAACATTGTTTCTAAAATTCAAATTTGGACTCCTTTTCCAAGAGTGCAATGCAATATATATATTTATCAATGTTACACCCTATTTTTATTGGTACAAGTAGTGATTCTTTGTTCCCTCAGTTTTTCATGATTTTGCCCTGACTAATCTAAATCAACCCGCATTGTCCACCTGGTTTTGGTGGGTGAGTCTCCCCACGAGAATTTTCTGTATACACAAGGCCTTGAACTTAAGACATGTTTAAACGATATCAAGCTGCTTATCATTTGGATCAATTCTGTTAGTGGTTCAAATAGTGGTTTTAATTGCATTATTTAAATGTTATATAAAAAGATAAAATATCAGTTAAAGTAGTGAGATAAAACACTAAATCTCTTAAATAAGATTAAAGTTTGAATTCTGACATTGTGAATGAAACAAATTGAGTTATGAGATTACTCTCATAACGGATTTCTAGGATCAGACAATGAGTTAAATATATGTAACTACAAAAATACTACATAAAAGTTTTTTTTTTCAATTGAGTTTTTATTTTTTGTTTTATAATTAAATTTGTATAAAAAATCTTCACAACTAAATTTCTTACTTTTGTTTCAATTAAATTAAATCAGTATCGATTGATACATGATATTATATAATCATAAAAATAATAGATGTATGAATACCTAACGTTTATGCATTGATGAAGATTATCAATATTTCATGGTAAAATTTATAAGACACAAAACGTTCAATTTATTTTTCCAGTTGTTTCATTACACG
This sequence comes from Hibiscus mutabilis, assembly GCA_019671005.1. NCBI lineage: Eukaryota > Viridiplantae > Streptophyta > Magnoliopsida > Malvales > Malvaceae > Hibiscus > Hibiscus mutabilis. The sequence goes on along the minus strand of CM033721.1, from coordinate 15,688,713 downwards.
ACCATAAACGAATCGTGGACGAGTAAAGTGCCACCGTGTTGCCGACATCTGCACTTATCACGTGCTTGTTTTTTTTTCATTTTTCTTCCTTTTCATACCTACATCGTTTACCATATCCCCTAATTGTGAGTCGACGTGATTTGATTCGCTTGTTAAATAGATATTAAATTTTAGTCGACTGTGTTGTTGTTGTTATTAACGTCTTGTTTTTAAATATATTTACGGTTAGAAACTAACAAGTGGTTTTAATAGAAAAGCGAATGAAATTCATTTTAAAAAATTTAGGTTCAATCGCTCTGTCCACAAGATGTATATACAATTTAAAAAATATATATTTACGGTTACACTGATTTTTAATTTAAATATTTGTGAAATTATAAATATTCTAAATATTTGTATAAAATAGTTAAGATTTGAGATTAATTAATTGGTTGAGTAGTCAAAAATATTTATATTATCTCATATTGTATGGTTCGAATCCCGTCATTTGTCATAAGAGTGTAATACTTCTATATTAAAAAACAGTTAAAATTATTTCAAACCAATCATGTAAAACTTAAGATTTGCACATATATATTTTTAAAATCGATATATTAGTAAAAATGAACGATTGAGATTAATAATAAGTAACAAAGAAATTTTTACAACAATAAATAGGTAAATTATCTTTAACTTAAAAGTTTTAATTAATCATTAAAATCAGTTAATCTAACTATCTAAACAATGTACAACTTTTAAGTAAATAACAATCAAATGTTCTTTATCTTAAATATTAGTATATGGTCAACAAAAGCATGCTTAAATTTCCTCACATGCAATGAGAACACCCTTGACTTTAACCTAAATTCACTGTTAATTTCCTAACTCAATACCCACATGTCCGTGCCGTTCCAGAATTGCCATCTCTCTCTATATATACAGCAACAGAACTAAACATAAGTTAAGAGTGGCTTTGGCCCCAGATTTTTTTAATAATATTTTAAGTTTCTGACGATTTGAATATCAATTAAATTAAGTTTTGATTCTTAGTTTTGAATTATATGTTTATTAGATTTTATGTTAGCTTTATTTAACTTCTCCTAATATTGAATTACCATAAATTATAATTTTGTCTTGACACATAGCGAGGGTGTTGAATTAAAGTTCACAATTGAGGGTACATATGTATAATATATGATGCTATTATAAAGTATAACACAAAATTAAGTGACCAATTATGTTAGACGTGTCATGGGTATTAAAGTATAATATATGGGTGTTGAATTAAAGTTCACAATTGAGAGTTTTACGGCAAAGGCTAACATATTTTCTTAGAAGATCACAATCACCTTTTAGGCGATCTTCATTAAAGGATTCAAAGTTTTTATCTATCGATTAATTCAGGTATGCTTCCGCATTCAGTTTATTGTTCTTGATGATTTGACATGATAGATCCTGAGTTAGTTTTCATACCTGCTATGTTTTGAATTTATATGTTTATTAGATTCATGTTAGCTTTATTTAACTTCTCCTAATATTGAATTACTATAAATTATAATTTTGTCTTGACACATACTGAGGATGGCAAACAAGTACAATTTTATGGATTCTGTACCGCACCCATCTCAGTTGGGGCGGGATGAATATAAATTTAGAAGGTAGTGAGCGGGTGTGGATGTCAAAAGTCATACTCACCATAGATAATGAATAGGTGATAGATTAAAGACTTTACCCACCCCATGCCCACCTGCTCCGCCCCGCATCCACCTTCCCTGCACCCGCATTCGTAAACCCTACCATGTATGATATAAAAAATTAAACTCTTTTACTAAGATCTTGATTTGTTTTAAAATCTACACTAACAATTAAGTTTGTAAACATTGAACTCAATTAATTTAATTTTACAAGTTTTGAAAATTGTTTAAAAATTAATTTTTTTCATTATATTTAATATTAATGGTTGTATACCTGAAAATTTTGGCTAGCATAGACGGGTGTAGGCAGAATAGTGAGTATCCAATTAGATAGTGAATGTGGGAATGAATTTAACAATATACCTACGTAAACGAATGTAGATTTAAAAATTGTACCCGTCATAAATAATGAATAACTAATGAATATAAAATTTTAAAATAAATACGAATATAAGAAAGAATATCCACACCAGTCCGCTCCATTTGCCATGCGTACGCATACAGAGAAACGATGAACAAGTTGTTTGAAATGGACGTGTCTTTATAAGCCGTGTGGTATTATCTTTCAAGCAAAGAGTGTGGTTATCAACTTTCAAATCTATAGATTTCGATTTTGACGACTGTTTTGGATGCTAATGGATAATATGATTTTAGGTGAACTTTTAAAATATTTTTAGGTAGAAGTAAGGCACGGTTTTCGTATTACGACACCAAGTATATTTTAATCTATATTTCTAAATTGAGTATAAAAATTTTATTCGAAAACTGAGTAATTTTACACTTAAATACTTAATAAACTTTTTATGTACTTAAAATTTAATAATTTGTTTTTTTTTCAATATTCGATTTTTTACTTTTATTTTGTTAAATAGGAAAATTTATTAGATAAACTCTGTTCACCACGTCATTCGTGGTCCCAACCAATTACATTCGTCTATCTCATTTTTCTCAAGGTGAATCATCACCTCTTTTCTACATGCAATTAAAAAATAAATAGTCATTTTGAGATGGACATGCATGATTGGTTGAACTACGAATGACGTTATGAACAAAAGTCATCTAATAATTTCTCGTTAAATAGTGTGCACAAAGAGTAGACATTATCCACTCGTATAATTCTTGACTAATCACATGATAAAAATATAATTGATTAATGTATCGTGAATAATAAATAAAATAGAATAAATTTTAAAAAGTGAATATTAGTGTTATATTTGTATATCAGCCAATTAGGCGATAAAAAAGCAAAACGGCAAAACCATAAATTAGCTTTCGCGATAAATCTTTTTTTTTAAAAAAAAATTCCTATCTAAGAAGAGAATGGGGACTCTAGGAAAATGAATGAGTATTTCTAGAGATTTAAAACTCATGATCTAAGAGAATATAACAGAACAAAGATGAGCAACTTAGTCAACCGACCAAATGTGCTTGCTAAAAAACCAAAGAAAAAAGTATGATAAAATAAGGTGAGTCTATGGTATAACAACCTAATATACGGCTAAAAAATGATACAACCGAAGCGTTAGAAAATATGAAACCTAAATGTTACCCACACAACCGAAATGTTATATTTTTTGATAACATTTTAAATTGGTGGTAAGTCTCGAAACTCAAAGATAAATTTTGAAATTTGTCATAAAAAATTATTTGGGTAACATTTCAGGCTTGCAACCTAAAATGTATATCTTTTTATAATAATTTTGGTTGGGGGAAAGTTTCAAAATTTATAGACAAGTTTTGAAACTTATCGTTGGTGTAATGACATTTTAAGTTTAATATTTTCTAACATTTCAGTTGTGCCACTTTTTAACTGTATATTACCTTAGACTCATCCGATTAAATAATTTATATTCGATTACCAAAATTTATGAATCGACCGACGAATTATTATACAGTCGACCATGTATAATGGTCCCACTGAACTGGTTGAAACAAGTTCCTCTGTACTTAAGGCCAATTTAACATGGCTTTTGAAAAATACTATTAAAAGTGCTGTCAGAAAGTGGTTTCAAAAGTGATTTTAAAAAATTAATTGTAAGATTTAAATATTTGTCATTGCTGTCAAAAAATACTTTTCAAAAGATAAAATATTTGTTTTGGACATGATATTATAAAGTAAAAATAAATGAACGTAAATGATGTTTAAAATCGTTATCATAAAATTTATTAATATTATTATATATGAAAAAATCAACTTAAATGATAAAAATATAAAAACCATGACGATTCATTAGTAATTTATATATATAATATAAACTTTAAATATTTTACTATTTATTTTTATATATATAACATTTTATAATGTTAAAGTTTTTATTACTTATTTTTATTTAAAATATTAAAATTTAATAATTATTTTATTTAATATTAAAATTTTAGTTTAATATAATAATAAATATTATATTTAATATTATTTTAATTTATTACTATTAATATTAGTGTTAATAAATAAGAATGAAAAAATAATTTTACACCTAAGAGTAATTTTTCACCTCAAAATTAAAAATTTTAACTTTAAAGGTTTAAGTAATTTTTTATAAATGTTTGACATTGTTTATGGGTGAAAAATAATTTTTTAAAATAAAAGCTCTTTTTTATACAGTTCCAAAGAGGCCCTTAATCTGAGGCAAACATTGGTTTGTGTTTTCCGAGGAAAGTCAAATGATTTTGCGAAAGTCCATTGCCAGTTGTGGGCAATTTGCATGGGTAGTTCTACCATTAGACACCTTAGAAATAAGTTAATATTAGGCATACGGGTACAAGCGGTAGTCTATAACTATAGAATTTGTTACGAAGCGGTTACAAAATTTGTTACAATAATTGTAAGAAAAGTGGTAGTTACAGAAAAACTTATTATGGTAGTAAATTTTGTAGCTACCTTATATATTAAAGGATTACTCTATATGTTAGAAAACACATTATAAATACGATACCTACAACATATCTCATCCAACCTTCCTGATTCTTTACAAAATATATAGTAAAAATTGTAACTACCGAATTTATTAACTCATATCTCCTCATCTCAAACTAACCCAACTTATGGTAAGAAATTTTGTAGCTACCTTAAATCTTAAAGGATTACTCTATATATTAGAAAACCCATGAGAAATACGATACCTCCAACATATCTCAGAAAACCTACCCGATTCGTTACAACATATATAATAAAAATAGTAACTACCGAATTTATTAACCCATATCTCCTAATCTCAAACCAACCCAACTTATGATAAGAAATTTTGTAGCTACCTTAAATCTTAAAGGATTACTCTATATGTTAGAAAACGCATGACAAATACGATACCTCCAACATATCTCAAAAAACCTACCTGATTCTTTACAACATATATAGTAAACTAGGTAACTACCAAATTTATTACCCCATATCTCCAAACCTTAAACCAAACCAACTTATGGTAAGGAATTTTGTAGCTACTTATCTCTTAAAGGATTACTCTAAATGTTACAGAACGCATGAGAAATACAATACCTACAACATATCTAACACAACCTACATAATTCGTTACAAAACCTATAGTAAACTAAGTAACTACAGAATTTATTACATCATATCTTCAAACCTTAAACCAAACCAACTTATGGTAATGGATTTTGTAGCTATATTATCTCTTAAAGGATTACTCTAAATGTTACAGAACGCATGAGAAATGCGATACCTACATCATATCTAACACAACCTACGTAGTTCGTTATAAAATATATAATAAACTAGGTAACTACGAAATATATTACCCCATATCTCCTAATCTTAAACCAACCCAACTTATGGTAAAGAATTTTGTAGCTATCTTATCTCTTAAAGGATTACTCTAAATGTTACAGAACACATGAGAAATGCGATACCTACATCATATCTAACACAACTTACGTAATTCGCTACAAAATATATAGTAAACTAGGTAACTACGGAATATATTACCTCATATCTCCTAATCGTAAACCAAACCAACTTATGGTAAGGAATTTTGTAGCTACCTTATCTCTTAAAGGATTACTCTATATTTTTCACGTAAGTTATTGTAAAAAACGTAACTACTTAATTTAGTGCCCCATGTCTCTTACTCTTATAATTGAAATATTTGTAATAAACAATGTAGCACGGGTACCGTTCATGTTGTATCGGTACTGTTCTTGTTGGATCGGTATTGGTCATGTAGAATCAGTATTGTTCATGCAGTATCTGTACTAATATAATGGTTTGCCGTTTCTAAAATTGTTAAACTATAAACGACAAACCATTGGAATATAATATAGTAGGGCAAATTCCAGATCGTGCAAAATATTGTACCGTTACAAATTTAAAACATCCATAATTACATTAGACGATGTGCTGAAACATATGAAAATAAACAAAAAGATTCAAAGTTCTGAAACATATGGAAATAAACCAAAAGTAACAACACTGAATATTTCCACATCATCAAAGTCCTTAAACATCACTCGAAACAAAATATAACGTATCAAATTAACCAAAGTATTATCAGCACAAGTCACAACAACTAACATTAAAACCAACATAACAAACATAATTAAGCATCGGACGACGATGGTCGGCTATTCAAGTTTGGAGAGGAGCAGCAACCTGTGTAGGCAATGTGTCCAACCGAGCAACAACAACATCACGAAGTTCCTCCAACTGAGTTTGCATGGCCAACTGTTGACTGCGAATTTCGGTAAGTCTCCCATCTAAATGAGATTGCATAGCTGCAAATCGTATATCAAAGGCCTCCATTATGACACGAATGTACCATCATCATCATTATGAGGGTCATTATCCGGATCGTCAACATCACGCAACAGATCTTCTAAGGCCTTACTTGCCGGTCTTTTCCCTTTTCTTTTTCACTCGGTTCCCACAGGCTCAAAATGACATTTCGTTAAAGTTCTAAAATTTATCGGGGTTCCCAAAGGGAGGCCGACATCTAGTGAGCAATCAATACCCAATTTTTTGAAAGTGTTACTAAGATGCAACCGTAAACAAGAATTTCAATACGCCTGGTGGTTGCGTAGTTACAACATCAACAAGTTCACTAAATATTATCTGGGCAAGATTGATTCGTTTAGCATTTTGAAAACAGTGTAGCCACCAAATGTCCAAGAGTATGAAAGATGAGTACTTTCCGGCCGATGGTCGAAACCACCATGAAACCATAAGGTGCAACAACCTATCATGTATATCTAATTGGTTCACACTAGTGTTTGTAGATAAATGAGTCTTAACCGATGTTTTTCATTGTCCTCACCTACATTGTCTAAGCCAAGATGCTTAGCGATAACATCAGCATTAAGCATGATAGTTTTGCCCATCACATATGACCTAATAGGAACAATATGTTCTCCTTCTTTGTCTAAGACACATATAGCATTCGAATAGAAGACCCTATCGATACTATTTCCCTATTCGATGTTAACTCACTTATTCCTATATCTGTACTACTATTATAGTACCGATATCATATCAGTCCTACCGATATTTTTAAAAAAGTACCGATGCCCTCACATTTCCTATCCCTTCTAGTTCTCTTCCTTCTATCCCTACTCTCATCCAGCATCGGTATCTGATGAACAGTATTGATGCTTCTAACCATGAACCATTTTTCAACCTCCACATTCTTAACAAAATTCACCAAATCAAACTAAAAAATTTTATGCGAAATGCAGCGTCTCAGTATACCAGGTAAACATTATTAAACTCTTAATCTTAATCCCACAAAATCATTATTAAATCCTCACTTTCTCGAAAAGCAAAGTAATTTTTCATACACAATTTTCATTTCGACTAACACGAAAATTAAACCTTATTTTCATGTAAACAACACTTTCTTACCCGAATTTACTCCCTACGAACAGCCCCTTCAACGATTTCTGCCTCTAAGATGAAAGAAAAGTTTTGACTGAGGGAGGGAGAGTTGAAGTCGAAAAATTTGCGTCGGTACCAATTCAACTCCAATGATAAGGTTTTAATTTTAAGTGACCGGTTAACCGGTTCTTTTTTTACCCTTTTCCCCCTTTTCACTTTTTTTTCATCAACCCTTTTCTCCCCTTTTCACTTTTTTTCATCGACGACTTAGATTGATCTGACCGAGATCAAACGGTCGTAATGTAAGTGTGTAAAATTAGCCTAATTTTAAGGTGTCTAATATTAGAATCACCCCAATTTGCATCTGTCCTGACACATAAAGAAAATTTAGGCCATTGATTGGCCAGGAAAATGACACTTGTCTTATTTTGGGTTCTTCACATATTTTTTTTCTTTCGATTTTAAACCTTTTATTTTCACATATTAAGAACACAAATCCCGCATGTTAACTTGGGGGAATAATTGTTGTATAAAATTTGGATAGAAATTTAGATATTAATTGAAGCTTTGATAGTAACATAAATTATTTTATCCATGTAATACCCATAATACTCGCATCTTATATTTGTGGCATGTTGTATGGCCAATTGGATATGGCGTTGCCAGAACTAAAATAGACCAAAATCTAAAAAAAGAACAATGATTTATAAGATATTCTAAGATCGGATATACTCGATGCAACTTGTAATTATATGAATCAACTGAATTAAACTTGAGATTTAAACCAAGTTATTGTCCTACAAAAAGAAAAAAATGGGTCCACAGATACGAAGAGAATGGAAGAATAAAAAGATATGCAGTAGCTGACAACAAACTATATACAGAGTTATGCTGTGCAGTAACATGAAGTGACCTATAGTATTCTTTCGACTTCTACTGGAACGAAGGAAGAAGAAAGTATAGATTTATGGTATGGTTTATCGAATCGAACCGGGCATTTGCAATGTCACATTGTTGATCTTCATCTACAAGCATGATGACGACCGAATCCTCTTAACCGTGGTCACCTCCAGTTTGAGAGTGTAAGATGTATATAGATGTGCATAAGTCAACTCCCTTTTGTAGTAACTCGTATTTCTGGAGAAAAGAAGGAACATAAATATTCTTTAAGCAACCATGCATTGGAGCGTTTGCAAATTACAAATCAAACAGAAAAATCCAAGAAAAAAGATTTTCATCAATTGCTAGGGTACCGGAAGTTCGAAGTAATGCATTTATTTTAAAGGTCTTTACCGTCTATGCTAGCTCTCAATCCACATCTTTTGCTTCTGCTTCAACATCAACAACCGCTGCCGAAGAATCTGTAAACTTAAATTAAAATGCTTATCTGATATTCGATTGATGTTAATAACAATCTATATGTTCATGATTTTAGATGCGCAATGCACCTCTTACCGTGATGCAATATAGTGTACCTTTTTAGGACCAGTTTTGTATGACTTGAAAACAATTCAAGTTGATTATGTTAGATTAAATAAAACTCTACTAGCTCAAAAACATACTAAATCCAGTTGTCGTATCATGCCACATGACAGTTGTTACTAAATTCTGAAAGAAAATACTTCCGAAACCTAAAAATGTAGGAAGGTGTTAAAGAGGACACCCTTCTTGAAACCAGGAGAGAAGCCATTGAATGCTTGTTTCGCTTTTGAGGTTTCGTTGGAGAACTTTACAGGTTCCTTGACAAATTTGTCATCCACCACTACAATCAAATCAACAAGTCAATAAAACATGAAAAAGCTAGTGGATCCGACTTAAAGTAATAGTGAAATGGATACAAGGAAGTCTGGATAGCGACAATTTTTGGCCGGATTATCCTGCCTACTTGATGGAGAAATCTTCATGAATGTAAAAGTGAAGTATCAATTAGCATAACTAGATTCACCTGAAAATGGTTGAGTGCAGTAAGGGCACAGGTGCAACTCATCATTTAGAAAAGACCTAAGAAATCACCATTACCGTCCCTGTCAAAATAATTACAAAACCATCTCGTAAATGTCCATAAGTTAGCTAAGAGTTGTTTGTAACACTTGCTTGAAATCTGAAAATCATTTCCACAGTTTGGGCACTGCAATCATATAAGATATTATTAAAGGTGGTCAGTGGTAGATGAAGTCTCATATATTTATTCACATAATAAAGAACACCAAGTAAAACACGACCATGTCTCGGAAAACAAAACAGGAACATATTTGATACTTATAAGCACACGCAAAAAGTGTCTAATGTAAACATCAGAATAGCGTATACATGGACAGTCAGACGACAAGGCTCTGGCAGTTTCAGCACGGCGACATCTCCGAAAATAAAACAGAAATATATTTGATTCTTACAACCACAACCAGTGAGTGTTTAATGTAAACATCAAAGTAGCATATACAGGAACAGTTAGACGAGAAGGCTCTTGCAACTTCGGGGTTTAACTAGATCAAATCCATGTTTCTTTCTCATTCTCTGTTTAGAAATGCTTTATTAGAGCATTATTATGTACCGAGTTTGTTATGGTTCATACACCCTTGATGCATTCTTTTCCACAAGATTTTGTATATAAATATAAAGGCGTAAGTCCACAAGTACTTCAAACCAACAAGTTCAGACCGTTCTTTCAATACCAAACCTATCGAGAGAATTTCAAAAACATGAAACTGAATATAGGAACTGCTGCTGAAGCTACTGATCACATTGACTAAGATATGCCACTAGAAGACTTCGAGCACTGCTTTGAACAAGGAACCAAAAGTTAAAGAAGCCTTACACTGCTTTGAACAATATCCCGGCAAAGGAAGGCTCCCATGCCAACAATAGGAACGAGCACTGCAATGAGCTGGAGATGACAACACCGACAATTAGATGCCACTATTTGAACTAATATCAATATTGAAAGTACTACTCTAAGTAAGTTATATGAAAAGTACTATACTTAAAAAGATGGTTTCACAAAACAAAATGATGCCACATAACATACCAGCTAATGCAATTGTTTTTTCGGAACAACCGGAAATAAGTACTAACAATAAGTTTATCTTATTGGTTACACAGTCAACTAGCACTCATTCATTCATTGCTCTCCAATGGAACATTGAACCAAAATTTAAAAGGAAAAGGAAAACTCTCTTAATTCACCCAATACTAGTAAACAGTAAATGAAGCCCTTTGCTTTAACCAATAAGGGGAACCGTGGTTAATTCTCATCATAAACTCTAATTATGCCTACATATAAAAGGAGAAGGGGTTAGTATTTAGTACCCAAATTGAGACAATAGCATCTAAAACCCAACCAAGCTGACCAGTCACTGAAAGATAAGTCAACCCAATAGCCAAACCAATATTTCCCAGAAGCCTAGCAGTGTCACTATTCATTTTCCCGCCACCACCACTACCGCCGCCGCCACCATTAAACCCAAAACCTTGATTAAACATCACCAAAATCACTCTTCTCTTCCTCTTCCACCCTTCTTTCCAAAAAATACCGTCTTTGTCCCTACAAACTTCCCCAAAACTCCATCTTTGCCTCCCCAAAGCTCCCAACTTGAACCTTTTTGTCTGCAAAGAAGCAGCCCTGGGACTCTTTATCGTGCAACAGCAAATGGGTTTTTCACAAAACTCTCCATTTAATGAACTGAAGGACGAGAACTAGAAGGAGATTTGCAGAATTGTTGTCATTGGCTTAGTTATAGAATCCTATCGATTTTGGCTTCTGTACTGATAATTTCATGGTTTATATACTACTATAGTTTAATAGTTTCCGAATCCAACTAGAATTTTCCTTTATTTTTTCTTAGACTATTTTTCATCCTTTGGAAGTAAGCCACGTGTGTGCTCTATATTGATACTATCATTTTTTCTTTTTCTTGTTCCAAACTGGAAATTAAGCTTCCAATAAACTTGTAGGTTAATTTCAACTTGAACATGTATAATTTTATATAAAAATTCAAATACTAATATTTGTCTTTCTAATAATTTATATGACATATATAGTATATTTTTAACAAGCTAAAGCACCTTAAAAACTAATATTTTTCATACTCACATATATTTGACTCATTAATCAACTAATACAAATCAAATGTCGTAAAAACTTATTATGAGAATGATTGCCATGAATGAAACATTTGACCTCACTTAAGATATTTAATGTCTCATCCCACTAGGTTATATATTCATATTAATATTATATCAAAATTTTGTTGCCATTAAATCACAACACTTTAAAGATGAAATTTTATTTTTCACATGTGCAGAAATAGCTTAGTTGGGAGACCGTCAGATTGAAAATAGGAATGACATGTGTTTGACCCATGTTCACAGCATATTACATATTTTTTTAACTATTTTTATTTAAGACTACATAAATATATGCAATACTTTAATAATATAATCCATATTATAACATAAAGTTTTTTAATATCATCTATCAAAATTTGATCTTACATTCATTGTTTTATAATTAAGCATACATGTGGTGCGAAATGAACATATCCATTTCTTGATGTTTCTTGCATCCAAACTTTGAAGATATTCCAAGTCAAGGTGATGGTATAAATAAGAAACGACAGTGAAATGGTGAAGAATGTCTCATTACCTCAAAATTTCCATATCGCCCGAGCTTTAATTCAATATTTAAGCAAAATTTTAGAAATAAACTCTGCTGATAATACCAACAAATGAACGAACTCCGCCGACAAGCTTAGAGGACTTCATGCTCTCTGATGAACTTCAATGAAACATATTTGCCTCGTATTTGCTCAAAATTCAATTTTCATATCAGAGAGATTTCAAAATATCACCCAGAACTAGTCCCCATTGTCGCAACCTCTTCTTTTGGGGGAGGGCCGACATTTTGAAAACTAAAATACACGAAGTCATCATTAATCCTTTTTTTAAAAAAGTGTGATTGGATCACTTTTAAAATGAAGTTATTTAATAAACGTTTTATTTATTAAAATAACATTTTGGTCTGTGGAAACTAGAGAACAGGTTCGGGGGTCGGTTACGAGTGGGGAAGGGTTAGCACCCCCACCACGCCAAAAAATTGGTACCTTATTGATTTCAAAAAGCATTTTCAAAACTGGAATTTGCAAGTTCACAAGATTTCGATTTACTCGTCCATTTTATGAATATAAATATATTTTAACAGCCTTATCGCCCGAAAAATGAACTCCAATCACCGCCAACACTCGTGGCGCTAACCCGTCATTTTCATTTGGTAAGACACCACATTAGTTAATGTTCACTTTTTAAACAAACCCACAGAAATAATTAAATGAGTTGTAGCCTTTTAATTAAAATCTAATTAGCGATTAATAATTAAGTGTGCTTTATTTCATTACAAAGGAAATTTTGCAACATAGATGTCTCTATTCTAAACTTACTAAGAACCTATTCCTAGAGTTTTAGCAAACGCATATGTATAAAAAAAAAAGAAAAAGAAGCAACTAAATTATTTAAATTAAATAACTAAATAGCTACTAGATTTTTAAATAAAGGAAAAGGGGAATTAGCTTTTATTTTTTAAAAGAAAATCTGAATTAAGGATTAAATTGAAATAAATTAAAATATGATAGTCGAATTGATAGGAAAAAGAATTTGGTGATCAATTTAAAATAAAAGGACGAAATTGAATGAAATAAAAGTTGAAGTGTCGCGGTAACAGATTCAGCAAAAAAGGGCACGGGTTTAATCTGGGTATGGGTCGGGTCGTCGGGTCGATATATAAGTCATATATCAGAAACAAAAAACATTTCCCACCTCTTCTCAAAACAGATTAAAACCAGCTCCTTAAAAATCCTCTGAAGTGTTCTTCATGAACTGGAGAACACGATGAACATCTATCGTGCCGGCCGCCTTCTACCGATGTCGACCACCATTGTCGGTGGCGAAATTTCTCAGAAAGTTCATCTTTTCCCAGAATCCGACGGATCCCAATTCATATTTTACTACCGGAATTACATCGAACCAAACCCACAGCGGAGCTTCGCAGAATAGAGGTAAAAAAACGTTTTTAATTCGAAATTTGAAAACAAAAAAAGAAATTACCAAAAATTTACTTGTTTTATTCCTTTGAAACTGATTACAAATGCCTGCTGCTCCTTAATACTACACTGGAATCTGAATGACTTTTGTGTATTCTTCTATGTATTGTGTAAATTGTGTATGAATCTTGTGTTACATGAGATTACAGTGGGTTTATATAGTTACAATTTTGCTTGATTTTCAAGCTTGAATCCCGAATATCTTCCCCGTTTGCTCTTGTTTCGGCTCTGATTTTAAGCTGGTTCCCTTTTGCTATCTGTCTTAATCCGATTGCAGCTTGATTCTTGCCATAGCTTTAATTTAGGGATTAAACCCTTTGATTATGCTTCAGATTTGGGATTTAACCCCTTTTATTTCCCCTTTTGCATGGTTCTGGAAACTAAGAACAAATGGGGAAACGCCGACGAGGAGTAAATGATGACGGAGTCGGCTCGAGCGTTCGTCGGAGAAGGTGAACCGCCTAGCCGTAGCTGAAACGTCGCGTGCGTGGTGATCTGCGTGCCTTGCCCTAGAGCGATCTGGGCCGTTAGATCTCGTCTAGATCTAACGGTTGGGAGAGTGCAGCGTTATCCCTTCTCCAGCTGGTGTGACCTGTGCCGTTGGATCAATCCCCCGATCCAACGGTTGTCCTTCTGTTGCGCAAGAAATAAAGAAAGAAGATTAGGGTTAGCTTTGATTGGTATTGGGTCGAATAAGCCCTTATTGTATAAACATGGACTCTTTGTTTATTTTTTTGGTATACACCTTTTAAATTTTAATACAAATGGGCTATGTATTTTTTATATTTTGGGTTTTATATTAACTATTACACTAACTATTATACTAACTATAACACACTAATCAAAAGTCTATATAACAATGATGATACTAATTACTATATTAACAATATTATATAACACTAACACATAACAATAATCCTAACAATAATAATATAAACACAAGTGAAAATTCAGTAACAACACTCACTAATTCGGGTACTAGTCGAACAATTCATGGAACGCTATGTTCATTTGGAACCCTAAATAATAAAAGTTAGAACGGGTGAAGGAAATAGATTAAACTCTGACAGACATCACAAAACCAACGGTAAGAAAAGAAAGAGATTGATTTCAACATAAGTGTAATCACCATCGGGCAGTGTACTTCCCCGGGTGCAAGTTCCGGGGACATATATCCCCATGCATGTAGCGGTGACAGAACGCCCATCTAAATCACCGGTGCTCTGAGAGACTTCCCCTGAACGGCGGGTGCTCTGAGAGACTTTCCATGAACGACGGGTGCTCTAATGGAGTTCCCCTGAACCCCGGATGCTCTGATAGAGTTCCCCTGAACCCCGGGTGCTCTGACGGACTTTCCCTGAACCTCAGGTGCTCTGATGGAGTTCCCCTGAACCCCGGGTGCTCTAACGGACTTTCCCTGAACCTCAGGTGCTCTGATGGAGTTCCCCTGAACCGCGGATGCATCGCCAACTTCTGGGACTATATACTCGTCGACCAACACTTTGCCTGATTGCCGCTCCATATTTGGATAAGATGGTTATGGTCTCCTATTAAGCAGTAGTGGGATTCTGGGAGAATACTACGTTGTTGTTGTTGGGAGAATTCTACGTGGTTTATGATCTCCTGTTTATATCTGCAAATATTTTGTTTTTAAAAATTAAAAAAAAGTACAAATCCTGGAATTCTACATAACTTCGAATTTAACCTCATTACCCAGATACTTCCTTCTACATTCTGATGTATTACGCTGATATAACGAGGAACCTTCTCTTCTCTTTCAATAAATGAAACTTTTGATGTGTTTCTTCAATTTCTTCTCATTCTTTTTATTATTCATTTGTATATTTTCTTCGGTCAACATAGTTTTTTGTTCACATTTGAGTAAACGCATTTATAAATTTACATTTCTCTGATAGAGAAATAGAGCACACTAACTACTCTCTATTTTAATATTGGCTACAATTACATAAATTTATATTGATTTGTCATATACAATTATTTAAATTTAAGATCGTGAGCGAAAACTTAAAAATAGTTTTCAGTACAACGAAGACATTACAATTTATTAAAAAATTATTATTATTTATTGTTTTGTTTAGAAAAACCTTACGTACAACTAAAATAATAAAAGATAACCACTAACTTACAAGATTACCATTTGAGAAATTATTAAAGTTGTAAAGGTAAAAGGTCAAAGCCTTGAACGAACGCTCATGTTACTCTCCCATCCGAGATGGCGCTGGAATAGTCACCGAATGAATGTTGAACCAAACATAAAATAGAGTTTATGGCTAAAGAAGTGCAAGACATAAACTGAATAAAATCTAAACACTGTCGTTATATAAATGACTAACTAAATTGAGATATTTTTTTTAGAGAAAACTACATATTTAGTACTACAACAATACTCGCATTACTATTTTGGTACCTCAACTATTATTTTTGGCAAAATGATACCTAAGGTTACGTGTTTGTTCTATTTTGGTACCTTGCCG
Organism: Hibiscus mutabilis; assembly: GCA_019671005.1. NCBI lineage: Eukaryota > Viridiplantae > Streptophyta > Magnoliopsida > Malvales > Malvaceae > Hibiscus > Hibiscus mutabilis. The sequence continues at coordinate 15,672,629 of CM033721.1, read as the reverse complement.
TTAAAAACTACCAAAAATAGTGACGTGGCTTGGGTTAATAACAGTTTTAGTCCACAAACTTATACAATCTATCAACTTAGTCTAAGATTCTATCAATTTAAACATTATTTTAATTTTTGGATTAAAATTGTAAATTTCTAATTTTTTTTCCAATCGAATGTAATTTGCAATTTTACCCCCAAAATTAAGATGGTGTTTTAAATTGATGGATTTTGGACTAAAATGATCACATATATAAGTATTTTGGACTAAAACCGTGATTATACCAAGGCACGTCATCATTTTCATTAGTTTTTAACGCCTGGGATACCAAAATAGAACAAAAACGTAACGTTAAGTACCATTTTGCCAAAAATAATAGTTGGGGTACCAAAACAGTAATGCGGGCATAGATGGGGTACTAAATATGTAGTTTCCCTATTTTTTAAATATGAATGATTAAATTTATTGAATTATTTTGAATTAGGACTAAATTAGTAGAATATATATGTTTTGAGGACTAAAATTGTCATATACCAAACCTTTTTGGATATCCGTTTGTATTTTAATGAAGGAGTGACCGATCGTTACTAAAACTTTAATTGAGTGACCTAATTGTAACTTTTAATAATTAGGTGACCCAAATGTAATCTTACTAATAATTAAGTGACCTCTAATATAATTTACCTGTTTTTTATGTATTACTGACGGGATAGGCACGCTCAAGTTTTTTTAGGGATAATGGCACATTTGCCCCCTGTACTTTCAAAAGTTTGCCAATATGAGGTTTGTACTTTGAAAACGTTCAATTAGCCCTCTATACTTTCCTTCCGTCATACAAAGTACCCTGCCCATAACGCCGTTATGTGTTGACGTGACATGAGACCCCACATTGGCAAATGTTTGGAAGTACAAGGGGCTGATTGAATGTTTTCAAAGTACAAACCCGACATTGGCAAAATTTTGAAAGTACATAGGGCAAATGTACCATTATCCTTAAAGAAAAGTAAAACATCACAAATTTTATTGAGGATCAAGTACATATATGTAACACATTTACACTAGTATACATTATTTTTAACTACATTAACTAACTAACTAACTATGACTAACTTATGTCGGTGTAAGTTCTACTAAACCACAACTAAACTATGATTAACTTACATAGGTATAAATTCTACCGGTTTAACCGGTATAAATTATTCTTTAGTTCAATAAACTAACTAACTAACTAATAATTTGCAATAAACAATACAAATTCACTTTCACCATAAGGCATAAACTATTACAGCAACCAACACAATGAAAATCAAACCTAAACCATATTGGTATAATGTGATTATCCATCTTTTTTGGTTCAAAACTTTCTTGTACAACTTGTTTTGAGCTTTCAATTTGGTAACCTCCTTCAATAGGTTGTTCATCGCTTCAACACTTCCATTTTCTTTCAACCATGTGATTTCAATCCTTAATGCTCTCATCTCATCTACTAAATTTTGGTTCTCCTTAGTTCTTCAAAGTCATTTTTAAACTGAATTTCAGAACATTCAAATGGTTCAAGCCATTCGAAAAAAGAACATTTTCCCTACAAAAACACATTATCATAACCTATAACTCATTAAACATCTCTCTAAAATTATTCTGCAAAAAAACTATTACTCTAAAGAATTGAGCCTCTTACCTCTTCAAATTTTTCGCACCCATAGAACAATCGTCCGATATTCTTCTCTGTTTTTGAAACACAAACAAGAGCTTTAACGTCGCATAAGCATTCCATTACTTTAACACCGGTGTAAGTTAGTCATAGTTAGTTAATTAGCTGTAGTTCAGTAGAACTTACACCGGTGTAAGTTAGTCATGGTTAGTTAGTTAGTTAAGAATAATGTATACGAGTATAAATGTGTTATATATATGTACTTGATCCATCAATAAAATTTGCGAAGTTTTATTTTTCTTTAGGGATAATGGCACATTTGCCCTCTGTACTTTCAAAAATGTGCCAATATGGAGTCTCATGCCACATCAACACATAACAACGTTGTGGGGGGGGTACTTTGTATGACGGAAGGAAAGTACAGGGGCTGATGGAACGTTTTCAAAGTACATACTACACATCGGCAAATTTTTATAAGTACAAGGGGCAAATATACTATTATCCCTTTTTTATTACCAAAACTCAATATTTGATGATGTTCTAATCAATCTAAACTTGACTTAAATTTTAGGTAAAAATTGACTTAAACTGAGATTGAAAATATATGGAGACATTATAATAATTATCTTAAATATATAAAGAAAATTATATTACTTATCCCTGGTTAAGTATTTTTTATTCTAAACCAAAACTCGATTCAATCAAATTTTAAATTAAAAAATTGATTTTCAAGTCGAAATCAGTCAAATTAATTTGACCATCCCTAATTATATTTTCCTTCGAAATCTGACTCATTTTTTCTTGGGACTAAACATTTAAACATTTGATTATTTGAATGAACTAATTGACGAAAAATGTAAATATTGAAGTTGAATTAATTTTTGTTCTTATATTAATCTTAATTTGATTGTAAAAAAATAAATTCAACAACGTTTTCAGCTTTATATCGGCTCAAAGGAAAATATAAGTTTTTTTTTTTAAATATAAGTACGTCAGTTTTATTAATAAAAGAAGAATTCAAGATGAAAGTTTACAATGCAGGTAAACAAACATGATCTGGACATATTCTTAAAAACACGAAAAATTAACGTCTCTAGATCATAAACATGACCAAAGAAAAAGTAAAAAAATCTAATTCAAAGACTCGAACAAAGTAGATACAAAACATCACCAAAGCTCAACGATGAAAGTAAAAGCCATCAACAAACAACATTAAAAAATGCATATTACAGAATTGGGACACGTTGACAACACGTTTATTACCACAACTCAATCGCGAACAAGAGCGGTGACTAAACTTGCATCTAGATCCATCATCTAGATCCAGTTTGAGCGTTCAAAATAGGAAGATCAACAAGATAATCAAAATAGTGTCATCTTGATCAGTCGTGGTGACGTCAAATCCAACCCTGACAGAAAAACAAAAAACAAAAAAACGTGTCAAGAGGCAAAAAAAGTGTGCTAAGAAACAAAAAAATATACCAAAAGATAGATGAAAGCATGTCAGAAAGACATATTTGTTGAATTAAAAACTAAAATAAAAAACGTAACTAGTAAATAAAAAAGAATGATCGGCGGTCGACAATCAGCACTAAAATTGTTGCCGCCGTCACCATAAAAATTAAACAAAAATGAAAAAAAAGTGAGGGCTGCACTACAGACAAAAAGATGAAGCAGCTAGATTTAGACACAAAGGCAAACTTTGAATCAGGAAAATATAAGAGTTTTATCCCAAAATAACATTTTTTCTAATAGAAACAACTAGTTTTATTAAAAAAAGAATATATCTAAATTACAATAAGAGGTTATGGATGAAAATCGTCTGACTCTTAATTGTGTTTCTTTTGGTGTCTTCACTTTAAAATAATGGGTTTAGAGTTTAAAGTTAGGGTTTTAGATTAGGATTTAGGGAATTAGGGATAGGATGTATCTTTTTAGGGTGTATGATTTAGGATGTAGAAATTAAGGTTGGGGTTTAAAATTTAATTTTTAAATATTTTTTAATGTGGGGTAAATAAAGGAGGTATGGTTAGGGGGCATATAATTTTTGCTCAAGGGGTTACAACCATAAATATAAACTAAACATATAATTTAGATATTTTCTTACAACCATTACATAAGAAACTAACACTTTAAATCATACAATGAGCATATAATAAAAAGATTAAAAACCTAATTAAAAAACTCAAACAAAAGGATACAAATAGATATGACTGCATCGGCAAACGAACCATAAAAGATGATCAAACTACTGAAAAACTATCGACAACCGTAAATTAGAGCTGAAGGTCGTGAGAAAACCATCCAAGAATGCAAACCGCGTATTTAAATCCAATCCGATGGTTCAAAGCAGGAAAAATCAACCGGATAATCAAATAAAAGAAACATGCCAAAAGACAAAGAAAAACATGCCATAAGTTAGAGGAAGATTTGCCACAAAACAGAAGAAGATGTGTCATAAAGACAAATTTATTCTTTTTAAAAATTAAATATAAAATATAATAAAAAAATTACCAACGGTTGACAACCAACACTAAGATTGGTGCCGCCGCCGGCGAACAAGATATACTTCCATCTAGCGGCTGATATACTTTGATTAAATTAGTCAGCCCTGAGTTAATTCAAGGACATTGTATTAATTCAATTCAACTCAGTCATTCAAACATGTCAAATTTACATCTAGGTTCCAACGCTAAGTATTTCATCTTGGTCTGGATCAGCATGCTATAATCCTCGATTCATCGCCCAGGATGGCATTGTCTTATAAGTTTATACTACCATGGAAAAGGCAATGAGCATTTCAGCTTGGTTTCTGATATCGGTATACGAATCAATGGCCGCATCGGCCACCATCCACCGGCCGAACCCGTGACTTGACTTCACTTGGATTCAAGCATTTGGAATCCCATTCTCTCACTCCACCTAGAGCAACTAGTTGGCCAAAGGCATTTACGCCATGCCACATGGTCTGACCTTTGGCCAAAAACTTGATCCAAGATCAAGTAACAATGATTTCATCCAAGAACAATCAAGGAGGTTGTTAGAAGCCATTTTTTAAATCAAAAATACGAATGTCGAAGCATTGACTAATTGGCCAATCCTGCAAATACTCCAATGAGGCCATGTTCTTACTTCCAAGTTGCTAAATTCTAGCATAAGTAAGATTCTTAGAAGAGATTTTAAAATCCCTTAAATTGGTTTTTAAGGATACCTGGAGCATAGGCCTCATTGAACAGAAAATGAAGATCTCCTTGGTTATTTTTCTGCTCTTCATATCAGCTCTGGTGCAGATTCATGCGGCTGCAGAACGTAAGACTTGCTTTGCGCGTCGGAGTCCTTGCTTTCTCAAGACCATGACATGCCCTTCTCAATGCCCGTCGTCGAAGCCGTCAGATCCCAAGGCCAAAGTTTGCTATATTAATTGTGATTCCCCCATATGCAAAGCCGAATGCAGAAGTAAGAAACAGAAAATCACTTTAAATCATTTCATGATGAACTTATTTGAATGTTTGTTACAATGTCTGGTTTTTGGTGGTTATAGATAAGAAGCCGAACTGCAATGGCCCCGGTGCAGCATGCTTGGACCCCAGATTCATCGGTGGTGATGGCATCGTGTTTTATTTCCATGGGAAGAGCGACGAGCATTTCAGCTTGGTATCAGATCCCAATCTCCAAATCAATGCCAGGTTCATTGGCCTTAGGCCGGTAGGCCGAAGCCGGGACTATACTTGGATTCAAGCAATCGGTGTCCTCTTCGGCTCCGAAACCTTCTCTCTCAAGGCCAAACATGCAGCAACTTGGGATGAGGAATTCGACCATCTCAAGTTCTCTTACAATGGTAACGATATTGTCGTACCGGAAGGCCATCTATCGTCGTGGCAATCCCCGAAAAGTGACCTTACAGTGGAGAGAACATCTGACAAGAATAGTGTCTTGGTGACTTTACCTGATATTGCTGAGATTTCAGTCAATGTGGTGCCGGTGACCAGGAAAGATGATCGGATCCATAACTACCAAATACCCTCCGACGATTGTTTTGCTCACTTGGAGCTTCAATTCAAATTCTATGGTTTATCTTCTAAAGTTGAAGGAGTACTTGGCAGGACTTATCAGCCAGATTTTGCGAACCCTGCAAAGCCAGGCATCGCAATGCCAGTAGTCGGAGGGGAAGACAAGTACCGAACCTCTTCACTCCTTGCTGCAAATTGTTATTCCTGTAGATTCTCTCCAGCCAGAGCATCGGACCGAAGAGATTCATCAGGGATGGACTTTGGCACTCTAGACTGCACCAGTCGAGCCTCTAGTGGGAGTGGAATTGTTTGTAGGAGATAAATCACTGTCTGAAATGCTCAAAAAATTACTAAATCCTTGTTCTTAAGAAATAATAATGGCAAGTTCCCTTGCAGTTTAATGATATGTTTCATTCTGCATTCCTCTGAAAATGATCAAATTCAAGTGTTGCAGTTCATCAAACAAAGTTAACCCCAATATAATTACTCTTTATCTCATAGGAATGTTAACTAAAACATGATAATTTCCCAACAATGGGAAGTCAGGTAAGATTTCAGAAGCTGAAGTAGTAAATTATGCCTTAAATTTTAAACTCATGCAGTAAACAAAATACAAATAAGATATTCCTTGTCTGGAAACTGTGTGATCATAACATGAACTAAATCAACAATAATGGAATATTTATTGTACATAGCATGATGGATTAATTGCTAGCCATCACTCAACTATATTACAAACTAAATATATCATGGTTGAAACTTTGAGAGAACAAAAAAACAGAATAATTGTGATAAGAAAAAAAAACATTCCTTCTCTTGGGATATTTCCAAGTATTTGGTTTTAGCAGGATGTCCGTCGGCTAAAATCACCGGGCTGGACTGATTGTCATCTATCTTCCACGAGGATTTACGAGTTGTGAAAATACTGCACTGGTGGCAGCATCTTCAGCATCATCATCAGTGCCGGAGTTACCATCAAGCATGCTTACGCTGTTATCAAATGGCTCGAGTTGTGTCAACGGAATGGCTGGGATATGGTTTGTACTGTTATCATCAGGTTCCGTTAGTGCTGGTGAAGTCTCCTCCAGCTGAAGAGCATATTCGAGGTTCCATAATACATCTCCCATTGATGGCCTGTCAACGCCGTACTCAGCCAGGCACTTTTCAGCTGTCTCTCCATACTTCTTGAGAGAAGCTGGATTGACTTTCCCCGACAGATTAGAGTCCATGATTTGATCCAACATGCCTTTCTTCTGCCAAGTCATTGCCCATTCCGCGATATTAACTTGTTCTCTCGGGAGAACAGGATTTAAAGCCGGCCTAGTGCAGAGAACTTCCATCAAAACCACCCCAAATGAATACACATCAGACTTCTCCGTGAGTTGCTGCCTTCGGAAATATTCTGGATCAAGGTAACCAAAGCTACCCTTAACAGCGGTACTCACATGTGTCTGATCTAAAGCTGGACCAGTTTTCGAAAGACCGAAATCTGCCACTTTGGCTACAAAATTCTCATCCAAGAGAATGTTTGTTGTCTTCACATCACGATGAATAATGCTTTGGGCTGCACCGGTGTGGAGATAATGAAGTCCCCTAGCAGCCCCAATGCATATTTCAAGTCGTTGCTTCCACGATAGAGGAGGTAGATTTGTTCCATAAAGATGACTTCTAAGTGGTCCATTAGCCATATACTCGTAAACAAGAATCATTTCCGATCTTTCATCACAATGCCCAATAAGAGAGACAAGGTGGCGGTGGCGAAGTTTAGACAGCATTTCAATTTCAGTACGGAATTCAGCAAGACCTTGTTCAGATCTGGGATTACCTCTTTTGACAGCAACTTTAGTCCCATCTTCGAGGGTTCCGGTGTAGACCCTTCCGAAACCACCGACTCCAAGAAGTAGGCTCTCATCAAACTTGTTGGTAGCATCAAGGATTTCTTGGAAGGAGAAGAACCGCCCCAGATTTGAGGAAGCCAATGAGATGCAGCTTGCCGTTCCACTCTTCTGTGATGTAGTGGAATTTTTGGTCATGGTCAGAGAGTTTCCGTATAAGGGCAAAGGTAACCATGAATGTCCTTGTTGAGTAGCTTTTGACTTCCTTGCAGCCAGACAACAATAACAAAATCCGATTAATGCCACTGCAGCCACAGCTCCAACAATACAACCGATTATTATCCCTATCTTGTTCGTCTTCGAGGATGATTTTGGAAGGAGATTCTTAACTGAAGAAAGTCCATCCAGGCTTCCAGCATCATTGTTGATTTTCATGATCTCCAATCCGTTCATAGTCGCATTAGCGATGTCCGCCATTGAATCTGGACCAATACTAACAGTCAAAGTATCGGATTCCACTGAAGAATTGGAGATAAAGTCCTTGAAGTAAGGCACCTTAAGGTCGTTGGTCAATGTTGATAGATCGAGACTTGCAACAGCCATATCATCATTTATGTATAGGTTGAAAACCAAAATGTTGAGTGATAAACTCGAGATATCACAAAAATGAGCCCGAACTAAATACCTGAAGTTCGGATCAACCTGGAAGACCCAAGTTACATTGAAGGACATGCTGGGAACATTTGCATCACCCATGACTTCGGCAGTGGCATAGACCCAATTCGGTGCCGTTTCTGGTGTAACGGAAGCCGTATATTTGATAGAAGCCGGATTGACTGAAACATTCAGAGCAGAACTGTTTACATGGAGATATTTCACATCATTCTCCCATGTTCTTCCGAGCGTATCATTCTGAGCAGTGATCAATGGCCCTCCCATGTTTAACCGATAAACAGTCTCCATGGCAAATTCCGAAAGACCACTAATTGGAGCAGATGGATTCAAAGCTAATGCCTGGTCAGGCAGGACTGCATCTGGGATGGAGACAACTTCTATTGCATTAACAAACGAAACCGAATTGTTCGACGGAATGAAGGTAAGAGTCAAGGCATCTGAAGTCACATTGATTGCATACTCCTTGAATAAAAAAGAACCATTATAGTTCTTGAAAGTGAAGTTGTTCAAGAGCACAATATCATCAGTGACAACCGTTATTGGAGCAGACCTCAAGTCCTGGCCTGATTTCGGAAGAGGATAAAAGTAGAGCCGGACCCAATGCCGACCTTCTTTCTTGATATCGAACTTGTAAGAAGCAATGCCGGAGAAGATTCGAGCCGATTGATAAATCGAAGACGGAACACTGGAATTAGAACTAGCAATAAAAGAACTTCCACTCTTCAATAAAAGAGAAGAATGGCCTGAATCAGGAACATAAGTTCTACCTTGGAACGTAACATCTTTTGAAGAACCACAAACAATCAAGTAGTTATCCGCAGGCCTGAATGCGGCCTCGATTCGATAGTCCGAAAACTCGAACAACACAACAGCTAAAACCAAAGGCACCAAATACCCTATTTTCATCTTCAACTTTTACAATAATTCAAACGCCTAATACAATTTCAATTCCCAAGCTCCCAACTCAACAAACCATTAACAACAAAGAATCAAAACACTGCTCGAAACCAACCAAGTAAACTAAGATCCAAAGAAACCCCCAAAATCCCACAAAACTACAAAAGAATTAACCTAATCAACCCCTCAAAGTTCATGTCTTTCCAACGCTCAGATCTAATTAACATTCCAACACAATGTAAAAACATAAACTTTACTTGAAATATCAAAACTTCATCAACACCCTTACCTCACAAATGAAGCCAAAATTGAAACAAGCAGCTATTCACTGAAATGGGGTTTCAGAGTTGGAAGTCTTTTTGGATTTTCTCGATAAAAAATTCCCAGCTGAGAAAACGTGAATGCCACCAAGAAAATATTAAGAACTCTTTAAGAAAAAAAAGAAAGTGCAAGGTGCTTCGGCACGGCAGTACATATAACCCAACTTTTCCAGGCTGTTGATTAGGTTGTCATTACAGAGAAAACAAAGAGGACCCCACAAGTAATTTAGAAGAAAGAAAGAAGAAAAGATATGGTGAATTTTCGAAGCCGCCTGGAAATGTATCAGTTCCCATGAAAACACAGCTGTTTATCTCTATGAAACTCAGTAATTAGAAACTTTTTCATAAGCTCTTGCTATTTTAATATCAGAAAGCTTTATGAAAGTGAGAAAGTGAAGCTATTATGCTGTAAGCTTGACGTAGTTAAACAAAAAAGTTTGTGAAAATAAAAATTTTGAAGAAAAAGAAAACAACTTTTTTGATGATAAATTAGATGGATCATATAACTGGAAAAGAATGGCAGTGACCAAATGATCAAAAAGGACCCACTTTTTACGCGGTTTTGGAGGTGACGGCGGTTAACGTTAACGGTGTTTCGTCTACAAGTGAAATTGTAGGGACCATTTGACGTGTTTAGCTTAATTGACGTCTGTTTAACGTTAATGGTGAGGCAGGTATACTATTTTTTTAACTTAACTATAAAATAAGTACTTAAAATATTTTTTTTACTAAAATAAGTGTTTAATTTTTTTGTTAAAGTAAATATTTTAGTTAACTTTAAAACAAGCAGAAATAAAACTGTAAACACATATTTTAGCTAAAAACAAAACTTTAATAACCTATTTTTATTCTAAAAAAGAAATATAATTTAAGTATTTATTTTGTAGTTAGTTTTTTTCATAAAATATAATACTAAATCAAGTACGAAACCAACCATAGGTTTGGGCGATATGTTAATTTTTTTTTTACTTTAATCAATGACCGAAAATTTAATCTTTATTCTAAATATAAAATAGTTTTAAAATTTGTGACCAATGTTTATCTTGAATAGAATAGAGGTTTAATTATTCAACGTGCTCCAATTAATATTTTGAGAAAACAAAAAATTAGGGACAAAACCGCTCTTTGCTTGGAATGTATTGTGTCCCCCTTTTGAATTTTTGGTATAATGATTTTTAGGTCTATTAATTTAAATGTTAATTAAAAAAAGTCTTTATTCTCTTCAAATTTTATTTTTAAATACTTAATTGATTTTTAATCTAATATAATATTTAATCCTAACTTTATTTTGGACGGATTAACCCTGACTTTTTACTTGTATTAAATGTTATGGAAGTAAAAAAAAATTGAGAATGAAAATACTTGTTTAAAAAGCAAAAGTGATTAATCGTTTACGTCGTCAAATTATAATTTAATTTTTAAATTAACCATTAAATTTTAGAATATTTAAATTCAATTCTCAATTAAATGTTATTTTATCAATTTAGCTGTTAACTTAGATTTAAATGCTAATTAAATCTAACATGGTTTGCTTTTTAAAACGTGTGTTGACATTTCATATCAAAACTTAAGTAAAAATGTAGGATCAAAATGATTCTTTAACTTGAGGATTTAATTAAAATGTTTTGTTAACAGCAGTTAGTTCGGTTAATTAAATACTCATCAACACTTTGATAAGTACTAAGTTTGTCAATTATAGATGAAATTAGAATTAGACAATGAGAGAGATAAAACCGTTTAATTTCAAAATTAACAATGGCCTAATAGTGCTTAATCTAAATTTTAGGAGGGACAAGACTTAATTTAACAAGTATTCAAACTAATAGTGACATTGAACACTTAAGTATGATCGATTCTACAAGTTTGTATGTATCGTATCAATAACATGTTAACCAAACTAAATTCGATCGATGAAATATTTTAAAGTTAAAAAATGGCTTAATAGCCAAATAGGTGCCCAAACTATACTTGTGGCTCACTTTTGGTACCTAAACTATTTTTAGCTTTAAATAGGTGCCTAGACTTTCATTTCGATAATTTTAAGTGTCTGACTGTTAAAAAACCATGACACGTGGCATGTTTTTATTTTAATTATTTTTTAAATAAAATTCAAAAGTCAAATTTTTTAAAAATTAACAATTTTAAATTTTTACAAAATAGTCCTAAATCCCTAACCCAAAATTCAAAATCCCCAAATTGCCACCGTTTTTGCCATTGATTGCCTCGCCGGAGACTACCACTATCGCCGTTGGACCATCACGACCATTTTTCTCAACCACCCATCGCCGGTAACTGACGGTAGGTGTGCCGATCACCTTCCTTTTCGTGAGTTTAGCTTCCTTTGACGTTAAGAAGCCGATCGACACATCTACCGTCGATTACCGGCAATGGGTAGTTGGGGGAATGGTCGTGGTGGTTCGACAGGGGATATGGTGGTTGTCGGTGTGACCATCGGCAGTGTAATTGGCTGGGGAAGTTAGGGATTTTGAATTTGGGGTCATTTTGTGAGTTTTTGAAATTTTAAGGTTTTTTTAAATAAGTTAAAAATAAATTAAATTTAAAAAGAAATAAAATAAAAAATATTTTTTAAAAATATAACGGTAGTTAATGATTGGGCACCTAAAATGACCGAAATAAAAGTTTAGGCACTTATTTAGAGCTAAAAATAGTTTAGGCACCAAAAGTAAACTATAAGTATAGTTTGGGCACCTATTTGACTATTAAACCTTTAAAAATTAATCTGTAATTTAAGTGCAATTAAACTAAAATAAAAGGACATTTAAATGTTTCCATCAGTTCTTTTTTATTAAGTTTAATGACACTAACTGACGTTTATGGACGGAATATAACCCTAAACGGCCGTTAAATTTAGCGTGAAAGGATCTGATTATTATGTTTAAAATCCGCCGCATCGGCGCACATGGCCACTATCACTGTCGTCCCTATCTGTTCCATTTTTTAAATTTAAAAAATTAATAAATTAATTACATTTTTCTTATCTCCAATTCTATAAGATTTGTTATTTATTTCTTTATTAAAGAAAAATATTATTTGCCAAATATTAATTATTCTGTTTTGCAAGTTTTCAAGGTCTTTTAAGCTGGAGGCATCTATCTAATTACAAGTCAATTCTTTGAAATCAATGAGATTTTAAATAGAACTCACATGTTGTGTGGTTTAATAGTTGAATTTTTTTTATATAAAACAAATAGTTATAAATTTATAATTTACTTTAATTACATAATATGTATGATTTATTTGAATGAAACATTAAGTATGATGATTGGATTATTAAAAAATTATAGAATGGGTAAACAGATATAAGTGAATTTATGCGTGTATATTTTTTCGAGCAATTTTTAATTAGGGGAATGAAGAATAATTTTTTTTACTCATAATAAGTATTGAACCCACAACCTAAAGAAAAGACAATATGTCAACTGAGAGCTTTTAATCGTATGCTCTAGATATTATTGACATATTCGTGTATATTTAGTATAACTCAACGCTATATTTATACCCAATACAATATTAACGAGGCATTGCATTTGGTAAAAAAAAATAGCCATTCATAATTAACCAAGTTGTCATAAAATATATACTCATCATATGTCGTTTTTTCTTGATTAAAATTATGATGATTAAGCTCAAGCATTCAAATTTTATAATTATTTCTCAAAAAAGTTGTCATATTTTGTTTTGTCAGTTACTCAAATTAAGTTCGTAACTGAACTAAATGTTTAGCGACCTGTTTATGAACCGTTCAACGAGAAGTTCATTTATGTTTGTTTATTTATTAACAAATGAAAATGAACAAGATTTTATGTTCCTTTAATTAAATGAACAAACACGAACAAAATGCTAGTTCGTTCATTTACGCTCGTGAACGTTCGGTAATCTGTTCGTTTATGTCTGTTTAAATTTATCCACATATGTTCATTTAGATTTATTATTTTTCATAACAAAACCATTATATTTTTAAAAGTTTAAAAACATCTATTAAAATATGAAATAAAAAGAAAAAAAGTTAAACAATACTCAATGTACATGACTTCAGATTTCTTAAGAAAAAATTAAATAATATTCAACATCCGTTTATGTTTGTTTATCATTTTAGCAAACGAACATGAATAGTTTAGCCGTTTGTGTTCGTTCATTTGTTCGGTTAAAATTAAACAAATGAACATGAATATACTATCGTTTGTGTTTGTTCCGTTCATTTACATGCGTAACTCAAATGGATTAAGAATAATTTTCATTAGATAGAAAACTTTACAACCTCTTTGTACCTTGTAAAAAAATCATTGTATTTCTCATATTTCGATTTTTTTTAAAAGTTTTCATATAAAAAGTATTAAAAATAAAATTGACACTATAATTTTTAAATTTTTTGAATTAAGGGTATGGATAGAATAAAAGAAAATAATAAAGGGGTTGAGAATAGTTGAGAAAAGAGGGACACCGTCAATCACGTTGAGACCGTGAAACAAGGCGAGCGTCGTGTGGATTAAGAGAGATTTGTTTCAAGTAATGATTAACATGTCTTTGGGTCTTTTCCAACTCAAACCACCAATCAAGAATTAGTATTTGTTTATGATTAACCATAACTCGGTTAACGGTAGCCGTTTCTATTTTTAGGTCAAAATCAAATTTAATCTATTGAAATAAAATTTAGTTTGAAATTGATTAATCGTTTGAATTAAATAAATTAACTTAAAATGTTTAATATTTTTTTAAATAGTTTATATATGATTATAATTTAGTATCTGTTCATATATATTTTTAATTATTTAACAGTTCACATTCAATTTACAGACAAAGCGATTGAATCCGAATCTCTTTAAATGATTATCAATTTAATTAATGGTTAAATAAAAAATATGTTAATTCAATTTTAATTAATTCGATTCAATCACCAATCAAATTAACAGTTAAAATACCGTTTCAAAAAATAATTGAATCTTCAAGTTTTGAAACTAATAAAATGAAAAGGACTTAGGATGGTAGAGATAAAATGAAGAGTGGAGGTATATTTTGAGGTTTGGTGTGTGGATGATTTTGAATCTGAATGGAGAATGAACTGTCGAGCAAATCTAGATGAAAGAGCCAATAGCCCATGTGGGTGACGTTATTTATTTCTCATCCTATTCCTCGTGCAAGTTGCTTATTTCAGACATGTCACCTAGGGATGGCCATACCCCAATTTCTTCATACTAACCTATTTTCAATGGATGGATTTTTAACCAACTAATTTGATTACTAAATTTTCTTAATCACAATTTATTATTTTGCGAACAGAAAAAAATTCGAATACTAAATCTTATTATATAATTCATAAACATAAACATACAATTTGAATATAAATAAAGAATTATAATATAAACAACTTAAGCTTTTAACCTTACGACTACGTACCACTCACAATTTCACAAACATATTCTTCTAACCATTTCATAGAGTATTTTTCGCAGGCAATAATCGAGCATATATCAATATAATGATACCATATTCACAGTTTCACACAACTATATTATCATGATTAAATCTTATTCACATGGTTATATCATACCGCTAAACTTATATAGGTTTGTAACATCGTTATTATGTATTCTGGATAATCCTATATCACTAAGGTCAAATGTCACATTTTTTAGGCTAAAGGGTCAAATTTGTTTATGTAGTAATTCGAAATCGATAATGTTGTTCATACTTTTTTTCTCTCGTAATTTTGTCTTTAAAGTCAGCTAATTGCAGCAATGTTGCCCTTTGACCAATTTTGACCGTACTGAAGGAGCAATTTTGCACACGAAGTCATTAATTGCAGTAATTTTACCCTTAGTTTATTTAGTTATTGAATAAAATTGGATAAATAATTTGGTTTTTTGAATTGAACTTTAACAAACAGAATATATGAAAAAGTCGATTAACAAATTAATGTAAATATCCTTTGGGCCCTTGGTAATTTAAAAATAAGCAAAGTGAGAACTCTCACAAAAAATCAAAATAGTCTTCAATTTTTTTTAAAAAAATATATAAACTTAATAAAAAACAATATATTCAAAAAAATTATTAAAAATAAAAACTAATATAAAAATATTTATAAATATAAAGTTATAAATATAAAAAATTAGAATTTTAAAATATTTATAAAACCCATTGAGAAAGTTTTTGAGTGTTTCTGGTTATGCTAAGTCAATTAATATTCCTTGAACATATTTTCAATAGAATGTTCTATCTATTAGAGTAGTGATAAAACTTATCAAATATTAACGAGCATTAGTTTGATGTAAAAAAATGAAAGAAAAATTGATAAAATTGTTCAAATTTTTAATACTTTATAAATACTTTTAATTTATATTTATATTTTATCAATTTATAATTCATTTTAATATTTTATTAGTTTTTATTTTCAATAATTTTTGAATATTTTATTTATTTTTATAAAGTTTATAGATTTTTTTTAAAAATAAATAATATTTTAATTTTTTGTGAGAGTTATCACTTTGCAAAATTACATGAATGACTTTGAGGGCAAAATTATTCCGTCAACACTATTAACCGCCACATCAACATTTAACGGTCAAAATCGGTCAAAGGACAACATTGCTATAATTTGTTGACTTTGAAGACAAAATTACAGAAAAAATAAAAGTAACATTGCTGATTTATGATTACTATATAAGCAAATTTGACTATTTAACCCATTTATTTATATATACATATTCTGAGTGTCCGTATTGATTTCTCAAACGCTACTAAAGTCACGTTGATAAATATTGTCTTATAAGGCCATATATAGTAGTATTGTCATTATGCGCATTCATCACGACCATTATCACTGAGATATATAAAATTAATAACAAACTAAGTGCAAACCTTTACCACAAGTCATTACAAAACATATTATCAATTAAGGCTTTTCTATTTTAGAACGTGATAGCTTATGACTAATAATTAAGCTTATTAAGTTATCACAAAGTGTTTAACAAATTATGAATTGTTTTTAGGCTGTAGTTATTGATACTCTTTCTTTGAATATTATCGATATTGCTATCAAGTATCCGTACCGTAAAAATTGGATTTCTTCGAAAATTGTTTAGTATCGATACCGACCAATAAATATCGATTCTGAGTTTTTAAGTGTGTTCATATGATATCGATGCCCATCGAATTAATATCAATATCTAAATTCAGATTTTTCAGAATTAAACACGAAAACACATCCAAGTTACCTTTAAACACTTACTGAAGTATTTTTAAAGAGGCAGTGCAATATTTGAGATAATGAAGTTTCTTTATAGACTTCATAATCTATTCGAATATACTATTTCTTGATAAATCTAAGTGACACGTGTCGTTCTCGCGTCAAAATAATTCATTCTTCCCAAATAATAAATAAAGAAATTCAAACGTAGTAAAAGAGAAGTAAGGGTCGATCCCACATAGACTAAGAGAACTTCCTGATTTATGTTTGTTCAATCGGTGAGCCAAGAAGAGAGTTGAATAATATTTAAGTATGGTGGAGATTTGTAAATTAAGTAAAAATAATAAGAGATTGTAGACAAAATTTAGGAAGTGGATTAAATATGGTAAAGATTAGCCTCGGGCTTTTGCTTTGACTCAGTTCCCTCAGATTATTGGAAAAATGATTTTTCACTTCGGGGTTCACGTCAGTTACTCGTCTTCAAGGATCAATCATTGTGACTGTGCCTTGTATACCGAATATCCAAGTGCCATCTTTGATATCGATTTTGGAAATTGATCTAATCAACAACAATGTTGTAGAAAAATGTTTAAGTAAAGCCGACTCGGATATGTCGTTTCAATAATAATTGATTCTGTTCTTAGTTTCCTCTTAGCAAACAATTTTGCTAAGTGTGTCCCCAGGAAGTCGAATGTGCTTCAATAGCCGATCCTTCCTCCCACACATTTAACCAAAACAACATCCTGACCAACGCCAATCTTTGGTTTTGAAATCATTTTGATTTTGAAATTAAGTTTAGAAAACTAAGAGAGATACCCGAAATTGTTTAAGTGCTTTTCAATCCTCACGTTGGAATTGAGTCATTGCTTCAGCCCTTGGCTATGGAGAATTTAGCTAAGTATGATTATGGTAAAAATCATACATAGCATTATAAAAGGAAAATAAATAAAAAACTTAAAGCAAGAACTAAAGAAAAGAAAGAATTTTATAAAACCTTAAAAGTAAAAACAAAGCTAAGAATGAGAATATGAGATATGATCTTTGAGTTTGCCCAAATGAGGTATTTATAGCAGCCTAAAACCCTAAAAATAACCCTAAAGAGATAAGAGATAAATCCCAAATTATTTAAATTAATTACAAAAGATAATTCCAAAGTTTGAATTTAAAATCCGACTGATAAGTTTTCTGATATGCGGCTGATAAGCTATCGTTGCTGCTGGCGTGGCGTCTTCCAGAAGCTGTTGACGTGGCGTCCAGTCAGACTTTCATGCCCAGATTCATGCCCACTAATCCAGCAATGAATCCAGAAAATAAAAAATTGCACAATTTCAGCAGTTTAAGCAATATTCCTGGAATCTACTGTCATGCATGGAAAATGAACAAAAATGCCCACATTAGCAACTTAAAACAATCAATTAAGGAGTAATTAGAGATAGAATAATACATAATTTAAGCATTAATCAAATTCCCCCTCACTTATTCAATGCTTGTCCTCAAGCATTTTTCAATTATCATGCTAAAAACCTTAAATTGCCAACTCTAATTTCAAAGAATTTCCAATATTTCTAAAGTAAACTAAATCAAGTAAATGTTGAAGTTCAAGATCAATCAATCATGGCATAATCAATTAAGTGTAAATCGATCAAGGCATTTCGATCGTCTACCAATTTCAAAGAATACAAGACTTAGCTCCTCACATTGGTTCACTAATTTTGCTCAAATGTTTCGGGTAAGAGAATCGCTCAAGCCTAAACTAATCAACTCATTACCATAGGCTTGTAACTAGATCTAATCTCCACTACTTAATATAAAAATGATGCAAAAATCAAGAGGACTTAAAATAGGTTGTAACGGGGTTAAGGTTCGAGTAGGATAAAAGGCCGAAAATGAGGTTTAAAAAGTCAAGACAAGTAAAATTATTCCAAAGAATTTATTCGAAGAGAGAAGAAATCAATCATTTTTTCATTTGAACTGTCCCCCTTTTATTCTGTTTTTTTCTGCTTTTTTTTTCACTGTTCAAACAGCACCGTATATTCGAACTGCACTGCACGGTTCTGCAATTTTTCTACGCTGTATTTTCCTGCACTGTTTAAACCAAACTGCACTGATTTATTTTTCTGCACAGTGTTTTTTTCTGCACTGCACTGTTTATTTTTTTGCACAGTGACAAAAATAATTGAAAGAAAAACAAAAATAAAATAGGTTTGGCTTAATGATACGATAAACAAAGAAAAGGATTAAAGGCTCAAAAATAGTTCACTAAGTGGAAAATAAATAAAAGGGTAGGCTATTTTGTTTGGTAAGAGAAGTTGGTTTAATCCTAATGCCTCTATCATATTAGAGCATCATAATCAAAATGTGTAGTCTCAACAAGCATCGAGTTACAAGTTCTAGAACGCAATCAATTAGTTTGGCACACTCAATTGAAACAAAGAGCAAGAATAAAAATATATGCTCATTAGGCTCAAAACTCACACGAAAGGTCTATTGAACTAAGTCATGCATCCAATTCAATCAACAAATTCATGAAACGACCAAGAAAAATTTACATAAATTAGTCATGCCATGCTATCATGCATCCTAAATTCAACAAGAACAAGATTGAATTCACAAAGAAATTAAATCAAGCAAGAGACTAGCAACCAAGGTCATCAACAATTCTAATCAAGAAACAACTTAATTTCAATCGCAAAGCATAAGTGAGAGTCAATTTGATTTCTAATTCCACCCCCTCACTTAATCATAATACCCCATTATGGAAAAATAAAGTGCAAGAGAGAGAGGGTGAAAATACTCCCCGATTAATGTCGGCCACGCCCACGCTCACGTCCTCGACGAGATGTGCGCGGAAGAATGAAGGATGGGATTTCGGCAATATTGGTTTCAATGGAGTTCAGGCGCTCGTTAACATCCGGCTGTGGATTGTTGTCCTGTGCGGGTCGAGGAACCGACCTCTGAAGGAAAACGCGCTCATTACGAGGTGTACTAGTGCCCAGAGGAACAATATATGGCGCATCGGGAGTACCGGCTAGAAGACCCATTGTATCCAAGCACCTTGCATCCAAAGCATCCATGACAAATGCGTAAGTAAATTGTGAAGGATCAAATGTTAGAGGGAAAAGACGAGATGCAAGGTGTGTGATATAAGGACCAAGAATAAGTAGGCGATTAGTCCGCGCAACACGCTCAAAGGCATAGGCAAACCAAAAGCCTAAATTTACCTTAATGCCGACTTGCATACACCATAAAAAGAAAAAGTTCGACCTTACTTAAATTGGAAGAAGGGTCATTACGACTGGAATAGTTGTACGCAAGAAAACGATGAATGTAGCAGAGTGCTGAGTTATGAATGACCCATCTATTCATCGCACACAGATCGTATACTGAACCCGCCAAGCCAGTAAGAGTTTCATAGCATACGTCACTGTCAAAATCCTGTGAAATCTCAAGTAAAACAGTTAAATACCCAGGATCCGTGACATTTATCACGAATCCCATATAAAAATTAAATTTCGTGATTGACATTGAAAAATACTGACCAAGCAGTCGAAAGGATACGGCATCAGGAGAGTGCACAGAAATAACACGATTTTTATCAAATGAAAACGTGGCATAAAACTCAAAAACTAGTTCATAATACGTGTTACATCTAATTTTCGGATAAGTTGTCCATCCAATCGCATCAAAGAACTGCATGACAGACTCACACAAGTGCAAACTTTCTAGAGTTTGGGGAAGAATATACTTACAAACTTGAAAATGACGGTGGCGAATGTGATTAAATCTTTCCAAGTCGTCGCCAACAAACTCCAAGTAGCTATGTAAAACCTCCTCAGTTGGAACCGAATACTTGCGGCCACGTCGATAGCCTTCGAAATGCTTTTCCTAATTGGTGTGGTCGCTGCTAAGACATGTTCTCCCAGGTTTACTTTCTCGTGACCAATCAGTCTCCTCTTTGTGGTGCAAAGCTCCTTTAGAAATCGGGCATACCTTGGCACTTGTCGGATTACTTCTAGGAGAGGTATGTTGACTTGTACTTTTTGGAACACCTCTAAGATTTCTTTCTCTTTGGCTCTCTTGTCACGCCTCATCAACCTTGATGGGAAGGGTGGTGCGATTTCATGAGAAGGAGGATGAGGTGGTGGCGGCGATGAAGATGTACCTTGGACGTCGGAGGGTGGCTTTTCCTTGCCTTTTTTGGACCGTCCGACATTCTCTTATGGGACTTTAGGTGTGACAACTGTTCCACTTCGAAGGGTGATATCACTCACATTCTCTCTCGGATTTGACTCCGTTTGAGAATGAAGTCTTCCCTGCGACTCCAGTCTCCCCACGGTTTGAGCCAATTGGGTTATTTGTTTGTCTAAATCTTGTAGGTGGGCCTCAGTGCGGGTTTGAAACTTCTCTTGGGATATTGCCAACCTTTCAACGATGGATTCCAATGATGGCTTCGGTTGATGATATTGTTGTTGAGTGGGCCGTCTCTACTGATATGGTTGACTTTGCATTTGATTTTGAGCATAACTGAA
Organism: Hibiscus mutabilis; assembly: GCA_019671005.1. NCBI lineage: Eukaryota > Viridiplantae > Streptophyta > Magnoliopsida > Malvales > Malvaceae > Hibiscus > Hibiscus mutabilis. The sequence continues at coordinate 15,651,526 of CM033721.1, read as the reverse complement.
GTTCGGATGATTTTTCCAACCTGGATTATACAAGTTGGCGTTGGGGTTGTATTGTCTTTGTGGAGGTCCTGGAAAATTTCCTATGGCATTTACTTGCACGGTGTCATCTTCTTGTATAATCTGACAGCAGTCCGTCGGATGCTCTGGACTCGTACATATCCCGCAAAGCCTGGCTATAATTCTTTTATCTGCAACAAGAGATTGAACAATATTAGCTAATTTATCAATTTTGTTTTCCAGCGAAACTATACTTACCTCGTGAACCCGTCGAGATGGTTCACTTAAAGGGTAAAAATCGTTGCGAGTTGGCGGCCATAGTAGATATTAACGTTCTTGCAGTCGTCGGAGTCATGTTAACAAGAGCTCATCCACTTGCTGCGTCTACCACTTTCATGTCTATGGGTGTTAATCCTTCATAAAAATACAGGAGAAACGTTTGTTCAGACAATCCGTGTTGTTGACAGTATGCACATAGCTTTTTGAAACGCTCCCAGTAGTCATATAAAGATTCAGTATCCTTTTGTCGGATACTCAAAATGCTCCGCCTTAGCTCGCTTGCCTTATCTGCTAGGAAAAACCTGTCAAGAAAAATGCGAGCCATGTCAGCCCAAGTTGAAACCGAGTTGGAGGGTAAATCAAATAGCCAATCCTTAGCAATATCAGCTAGAAAAAAGAGAGGCGCGAAGTTTTATTTGATCTTTAGAAACTTTCTAGGGTTTTGTGCTTAAACAGACCATGCGAAATTCCTTTAGATGTTTATGTGGATTTTCACTTGGCAACCATGATAGGTTGGTAACAGGTGTATTAAGCCTCTCTTGAGAGCGAATGGTTTCTCGCCATTCGAGAATGTTATGCACATCGGCTGGTTATTATCAGGGGCCGCAGTCAGTTGTCGAATAGTTTGGTCGTTGTCTCCCATCGGAACTGGTTCTTTGGTTGTGTGGTCGAAATGTGATTCTGCTTCAGATACTATTTCTAAATTATGTTCCAGTTGTTGTTGTCGTTGTCTTTACTTCTTTTCCCGAAGTGTTTGGGCGTGTAGTCTTCGGGCGTATGCTTCGATCTTCGGGTTATATTCTGCTTGTTCTCCCGGATTCTTCTTGGTCATAAATCAAACAAAAATAATCAGTAACTTCGCCGTAGTCCCCGGCAACATTGCCAATTTGACACGCGTCGTTCTCGCGTCAAAATAATTCATTCTTCTCAAATAATAAATAAAGGAATTCAAACGTAGTAAAAGAGAAGTAAGGGTCGATCCCACAGGGACTAAGAGAACTTCTTGATTTATGTTTGTTCAATCGGTGAGCCAATAAGAGAGTTGAATAATATTTAAGTATGGTGGAGATTTGTGAATTAAGTAAAAATAATAAGAGATTGTAGACAAAATTTAGGAAGTGGATTAAATATGGTAAAGATTAGCCTCGGGCTTTTGCTTTGACTCAGTTTCCTCGGATCATTGGAAAAAGGATTTTTCACTTCGGGGTTCACGTCGGTTACTCGTCTTCAAGGATCAATCCTTGTGACTGTGCCTTGTATACCGAATACCCAAGTGCCATCTTTGATATCGACTTTGGAAATTGATCTAATCAACAACAATGTTGTAGAAAAAATGTTTAAGTAAAGCTGACTCAGACTATGTCGTTTCAATAATAACTGATTCCGATCTCAGTTTCCTCTTAGCAAACAATTTTGCTAAGTGTCTTCTCAGGAAGTTTAATGTGCTTCAATAGCCGATCCTTCCTCCCACACATTTAACCAAAACAAAATCCTGACCAACGTCAATCTTTGGTTTTGAAATCATTTTGATTTTGAAATTAAGTTTAGAAAACTAAGAGAGATACCCGAAATTATTTAAGTGCTTTTCAATCCTTACATTGGAATTGAGCCATTGCTTTAGCCATTGGCTATGGAGAATTTAGCTAAGTATGATTATGGTAAAAATCATACTTAGCATTATAAAAGGAAAATAAATAAAAAACTTAAAGCAAGAACTAAAAAAAAGAAAGAATTTTATAAAACCTTAAAAGTAAAAACAAAGCTAAGAATGAGAATATTAGATATGATCTTTGAGTTTGCCCAAATGAGGTATTTATAGCAGCCTAAAACCCTAAAAATAACCCTAAAGAGATAAGAGATAAATCCCAAATTATTTAAATTAATTACAAAAGATAATTCCAAAGTTTGAATTTAAAATCCGGTTGGTAAGTTTTCTGATATGCGGCTGATAAGCTATCGTTGCTGCTGACGTGACGTCTTCCAGAAGCTGCTGACGTGGCGTCCAGTCAGACTTTCATGCCCAGATTCATGCCCACTAATCCAGCAATGAATCCAGAAAATCAAAAATTGCACAATTTCAGCAGTTTAAGCAATATTTCTGGAATCTACTGTCCTGCATGGAAAATGAACAAAAATGCCCACATTAGCAACTTAAAACAATCAATCAAGGAGTAATTAGAGATAGAATAATGTATAATTTAAGCACTAATCACTAAGAATTCCTAGTTCAACAACTCATGTATTTATGGAGTAGTAAAACCTGTCGGAGCCAACATTTCCAAGCATTTGCTAACAGATTTGGAACGACAAACCGGCAAATGTTGTTAACTCCCAAATATGAAAACTTTCTTCATCCTTGCAAATAATACCTGGTGGAAGGAGTAAAAGAAAATATATTGGAATTTTGGGTTTTACAAAATAATTGAGAATTGTCTACTTATAATTAATTTAGCATGCCAAAAAAACTAAAGAAACATATTTGTTCCAACCATATATAAAGTTAGAACTCACATAATTATGATGGATTTGCATGACTAGTTTCTTCTTTTCTTCGGAATCCAGCTTGTAATCTTCTCTTTCAAATCTCTTTCGATCATTCTCGCCAACCACCATGGCCTTCCTGTTGTGAATACAACGTACGCCATGCTAATTCCAAATACCACTCCACTTCCATACCCCATCAGTGCAACTTTCCAAATAAAGTCCATTCCTTTCCCATTCACTTCATGGTTCTCTGTTTGTGACCCCTCGCCATTGCTGCATTCCTTTGACAAAGGGAATCCACACAAATCCAAGTTCCCTGCATACGAATTGTTCTCGAATTGCTTGCCACAGGGAATGAATCCGACGAGATTGTTGTTCTGAAGCCTCAACAATTCAAGAAATGTCAAATCCGTCAACTGGGAAGGGATAGTGCCACTCAGCTTGTTGAACGAGAGATCTAACGATTCGAGTGCTGCCATATTCCCGAATGATGGAGGGATAGGACCAGTTAGGCTGTTATGAGAGAGATTGAGTGCTAGAAGTATGCTGAGCTCTCCGACTGCCTCAGGAATTTCTCCATGGAATCCATTGTTCGACAAATCTATGCATGTGAATACTGGTACAGCTACAGTTATTGTAAACGGCCGCTTGGAGCCTTTTATAGTTACATTGACAGAGTGCCGATAATTATCATATTCGTATTCGACTACTTGTCTTAGAGCCTTGAGATTTTGGACGAAGTTGGTTGGTAATAGGCCAGCGAAGTCATTACGAGAGAGATAAACCATTTGCAATTTGGTGAAGAAAGATGTGGCTATGGAATCTTGAATGGAACCGTGGAACCTGTTAGAGCTCAAGATTAGAACTCGAAGCTTTGGAAGCGTGCCCAACCAAGAGGAAAGGTATCTCTCAACTTGTTGTTTGCAACATTCAGAATTACCAGGTCAGTGCAATTAATCAAAGAGAGTGTCATTAAGGCCAAGATTGTGTCTGGGATTGCACCTGAAAAGTTATTTCCTGAAAAATCCAAATTTGTAACATTTTTCCAATTCCCAAATGATCCTCCATCAAGAATTTTTCCTTCAAGCCTATTGAAGGAGACATTGAAATATTTGAGATAATGGAGTTGCTCTAAGGACCTGGGAATGTCTCCGGATAGATTATTTGCTGACAAATCCAAGGATACCAAGTTCATCAACTCACCAACTGACTCAGGAATGCTACCCCTGATGTTGCACCTAGCAGCAAAGAAGATCTGAAGAGAGTTTGAGAAATTTCCTAGCGAACCCGGTAGTTTACCACTGATCAATTTGTTGTCGCCGAAAGACAAGACTTCCAAGCCTGGATAGTTTGTCAAAGAAGAGAGAAAGCCCATTCCTGAGGAAGTTAGATTATTAGCTTCCAGGTTGAGTCTCTTTAAATTTCTTCGATTGCCAAGAGTGTCAGGAATAGACCCTAAAATGTAATTATGTGACATATCAAGAACAGTTAGCCGAGAGGCATTGGAAATAGACATTGGGAATGAACCAACGAGTTGATTACTCCCAAGATATAATTGCTCCAGGTTTGGAAGCCAAAGCCCCATGTTTGATGGAAGACTGAAGAGCTGATTTGATTCTAAAGAAATGAGAGACAGTTGATGTATTGAATATTGCAGGAGGAATTGGACCAACAAGATTGTTTTCTCCCAAACTCAAGTATTCTAGATTCTTTAGTTTGCCAATCTGTTGTGGTATCATACCTGTCATAAATTTTAACAAACAGATACATTAGACTGATATGGGAGAAAAAAACAGAGCTTTATATGTTGACAATATATAGTTTCCCTTCTATCTGATTGGATAAGATTTAAGACTAACTTTTTTTTTGGTAAAAATAGTATGATTTCATAGAAGAAAAATCATACAAGGGGTGTTATCACGAGCCTCGTTAAAAACTTCCCTACTTAAAAGGAGGAAAATAATACAAGTGATAACACAATAAACAACCACACTAGAACTGAAACAAACTGTAGCAACAAAGCTAAAACAACCAAAACATGATACCTAAGTTACATCAATCGGGCCATCCAAGTGCAACAAATGAGTGACCGACCCCGGAGGTTCATGAAACAAAACAGGCTCAAGACTATTAAAAGAAGCTAGCTTCGCACATGCATCAGCAACCTGGTTACTAGCACGTCGCACATGAGTAAACTAAATCGTCTATTGACGATTCCAAAGATTTGATAGATGTTCTTGGAGGCCATGTAAACCCGCATAATCCTGTCTAACGATGCTAATAGCGTCAATACTATCCATCTCCAATATAACGTGACGAAATCCCATATCCCAAGCAAAACCAAGACCTATATAGGCTCCCAACACTTCCGCATCAAGAACCGAACATATGCCCAGGAATTTCGTAAACCCAAACCGCCACATCCCTTTATAATCCCGAGCCACACCTCCACAAGAAGCGTACCCATCATGCTCACGTCGCGCACCATCCATGTTAAGTTTAATCCAATGCCCCAAAAGAGGTACCTAACCTGCCGGACCGCCAAGAGCAGCTGGAACAGCATGCCGACTCGCTCGACATTCCTCCTGCGCCTGCAAATGGAGCTCCACAAGCTGCTTGCTTCGCACAATTACCCCACGACAATCATCTAGTGGAGAATTAAATACCACGACATTCCTTACTAGCCAAAGGTTCCACAAGAGAGACCCAAACAATACCTCCCAATTAGAACCTTGTTTTAGAAATCGGTTAACATCTGATAGATTTGTCGAAATCCACAAACATAAATCCATGTCCAAAAAGCTTTCTAGTTGACCGGTTATAACCAGCTCCTTCCAAACTAACAAAGCTGGAGGACAACGCCGTTGGATATGATCAATGCTCTCGACCAGAGCCCCGTATACCATACAACTGCTATCACTGGCCATATAGCGCCTTGCGCGTTCCTCATTTGTCAACAAACGACCCCAGCAGACCAACCATAAAAATACTTTCACCTTCGGCAACCCCTTAAAACGTTGAATGACACGCCAAACACCATGCGTTGGTTCACTATCCATCCCACATTGCACCCTGTATGCTGATTTAATGGAGAACCTCATATCCCTTGAGCCACGCCAACCCACCGAGTCATCGCCCAACACATGCCGTGGACCTCTCACAGCTGCAATATGCAGTAGAATCTCTCTCGGCAATAGATGTTCAAAAAACCCCCATTGCCACTCCCCTGTTTGATCCACCAATTGTGCCACCGACACCCTAGCCAACTGGGAAACTAAACCAGGATCCACATAATTAATCAACGGCCTAGCTTCCTCAATCCAGGCATCCTGCCTGAAATCAGTCTCCGTACCCGATCCAATTGACCAAACAATTTTATTGCGCACATCGTTCCAAACAACGCTTAGCCCCTTCCATAACTGTGAACAATTCGAACTTTTGAGACTCACTGGAACCCCTTCAGAACACTTATATTTTGCTCGCAGAAAGCGGACCCAAAGAGCATTCTGACGGACAAGTAAATGGAACGCCATCTTCATAAGGAAAGCCTCATTCTGTTCAACCATGTGTCAAAAACCCAAACCTCCCTTAGGGACAGGTTTGCAAACATTTTTCCCATTTCACCAGATGGACACCTCCTCTATTCGAAGTGGTACCCCATACAAATCAACGTATCAGACGTTCTCTTGCCATGCAAGTCTACTTTGGGAGCACCGCAGTTTGCATTGTTGGGTGAGGGTCCCACTATGTGGGTAACCCTTCACCGGTTATAACCCCAAAATTCAAAGGGGTTAGTAATTCTTCTAACACCATTGTTGACTTTGGCATTAAAAGCCATTTATTTTGCCTTGAAGAATGTGTGTGGGCAGCTGATTTACAGCTTAATATAGCAAGATTTGAGAGATTGAAGAAAAAAAAAAGCTCATAACGTTCGAGAGAAAAATTAGGAGAGAAAAACTATTTCCAGCTTTGAGCAGTTTTAATCAACTCTTCGATTGGAGGTCCATCCGTGGTTCGATTGAGCTGATTTTTGGACAGCAGCTAGGCGACTTGGTGATCTTAACTTTGTACGGTCGGATTTTTCATCCGAGACCCGTAGCTTCCGAAATCCCCATTTTACAGCAGCTGCGTTTTTGGTGATATTCTCTCATTTTACTCTCTTTTGTTAAAGACTACTTGTTATTAGCCTTGTTGGAGTTGAATGCTTGTTGTAGGTTGGATATTGTAGTCTTGTAGTTGAACATTTTATTATAGTGGAGCTTTTGATCGGACTCTAAAGTCCCGTGGTTTTACCCTTGATTTAGAGGGGTTTTCCACGTAAAAATATCGGTGTCTCGATTTACTTGTGTTGTGGTTGCATTAAAAATTTGTGGTTGATTAGTGCTGCTAGAGAACATATTTGTAATATTGTGCTTTCCATAATTATTGACTTGAGTTATAGGGAGAGAAAGAACACCGGTTGTGCTTCCGCTTAATTTCGGTTGTTCGGTTTCTTCCCAACAAATTGGCATCAGAGCTTGGTTATTGTGTCAGATAATTATGGAGATTAATACAAGCAAGATGATTATGTTGAATGGCACGAATTATCAACTTTGGCGGAATAAAATGAAAGACTTGTTGTTTGTAAAGGCTTTGCATCTTCCGGTCTTTGCTACTCAAAAACCCGATTCAAAAAGTGATGAGGAATGGGAATTTGAGCATCAACAAGTATGTGGCTATATTCGACAATTTGTTGAAGAAAATGTTTACAACCACATTGATCAGGAGACACATGCTCGTACATTGTGGGAGAAGCTTGAAAGCTTGTATGCTTCGAGGTCGGGTAACAACAAATTGTTTTTGCTAAAGAAAATGATGGCGTTGAAATACAGAGAAGGAACGTCTACAACTGACCATGTTAGTGAGTTTCAAAGTGTGATGAATCAGTTGCTTGGTATGGGTGTCAAATTTGATGATGAGATTTTAGGGCTTTGGTTGCTTGCTACTCTACCGGACACTTGGGAGACTTTTCGGGTCTCACTCATTAATTCTGCTCCAAATGGTATTATTACTTTGGATTTGGCTAAGAGTGGTGTGTTGAATGAAGAGGTTAGAAGAAGATCTCAGGGTTCTACATCACAGTCCGAGGTGTTGGTTACCGAGAACAGGGGGAGAAACAGAGAAAAAGATGGCAAGGGTAGAGATAAAAGTCGAAGCAAGTCAAGATTGAGATATAAAAATCTTGAGTGTCATCATTGTGGTAAGAAAGGCCATATCAAGAAATATTGCTACAAGTGGAAGAGAGAGAACAAAAGCGGTGGTGATAAAAACGATCGAAATGATGATGAAAAATCTGAGCGTATTGCTACTGCTACTCGTGAAGATCTATTGGTCATTTGTTCTGAGAATTTGGTCAACCTAGCATGCGATGAGACTAGTTGGGTGATTGATACTGGTGCTTCAATTCATGTCACGTCGAGGAGGGATTTCTTCACATCTTATACTCCTGGTGATTTTGGAGTATTGAAGATGGGTAATGACGGTTTGATTCCAGTTATTGGCATGGGAGATGTTAGCTTGGTGAGCAATAACGGAACAAAGTTAATTCTCAAGGATGTCAAACATGCACCGGATATCCGTTTGAATTTGATTTCTGCAGGAAAGCTTGATGATGAGGGATTTTGTAACACCTTCAATGAGGGGCAGTGAAAGCTGACTAAAGGCTCATTGGTTGTGGCTCGAGGAAAGAAGAGCTCAAATTTGTACTTGATGCATGCTTTGACTTCCAGAGACACTGTGAATGTGACAGTAAATGGCTCAACTGAGTTGTGGCATAAACGGCTTAGTCACATGAGTGAGAAGGGGCTTAATTGTTTAGTCAAGAAGAATAAACTTTCTGGGTTGAAGAATGCCACATTGAAGAATTGTGCTCATTGTCTAGCGGGGAAGCAGAGAAGAGTTTCTTTTAGAAGTCATCCTCCTCATAGAAGATCAGAGTTGCTAGAGTTGGTTCATTCAGATGTTTGCGGTCCGATAAAGGTAAGGTCACATGGCAGTGCACTTTATTTTGTGACTTTCATTAATGATTGTTCAAGAAAGCTGTGGGTCTACACTTTGAAGTCGAAAGACCAAGTTTTTGAGGCATTTAAACAGTTTCAAGCGTCAGTTGAAAGAGAAACAGGGAAGAAGGTAAAGTGCATTCGTACTGATAATGGTGGCGAGTACACAGGGCCATTTCATGAGTATTGTATGCGAAAGGGAATTAGACATCAGAGAACACCACCAAAGACTCCACAGTTAAATGGGTTAGCTGAAAGAATGAACCGGACATTGATTGAGAGAGTCAGATGTTTGCTGTCAGATGCAAAGTTGCCAAGATCGTTTTGGGCTGAAGCCTTGAATACAGTGGCACATGTGATTAATCTGTCTCCTAGTGTTCCTTTACGAGGTGATATACCAGACAAAGTTTGGTTTGGTAAAGACGTGTCATATGATCACCTGCGTGTGTTCGGTTGTAAAGCATTTGTTCATGTTCCAAATGATGAAAGATCGAAGTTGGATGTCAAAACTCGTCAATGCATCTTTATTGGTTATGGTCTAGATGGTGAGTTTGGTTATAGACTCTACGATCCAGTTCAGAAGAAGCTCGTGAGAAGCCGAGATGTTGTCTTCATTGAGGATCAGACCATTGATGACATTGACAAGATAAAGTGAAAAGAGGATTCACAAGACAAAGGGTGACTTGACCGATGTGAATCCAGTTCCCCTGGACCCTTCACCGAATCCTATTTAAGATGATGTACAAGGTGATGTTAATAATGACCAGCAGGACATAGGTGACTTTGATGCTCCCATAGATGATGTTGTGAATGATCAACAACAAGCACCTATAGCTCCACCAAAGAGTTTCACTTCAAGATCTTCTAGACAACGACGATCTTACATCGTATATTCTTCCTCGATGAATATGTTTTTTTGACTGATGGGGGAGAACCTGAATGTTATGAAGAGGCTATGGAGAGTGAATGCAAAGATCATTGGGTTGAAGCAATGAAAGATGAACTCCAATCCTTGCATGATAACCATACCTTTGAGTTGGTGAAACTACCTAAGGGCAAGAGAGCTTTGAAGAATCGGTGGGTTTACAGGTTGAAGCAAGAAGAAAAGTCTCCATCTCCACGATACAAAGCTAGATTGGTCGTCAAGGGTTATACTCAAAAAAAGGGATTGATTTTGAAGAAATATTTTCTCCAGTTGTGAAGATGTCCTCTATTAGAACTATATTGGGTCTGGCAGCCTGTTATGACTTAGAGGTTGAACAAATGGATGTGAAAACAGCTTTTCTTCATGGTGATTTGGAAGAAGAGCTTTATATGGAGCAACCAGAGGGATTTGTTGCACAGGGAAAAGATGACTACGTGTGCAGGTTGAAGAAGAGCTTGTATGGTTTGAAGCAAGCTCCTAGGCAATGGTACAAGAAGTTTGAGTCTGTTATGGGGGAGCAAGGCTACAAGAAGACTACTTCTGATCATTGTGTTTTTGTTAAGAGATTCTCTGGTGATGATTTTATTATCCTTTTACTCTATGTTGATGATATGCTTATTGTTGGTCGTAATGCTTCCAGAATTGACAAGTTGAAGCAAGAGTTGAGTAAATCCTTTGCGATGAAGGATTTGGGGCCAGCAAAGCAAATTCTTGGCATAAGGTTGACACGTGATAGAAAGGCCAAGAAATTGTGGTTATCACAAGAGAGGTACATTGAGAAAGTACTTCAAAGGTTTAGTATGGACAGAGCTAAAGCGGTGAATACTCCATTTGCTAGTCACTTGATTGAGTGTCAAGCATAGTCCTTCCACAAAAATGAGAAGGAAGAGATGCAAAAGTTCCTTACTCTTCAGCCGTGGCGCTTTGATGTATGCAATGGTTTGCACGAGACCAGACTTGGCTTATGCTGTTGGTACGATTAGTCGGTTTCTTTCTAATCCAGCAGAGAGCATTGGAATGCAAAGAAGTGGATCATGAGATATCTTCGTGGCGATTCGGCTTGAAACTTTGTTTTGGTAATGAAAAACCTGTTCTTGTTGGATATACTGATTCGGACATGGCGGGGACATTGACTCGAGGAGATATACTTCAGGTTACTTGATCACTTATGCGGGGGGAGTCAGACATGGCAATCGAGATTGCAAAAGTGCGTTGCCTTATCCACCACCGAATCGAGTTCATTGCAAATGACCGCGTGTAAGGAGATGCTTTGGATGAAGAAATTTGTGCATGAACTTGGCTTTACTCAGGAGAGGTATGTCTTATATTGTGATAGCCAGAGCGCGATTCATCTTGGTAAGAACTCAACTTTTCATGCTAGATCTAAGCATATTGATGTGAGGTACCATTGGATACGAGATGTTCTTGAAGCTAAATTGTTAGAGCTTGAGAAGATTCATACTGATGATAATGGTGCTGATATGTTGACTAAAGCCTTACCAAGAGGGAAGTTTGAAGCATGCTGCTTGATGGCCGGCATGAAGACATTCCCCACATAGCGGGAGGGGGAGATTTGTTGGGTGAGGGTCCCACTATGTGGGTAACCCTTCACCGGTTATAACCCCAAAATTCAAAGGGGTTAGTAATTCTTCTAACACCATTGTTGACTTTGGCATTAAAAGCCATTTATTTTGCCTTGAAGAATGTGTGTGGGCAGCTGATTTACAGCTTAATATAGCAAGATTTGAGAGATTGAAGAAAAAAAAAAGCTCATAACGTTCGAGAGAAAAATTAGGAGAGAAAAACTATTTCCAGCTTTGAGCAGTTTTAAGCAACTCTTCGATTGGAGGTCCATCCGTGGTTCGGTTGAGCTGATTTTTGGATAGCAGCTAGGCGACTTGGTGATCTTAACTTTGTACGGTCGGATTTTTCATCCGAGACCCGTAGCTTCCGAAATCCCCATTTTACAGCAGCTGCGTTTTTGGTGATATTCTCTCATTTTACTCTCTTTTGTTAAAGACTACTTGTTATTAGCCTTGTTGGAGTTGAATGCTTGTTGTAGGTTGGATATTGTAGTCTTGTAGTTGAACATTTGATTATAGTGGAGCTTTTGATCGGACTCTAAAGTCCCGTGGTTTTTACCCTTGATTTAGAGGGGTTTTCCACGTAAAAATATCGGTGTCTCGATTTACTTGTGTTGTGGTTGCATTAAAAATTTGTGGTTGATTAGTGCTGCTAGAGAACATATTTGTAATATTGTGCTTTCCATAATTATTGACTTGAGTTATAGGGAGAGAAAGAACACCGGTTGTGCTTCCGCTTAATTTCGGTTGTTCGGTTTCTTCCCAACATGCATAGCATAAATAGGAATAGCTGCAAGTACCGATTTCGCAAGGGTAATACGCCATGCTAACGAAAGACATTTAGCCTTCATCCACTAAGTTTCCTTTGCACCATATGAATCAAATACTGATAAGATGCAGTAGTAACCCGTCGATGTAACAAAGGAACACCAACATATTTTCCGAGGTCATCCACCTCTACGAAGCCGAAACCCCCACTAATAGCCTGACGCGTTTTCAATGAAACATTTTTAGAAAAGAAAATCGTGGTTTTAGCATTACTTACTTTATGTCCCGAAGCACTACAGAATTCCTCAAGCACATCCCTCACGACTAACATCTGATCAAGTGAAGCCTCTGCAAATAAAATTATATCATCGGCAAAAAAAAGATGCGAGATAGCAGGCCCAGATGCAGTAACACAGAAAGGTGTCCAACTACCTCTATTGACAGCTGATTGAAACCCTTAGGCAAGCCTCTCCATACATAAAACAAATAGGTAAGGCAACAGCGAATCTCCCTGTCTAATGCCACGAGAAGGTTTAAAAATATTAGTCATCGACCCGTTCCACAATATATGAGTAGACACCGTAGTAACGCATTGCATCATCAATGCTCTCATAGCAGTCGAAATATCGATATCCACTAGAGTATCTTTAATGAAACCCCATTCAAGCCTATCATACGCCTTCTCCAAATCAATTTTAAGCGTCATCCATCCTCGTTTACCTGATTTTTGGCATCGAATGAATTACTTCTTGCGTTATCACAATGTTATCCGTTATGGAGCGGTCTGTTACAAAACTAGTCTGATTCTCTGGCACACACGTAGGTAAAAGAGGTTTTAAACGATTAACGAGAATTTTAGAAACCACTTTGTACAGCACTGAACACAAGCTGATAGGCCTAAATTGACTCATACTTTCTGGCGACGACACTTTCGGCAATAGGACCAATAAGGTACGATTAAATCTTCAGGAATCACGCCAGTCTGAAAAGCATGGAGAACAAACCTACACACCGAGTCACCTACAATACTCCAATTCTTCTGAAAGAAACCTGCGTTTAATCCATCCACACTAGGAGCTTCTGAAGGTCCAATATCAAACAACGCATGCTTTATCTCATCTCTTGTAACCGAAATACCCAACGATTTCGCACCCACTTGCAAAACTGGCGGAAAGATCCCCTTCACTAGGGAATGCGACTGTGTAGCACCATCACTAGTAAAGAGCCGACTAAAAAAAATCCAATGAAAACTGAGCCAACTCCTCATCGTCTCTACACCAGGTTTTGTCTGCATTCCTAAAGGTAACAAGTCTTTTTGAGTTGGCAATGTTTCTTTCTTCTTCCTACTTCTCAAGATAATGATAATTAGAGCCACCCCCAAAATTGTGGAGGCAATCGGTAGTGCTACAGATATTATGAGCTTAGTCCTTGCCTCGGAATTTCTAAGAGGTTTGGTTTTACAGCTTGGAACATGAAGTTGAGCTGCACCACAGAATGCATCATTCCCCTTAAATGATTCGATAGAGTAGCTTCCGAATAATCCTCCACCAGGAATTTCTCCTTCAAGTCTATTAAAAGAGACATTGAAATATTTGAGATAACGAAGTTTCTCTAAGGACTTGGGAATCTCTCCGGATAGATTATTTCTCGACAAATCCAAGGATTCCAACTTCGACAAGTCACCAAATGACTCAGGAATAGAACCTGTGATTCTATTATTGGATAATGAAAAATAAGTGATGTCTTTAAGATCTGCTATTCCAATTGGGATCTCACCAGAGAACTTGTTGTTCGACAAATCCATACTGTTCACAACTTTCCACTTTCCAATATCATTTGGCAGAGGACCACTGAGAGAATTCGAAGACAAGTTCAGGATCAGCAAATCACTAAGCCATGTCAAGGCTGAAGGTATTGAGGAAGAAAACATATTGGAGCCAAGGAGTAGTTGCCTCAAAGAAACAAGATTACCCAAACAAGAAGGAATCGGTCCTGACAATTTGTTGTTCGTCAAGTACAAGAAACCCAACTTGTTTAGACCACATAACTCAGACGGGATCCATCCTTCTAACTTATTGCCTGAAAGATTGAGACTCTGCAGCTCTTTTAATCCTCCAATTGTAGTAGGAACCATTCCTGTCAATTTCTTGTCATCTAGCTTTATGGCTATCAAGCTACTTAAGTTGCCAAATTCACTCGGTATGCTACCCCTGATGTTACACCTAGCAGCAAAGAATCTCTGAAGAGAGTTTGAAAGATTTCCTACCAAACCTGGAAGTGTACCACTGATCAACCGGTTGCTGCCGAAATCAATGACTTCCAAGCCTCTACAGTTTGTCAAAGAGGAGAGAAAGCTCATGCCAGAGGAAGTTAGATTATTAACTTCCAGGTTGAGTTTCTTTAAATCTCTTAGATTGCCAAGAGTGTCTGGAATGGACCCCGAAAAGTAATTACGTGGCATGTCAATAAGAATAAGCTGAGAGGCATTGGAAATAGACATTGGCAACGAACCACCGAGTTGGTTACTCCCAAGATATAAATATTTCAGGTTTGGAGGCCAAAGCCCCATGTTTGACGGAAGACTGCCAGACAGCTGATTTAGTAGCAGAGAAATGACTTGCAGAGTTGATATATTGAATATCGCTGGAGGAATGGGACCAACAAGATTGTTAGCTCCCAAGCTCAAGAATTCTAGATTCTTTAGGTTGCCAATCTGTTGTGGTATTGTGCCTGCAACAAATTTTATCAAACAAATATACATTAAACCAATATGCGATAAGAAAAGAAGAAGACAGTTTAAGGTAATGATAATATATTCATGATGGATTATTATTCGTGCTTTAATTTTTAGGTTTAAAGTTTTCGTTTAGGTTTTAGAGTTTAGAGATTAGTGTAAGAGTTTAATATTTAGGGTTTATAGTTAGAATTTAGAGTTCAGTATTAAAATTTAAGATTTAATATCAGTTTAATGTAATGATAATATATTAATGGTAGGGTAGTTCTTTCATACATAAGCACTTGCGAAAACTTTTATTCCACAAACACCTTAGTTTTAGGTTTAAAGATTTTGTTTAGAGTCTAGTGTTTAGGGCTTTTAGTAGACGGATTTTGAATTTAGGGGTGTGGTTAGAATATATGATTTACAGGTTAAAACCTAAATCTCTAACCATTTTATCCTAAAAACTAAACCTTAATCTTAAATTCTAAATTCTAAACCCATCCACTTAAACCCTTAAATCCTAAACAGAGTCCCTAAACCCTAAAAATAAGGCACTTGTCGAAATTTTCCATTTCCACCGCGCTACATGGGATAATTTCTTAATGAAAATATATAATTTTATTTCATTAAATATATTTACTATTACTAGGATGAACCAAGAATATTAACTTGGGATAAAAATATAGTTTTTTTGAGAAGTAGAGAAACAATTCATAGTTATTCCATAAATTTTCAAATTTATTATATAAATTAAATCCAAAATAGAACTGCTTTTACAGACCATTTACATATATCAAAATGTTACAATTAATTTGAAAATTTTATTTTTTTTGAATGTGCTGGTGTGATTATAAGATAGTATCTGTTCAATTTTCTTAGACCTTTAATAATACGTACACACCATGCACACATAGTGCTCGAACCTGTGTCACCTAAATAAAATACATCATCCTTTACCACTAAGACCACTCTACGAGTTCTTTTATTTTTTTTGAACATATAAAATTTTAATGCAATGATTATATTACTCATGAAATTTTATTTTTATTTATAAATCGAAGGATATTAAACGTATAAATATATTCAATTTCAAGTCTTCTTATATAATATACCAACAACGATGTCAATTAAACTAAACTCAACCGACAACCTAAAACCAAACTTTTTTTTAATCTTAAAAGTTGGAAGAATTAAAAATGACGAAATGAAATTAATAAAGAATAAGATCTCGTAAGACGAAGATAATGAAAACATATTGAGTCCCTTCCCCTCAAATCTGATATGATAAGTTTAAGATCTTTATTTTGTTTAAAAAACAACACAATCAGGATTTTAGGTTTATAAAATTTTCAATGGCCTCATGTTGGGTAAAATACAAATAAAATGAGCCTTAGTATAGAAAAAGATGTCACACATTTATTAATAAAAAATTAGCATAAAAAGGTACAAATTAAGAAAAATAATTTGAAAGCAAATTAGTTGTGTTGCTCATTCACCTGTGAAGTTGTTATGGGAGCCATCAATTTCCCTAAGAAGAGTTAAATTTGCAATTTGTTCTGGAATTTGACCTGTAATAATAAAATTCACAACTCAAACTTTTTGGCAGTAAATTAAGCGCTTAATATCTGAAGCAGTCCTTAAATTATCCAGTTTCTTCCACTTTCACCCTTTTTGTTTTTTTCCCTATATTAGGATAAATTACAATAGAGGTCATTTAATCATAAATTTAATAACAAACAAATCATTCTTCTTCTAAAAGTAATAATTGAATTATTTAATTATAGGTTTAAAAGCAAACATGTTACTCAATAAAGTATTCGAAGTTTTACTCTTCTAATAGTTTTGCTCAAATAACATCACTTCAATAAATAATTTTATATTTTCAATCTCAACACGTTTAATTTCACAATTCATTCAAACTGGTCATAGTAAACGCGCGGGGCGGGCGGGTGCGGATACCCCTCCTCATACTCATACTCACCTAAAATTTTTATATCCACCACTTACACACCACCCGCGACGGGTACAATTTTCAAATCCACATCTGCCCACGCGAGTACTAGGGATGACAAATGGGCGGGGCGGGTTCGGATACCCCCTCCCCGTACCCATACCACTTAAAATTTTTATATCCACCATCTACCCACCACCCACGATGGGTACCATTTTTTAAATCCACCCCCACACTCACTACCTAATTGGATGCACACCACCCAACCTGTATATGCTCGTACCAACTTGGCAAACAACCACTAATATCAAATTATGTAAAAGTAAACCATAAACTTAACTTGCGTAAAGAAAAGTAAAACTTCGCATATTTTATTGATTGATCAAGTAACTATAGCTAACTTAACTATAACATATTTATGTCGATATAAATTATACTTAACTATATCTAATTAACTAACAGAGGCAGACAATTGTAAAGAATGTTTATACCCTAAGATTTGGTTAAATTATAAGGCACGTCCTTTAAAATTTTAGGGTTGACAAAATAAGTTGTAAACTTATTCCTAAAATCATAATGGTCCAAAATTCATATGGTGGGAAGTTAGTGGGCGAGTATGACTTTTTACGTCCACACCCGCCCACTACCCACCAAACTTATATCCATCCCCACCCAACTGTACCCGTCCGCCATCCCTAGAGGGTACAATCTCAAATCTATCCCTACTCCCACTATCCAATTGGATATCCACCACCCAATCTGTACCCGCCTGACAAGCAATCACTAATATCGAATTATGTAAAAAAACCCATAGACTTTTGTAAAGAAGGGTAAAACTTCGCATACTTTATTGATTGATCAAGTGCATATATATACATTTACACTGGTATAAATTTAACTACAGCTAATTAACTAACTATATGTGACTTAACTAAAGCACATTTACACTGGTATAAATTTAACTACAGCTAATTAACTAACTATATGTGACTTAACTAAAGCACATTTACACTGGTATAAATTCTACTTAGCTACAACTAACTAACTATAAATAACTTAACTAAAGCATATTAACACTGATATAAATTCTACTTAACCACACATATTACAAATTTACAATATGATTAATTCAAGTTCGATCATAAACCATCATTTTTTCAAACTAAATTAATTGAGTTCAAAGTGTACAAACTTAAGGATTAACATAGATTTTAAAACAAACTAAGATCTTAGTACATAAAACACCATAATAAAAAAGCATAATTAAAGTCTACAAACATAAATGATCAAAAATTCATATGGTGGGTAGTTAGTGGGTGGGCGGATACAGTGCGAGTAAGGTCTCAAATCCATCATCAACCCACTACCCAGGTGGGTATAATTTTTTACATCCACACCTACCCACTACCCACAAAACTCATACCTATCCCACGGGCGAGTGCAGTGTAAAATCTGTAAAACTGTACTCGTTTGTTATCCCTAGTTATAATCATTATCATTATTCATTAACTTGATTTTTCCAAAAAGCAGCTGTTCTTTTTACATCTCAAAGTACTTTGGAAAAGAAGGGAAAAAAATGCAAACACTAAAATTCTTTAAAAAAAAGTAGTGTAAGTTACCTACGAAGTGATTCCGACTAATATCGAAGAATTGAAGCATCCTCAAATTCTCAATTTCCGCCGGTAAATTGCCCTCCAATTGATTAACTGACAAGATTAAATTTTGTAACTTTTTGCAGTTGAATAAACTGGTTGGAATTCTACCAACAAGCATGTTACCACGCAAGTATAATGTTGTCAAATTCGGAAGATGATCGAACATATCCTTTGGAAAAGAGACAGTGAGATTATTGTAGCTGAAACTGATGAATTCCAGAGAAAGCAAATCGAGTGGAACAAAGGGTGTGGAACCGACGAGCATATTGTTGCTTAGATCAATACCTTCCAACGAAGATATATTGAAGATGGAGGAAGGTATCGAACCTGAAATCTGGTTTTCGTACAAGCTCAACTTCTCTAACTTTGACAAATAGCCTAAAGAGAATGGAATGCCTCCATTGAAGTTGTTATCGTGCAGATACAACTCTCGGAGTTCAGTTAATGATCCTAACCACGACGGAATTTCTCCATTGAAGCTGTTGTTACCAAAGTCTATATGTTTCAATCGGTGCAGATTCGATAATTGGACCGGTAAACTGCCATAGAAACTATTATCTTTGATGGAAAGAATAGAAAGGAAGGATAAATTTCCCAAGTGGGGTGGAAGGGTGCCTATGAGTTCTAAGCTAGAAAGATTTAGACTTGTAACTCTGCGGTGCCTGGATCCACAACCGACACCAAACCAATTGCAAACAGGGGTGGAGATTGACCAATTAGTTGCCAAGATGTTTTTAGAATCGCGGGTAACAGTCTTTCAGTGCGAGAAGAGTCGATTGGTCTGTGAGTATGGAGGTTAGATTCATGGAGAAAGTAGCCATAGAAAAATGGAAGAGGATAAGAAGAGCCGAGTTGAGGAAAATGTACCCCATTTGATTTTGGCTACCAAGAAAGGCTCGTACGAAATTGCCAGGCAATCCATTCTTTATATACACTAGAATGGACCCCATGCATTGCAGCGGAAGCCCTTGTTAACTGAATAATCACACTACCTCCTCATTATTAACCGTTTGACCATAAAAATTCAAACAAGGTATTAGGTATCCTTCATAGGGTGGGTTCTGCTGGAAACATATTCAGTCACCAACTTTTCAGGACTTTTTGCTCAATTTTTAATGGCTTAAATATATATTTATCTAAGAGTTAGGTATTAATGTTTTTTTTGTCTTAATATATGACCGAGTCATGATTGAATTATGGGAGCAGAACGATTAACTCTAAAATGAACAAGGTCTTAAAAATAACTAAACCATAAAGATCTAGGAAGTTTTAATTTTAACTAGTTTTAAAATTTAAAAGTCTTAAAAAGTAATTAAACCTAAAAATAAAGAGCAAAGTTTAATTTTTTTATTATTATTTTTGCTTGGCAAAAGTTTATTTTATTCGTAAGGGCAAAGCCAAATTGTTTGTTAAAAGCGGATAAAAATCATCTTCCCCTTTTCGGTGCCCCTTTCTATGCCCTAACACTAAAAACACTTAAAAGATTAAATTATAAGCCATAACCCTAAATTTTAAATCGTAAATCCTATACCCTACCCAAAATTCCCTAAACCCTAACATTAAACCCTAAACCCAATTTTTAATATAAAGGTATACATAAGGCACCGAAAAGGGCCAGAAAATTTCTATTCGTATTCCCCTTAAGAAAGCTTTCATTGAATTCATTTCCAAATGTTTACATTGTCAACTAGTCAAAATCAAGCACCAATTCCCCTCCGAATCAGTCCAACCTATTGAATTGTCTTGGTGGAAGTTGGAATATATCACTGTGAATTTTTAACAAGGCACACACACCTTGCAGGTAAGTTGTTCTTAGGAAAAACAACATTATTTCTCCATTGAGACAACTCGGAGTTCTATTTATTATGTTTTTTAACATATAGTTTTGGTACAATACTTATACTACCCAGACTCTTCCTCACCCATAAATCGGAGGATATTGAGCGTTTAAACACGCTCAATTTCACGTTCTCATGTGAGTTGTTCCAACAACAATATCAATTGAACTAAATTTAATAGGCATATTTACTATGTTTTTAGTTACTTTTAATTGTCTTAGACGTAATGAATTAAGTTTACAACTAGTTGATTAGAAAATTGATAGAGAAACGTGTTAATAATTTCTACAATCTGATTAGAACTTTGTGCTTTCTCTATTTTGAATTTTCCCAAGTGGAGTAGAATATAAACAAAAGAACGAGACGTGGTCTCTACTTCGCCTCTCATTCTTTTTAGTTGCAGAAAAATTCGTCCTGCATTCATTGCATGCCAATTGCCATGGAAATTTCTTCAGTTCATCCTTTGTCAAATTTTCTGGTTCTGTATCAGTTCTCTTTGAAAAGTAGTATGGTTTTTTATTTTAGCCGGTGTGCATCCGATATTGGCCTATAAATAGCAATTGAGAACGCGGTGATGCTTAACCCAAAATGAAAGCATCATTTGTGATACTATGCATTCTCATCGCTTCCATTATCTTTATCTCCACTTTCAGCATGGTTGGAGGAAGCCTCGAGAAAAGTAAGATCATCAAATTTAATCTCTTATGGTATTTTCCAAATTTTTTTAGATTATAAGCAATATACACATGCACACAGTCCAGTTACAATCAAATAACTTTCAACGCACATGGGAAAGAACTTTTTTTTCTTATCAACCAGTATAATTTTATTGAAAGGAAAATCATACAATCCAATAAAATCATACAAGAATTAATATGTGCCTCATTTAAAACATCCCTATACTTAGTTGGAGAAAAAAAGTACACTATGTATGTATGTTTGTATGTGTTTAACATGGGAATTATATGGGTTCTAATTTTGCAGGAGATCCTCCTAGTGAACCTCCCCTTACTGACTGTTCCGGGACTAATCAAGGGTGTCATCTTCCACCTGGACCTTGAATGTGGTGGGAAAGCAAAGCAAAGTTAGAATGAATAATAATACCTCGTAGGTTGAGTGCAAGTCTTCCCTTGTAATTTGCTTGCAATAAAGAAAGGCTTCCTCTAGAATAAGTTCAGTTCTTTTTGGTGATTCAAGCCAAAGTTTAAATAGTTTATGTTTATTTACATGTGGATTTGATCAAATTTTATTGTTAAATTTATCTAATTACTTTTTATTTATAAAGCGATTGTTTTTTCTTTCATTGAATACGTTAGAAATAATGTAGTAATAATCTAACGAAATTGCAGAATATGGTAAAAAATAAACAGAAAAGAAATCAAACATAAACATAATACTATATTGTGGGATAGAATTGAAAATCAGAAGAAAAATTTTGTTGAGGCATATATGAATAATTTTCTTAAGACAAATTTGACATTTCTTTGGTGCTTTGAGTAGCGCTGGATATCTGTCTCTTAGAATATAACAACAACAACAACAAATGATCACAATTGTAGCACAACAACGATGATCAATCAAACACAATCTTGCATTTCTCTATCACTAGAAGAAATGAATTTAGAATGAATATTTGATATTGATGTTTTTGATGATATGTTTTGGACGTATCCTAATTTGGCTTTATATAGAGGAGATGAAATGAATGAAGAGTTTTGATCATGAAGAGTTTTGTTGAAAAATTAATAAATATAATTGAACAAACACTATGAATGAAAAGATGCAAAATTAAAACAAAAAGCAATGAATTGTTCACCAAGATATATGATTCAAATGATACAACTATTCACCAAGAGACAAAGTTTTTTGAGAAAAATAATTTAGTTGGACCAAAATTCAGCATGTCTATTTAGGTTTGACCGGTCCGAACATTTTTGCATTGCCCACATCGTACGCACCACATTTTTCTTATGCATCAATTTTTCATTCATCACTTAACAACTTTAAACATATTATACGTCATTTTAAAGCTCTCATGCAATATAACATAAAACCATATTTTATAATTTAAACCTTTAATTTTGTTGTTGTTGTTACATTTAAAGTGTTGTCTAATGGTGAAATATTATGAACTTAACGAGAGGTCTCGATGAAAAAGAAAATGATATTATTTTAAGAGATCCGGGTTCAAGTAAATTTGTTTGCAATATATGTATGTCTTATCAAATGATTAAGAAAAGATATGAATATATGAGTTATTATTTGATACACCGGCGGTGGAAACTTTTAATTTTCTCAAGCGTCTTAGTTTTAGGGACCTAGTTTAGGTTTAGTATTTTAGAATTTAGTGATGTGAATAGAATTTAAGGTTTAGGGGTTAGAATTTTGGGTTTATAGGTTAAAACCTAAATCCTTAATATATTACCCTAACCCTTAAATTTTAACAATTACCCCTAAATTCTAAACACCTACACCCTAAATTGTGTTCCTAAACCCTAAAACTAAGGCACTTGTATAAACTAAAAGTTCCACCGCTAGTGTATTGGATATAAATCCTGAATATATACTACCTTGTGGATAAAAATCCTCTATCCCTTTTCAGTTCTAAAACATAATTCTAAATCCTAAACCATAAATCTTAAAAATAAATCCTACCCTTAATTCCCTAAACCCTGACCTAAACCCAAAATCTAATTTTTTAGTGTATGATAGAAAGAGATACCAAAAAGGGGTAGCAAATTTCTATTCACTACCTTCACCTTAAAACTATTAGACTAAAGGGGTACTTTTGCCCCTGAGTTCAACCCAAAAACTCAATTTTTCCCCTCATCGAAAAACGCACCCATTGTGCCCCTCAGTTCGCGAAATCGATCAAAGTGACCCTTTGACTGACATTGACCATTACGGTGCTGATGTGGAAATTAACGGCGATGACATGGCGGTCCATGACGCTGACGTGGCAGTACACGTGAGATGATGACATGGTAATGAGGGGCTGAATTGATTACTTTAACCGAATTCAAGGGCATAATTGATTTTTTACCGAACTCAGGGGCATAATTGATTTTAATTGAAAGTTCAACAACTTACTTAATCTTTAAGCTAAAAAATAAAAATATTAATATTTAAATATTCATAAAATATTAAAAACAAATATCATAATGAATTAAAAAATTAATTAAAAGCATTAAAATTAAAAATATCAAAATTTATAAATATAAAAAAAATAAAATTTTAAAATATTTATAAACCATCAGAAAAGTCTTCGAATGTATCTCGTTATTCTAAGCGTACTAATGTTCATTGAACATATTTTCAATTGAAAAATCCTTGTATTAGAGTGTAATAAAACTAAAATTCTCTTTATTTTTCTACATCAAATATTAATGCGCATCAATTTGTTACTCTAATACAATGGTGATTCCACTTAAAATTTGTTTAACGAATGGTAATACTTAGTCTGACGAAGTCTAAGACTTTTTCGATGAAAGTATTCAATTTTTTAATACTTTATAAACATTTTTATTAAGTTTTTATATTTAAATTTTATTTTTTATAATTTCTAATACATTTTAAATTTTTATATAATTTTTATTTTCAGTAATTTTTGAATATTTCATTTATTTTAATTAACTTTATGGATTTTTATAAAAAAATGGTAGAATATTTTGATTTTTTGTGAGAGCCTCATTTTCCTTATTTTTAAAATTATCAGGGACTCAAAGGATATTTACACCAATTTACTAATCGATTTTTCATATATTCCATATGTAAAAGTTCATCTCGAAAAACCAAATTATTTATCTAATTTTATTCAAAAACTAAATAAATAGATTAAATCAACTTGAAATTTAAACAAATTATTTATCCAATTTTAATATTTTTAAAATTTTAATAATTTCCTAAATTCTTATTTTTAGCTTAGATATTAAATAAGTTATCATACTTTTAATTAAAATCAATTATGCCCTTGAACTCGACAAGAAAATCAATTATGCCCTCGAATTTGGTTAAAATAATCAATTTAGCCTCCACTACCACGTCATCATCCCACATGTATTGTCATGTCAGCATCATAGACCGCCACGTCATCATCGTTAACTACCACGTCAGCACCGTAACGGTCAACATCGGTCAAAGGGTTAATTTGATTGATTTTGTAGATTGAGCGGGTCACATTGGGTTTGTTTTTCGGCAAGGGGAGAAAATGATTTTTTGAGTCGAACTCATGGGAAAACGTACCCCTTTAGACAGACTATTAAAAATGTTAAAAAAGACTATTAAAAAATGTTAAATTATGCTATTAAAAAATGATAAAAAGACTATTCACCACCAATCTGCTCATCTTTATTCCCTCATTTTCCTTAGGTCATGGGTTCTAGACTCATCACGAGCACCCCCTTTCTTCCCCTAGAGTCTGTCCCTTCCCCTCCCCTCTCCTCTAGGTAGGATTAGGATTAGAATTAGACTTTGTAAAAAAAAAAGACTATTAAAAAAATGTTAAAAATACCATGTACCAACATTGCCCTCGTAATAAATGTATTGCCCATTTTGACGGGCAATGCTACATCTACCTATTGGGTCATCTACCCAACTGAGATGGCACATGAGACAATTAATAATACTATATATTTTTAATATACAATTTTCAAAATAATAAATGTAATATAATTAAAGCGTCTTTTATCAATAAACAATTTTCAAGATTATAAATACAATACAATACAATTAATACATCTTTACACAATAAATAATTTTTAAAATTATAAATGTATTATAATTAATATTTTATTTTTAATATAATAAGAAGAGAAACTAAGCTAACTCAAATACATTTTAGTCTGTCATACTATCATGATGCAATTCCTTCAAAATTCCAGTATATTACTATTTTTTAATCAAATTAAAAATAAAATATCATATATGAACCATGAAAACTTATGAGTTTTAGCTTTGTCTCACCTTAATTTCTATGAAAACGCAACCCATTAAACTTATTGATTTTGTTCATCTACTATCGGCTACGAATGAAAGGACAGACTTTAATTATTTTCTTAATTTTTTTTCTATTACCCTTTTGTGTTTCTCAAATTCTCATGATACTACAAGAGAACCATTTCTCGAATTAAGTATTTAAATCTAAAAATTGGGTGGAGAAAATGTCTTAATTAATTTAAACTAAAAATGACTTAAAATGTCATTATACTAAAAAGTTTTGGAGGGACAACAATCCCTCCCACCTCATGAGTGTCTACATCCCTGGTAACAATGGTACCAAGACTCAACGTCGACGACTGCCCTTTTTATTTAGTGTAAGGCATTTGAGAATTTAAAAGAAATTTTAATATCAATATAATCTATATCGTATCAATATCAATCCCAAAAATATTTGAGAATCCAAAAGAATACATAATTTAGTATAACGTGACTTTGTGTACAATGTATATATTAATAATTTAATTATTGTATTTAAAAATATGATTTTATCTTTTATACACATGATGTTTGAATCAAGTTAATTATCGATTCAGAATATTATTTCCATTAACATATACTTATAGTCGATTTTTTTATACTCAATAAATAGTTAAATATTTTTAATTTATTCATATTTTTATGTGCATAATATGTAAATAAAGGCTAAAGGGTCAAATTTGCCCCTGTAGTAAACCCAAATCAGCAATGTTGCCCATAATTTTTTTCCATACAATTTTGCCCTTGAAGTCATTCAATTGCAGCAATTTTGCCATTTGACCGACGTTGACCGTTAAAGTACTGACATGGTAGTTAACGGTGCTGACGTGGCGGTCTACGACAGTGACATGACAATACACGTGTAATGATGATGTGGCAGAGGGGCTGAATAGTTTTTTAATCGACTTCGAGGGTATAATTAATTTTTTGCTGAGTTTAGGGGCATAATTGATTTTAATTGAAAGTTCGATAACTTATTTAATCTTTAAGCTAAAAAATAAAAAATTCTTAAAATTTTAAAATATTTAAATAATATATAAAAATTTATAAAATATTAAAAATAAAAATACTATAATGAATTTAAAAAAAATCAAGTGAAAAAATAAAATTAAAAATATTAAAAGTTAGAAATATAAAAAATATCAAAATATTTATTAAAACTATTGAAAAAGTCTTCGACTGTTTCTGATTATGCTAAGCCAACTGATATTCCTTGAACATATTTTCAATGGAACCATCATTCCATTAGAGTAGTAATAAAGCTTATCAAATATTAATGAGCATCAGTTTGAGGTAGAAAAACGAAAGAAAATTTGATGAAATTGTTCAATTTTTAATACTTTATAAATACTTTTTAATTTTTAGATTTTTGTATTTATTTTTATCATTTTATAATTTCTAAAACATTTTAATTTTTATATTAATTTTTATTTTCAGTAATTTTTTGAATATCTTATTTATTTTTATTAAATTTATAGATTTTTTTAAAAATTGAAGAATATTTTGATTTTTTTGAGAGTTCTCACTTTGCTTATTTTTAAAATAACCAGGGACTCAAAAGATATTTACACCAATTTGTTAATCGGTTTTTCATATATTCTGTTTGTAAAATTTTAGCTCGAAAAACCAAATAATTTATTCAATTTTATTGAAAAACTAAATAAACTAATTAAATTAATTTGAATTTTAAACAAATTATTTGTCCATTTTTAATATTTTAAATTTTAATAATTTCTTAAAATTTTATTTTTAACCTAAATATTAAATAATTTATCGAACTTTCAATTAAAATCTATTATGCCCCTGAACTCAGCAAGAAAATCAATAATATCCTCGAAGTCAATTAAAAAACAATTTAGCTTCCTACCACATCATCATTACACGTGTACTGCCACGTCAGTATCGTGGACTGTCACATCAGCATAGTGGACCACCACGTCAGCATAGTGGACCGCCACGTCAGCACTATTAACTACCACGTTAGTATTTTAACGGTCAACATCAGTCAAATGGCAAAATTGCTGCCATTGATTGACTTCGAGGGCAAAATTACATGAAAAAAAAATTAAGGGCAATATTGCTGATTTGGGTGTACTGCAGTGGCAAATTTGACCCTTTAGTCATGAGTAAAATATAAATTATAAAACTTTAAAGGATTGAAATTAAATATTTATAATTTAAGGTCAAAACGGATGAATTTAAAAAAAAGTATCATTTAAAATTTTAAATGGATGAGGCAATCGCAATTATCATAACCACCTAAAATATCATATCATCTAGGTCATTTACCCGGTGGGTATGCAAAGTTTTATCCCATTTTGATTTATATCTTTTTCACTTTTAAAATTTTGAATTTAAATAAAGTTATGAATATCATTATATTCACGTCATACATATACGTATGTCATATATAAGTATCATAGAAGTCCCTATACTTGGCGGTGGATTGGATTTTGGTACCTATACAAAAAATGAACGAACTAGCCCCCATACAATTCAGATCCCTCCAATTAAGTCTATGTCATTCATATTGTTAAAAGATGATTTATAGAAGAAAAAAAGTTAACGACTAGTCACTTATAAATAACGAAATAAAATATTAAATACATATTACGATAACAAATTTTAAACGCATAAAATAAAAAATATATATATTATTTGAACACTTATTGAATTAAACCTTAAAATAATAAATTCAGTTCTGATATTTAAACTAAATTTTTGTTATTTTATTAAAAATATTTGTTTTAGAATGAAATGATTCACTTTGAGAACAATATAATCACGATGGTATCCCGACAGTGACTCATATTTAAATTTAAAAAAATTCACCTTATTCAATATATTTTTTAAAAATATGACTTAAGATAAATATCCGAAAATTAAAAAGGATTAGAAATTATACCAAAATTCAGAATTTAACGAGAAATTTTTAGATGGACCCGGCTCACCAAGTCGTTTACGGTCTCATCTAATAACATTCACCTATTTCAGTGTAACTTCAAAATAACTATCAACTCCTTAGTTACATGTAGGAAAAAAGTTAAGATTCACCTTAAAAAAATTGAGATGAAAAATTTTCATTAGTGACCATAAATAACGGGATAAACCTATTCATTTAATAATTTTTGAATTTAACGGATCGTTCATTGTCTTGTCATCCGGATAGTATCCACGTTGCTTCTCGATTTTTCCCTTTTTCTTTCTTTCGATTTTTTTAATTTTTCTTCTTTTTTAAATTTTTGCTTTTTTAAATAATAATAATAATAATAATAATAATAATACGTAGGCTTACTTTTTTTAGATCATAAGCAATATATGTAAACACAAACACATATTACACTGATTTTCAAGTTCCTCAGCATTTTTTTAATCCGAACTTACTAACCAATTTTTTTCAAAATACATTACCAAGAAACTAGCTAATAGGCTCAACGAATACCTTCCAATATACGAGTGAGTAATCTTTTTAGAGGCTTATTCTCCAAGTTCCTCACCATTTTTTTTAATCCGAACTTAGTTTCTGATTTGTGCCATTTACGCACCAGTTTAATTCATTTAATATTTTCAATTAAAGATAGAAACTAGCTAATATAGAAACGGAAAATTTATGAAGAATAGTATAGAATAAAAACAAGAAAACAATTTATTTTTGTCAATTTCAATTAAAGATTTCAAGCAACAAATTATGACTTCAAACTATTACCAATTTATCATGCATATAATGTGTCATTCAAATTGTTTTACGCACGTTATAATAAGAATTAATTGCACTACACTCCTTCAAATTATGACTTTTATTTTAAATCAGTCCCTAAACTTTTAAATATTTCATTTTCACCCTAAATTATGACCCTCATTCTAAATTGATCTCAAAACTTTTTGAAAGTTTCAATTTTATCACCAAATTATCATTTATGACACATCATATTATTATATAATACACATCAACGTTTATATGTAAATTAATAATTTTTATAACAATTTTATTAACATGAAATATGAATAGCATATATTGATAATTTGACATGAGAATTTTAAATTTTCTTTGCTCCAAAAATTCTAATTTTTCCAAGTGAGAATATATAATTATATTACCAAAGAAAGAGACCAAAGCTGTACTTCGTTTCTTTTCCTTTTTTGGGTAGAAGAAGAATTGGTCGTGCATTCATTGCCGTCCATGGAAATTTCTTCAGTCCTCCCTTTGTCAATTTTATATAGGGAATAGTCCAATTGTCCAACCCCAACTAATTGTTTGTAGAAATATATGGTATCAAATTGTGTTTGAAAAGTAGAATGGTTTTCATTTTAGTCACGACACGATAAATAGCAGTGGAGAGAAGGAGATGCTTAACCCAAACTACAAAATAATATCCAAAATGAAAGCATTGTTTATGATATTATGCATTCTCATCGCTTCCGCTTTCTTTGTCCCCACTCCCACCATGGCTCAAAAACTAGTCGAGCGTAAGTAAGATCAACAAATTAACAATTTGTTTGCAGTTTCCAACTTCTTTTTAGATTTTCTAACATTTTAATTTTGCAGCTTACGCGCCGCCCTTTGGAACTCCTCCTATTGTCTGTTCCAGGCCTCTGCTAGTCTGCTAGCGTTTTTCACATAAACATTGAATGTGGTGGGAAAACAAAGCTATATGATCCATGGGGGAAACTGTAATGAGAATGTATGTATTTAGGGGAATTCTGAAGATCCCCCATGAATATGATAAGTATTATTTGTGTCTTTTATGAAATAAAATAATAAGATTTTAGAGTTGAAATGGAAAATATCTCACAATTTTAGAGTGCGAGTCTTCGATTGTGATTTGTTTGCAATAGTTGTTAAGAGCTCACGTACATGACTTTGTTAACTTTTCAAAAGTTCCACTTTTCACGAATATATTGTCATGTGCATATTTATGTATTTAATTAGTAGATTCATGCTTTTGTATCTCGGAGTTAAGGAATGTTTTTATTGCCAGAATGAAAAGGTATTTTTTTGTTGTGGCAGGTAAGTTAGGAGCAAGTTTGACAGAGCAGGACAAGAGCATGAAGAGCAGAAGAGAAATGTCGAGTGCGTTGGAAAAAACGGAACAGGGATTGTCAAGCTCGGTTGGTAAAAGAAGGATGACTGATGCCCGGTCACAGCCCTAAATTCAAGAATAGGATAAGAAGATAACGCGCCTATCTTGGTGCGTAACAAACTTTCAAGATTCAGACCCAACCTAGGATTTACACGAGTGCCTATTTAAAGGAAGCCATCGTTGAGCCAAAGGGGCTGCACCGTGAGAGAGTAGAGGGCAAACCGTGGTTCAACCAAGCTGTGACGGAGCGCTCTGGATCAATTGAAGGGTTGCATCGACGAATCTCCTTCTTTATCTATTTCTCTTAATTTTTTATTCTGTTATGATTGTGATATTTGAAAACGATGATTTGTTGATAGTTTTCCAGCCATGAATTAATTTCCTTAAGTTGGTTGGGATGTTGCGATGAATGCTAATTTTTAAGATTTTTAATAATTGAATGCTTTGACATTTTTGTGTATTTTGCTAATGCTTAGTTTCTTCATATTTATTATCATATGACAGTTGGCATTGAAGGTTCATTATCTCTTAATATCTTAACAGACTTAGAAGGTAAAGATTAATTGCAAAATAATAAGGTGGAAAACTTCGACAAAAGATGTTCAAGTAGATGAGCTTACTTCAGAAGTGAATAAGGTTAAAGACTAAAATACTGTCAAGTTAATTATTAAAAAACATCGTTATAGACATATAGGAGTTAATCTTAATTAACTTAGGGTATTGTCATCGACAAAGAAAATACTAACTTAAAATCTGCTCGGCAATAAATCCAAGGCTAAAAGTTATTAATTACCGTTATTGCTAGCATGAAATCCAAGCATCCTTTGCTAACGCCCATCAATCATCTGATAACACTTGTTTGCCAATATGCCTCACTTTTTACTTTATTTTCTTTCAATTATTTTCTCAAGTAAAATCCAATCTCATTACAAACTTATTCATTTCAATTCACAAGTAAAGATCGTGACATTTAATTCTTGGACAATCCACATGAATACGATACTCAGCTTATTGTTGTATTCCTTGCTGATCGTGTATACTTGCACGTAAAAAGACCTATTTTTGGTATAATTTCACCAGCATATTACATTAGTTTATTAATTATTTGTCTAGCATTAGTCGGTAGATGAACTTTTTATTGCTCTCCCAATAGAGATTATAAGATGCTTTGGTGATTTTTTGGACACCAGTAGGATGAGGATATTGTGTCCACTGTCCCGTGAGGTGTTACTTTGTTGGGGTTGGTTTTGGTTTTTTCTTCTAGGTTTATATTATTTTTTATATCTTCATGTTCAATTGAATATATTTAGTGAAAGAGTTGTTCGAAATTGGTGGTGGAAGTTAAAAGTTTTCACAAGCGCCTTAGTTTTAGGATTTAGGGATTTAGTTTAGGGTATAAAGGTTTAGAATTTAGAGGTAATGGTTAGAATATGAGGTTTAGATGTAGTTTAGTTTTAAGGTAATATGATGAGAGCTTAGGTTTTAACCTATAAAACTTAAATTCTAACCGTAAACCTTAAACCCATAAGCCCTATATATAAATCCCTAAACTAGATCCTTAAACATTAAAATTAAGGCACTTGTGGAAATTTTTAGTTTCCACTGTCAGTATATAGAATAAATACCCTTAATTTAATATGGTTTATTATCTCACACACAAGCGATGTAAACTTTTTGTTTTTACAAGCGTCTTAATTTTAGGGTTTAAGATTTTAATTTAGAGTTTAGGGGTTTTAATTTTACGGTTTAGGATTTTAGTTAGGGTTTAGAGTTTAAGGTAAATTTTAAGGTTTATGGTAATATGATTAGGGATTTAGGTTTTAACCTATAAACCTTAAATTTTAACCCTAAACCCAAATTCTATGATTAGCCCCTAAATTTAAAACTACCATATTATAACTCCTAAACTCTAAACCCTAAACGTCCCTAAACTCTAAAACTAAGACACTTGTGCATGGAATAATTACCCATTTAATATTTATATAATTTTACATACTAGTAATTTATTGGGTAAACAATTTTTTATCACTCAATTTTTCAAGCGTTTTTGTTTTGGTCATTCAACTTAAAAAAATTTAATCTCATCTCTAAACTATTATTTGCTTCTATTTTGGTAATTCATTTGTTAAGTGTCTAACGCGGTTTAAATTTCTTTGATAAATGCAAAAAGCTCCTGAAACCTTACTCTCAAACCTAGATTTTGACTCCCTTTTATTCATTGGTGCCAAAGTATTTTCTTTTAAATTCGAGTGGTGAGAGGTCGAGGAAGAGGAAAAAAATAATATATCAATATTCTGAATTGATCATATGATGAAGATTGTAGATCGACAAAGATAAGTCAAAACTTTATTTGAATTTTGTCGATTTCGAAAGGATTTAAAAAAACCAAACTAGGAATAAAGAAAAGGAGAGAAAAAGAAACATTTTATTACATGTTGCATCGCAAGATGGTCAGCGGCGGTTGAACAACAGTGGTGAACAATTTTAATTATAGAGAAGAAAAGGTTAAAATTTTAGTCCTAATTCACCGAGGGATATGTTTTTTTTTTTGTAATGCAGGAAGAACCTCGTCGTAGATACGGTAAGAAATACATATCTTTATTCGATCTTCAGGACAAAACTCTCAATGAAGTAGAAAGGAAAAGAAGGTACCGAGCATTAAAAAGGAACAAAAAGAGAGGATTGAAATTGACAGGTCTTCTCCTACAAATTCGGACATCGTGCGAAAGCAAATCCTTACACATAACGCACGTAAAGCTCTCGCATTCGGGAAAAATATTAGACATTATAACTATAGGTAATAAAGAAGAAGTCGTTGAAGAGCTGGTTCGTTTGGAGGAGCAAGAGCAATTACGATATGGTGTGACAAGGGTAGCACCCTATCCGAGAAATATCAATTACAATATTGCTTCTCCTTGAGGAAGGCATCTGCATCTATTGCTCCCAATTTATAATCAATAATAAAACTTATTTGCTGAGCAAAACAAAATTGAAAAACAGATGTTGAAGAAGACCAACCTCCTCAATGTACGAAAAGCTTACACAAGACTTCCAGGAAATAAGCATCTGTCCATATTGTAGAGATACATCACTCTTCGAATCAAAATCATTAAAAGACAACTTGCAAAGTTACAAATGCCTTGTCATCAAATTCATTCAATATCCTTCAATAACTTGACTTTGATCTTTTCTAGCTTTATGACAACTTCTTTCATATTAAGCCTTTCATCTGGTATCTCAACTGAACATTCCAAGGCAACTTGCAAAATTGATATTGCACAATTGTTTTCCGCTACATGTTTCCTGCTTTCAGTGCTTACAAAATTGGCGTCTCCAACTTGGTTTAGCATACATGGTAATGACTCTTTTACTAAACTCCTCAAGCTCATTTCTGCATCAAACATTACATCTGTAGGCTTTTTTCCCGTGATAGTTTCCATCATAAGAATGCCAAAGCTATACACATCACCTTTTGTAGAAACAATTCCTTCTGATGCGTACTCTACGTATGGATTTATAAATAAATAAAATCAGTATTCAACACTGTTGTGTGATAATATGAAAAAAGATATGTTATAAACCATCTGCTAACTACATGTATGCATGTAATAAATATAATAGAACCTGGACTCAATTCCGTCTGTTCATATAATAAACTCTTAAGAAAACTAAGAGTGAAATTAGAAGCATCACCTGGAGCCTTATATCCAAACGTTGCAAGGGTCATGGTTTGGATCATTGAATCCTCTTCACATAAGAGTTTTGCGATTCCAAAATCACTCAAATGTGCAACTATATCTTCATCTAATAGAACATGGCTGGGCTTTAAATCGCAATGAATCAAAAGCGTTGTATGATTACAATGGAGATACTCCAGAGCGGATGCAACATCTATCAGTATGTTCACCCTTTGTAGGATATCCAGAAAATGATTGTTGCAATACAACCATTTATCAAGACTCCCATTAGGCATAAACTCAAGTACCAAGGCTCCGAAATCGAGATTATTGGAGCACCTACTGATGATTTTGGTTAAATTTCGGTGACGGATGTTGCGAAGAACTTCACATTCAGCGTCAAAGTTCTTAAATGCTTCTTTTAACTCTAACTTGAAGACTTTTACCGCAAATGTCACTCCATCTGGAAAAATCCCTTGATATACTGAACCATAACACCCAGTACCAAGCAATTTACTATCACCAAATCCTTCGGTAGCTCGATGAAGTTCTTGGTATGAAAATTGTCTCCACATTCCTAAAGGTAACAAATCTTCTTGACTACCCAATGTTTCTTTCTTCTTCAACCTTGGCAAGAAAATGATAGTTAGAGCAACCACCAAAATTATAGAAGGCAATCGGTAATGCTACAAACATTATGAGATTAGTTCTTGCCTTGGAATTTCTAAGAGGTTTAGTTTGGCAACTTGGAACATGAAGTTGAGCTGCACCACACAATGCTTCATTCCCCTTAAAAGATTCAATTGAATAGTTTCGGAATGATCCTCCATTAGGAATTTCTCCTTCAAGTCTATTAAAAGAGCATTGAAATATTCGAGATAACGAAGTTTCTCCAAGGACTTGGGAATTCCTCCGGATAGATTATTTCTTGACAAATCCAAGGATTCCAAATTCAACAAGTCACCAAATGATTCAGGAATAGAACCGGTTGTTCAACAAATCCATACGATTCACAACTTTTCACTTTCCAATATCATTTGGCAGAGGACCACCGAGAGAATTCGAAAACAAGTTCAGGATCAGCAAATCACTAAGCCCTGTCAAGGTTAAAGGTACAGAGGAAGAAAACATATTGGAGCCAAGGAGTAGTAGCCTCAATGAAACAAGATTACCTAAACAAGAAGGTATGGGTCCAGACAATTTGTTGTTGGTCAAGAACAAGAAAGCCAACTTGCTTAGATCACATAACTAGGACGGGATCCATCCTTCTATCGTATTGTCTGAAAGAGAAAGACTTTGTAGCTCTTTCAATCCTCCAATTGTAGTAGGAACCGTTCCTGTCAATTTATTGCCATCTAGATTTATAGCCATCAAGTGACTTAAGTTGCCAAATTCACTCGGGATGCTACCGCTGATGTTGCACCGAGCAGCAAAGAAGCTCTGAAGATAATCCGAGAAATTTCCTACTGAAGCTGGTAGTTCACCACTAATCAATCTGTTGTTACCGAAATCCAAGAGTTCCAAGCCTCTACAGTTTGTCAAAGAAGAGAGAAATCCCATTCCATAGGAAGTTAGATTATTAACTTCCAAGTTAAGTTTCTTTAAATTTCTTACATTGCCTAGAGTTTCAGGAATGGGACCTGAAAAGTGATTATACGACATGTCAAGAACAGTAAGCTTAGAGGCATTGGAAATAGATTTTGGGAATGAACCAACGAATCGGTTACTCCCGAGAAGTAATTCTTGCAGGTTTGTAAGCCAAAGCCCCGTGCTTGATGGAAGACTGCCAGAGAGCTGATTTAATAGCAAAGAAATGACTTGCAGAGTTGATGTATTGAATATTGCAGGAGGAATGTGACCAACAAGATTGTTATGTCCTAAACTCAAGTATTCAAGATTCTTTAGATTGCCAATCTGGTGTGGTATTATGCCTGCCATAAATTTTATCCAACATAAATAAAAAAATAAAAAAAATTTCTACACACCTTTTGCAAATAAAAAGTTACAAATGAACAAAAATAATTTGAAAGTAAATTAGATCTCTTTTATCATTTACGTGAGTAGTTGTTATGAGAACAATCAAACACACTAAGAAGAGTTAAATTCGCAATCTGTTCTGGAATTTCACCTGCAATGATAAAATTCACAACAAATTCAAAATTTTTCTTTTTTTTTTTATTTGATAATGTACGCACATAAAAAAGGCTTTAAAAAATAGTTAGCGTGAAATTTCCTTGCAGGTGGTTCTCAGCAATAGTGAAGAATTGAAGTATACTCAAATTCGTAATTTCCATTGGTAAACTCCCTTCCAATTGGTTAAGTGATAAGGATAAAATTTGTAACTCTTTACTCTTAATAAACTGATTGGAATTCTACCAGAAAGCATGTTACCACCCAAGTACAAATTTTTCAAATTCGGAACGCGGTCGAACATATCTTCTGGTATATGACCAGTGAGATTATTGTAGGTGAAATGGATGGATTATAAGGAAAACAAATCGTGTGGAGTGGAGGGTATGGAACCAGAGAGCATATTATTGCTTAGAAAAAGCACTTGCAACAAAGATATATTGAAGATGGAGGAAGGTATTGAACCTGAAAGCTGGTTTCCATGCAAGATCAAGTTCTCTAGCTTTGGCAAATAGCCTAAAGAGGATGGAATAACACCAAAGTACTAAAACTGTTGTTACCAAAGCTTAAATATTTCAGCCGTTGCAAATTGGATAATTCAATAGGTAATCTGCCATGAAAACTATGGTCTGCAATGTAAAGAAGAGAAAGGAATGATAAATTTCCTAACTGAGGTGGAAGGGTCCCTACGAGTCCCAACCCGGTAAGGTTTAGAGCTGTGACCCTACGGTATTTGGATCCGCAATTGACACCAAACCAATTGCAAACAGGCGTAGAAGCTGACCAATTAGTTGCCAAGACATTTTCAGGATCATGAACAACATGATCTTTATGCAAGCAGAGCCGACCGGTCCGTAAGTAAGTATATTGGTTAACTTCATGGAGAAGGTAGGCATAGAAAAATGGAAGATGATAAGAAGAGCTAAGCTGAGGAAAGTGTTCCCCATCTGATTTTGAGTGTTGAGCCAATGAAAATGGAGTTTGTCAAGCTACCAAGGAAGACACAAGCGAGATAGCCAGATAGCCCATTCTTTATATACACTATAATGGACCATAAAATAGTATGTATGAACATAAAATTCAAAGTATGTATGATCACACAACATATTCGTTGTTAATAGTATGTATGAACATAAAATTCAAAGTATGTATGATCACACCACCTATTCGTTGTTTATAGTATGTATGACCATAAAATTCAAAGTAAACCCTGAAATTTCTTAGAACATGCAATAAGGTTGAAAAATATATATGAGACAATAGCAAATTGTCCCTCTAAATTTTTTTAAAAAAATTATATTTTGCCCCCTCAAGCTGATATTCTGGCTCTGTCTATATCAACAACACACCACCGTAAAATAAGTATATTTGTAATTCATTTAACTAGATACAATTACACTTCCAACAACTTATAAATGTTTTGGGGGGACATGCCCCAAGCTTAAGTGGGACAGTTTTGGAGCATAACAGATTAAATGAACCACAAAACCTTATCTTGCCTGTAATAAGGATAAAGTTATTTCATTTCTCGAAGGTGATCCATTATTTCCGGAACAAGAATCTGCTTGAAAATATTTCTTACAGAACAAGAAACCAGGTTGTTTAGGCGAAGGCAATTCATTATGACTTCCCAGCATCACAACCACGGATGCCATGCTGGGTCTCTCTTCAGGATGATGTTGTACACACAAAAGGCTAATGTGTACACATCGTAACAACTCGGATAGATCTCCAGTCTCTACTGCGAAATCATGAGCAACATCCAAAGGCTTATCTTCTTTCCATAATCTCCATGCCTGCAGCAAAATTCGAACCTTTTGAGCATTTGTAGTCTAAGTCAGAAAACAAAATGATAATAGTAACTGTTTGCATTTACATGTTCGATAAGGTTGCCGCTCCCATTTGCATGGTAAAACCCTCTGTTTTTCATTCCACTTATAACCTCCAGCAACAAAATCCCAAAGCTAAAAACATCTGACTTTACCGAAAACAGACCATCGGAAGCATATTCTGGTGCCATATAACCACTGCAGCACATTGTCAGGTAAAGAAAATGAATTTTCTTATTGAGATTAATTGATCAAATAGTATGGAAGTGGTTTAAACTTAGTACACTTACTAAGTTCCAACTACTCTGTTTGTATTGGCTTCTGTTTGGTCTCCTCCGAAAGTTCTTGCCATGCCGAAATCGGAAATTTTCGGGTTCATCTCACTATCAAGTAGAACATTACTAGTTTTCAAATCTCTATGAATAATCCTCAACCTTGAGTCTTGATGAAGGTAGAGTAGTCCCCTAGCAATCCCACAGATAATTTGGAAACGGTTGGACCAAGTTAATACTTTGCTTTTCGTTTGATCTGGAAAGAACGAATTCATGTTAGTCCAACATCTTATTTGATCATTGAAGAAGCAAAATCTAATGATTTTCAGACCAAAAATGAAAGAGTCAAGGCTTCTGTTAGGCATGTATTCGTAAACCAGCATTCTCTCATCTCCATGAATGCAGCATCCGAGAAGTTTGACAAGATTCCGATGCTGAAGTTTGGCAATCAACTTTACTTCAGTCTTGAACTCGCTCAATCCTTGTCCAGAACTCTTTGAAAGTCTTTTCACTGCAACTTCCTGCCCATTTGCTAATGTCCCCTGGAAAATTTTACTATATTTTTCATGAGCTTTGAACAAAATTGTATACTTAGAGATCACTATTCTATAATACAGCAACTTTTACCTTATAAACTGGTCCAAAACCTCCTTCACCTAACTTGTTATGAAATGAAAAATTATCAGTTGCTTGAGCTATTGTACCAAAATCTAAAACTGCAAGCTCCATATCTTCATTCTCGTCTTTATTCTCTTTATCGATCACCTTCTTGTCTTCAACTTCAACTGAAAAGATGAATAAACTT
Source organism: Hibiscus mutabilis (assembly GCA_019671005.1). Lineage (NCBI taxonomy): Eukaryota > Viridiplantae > Streptophyta > Magnoliopsida > Malvales > Malvaceae > Hibiscus > Hibiscus mutabilis. The sequence continues at coordinate 15,612,521 of CM033721.1, read as the reverse complement.
AGAAAAACTCAGAAAATTGAATATAACCATGTTAGGTACATACTCGTATCCAACACACACTTGAGTTCGAGTAACACATATGAGCACATTTATGAGGACCATAACCAGTGTTACCTTTCAACTTTCTCCTGCTTCTACGAAAATAACAAAGGACTAAAACAAACCCCAAAAGAACTGCAATTACTGTTGCAAGTGTGATGCCAAGTTTCACCTTATCCTTTTTCTTCAGTTCTGTCATTATCAATTCCGAATAAGAAGCAAAAATATAAATTACTTACTACAAGAAGCATTAAGAACATGTTCTAGTATTATAAACAATTACCTGAAGCAGATACTCTGATGTAAAGATCCTGACCATCATCCGATTGAAATTGTTTGATATCAATTAGATCACCGAACCAAATGACGCAGCCACTACCTCCTCTTGTAACATCTAAATTAGTGTACGCCATGCAAGAACAGTTCCTCAAGCACTTAGCCCTACATTCCTTGAGATTCATAGTTTCGTTAACCCAAGAATTTGTGGAGTCTGGGGTTTTCACTCTTCTTAATCTGATAAACTCATCCCCACTCTGGCAGTTCAATGGCTTACTTTGTACACACCCTCCGGCATAATCCGATAAGTTCCATCTTTCGGGCCATTTTGGCCTAAACCCTGTTAAACAGTAACAAGCCGGAAGCTTGTTGCTATCACAGTTCCCATTTGGACCAAATTTCCATATTTGTCACAATTGCCAATTGGATTGCTTACAAACAGCTGCCAAGTTTGAGTTCCTGGGTTCCATGTGAACCTTTGTCTTTCACTTTCAGTTTGGTTCAAAACACCCCTCGACATCACTGATATGTTGTTGAAGAACTGTATGTAGTAAACCTCATTTTCGTTCCGGACCAAGTCATAATCAAAGATTGGATTCGCCCTTAAACTTCGATACCCGCTAAAGCCATTGCCATTCCATAATCCACTGCGTACATACTTTGCTGACCCTCTCCTTAGAACAGCTTCCGGGTTTCCTTCAAGTTCTAGACCAAAAGTAAGATCACCAGGAGACGGATCATCCCAGTTCTTCCAGGCCGAGAGTCTTCGATCGAGACCGGTTCTTAAATCGATACCGATTTTCATCCCTGGTAACATTGTATCCGATGGATAATCAAAGCTTTGCCATAAGTAATTCTCGGGATTACTGTCCCTTTCATCTCTGACAACAAGATTACCAGAATCCAGGAGCTGCAACACTGGATTCTGAACACTTGCTGTCGTATTACTCGACCAAACATACGTCGAGTTCTTAACTTGAAGCACGATTTTGCCACTGTTTTCTATCTTCAACGCGCCAGTGGAATCGTTTATTGGGTGTATCCTGTTTGCAACCCAAACAACAGTTTGCATGGGGATGTTGTTGTACCAGATTCCCAGGTAGCGGTTCTTGGAACGGCCAGGAGAGAAAAAACCCAATGCAAAGGTTCCATCGATGGAGACCAAGGTCCTGCCGTCAGGGAGTGTGTCTGATGGAGAAATGGTGTCGATTGCAGTTGAAGCTTTTGAGAAGATGATGAGGAAACAACAAGCAATGTAAAAATAGAAACACATTTCCATGGATGTCTTGTGTCTGATATCTAATTGCTTGTAGAATGCAAGCATTGACTATAAATACAAGAGTTTGGTCTTTAAAATTGACATTTTGCATGGAAATTGGCTATGCAAAGTTCAAACTGTACAGGAACTATGAATCTGGCCAAGAACCATGCGGAGTGCAATTAAAAAACATGCATTTCTAGTTCCAGATTTCTAGAAAGGAGAAAAAAAACATAGTGGTCAATATTTACAAATCAATATCTATTAAAAAAACATAGTGGTCAAGATTTACAAAACATAGTGGTCTAGAAAGGAGTTGTGTGGTATTTGTAAGAGGGAGCTGGAGGAGATACTTCATGTGCTGCGGGATTGTCCACAGGCTCGTGCGGTTTGGGTCTCTCTTATAAGATCGGAAAAGATATCTGATTTTCTTTCGAACCCGCTAGCTCAATGGATTACCATGAATCTTAGAAATGAGGGACGTTTTGCCAATCGTGGTGATAATTTGATTATTTTGTTTCCAATTATTCGTTGGAGTCTTTGGTTGAGGCGCAACAAAATTATTTTTGATCCAGACTATGTTGAGAAAGAGGACTTCGTATTGGCTAGCATTCGCTATATGGACTTGATTGTCGCTGCCAATGCCACTGGTTCCTTGCATAATGTCATGCCGATAGCTAGGAACGTGTCTCCATCTTTTTGGAGCTTGCCGTATAATGGTTGGGTTAAACTTAATGTTGATCGGGCTGTGGATATAGTGGTCGGTGCGGCTGTGATTGGCGGAGTGATCGGGGGACCAAGGGGAGTGGTTTGGTTTCTCTCGTAGTTTAGGTCGATGCTCCGTGGTTATGGCTGAGCTTTGGGCTATTTTTGATGGTCTTCGCCATGCCTGGCGCTTTCGCTTCCAACGCGTTGCGGTGAAATCTGATTGTGGTGAGGCGGTTAGGATTGTATCGTATAGGAAATGCTATGGTTACTGTGATTCACGATTTAATTAACAAAGATTGGGAAGTGTTGCTAAGGCATATTGGGGGAGGTGCTAATGTGGTTGCCGATAGCCTAGCTGCTGCGTTGCGTGGCCATGAACCTGGGGAAATTTATCATGCGAGTGAGCCGGCTGTTTTGCAAGATTTGCTTATGGGAGATCTATGTCACGCCACTGGAATAGGCTAAGCTTTATTTGTTGTGTTCTATGGTGCCTTTGTATTGGGGGTGTTACACCTTAGTATGGTGGCTCGGCTAGATGTATTGTGTTTATTTTCTGGATGCCGGGGCTTTTTTTCGTTTTATTGTCTTTATAACTGTTATCATATGCATTATTTTTTCTCCATCTAAGCTTAACGAGACATGTGGTAGGAGCATTCTTTCTTAAATTCAAAAAAAAAAAAAAAGTGAGCATGGTTACCAAAAAGACTAGTCTTTCATAGAATTTTCTGTCAAACTTATGCTAATATGATCAGAAACATAATTTATGGGATAACCTAAAACTTTCACAATAATTCTTTCATCAATATTTATTAAAAATTTATAGACTTGAAGCTAAAAGTGATTACAAGTTAATATTTATTCGTATATATTCTTAAGCCTTTAATAATACATACACCTTATAAAGAAAACGATTTGAATTCAAATCTACTAAGATGAACATCATTTATTTTTTACTGTGACCACTTATTGGGTTCAGATGAAAATTAAATATAACGTAAACTAAAATTGGTTGTTTAGTTAGAAATAAGATTAATAGCGGTCAATAAAAATGGTTGAATATTAGCTTAATTTGCTTGGAGAACTTCAATTTAAGTGTGTTTAAGAGCGTAATTTAGTAATTATCATATTTTGGCTCATTAGTGATAAGACGAAATCCGTCACAGTTTCGTAGTGATGGATTCAGTGACGATTTCATCGAAGATCTTTTCACATATATTTCCGCGCACAGTTAATAATTTTCGTCACTATTCATACCGAATTCTACATAAGATAAAGACAATATAAACATAAGTATTTTTAATCTCTTAATCAATTAATGAATCCCGATAAAATTGTACTATTAACTACAACTTAATTAGAAATTTGTGCTTTCTCTATTCTTGAATTATGATTTTTTTCACTCCGTTAATTCTAATTTTTCCAAGTAAGATAATATAAACTAAAGAAAGAGACAACATGTATACTTAGTTTTCTTCTCCATGGAAATTTCTTCAACCCTCCCTTTGTCAACTCTACCGATCGTATAAGATTGAATAATTGAATTCTGAATCCCCAATATAATATGGAAAAATATAGTATCAATTATCTATGAAAAGTAGTATGATTATCATTTTTTGAACATATAATTTTGGTTTAAAGCTTATACTACCACATTCATTCTTACCTATAAATCGGAGAATATTAAATGTTTACGTATGCTCGATCATATGTCTTTATATATGCTATGCCAATGACAATATTAATTTAATTAAGTTCAATCGATAAAATTATCATTTTAGCTTGTTTGCACACTTGAAATATTGTCCTATAAAAGGCTGTTGCGAATGAGTGGATGCTTAACCCAAACTACCCACCAAAATGAAAGGCATTGATATTATGCATTCTTCTCTCTTTCATTTCCTTCATCTTCACTTTCTCCGCTTTCATAAGGGCTCGAAAAGCAAAAAAATAAATAAATCATAATATCAATTTAAAGGGACAAAATATAATTAACAATAAATACTGAAAGGGTCAAAACTAAAATGAATTAAAATTGATAGGTCCAACTAAGTATATATCCTTATATACTTTTTAATTAAAAAATTAGGGACGGTGACCTAAAGCTAAGCCTTAGCTCCGTCACTGTCGAATAATAAGTAACATCAACAAACTTAATACATTATCTACACACATAGTAATCTCCACTTATTTTTTGGATCATAGGCAATAGTAAACACAAACACATGTTACATTGATTTTCAACGTCTCGTGTAATGACCTACTAATCAATCTTTTCAAAATACATTACCAACAAACTAGCTAATAGGTTCAATGAATACATTCCAGTACGTCGTGGTAAGTGTATGCGTAATTCATGTAATATTTTTGGAAATATACAAGTCAGATGTTTAGTAAATAATATTTTTAGAAATATATCAATTTTGATTTGGTTGTTGAACGTAGGTTATTTTTTAGTTTTTAGTTTTTAAATCTAATAATATTGTCTTTGTGATACGTTTTTTTTTCTACTTTTTGATATGTATCTTTTGCATTTTGGTACATTTTTCTTCTCTTAATTTGTCGCTTGACCACTTAGCTGCTTCTTTTTTCATTTGATTTTTTATAAATGTTTTATTTTACGTCGCCACGACTGATCAAGATAGCGTTCTTTTGATTATCCTGTTGATCTCCCTATTTTAGACCCTCGAACTAGATTTAGATACAAGCTCACAGTCATTACTCTAGTTCGATTGAGTTGTGGTAATGACTGTATTGTCAACATGCCTTATTATTGTAATATCCATTTAGGGCTGTAAACGAACCGAACATTCAATAAGTCATTCATGAACCATTTGGCGGGAAGTTCGTTTATGTTCGTTTATTTATTAAACGAACGAACATGAACAAGATTTTTTGTTCGTTTAATTAAATGAACGAACATGAACAAAGGGTTTGTCCGTTCGTTTACGTTCGTGAACGTTTGATAATCTGTACGTTATGTTTGTTTAAATTTATTCATATATGTTTATTTATATTTACTATTATGTTTCATAACAAAGGTATTATATTTAAAAAAATTTAAAACATATATTAAAAATATGAAATAAAAAGAAAAAATTAAACAATACTCAATATGCTGAACTTCATACTTCTTAAGAAAAAATTAAACAATACTCAATGTTCGTTTGTGTTCGTGTATTATTTTAACAAATGAACACGAGCAAGAAATTATGTTCGTTTAGTTGTTCGTATCTTTTTATTTGTTCGGCTATAGTTAAACGAGCGAACATGAATATACCCTCGTTCGTGTTCTTTCGGTTAGTTAACATGCCTATATCTATTTTCTAATGTTGTTTATTGTTAGTTTTTATCTTTCATTGTCGAGCTTAAGTGATGTATGTATCTATTTTATTTCGAGCTTTTGAGTTAGGATTTTTAACTTTTCTTTGTATGGTCCAGTTTATGATCTAAAAATGTTAATTTTTACGTTTTTAAAAATATGTCCGAATCAAATTTATTTACTTAAGTTATAAATTCTCATTATATTCTTAAATTTTTCATATTTTTAATAAAACTAACCACTCGTATTTAAAAAAAAAAAAACAACGGCTAACGTGACATAACAATTCAACAATGTAGACTAACCTGATTATCTCGTATTTGTTGATAAAGACGTATGTCATTAGTTACAATTTGATTAGAAAACTTTTGCCTTTCCCTAATTTGAATCTTGACTTTTCTTTCTACATTAAATTTTTAATAGGCTTTGGGTGATTATAATATAATATTTATTCATATTTTTTTAAAATTTTATAAAACGCATACATAATAAATAAAAATGTTCAAATTTAAAATTTTTAAAATAAATATTATCTCTTTTTTCATTGAGAACACTCGTTAAATTTCTTTATTAATTTTATTTTTTCCAAGTGGGAATATAAACAAAAGAAAGAGATCTCTGCTATGCTTCGTTTCTTTCCGTTTGTCAATTTTAGCCAAGGAAAGATGGATCCTGCATTCATTGCCTTCCATGAGATTTCTTCGGTCCTAAAGTTTATAAGTTTGTCCACTTTAGAATTTTATAAGTTTGTCACCCTAATATAAAATCGTGTGTCAGTCCCTAATTGTAGCCAATGTTAACATTGCTATCTGCCGGAGGGGATGCTTAACCCAAACTACAAAAATGATTAGTAATAATATTATTCAAAATGAAAGCATTATTTGTGATAGCATCAACAATTTTAACACTTTTACAGTAATTTCCAATTATTTTTATACATAAAGCAATATACACACAAACAATGGAAAAGAACTTGACCGCATTGTGACACGGGCTGCCAGTTCAAACCCGAGTCATATGCACAATTAGTTGCCTAAGGGGTTCAGATAGAGGAATTAGGCTTGAAGAGACCACCAAACGTAGCCCGGTCCCTGAAAGATTTTGGAAGATTCTAGAAGACTTAGTAAAACATTATCCATTTGAATTATTTCAAATAGTTTATTTAGAGAATATTGAGATAACTAGAGATTTTGTAAAGATATGATCAAATCTCGTCCGTCGATGTAAATTAATTTTGATCGTCGATCTAGGGGAACTCAACTATAAATAGAGGCTCCCCACCTCACTTGTAAATCATTCCATTATTCATCTTCTAAGTAATCAAGACATTTATTCTAAATATCCTCTGTGTTGTTCTTTATGTTCTTGAGTTTTCTTCTTTTAGTTTGCAAGGCCATTCATTATAGTTTGCTTCCGCTTAGAACGATCTTTCGTTCTTAGTGCCTTGGAAGAGTTTGATCTTCCGGAGTAAGAAACCAGGCTTACTTTGTCGTTTGTCTAAGGAATATTGAATAAGGCCGCGCAGTTCGCTAGGTCAAAATTTTAGCCCCGTGATAGTTGGTATCAGAGTGAATGTTCGTGGAAGGCACTGATTTTTGAGATGGCATAAAAGAAAGGAAAAAATGATGCAACGCAAAAGGGTGCAGAGACCCAGGCTGCTAACGGAAAGACGACAAGTTCGAAAGATATCCCCGAGTCGTTGGGAAAAAGGTAACCAGACTTGATGGAGTCACGAAGGACTCGAGAGAGCGACTCGATATGGTTGATACACGCCTCGATGAGCTGGAGAAAAAAGGGGACCATCTCAAGGGAAAGATGAAGGAACTTCTTGGCGAGACGTATGAGAAGTTGGATAACAGAGATGATGTGCTTGAGGCCGAGTTGAAGGCTGTGAAGATGGAGATGGAAGACTTGAAGACAGACATGTTTTCCCCAAAAGTTGCCTTCAAAAACGTGACAGCGCCCGCTGTGTCCAAGCCCATGATGGCAGACGATGACCAAACTATTCGAGAACTTGTCGCGGTACCTCAAGAGCAACAACCATTGTGTATCACATTCTCAAATGGAGAAACACCATTCGCACTTAAGACGGGTCTAATCCATCATTTGTCGACCTTCCATGGTCTCCCCAGTGAAAACCCGCTCAAACATCTCAAGGAATTTCATATGGTTTGTTTAAGCACGAAACCACGGGGAGTATCCGAAGACCAAATTAAACTCTGCGCTTTCCCTTTTTCTTTAGTCAATTTGGCTAAGGATTGGTTATTTGATTTACCGTCTAATTCAGTTACTACATAGACTGATATGGCTCGAATTTTTCTTGATAGGTTCTTCCCTGCAGCAAAGGCAAGCGAACTAAGGTGAAGCATCTTGAGTATCCGACAAAAAGAAGTTGAATCACTATACGACTATGGGGAAATGTTCAAGAAACTATGCGTGAATTGTTCACAGCATGGACTATCGGAACAAACACTTCTCCAATACTTCTACGAAGGCCTACTCCTTATAGAGATGAAGATGGTCGACGCAGCAAGTGGAGGTGCACTTGTAAACATGACTTCGACTGTGGCTAGAAATTTAATTTCTACTATGGCTGCTAACTCTCAACAGTTTTGCCCTTCCAGTGAACCCTTTCGACGAGTTCACAAGGTAAGTACAGTTTCTTTAGAAAATAAAATTGATAAGTTAGCTGATATAGTTCAATCTCTTGTTGCATGCAAAATAGGTACAGCTAGACTTTGCAGAATTTGCACAAAGCCGGACCACCCTACTGTTCAATGTTACAAGAAGATGTTTCCGCATAAGTAAATGCAGTAGGTAATTTTACGGGACCTCCCCAAAGGCCATACAACCCTCACGCCAACTCCTACAATCTAGGATGGAGGGGCCATCCAAACTTCAACTATGGACCAAACCCCAGACAAAATCAAGCTTATCAACCACCTGCACCACAACAATATCAACCGCAAAAACCATCATTAGAGTCAATTGTCGAACGTTTGGCATTATCCTAGGAAAAGTTTCAACTAAAAACCGAAGCACACTTTCAAGAGTTAGATAAGAAAATGAGACAACTAGCTCAGGTCGTAAGTCGTTTAGAATCTAAAGGGAAGCTACCATTGCAAATCGAGGCGAACCACGAGAAAACATTAGTGCAATCACCCTTTAGAGTGGCACTGTTATTGCACCACTAGTCTAAGAGGATGTTGCCATAGAACCTCAGAAAGACGACGAATCAAAATCCTAGAGAAAAAAGAAAGAATAATCGTAAACTCCTCCCACACCATCTCTCTATGTTGTCACACCTCTCTTTCCTTCGAGGTTGGTGAAGCGCAATAAGCAAGCCGAGGAACAAGAAATTCTTGATATGTTCCGTAAAGTTAAGGTAAACATACCTCTCATTGATGTGATTAAAAAGGTTCCACGGTATGCCAGATTCTTGAAGGACCTTTGCACAAACAAACGAAGGGTTACCGGTAATGAGAAGGTAAACTTAGGTGAAAATGTATCAACTATTTTTCAACGTAGGCTTCCACCTAAGCTAAAAGACCAAGGTATGTTTGTTATTCCTTGTAAAATTGGTAAAGTAGGAATTAAATGTGTTATGTGTGATTTGGGTGCTTCTATAAATGTTATGTCGCTTTCCGTTTACAATTCACTTAGTGCAAAGCCTTTGAAGGAAACAAGAGTGACAATCGAGCTCGCCGATAGATCCGTCATTTGTCTGAAGGATTCTTTGAGAACGTGCTGGTTAAGGTAAATGATTTAATTTTTCCACCGGATTTCTATCTCATCGACATGGAAAATGACCGAATCAATTATTCCTCTGATATCCTTCTTGGTCGCCCCTTCCTAAGCACGACACATACCAAAATTGATGTTAGGAGTGGCATTTTTACCATGGAATTTGACGGCGAGGTTGTTAAATTTGATGTTTATAAGGCAATGAAACATCTAGATTCTATGTCAAACGTTAGCTTCGTCAATATTTATGAACCTTTAGTTGATGAATTTGTGGAAACTAACTTATCTGATGATATGTGCAGGGAATTGGAAGATGAAGATGACGAATCAAGGGAGTTGAAAAATATTTCATTTGTTGATTCATCTTTGCGCTTAACTCCTTCACAAACTAAATTGTTACCTCCCATTTTGTAGGAACCAAAATTGGAGTTAAAATCACCGTTGGAACATGTGGGCAAGCTAAAAAAGATCCGAAGAAAAACCTATGAGAATGTTCGAAGCTACAAGGATAAAAATAAAGGAACTTTATGATCGTAGAATTTCTCGTAAGAAATTTCTTCGATGGAAAAAACATATAAAGTGGAGGGAGCATATCTCTCGAAACCTGTAGTATGAACCAGGTCGTCGAGCTAACGACATTAAATAAAGCGCTAAATATGAGGCAACCCATTTTATTTTATTTTTAATTTCTATTCGTTTTCAATTTTATTTTATTTATTTTTGTCTTAGATTTATTTTATTTAAATTTCCAGGTACCCAACTATTTTGAATCGAACATTAATGGTGTTTGTTGCGGTATTTTTGGTCGAATTGTACAGCCCCTAGGAACATCACATGCATGGATCAACAAATGAGAGACATTTTTATTCAAATGTGCATTTTAGCAAACCCCTTACCATCTTTCAGTGCATAATAGCCAAACCCAAATCCCATCTGCCGCCATTTCACCACCTACCTCTTTATCTTTATCTTTATCCTTGTTTTAGAATTTGAAAATAATTTATAAAAAAATAGGTTTAAAATAAGGATAAACCTAAAAGTTCCCAATGGATCCCACATTTCCCTATTTTAGATAAATTCTTTTTACCTAAAACCACTACGTGATTCATTAAACCTCCTCTTTCCCACCTTCCCCAAAATAATAGCCATAGAACCAAGTCACCACCACTCCTCGTCCAGCCACCATAAACCCCACGAACGCAACTTCACACCTCTCTACCAAACCACCGTCGTCGGCCCTTTCTTTCCTTATGGTTACGTATCCCTAAACCACCCATCGACTGAGTGCAAGTTGCCATCACACCCTCTGTTCTGTGTAGCAACCACCACCAGCCGACAACCTCTCTTCCATGCGAATCTACTGTAGAAGCTACCCACAAATTGAGTCCCGAACAGCCAATAATAGAAGAGGTAAATCTGAGTCTGAATATATTACTATTGTTACTAACGTACTATTTTGATCCTGACTTTTTAGGACGTCATATTGAGACATCTAATGACGATGGCTCTTCTATTCGGGAGGCTCAATCGCAACCGTAACTAAACACGGGGAGTATCTCTATTCTCTCTCTTATATTTTCATTTCCATATTGGGATAATATGCTTTAAGTAAGGGGGTAGAGAACGCTTGCATCGAGTTACCTTCTTTTGTTTATACGCTTGAAATTGAGTTGCCTTGGTTGGTTTGTTGAAATCTCTTGTTATTAATCCTAACTTTTGCTTTATTTTTATTGATTACCTTATGAGTCTATGGTTTCACTTTTATCTGAATTAAGGTGCGTGATAGTAAAATGGCATGATTAGTATTTTCTTAAAATCTTTAGATTGATATTCCATGAGTTCATTGGTTGATACGTTTCTTGACTCGATACATATTACACATTCTTGTGAGATTTGAGCCTAGACGAGCATATTTTTCTTTATTGCCATTTGTTTGATTGAGTGCGCCAAATTAATTTCGATATTCTAGAACTTGTGATTAAATGCATGTCAAGACTACATGTTGAATCGGATCCTTTAATATAATTAGGGCACTTAGGATTGACCTGCTTCTCTACCCAAATTACCTGCCCATTTATATCCATTAGTGAACCAATTTTGTGCCTTTACCTTTTTATTGTTTTTACCCCATTACTAAATTGAAACCTCTTTTATTTTTACCCTCTTTTGTTACCCATGTCAAGACAAAGATCGATTTGCTTCGCGAAATGACGAAAATAGTAAAAAAAATTTTAAAAAAAAAGAATAGAAGCATTCAGAAAAAATGTTCGAACAGAAAAAAAAAACATCAAAGAAAAATAAAAATAAAAGTTAATTGTTTGATTACGCTTCTTCGTATTTGTTTACTTTTTTGAATTCGTGGCTTGAACTTATATTTTAGCATCTCTTGTCTTGATATTTAAACCCAATTTTCTGGCCTTATCCCTACCCCAACCTAAGCTCCATTACAACCTTATTAAAGACCCTTTGATTAATGCATCACGTTCATTCTAAGTAGTGGAGACTTGATTTTCTTACAAGCCTATGGTAATGTCTTTCTTAATCATGGCTTTGAGCATTTTCTTTACCCAAAATACATTGAGCGATAATGAGTGAACTCTTGTGAGGTATTGAATCTTGTTATGCTAAAATTAATGTATAATTGGAATGTCTCGGCTTTTGCTTAAACTTGTTACTAGTTGAGCCTATTTTCTTGATTGTCACCTTGTTTCTGACAACTTGTTTCTGACAATTGATATGATCATTGATTCATTAGGCATTCCTTAACATATTGTGGGATGACGGATTGGTAACTTAAGATTTCTTTTATTTGACTAAGGCATGTGTTAAGTGTCTAAAAGTACTATTTATTCACCCTTTTTATTCATATTATTGCTAGACTTAGACTCATATTAGTTGCATTATTAGCCATTCATGCAAGTTGCCCTTACACTCTTTTAGCAGGACAATCCAATTGGCTATCACTCCTCAACTCACGATATCCTGGCCTATTCTCTCTTATTTGATTACATCTTCTTTTATTTTATTGATTTCTAGTTTAGTTGTTAGTTAAAACTCTTACAATCACCTACTTGTGTTTTTACTTTTTACAGTGCAAGAGATTGAATTCTTGAAGTGGCACCAATCCCTGTAGAGACGATATCTTTTATACTATAACTTACGACGTGTACACTTGCACAATTGCGGAGCACTTATTACGCGCAACAAGTTTTTGGCGCCGTTGCCGGGGATTGGCAATAGCAACTTTGTTTTTACTTTCTTGCACTTTTTATTTTTCTTGTTTAAGATTCAAAGGGCTAACAAACTTTGGTTTTACATTGGTATATGACCAGGGCGAGACCGATTACACCAGAATATCCCTTTGATCCAAAAATTGAACGAACCTTGCAAAGACTCAGACAAAGGTTAAGAGTAGAAATGGCTAATCAAGAAGGCAATATGAATCAAGATGTTCCAGCGGGAGGATGAGTGATTCTTACACGAAACATAACTATTCGAGACTATCTTGAAGAAGATCTTGAAGGACTCAATCCAGGAGTTGTCACACCTGAAATTGAAGCCGACCACTTTCAGTTGAAACCAGTGTTGTTCAATATGATCAACACAATTGGTCAATTTGGCGGCTCAGCAACTGAAGATGCACGACAACATCTTAAATATTTTCTCGAGATTTGTAATTCATTCAAAATACAATGAGTCACCCCCGATGTTTTACGACTAAGATTATTCCCCTATTCACTGAGGGATAGGGCGAAAGCATGGTTGAATAGTATTCCTGCCGGATCAATAGGATCTTGGATCGATCTTTGTCATGATTTCCTTGCTCAATTTAATCCTACATATTTGACTAATAAGCTTCGTAACGAAATTACTTCTTTTTGGCAGGTAGATGATGAATCAATGTACAAGGCTTGGGAGTGATATAGAGAACTTCTACACAAATACCCCCTACACGGATTCCCAGTATGGACACAAGTAACAATATTTTACAACGCTGTGAATACACCAACAAGGATAATGCTAGATGCCTCGGCAAATGACATACTCTTATCTAAGTCGCCGGAGAAAGTAATGCAAATTCTAAACATGCTTGCCAAGAATGATTATCAGTTCCCATCTGCTAGAAGATGAGGAGTTAGACGCCAAGCCACAATACATGAACTTGGATCATCAGACTCAATTTCGGCACAATTGGCCACTCTAACCAAGATGGTCCAGAACATGCAGAAACCAAACAACACACAAGAGGTAAAGGTAATAGATTCTTTTTTGTGAGTTATGTGGTGGTAACCATGATTCTTCTGAATGTATGCAGAATCCGGAATCCAGCTTTTATGTGGGGAATTACAACCGGAACAATAATGTGATGTCCAACACATATAATCCAGCTTGGAAGAAGCACCCAAATTTTTCATGGAGTAATCCCAACAATGCTCTAAACCAGAACAATTAGAATGCACAAGCAACGGGATTCCAGCAGAATATGCCACGGCAACAGTTGCCGCAGCAACAACCGACAACATCTAGTTCTTTGGAAAATTCTCTCAATGCTTTTATGTTGAAAACTAAATCTTATATGGCTGAGAATAGTAACTTCATAAAAAGAACTGATGCTTTTATTAACAGGACCGAGATGAGATACAAAACCAAAAGGCGGCAATCAAATTATTGCAAAATCAAGTCAGACAATTTGTTCAAAACCTGAATACTAGACCCAAGGAGGTTTACCTAGTGATACTGAAGTCGCAAGAGGAACTGGCCATGAGCAATGTAAGGCGATCACTACTAGAAGTGGCCAACAACTTAAAGAGGCTCAAGCTCGCTCATCAAACAAAACTCCACAAAAAGAACAAGATGAACTCAGCGGTAAAACCTCATATGCTGAACTAGGAATTGCTGCGGCAACCAGCGATAAGCATGCCGCGGCAACCAACGATAGGCACGCCACGGCAACCCCAGTTGACGATGCATCGGCAACTTTAGTTGCCCCGTCAATGCCATCAATTAGGTTCCAGACCAATGATAGGATCGAAGATATCTGACTTCCACCACCATTCCTACAAAGGTTGAAGCGACAAAAGCAAGAATATTAATTCAAGAAGTTTTTTGATATCCTAAAGCAAGTCCATATCAACTTGCCATTGGTTGAAGAAATTGAACAAATGTCGAACTATGCCAAGTTTCTTAAAGACATTGTGTCAAAGAAAACAAGGCTATGAGAGTTTGAAACAGTCATGCAACAGAGGGATGCATGGCCATGTTGCACAATCGCATGCCACCCAAGTTGAAGGATCCCAGAAGTTTTACAATACCTTGTTCCATTGGAAACCGCTATATCGGGAAAGTATTATGTGACCTTGGAGCCAGCATAAACTTGATGCCTAAATCAGTTTTCCAGAAACTAGGAATCGGGAAGGCAAGACCTACAACAGTTATGCTACAGCTAGCCGACAGATCCTATATGCATCTAAAGGGAAAAATCGAAGACATACTGCTAAAAGTTGATAAATTTATTTTTCCTGCTGACTTTATTGTTTTGGATTGTAAAGCAGATGAGCATACACCTATCATTCTTGGGAGACCCTTCCTAGCGACAGGGAGAACCTTGATCGATGTTGAAAAGGGAGAACTCACAATGAGGGTGAATGACCAGCAAGTTAAACTAAATGTATTCCAAACACTAAGGCATGCCGATGATTCGGAAGAATGCCAACTTCTTCATGCCACGACAGAGTTTAACTTCGACGAGGAATTTAGTTGCCTCGGCAACTACATTGCCGATCAAGAGGAACCTGAGGAGTATGAAGAACCAATCGATGATGAATAACAAGAAGAGGCAAATTGGTTAGTCAATTGACCAGGTACATACTTTGTACCACTGGATTACTCAGGTAAGGAAGGTAAACTCGAAAAGCCCTCCATTGAACAACCACCGATTCTTGAGTTGAAACAGTTGTCAGGGCAACTAAAATATGCTTACTTGGGATCCGATAATACATTGCCTGTAATTATTTCCTCTAAGTTACAGCCTGAGTAGGAGAAGAAGCTGATCAAAATGTTGATGCTACACAAGAAGGCAATAGGGTGGACAATTACCGACTTGAAGGAAATTAGCCTGGTAGTGTGCATGCACAAGATTTTGTTGGAAGATGATCATAAACCTTCGATTGAGGCCCAGAAGAGACTGAATCATGCCATGAAATGGGTTGTAATGAAATAAATCATCAAGTGTCTTGACGCCGGCATCATATACCCTATCTTTGATAGTACATGGGTAAGTCCGGTACAATGTGTACCAAAAAAGGGAGGTATAACGGTTGTAAGTAATGAAAACAATGAACTCATTCCAACCAGGACTGTGACCGGTTGGAGGGTTTGTATGGATTATTGAAAGCTAAACAAAGCCACTAGGAAAGATCACTTCCCATTACCCTTTATTGATCAAATGCTTGACCGTCTTGCAGGTAAACCCTTTTATTGTTTTCTTGATGGTTATTCAGGTTACAATCAAATTGTCATAGCACCAGAAGATCAAGAAAAGATAACCTTCACATGCCCAAACGGTACTTATGCTTTCCGAATGATGCCGTTCGAATTGTGTAATGCCCCGGCAACCTTCCAAAGATGCATGATGGCACTCTTTTCAAACATGGTCGAAGACTTCCTTGAGATCTTAATGGATGATTTTTTTGTTTTTGGTAATGACTTCGATAGTTGCCTTGGCAATTTAGAGAAGGTGTTGGCAAGATGTAAAGAAACCAATTTAGCCCTTAATTGGGAGAAGTGCCATTTTATGGTAGATGAAGGAATAGTGCTTGGCCACAAGATTTCATCCAAGGGAATTGAAGTAGACAAAGCCAAGGTAGGCGTGATCGAGAGATTACCCCCACCAAGTTCGGTTAAAGGAATCTGAAGCTTTCTTGGACATACAGGTTTTTACAGGAGGTTTATTTATAATTTTTCTAAAATTACTAAACCCTTGTGCAATTTGCTTGAATAAGATAAAGTCTACAATTTTGATTATTCTTACGCCCAAGCATTTGAAACCCTAAAGGAAAAGCTTGCCTCGGCACCCATTATCGTTCTACCCGATTGGACGATACCTTTTGAGCTCATGTATGATGCAAGTGATTTCGCGGTAGGAGCAGTCCTAGGCCAATGCACAGGTAAAACATTTCATGTGATATACTACGCTAGTAAAACTCTTAATAGTGCTCAAGTGAATTACACAACAACAGAGAAAGAGTTACTAGCCGTAGTTTTCGCATTTGACAAGTTCTGATCCTATTTGATTAGTACAAAGGTAATTGTTCATACGAACCATTCAGTAATTAAGTATCTATTTTCTAAAAGGATGCCAAACCTCGTTTGATTCGTTGGATATTACTTTTACAAGAGTTTGACATTGAAATTAAGGACAAGAAAGGAACAAAAAATCAAGTGGCCGGTCACTTATCATGCTTAGAACTCAATAGGGAGGAGGACGTGGATTTAGAGATATGCGATGCATTTCTGGATGAGCAACTTTTAGTTGCCTCGGCAACCATGGATGCGCATGCCTCGGCAACCCTTGACGCGCACGCCTCGGCAACTCTAGACGCGCACGCCTCGGCAACCATGGAAGTAGTTGCCACGGCAACACATGCCTCGGCAATACCCTGGTACGCGGATTTAGTTATTTCCTTGTTTGTGGTATTTTACCTTATGCCTTACTCACCAAGGGAAGAAGCAGTTCCGTCATGATGCTAAGCATTATTTTTGGGACGGGCCTCTTCTGTTTAAACAATATGCAGATCAGGTTATACGCCGATGTGTCCCTGAAGAGGGGCAGCAGAATGTACTCCGACAATGCCATTCTTCACCCTATGGAGGACATTTTGGAGGAACTCGTACCGCAACCAAAGTTTTGCAATCTGGTTTGTATTGGCCAACACTGTACAGAAATGCCCAAGAGTTTTACAAGTAATGTGATCGTTACCAGAGGACGAGCAATATCTCTAGACGACATGAGATGCCGCTCCAAAACATCATCTAGGTGGAATTGTTTGATTATGGGGGATCAATTTTATGGGACCTTTCCCATCTTCATTTGGCAACCTCTACATTCTACTTGCCGTCGACTATGTGTCTAAATGGGTTGAGGCAACTGCAGTTCCCACCAACGATTCCAAGACCGTACAACGATTCTTGCAAAAAAAATATTTACACGGTTTGGGATGCCGAGAGCAATTATCAGTGATGAAGGCAAGTACTTTGACAATAGACTTATTGCCAAGATGTTGCAATGCTTCGGCGTGTCACACAAAATTGCCACGGCATATCACCCACAAACCAATGGGCAATCAGAGATTTCCAATCAAGAATTGAAGGGTATACTCAAGAAAGTTGTAAATCCCTCTAGGAATGATTGGTCAGTAAGACTAGATGATGCACTTTGGGCATATCGCACAACATTCAAAACACACTTAGGTATGTCTCACTTCCGACTTGTCTATGGCAAAACATGCCATCTACTCGCCTATAACAATGCACGAATCTACAAGGAGAAAACAAAGCAATGGCATGACAAGAAACTATTGCCGCGGCAATTCATGCCAGGGCAACTAGTTCTCTTATTCAATTCTCGGCTGAAACTTTTCTCGGGAAAACTAAAATCAAGATGGTCGGGACCATTCGAAGTTGTCAAACCGTTCTCTCATGGTGCCGTGATAATCAAGTCCATCACTGACGAACATGAATTCAAAGTTAACGGACAAAGATTGAAGCACTACAATGGTGCCCATGTGGAACGTAACAAAGAAGTGGTCACCTTAGGAGATGCATGAGCATGCTCTCCTTTCGATATTTTATTTTTATTTTTATTTTTTTTCGAACTATTTATTTTTTTATTTTTATTTATTAATTTTGGTTATTTTTCTTTTTAGGATAAATTTATTTATTTTCTTTAAGATTAAGACTACATCTTTCTTTCATATTTATCTAATTGTTTTTAAATTTTAAGTTTAAGAATTTCTTTGCACATCTTTATTTATTTTCTTTTATTAGTTTATCTTTAATTTTAATCTTTATTTTATTTTTGAATTGTAGGAAAAGAGTTCAAGATAAAGAGGAATTTGATTCAAGAAGGAAGCTTCTTCAACAAGGAAACTAATGGGCTAAATCTAAGGCTTATATTAAGCCTCCAATTTACCATAAATAAACCCTACATAGCTGGCCAAACCCTTCCACTTTCCCAAATCCCCTAGTTGTCCCCTTCCCCCAATCAAAACCCTTATTTTCTTTCTTTCCAATTAATCCCACCCACCATATTTACTACCTATCTTTTCCTTTGAAAAATTTAGATCTTATCTTATTGGTAACAAAGTTGTGGTTTTTACAGATCATTTAGCTCTGAAATACCTCTAGGCAAAAAAGGATGCCAAACCAAGATTGATACAATGGACACTCTTACTGCAAGAATTTGATCTTGAAATTAGAGATAAGAAGGGAAGTGAAAATGCAGTAGCCGACCACCTATCACGCCTAGAACATTATTTGGAAGATGGTAAGTATAATGCAATAAGGGATGAATTTCCTGACGAGTCCCTGCTTGCAGTCAGTGTTATGCCATGGTACGCTGACATTGTCAACTACCTGGTAAGTAATGTGATGCCATCAGACTTGGCATATAGCTCATGAAAGCGTTTCCTGAGAGAAGCTTGGCATTACAATTAGGATGAACCCATACTATTTAAACAATGTGTCGACCAGGTAATTCGCCGGTGTGTGCCAGAGGAGGAACAACATAGTATTTAGCAAATATGCCACACATAACCATATATAGGCCATTTTGGTGGAATGAAGACTGCTGCCAAGGTGTTGCAGTCTGGTTTCTTTTGGCCTACACTATACCATGATGCTCACAATTTTTCCAAGGCGTGTGATCGATGCCAATGAACAGGGAACATTTCTGGCAGACACCAAATGCCGCTTCAAAATATAATGCTTATAGATTTATTTGATGTTTGGGGGATAGACTTCATGGGCCCATTCACCCCTTCATTTGGTAAATTGTATATATTAGTGGCGGTTGACTACGTTTCTAAATGGCTTGAGGTCGTGGCCTTGCCAACCAACGATGCCAAGGCTGTTTCTAAATTTTTGCACAAAAACATTTTTACTCAAGTTGGTGCCCCGAGAGCTATTGTACATGATGAGGGCACTTATTTTAAATGTAGTTTAATATCTAGAGCTTTGTGCAGGTACGAAATTCAACAACAGATTGCTACAGCATACCACCCTCAAATGAATGGTCAAGCTGAGATATCAAATAAGGAGAACAAAAACATTCTGGAAAAAACTATGAACCCACAAGGAAGGATTGGTCCCAACGGCTAGATGAATCTTTGTAAGCATATATGACTGCCTTTAAAACTCCTCTAGGATGTTTTCCTTTTTGACTCATTTTTGGGAAGTCATGCCATTTGCCAGTAGAAATGGAACATAAAGCCTATTGGGCAATTCAAAAACTTGACATGGCATGGAGAAATGCTGGAGAGAAGAGGTTGTTAAACCTCAATGAGTTGGAGGAATTTAGATTGCAAGCTTATGAGAATGCTAGACTCTACAAAGAAAGGACAAAGCACTGGCATGACAAAAGAATTCTGTCAAGGCAGTGTATGGTAGGTCAACATGTTCTTATGTTTAACTCACGGCTTAAAATTTTTCCAATGAAGCTCAAGTCAAGCTGGTCAGGACCATTTGAAGTTGTTCAACCTTATACTCATGGAGCAGTTGATATTCGAGATTTGAAGAATGGAATAATTTTCAAAGTAAATGGTTAGAGACTTAAGCATTATGTGGAAGGTACTCCAAAGGATGCTAAGGAGGTTATCATTTTGGCAGAATTCTAGCAGTTTCCACAATGGTTTGACTTATGTGTAAATATTAGGATTAGTGTTTTTCTTACAGTATTTTATGTGTTGTTTTGTTTATTTTCTTTATTTTATTTATTTTTCCGTCTTGAAAGTGTTCTTTGAGTGAATGTAGGATTTTTATTGCCAGTATATTTTTAGATCGTCAGCAGCATTTTAATGTCAGTGACAAACTAAGGGGAGGCTAGCACGGTCAATAAAGAGAAAAAAACTATTATTGGTTTGGATAAGATAAAACCCTAGCCGCCCTAGGGTAAATCAAAATTCAAACTTTCCCTCCTTATCATTTTGCCTTGCGCGCTGATTCCCCTCTCATCATCATTATCTTTTCACACATCCTATCCAATTCAAAATCTTTCATCATTATCCCTCATTAAATTAGCTAAACCCATTAAAACACTCCATTTTTTTCTCTTTCTTTCCTACTCAAACACTCTAGCTGATTTCCTTTCCTCATTTACTCAAAACTTTCTCCCTTTTAGCTCAAAAAAACCAAAAACCCTAAAAACCATCCTCGCTCATCATCTTTTCACCTTCTTTCTTTATTTCAAGAATCAATGGCGTCTTCATCCCTTCCATTCAAATGATTCTTTACCACTGAAATTGAGAAGGGGCATGATGAAAATTTTGCTTCGAGAAACTTCTACTACAAGAAAAGATTCGAGTTGAAGGATGAGCCGAATTTTGGCTATACCATGGAGTTCGCCGAGATTGTAAAGAAACATGGTTGGGAAAAATTTTGCCAACAAACCGGTGACATCAATAGCACAATTTTCTGAGAATTTTATGCCTACTTGACCACCAAAGATTCACCTTTTCATATGATTAGCGGTAAGTGTGTTTGATTTGATGCCAAATATATTAATCACTTGTTTTCTTTGGATGGCGAGCAGGAACAACACTTAGCGTTCTCCGACTCCCTCGATGATTCAAAGAGGAGATTGATTTTGAAAGACCTATGTCAAACCGGTACAAGATGGAACATTTCCTCCAAAGGGAGCCGGACGGTGAAGCGCTTGGCTTTGAAAGTTCAGCCACGAGGATAGAACCACTTCCTCGAAGCCAACTTGATACCTACGACACATAATGAAACTATTTCTAAGGAAAGAATGGTGCTTCTTCACTCTATTATGACTGGAAGAAAAATTGATGTTGGCAGAACTATAGTGGACGAGACATATAAGTGCGTAGGTAAACCAACGGGTAGTTTGATTTTTCCATTACTGATCTCAAATATTTGTGCGTAGCAAGATGTCCCTACCCTAGACACCTATATCATCCAGGACAACAAGGGATCCACCATCATTCCTATTTTTTGGAGACAATTAACAACCGTTGAAACCAAAGAGAAAGAAAAGCAATCGACGGCAACACCAAAGGCCAAACCATCCAAGGCTGCCGCTGCAACTTCTGTGCCTGCAGCAGTCGTGGCCACACTATCCCCGATAAGCAATCAACTTGAGTTGATCATTGCCAAAATTGAGGACGCAAAGAAGAAAAATGCTCTATTTTGGCAATATATTCAGACTAAGGACAAGGTGTTGAAACAGGCCCTTGATGAAGTAGCTACGCTCCTTGTGCCCGCTTTTCCTACGTTCCCTACCAATCTCCTTAGCAAGGGGACAGCGCCGGCAAGCCCCCATTCTTCTCGAACAAAAACTCTAGAATCAAAGGATACGGTCCCAATTTCCCCTACTCCAGTCTCTCCAGGCCCAATATCACCGGTACATGTTGAAACCGCTAGCACTAATTCCCTCATGGAATCTGAAGATGAAGGAAACCAAGCCGCCGCCACACATGCTACGCCAAAATTTGCTCCTAAAATATCAAGCATCGACAAGTCGATCAAATAAGTCCTACGAACTTTACAAGTCGCTACAGCAGAACCAAAGAAGAGCCTCAAGCGCAAGAAGCATATGGCCCCCAACAGGGGCAGTTTTTTAAGAGAAAGACGCGCGTTTCTAGGCTAAAACCTTCAACCGAAGGGGAGTCTTCTTCCCTTTAAACTCTTTTACTGCATTTCATTTTGTTTTCATAATTATGCATTATTTGTTTTGTATATATATGTTGTTTTTCATGCATCGAGGACTATGAACCTTTTTAGGTTTGGGGGTGTGTAATGTTCTCCATTTCTGTCATGCATTCGTAACCATACATTATTCATGTTTAATATGCAATTTGTTTGCTATGCATGCCAAACCCTTAAAAATGGTCTTTGTATCTCAATTGATTTGTGAATACTTTGCCAGCATATTGTTAGTATGCCGGAACTTGTAACTAGTTAACTTGTCCGATGATGAACTTGTCCTATGAAATTGTATGCCAGCATGACTTCAATGCTCAGGTTGCTTTGGCAGTAAATTCTAGTCTTTGGAACTTTAGTCTCACTTTACACGTGGCATGAATCTAGTTTACTGAAATGAACTTAGGACTTCTTGAAGCTGAACTTAGTGTAAATAAATTAGGGAAAATCAGTGTCAGGGTATATAAAAAGAGAGAAAAAGAGAAAGAAAATAAGGCATCAATGTTCTGCCAATGGCTGAAAAAATTAGGAACTCTTCTGCCTTAGGGATTATAGGTTACTTGGGGCTTCGTGGTATGCTCCCTCTTAGTACTCAAGTCAAAAACCCTAGGGTACGAGTGTAAATGGGTTAGCTTAGTGATGTAGTCTGGACTAACGTGGGTATTCGTGGTATGCTCCCTCTTATGACTCACGCAAAACAGTGCATGACGCGACCCCACTTTTATGTCAGCATCTGGATACCCTTGGCAGTATATATATATAATAAAAATCTAAGTTTGGGCAGTAAGGAACCTTAAGGGAATTAATATAAACTTGATGCATGTTGCCCATACCTACGCACACTTTAGAACATTAGACTAGGCCTTTATTTGTTGCACTTGAATTGTTGAAATGTTGGCATTGGCATACTAGATTCTGAGGACAGACCTAGAGTCAATTACAGCTTGATGGCATGTGTTGGGAAGTCATTCGCTTCCGCTGAGGTACATTTTTGTTTTACTATTTTCTTTTGCATTACTTGAGGACAAGCAATGAGCTAGGTTTGGGGGAGTGATAAATCTTCAAAAGTACTATATGTGCATCTATTTTACAATGTTTTTTTTTCTAGTTTTCGAGTACGCATGTTTGTATTTAGTAATAGTTTCATGCATTTTGCATAAAAAGGAGTTTAGCAGGTGCCCTTTTACAGTTTAAAGGGTTTTTATTGTTTTTGGCGCAGGTTCTATGCCAGATGGCGTGACAAAGGAATAAGGGAAAGCAAAAGTCACAATGCCAGGGAAGATTGTTGAGGTGCGGCTAGCAGTGCAATGCAGATGGACCAGCAGTTGTATGCCAAGCCCCTTGACAATGATGGACAGTCCGGAAAAATAAGAAAGGATAAGGTTCCAAAAAATATACGAATGGGCCTAATCCAAAAAATCAGGAGTGGCTAGTCGGTAGGAGTTTTCTACCATGACCTTTTGCATCATAACGGTGACTGATGATGTCAGCCCTAGACCATCATATGTCATCCCTACTCGGTGATAAGCTGATAAGGAGATCAAGCACTTATCAAGGAGCCTTAGAAAAAATTTAAAATTTGAATTTCTCCTAGGGTTTTCTTCTCACTCATTTATATAAAGAGATCGTTTCCAAGCATGAAGGGTGTCACGCACTTGGAGCAAGCTAGCTTAGGATCATCTCTGATCACTTCTACCACCGGCTGGAGTAGCCACATCGAGGAGGGCTAGAGCAAGAGAGGCTGAATCGATCGACCCCTTTTTCCTTTGGTTTAATTTAATTTTGAAGATGATGTTTGTAAACGATGAAGTTTATTTTGTGGTTAACTCCCTCATCATAAACTAATTTAAAATGTTGTTTGTTTTGCTTGCTTTTATTAATTAGGAATGCTTCGGCATAAAGTTTTGTTCATTTGGCAATGTCTTTACTTTTTCTAAACTTCTATGTCGAGCGACGGCTGGCGTAGCTTGCTTATTGCAACTCAATATCATAACTGACTTGGGAGGCAACGACTACTTGCCAAATTATAAGGTAAGAAGCTTCGATAGAAGATGTTCAAGTAGATGAACTTACTTCGAGAGTGAGTCTACCCCTTAGAGAGTAAAGATCGGAACTAAACTAAATTAATTAATGGGAAACATACACTATAGACGTATAGGGAATTTTACATGATTAATTTAAAGGCGTTGCTATCGACGGAGGCAATGACCATCTTTTGAATCTGCTTAATAAAACATTGCCAAAGCATGACATTATTAAAGGCCGGCATGACATAAACAACGTGAAAGCCATGCATTCCTTGCCAACGCTCACCATCCACTTTTTCAAAACTCTCATTGCCAACACTGTTTTCTTTTCTTTTAAAATCACTTTCTGGAACAATCATTTTTCACCCCAAAGGCAAGTAACAATTGAACAATTAAATTCCAAGACAATCCTTGTGGGAGCGATACTCAGCTTAACTGTTGTATTATTTGTCAACCGTGTATACTTGCACGAAAAAAGACTCGACTTGGCATTGTTTTATACATTTCCAATACTCATTTTTCTACCATTTTCCAAGCACATTTCAGTCACAACACCACGTCAAACTTCATGCCCACTAGCCCAGCCTTGATTCCAGACAATAAAACTGCAAAATATTATCTTTTAAGTGTAATCTCTAGAATTGTAGTCATGTATAGAAAATGCACAAAAACATCAAGATCAGCAACATGAATTAACCATTAAAGGCATAATTAAAGATAAAATAGTAGCCAAATAAACTACTTATCAGCTACCTTCAAAAATATGGCAGCGCCCGCTGTGTCCAAGCCCATGATGGACATCCTAAAGCTAAAAGAGTTCAAGGGGAACAAATCAACCCAAGATGTTGAGAACTTCGTGTGGAGCATGTAGCAGTATTTTCGGGCAATGGGCATCAAAGATGATGCAGAAAAGGTAACTATTGCTTCTATGTATTTGACTGACGCACTCTTTTGTGGTGGCGACGCATATGCTCTCAAGAGGAGAGCAAGGACATTCCTATTGAGACATAGAAGGAGTTTCAAGTTGAGTTCAAATATCAATTCTATCTGACCAATTCCCAACACGAGGCTCGAAAGAAGTTGTGGTAGCTGAAACATGAGGGTTCCATCTCAGAGTATGTTAGAGAGTTCATTGAGCTTAAACTCTAAATTTCAAACTTGAGTGAAGCTGAGGGCTTCTTTACTTTTACACATGGACTTCAACAATGAGACCAAATGGATTTAGTGCGGAGGGGAGTCCAGGATCTTTCCAAAGCGTTGACCGCAGCTAAATCTATTGCAAAATTTGAAGTTGGGAATTCCAAGTCTTACAAGCCCCGAAGTATGGGTAATGGTGGTGGAGACAAGGATGATCATTGTTCCAGTGATGGTGACGAGAAGCCCAAAATGTTTGTCAAACTATAGAAGAAGAAAGGGCAAGGACTCGTAAGGTACTGTGATTATGGTGGTCCACACTTGGTGAAAGACTATCCCAAGAAGAGCAACCTCGATGCCATCGCCAATGGGGACGACGAGCAAGAAGAAGTGGAATGTAGACTTGGTGTGATTGTCAGTGTCAAAACAATCAAACCAACTGTAAAAGAGAAGCAATTGAAGTGTTATCGATGCAATAGGGCCTCATTTGGTGAAAGAGTGCCCCGATCGAGTCAAGCCGTCTAAGGAGGATGACAAGCTTGAGAGTAGTGAGGCTTTGAAGCTTGGTTCGATGTTTTGAATTCTACTAAGGTTAGAAAGGGCCAGAAGTAGAAATGGTTGATGTATTTAGACATCAATGTTGCAAGTCAAAGGAGAAGTTCTCTTGTGGACACGGGAGCATCGCATTTGTTTATTTCGAAGAAAGCTACCGACAAACTTGGTTTGAAGGTTGAAGAGTTAACCGAGGTAATCAAGACCGTCAAATCCAGAGGTATTCCAACCGTGGGAATGGCACGAGGCATGGAGTTTCGAGTTGAAGAATGGAAAGGCAAGGAAACCTTTGAGGTAATTCACTTGGATGACTATGATTTTGTCATCGGTTTAAGTTTCCTTAACCATATTAATACACTCCTTATCCTTTTTGCTTATTGTGTTTGCATTTTGGATCCTCGCAAACAATGCATTGTCTCGGTTCATCGAGACGCGAGGGTTGAAACCAGAGTACTGAATGTTGTTGAGCTAACCAATGATGCTGACTTGGTTGCTGCCACTGAGGATACGACCTTGGAAAGGCTAGTAGAGTTGAAGCCTTTTAAAGACATGGGATCCGTTGAGTATCCACCAATGAGCAAGGTGGATGGGGTATTGAGCTTTGTGGTCAAAGAAGCATCAGCGCGAGCCGAGTTGTCAGACTTGAAGGTTAAAGAAGTACCGGTGTTGCCAGTGGGCGATGGTGTATCAGACTTCGTGAGGAATGAAGTGTTGATGCGAGTGAATGCCAACCGGAGTAGCCCAAATAAGGTATATCTTGGACACAGTTATGGTGTTTTACGGTTTGATTTACCTAGTTTGATGGGTGTAGGAAGCGGAAAACCTAACCCATCAGATGGTGAAGTTGCTAAGACTTAGCGAGGACACAAGTAACTTTTCAGAGTTCTGAGAGTCCTTTTAGAGTTCAATGTGATAACATCCAAGTGTTTGCACAAGGATCGAGGGGATCCAAGTAGAGGCAAGTTGCAACTGGTAGGAAGAAGTTCCTACGATCGAGATATATATGGTGGGGTGACGAATGATGTTACATGGAGGAGAGTTCCAAATAGCAGTCTTTATGGGGGACAACCGAACCAGAGTCGAGTGCTCTTTATGGGGAGAGTGGTTCTTATAGGGGACAACCAAGCCCAATTCTGAGTTGAATGCAAGCCAAGGTGCGGAAGCGATTTCAGGATCACCGAGTCAAATTTCATTCCGAGGGCGCGATGAGGGTGTCGCTAAGTTTGGTAGGGGAGATTGACACGGGACACCAATTCAAACCCGATTCATATGCACAATTAGCTGCCCAAGGGGTTCGGATAAAGGAATTAGGCTTGAAGAGACCACCAAACGTAGCCCGTCCCTGAAAGATTCTGGAAGATTCTAGAAAACTTAGTCAAACATTATCCATTTGAATTATTTCAAATAATTTATTTAGATAATGTTGAGATAATTAGAGATTTTGTAAAGATATGATCAAATCTCGTCTGTCGATGTAAATCAGTTTTGACTGTCAGATCTAGGGGAACTCAACTATAAATAGAGGCTCCCCACCTTGCTTGTAAATCATTATTCATCTTCTGAGTAATAAAGACATTTACTCTAAATATCATCTGTGTTGTTCTCCGTGTTCTTGAATTTTCTTCTTTTGGTTTGCAAGGCCATTAATTATAGTTTGCTTCCGCTTAGAACGATCTTGCGTTCTTAGTGCATTGGAAAAGTTTGATCTTCTAGAGTGAGAAATCAGGCTTACTTAGTCGTTTTCTGAGAAACATTGACTAAGGCTGCGCGGTTTGCTAGGTCGAAATTCTAGCCTCGTGACAATTGCGTTAATATTCTATTATATTACTTTCATAGTTTATAATCGGAGTTTGTGAGATTGCATTGCACTATTCAATAATAGTGTTTTCAATATTGTTGTTAGCAATGTGCCTTTTTTTAATGAAGCTCACGTTTAAAAAAAATGACGTCTTCAATATTTGAAACTAATTCTTTTTGATTATGAGTGTAATGCATTTTATTACTACATTTAACAGTACTTGTTATTACATTGATTTATATATCAATGGCTTTTAAAGGATATATGAATCATTTTATTTAAGCTTAGTGCATGAATTGCTTCTAATGTATATTTATTTTCTCATTTTAATCCTTAAAGATTTTTTTGGGCTAGATTGATCCTTAAAGTATATTTTTGTTAGTCAGTTCAATCTTCTTCTTTTTTTGTAACGACATTAAAATATTGGTTGGATATGTGACCTTATTAGTATGCATCATATGTCATTTCCGATCAAAAGTAAAATGAACAAAGTGAAAAAAATAAGATATAATTTAAGTACCAAACTACGTATTAAACCTTAAAAAATAGAAAAAAAATATTATTTTTAAAAATAAATTTTAGAAAATTCTAAAATATCTAACTTGTAATGGCTTCAAATTTTGAAGAACCCGTGCTAACTGATAATGGACTTTTTACCTGAAAGCCAAGTTACGGACCTCATGTCGTTGTCACCCCGTAATAAACCCAGCCGAGCCTTTAATTTTCACCCTTAAGTCCTTAATAGGATGTGCATGAGACTCGGACCCTATAAGTTCTGATTTGACCTGATCTTATAGGGTCATATTTTTAATAAAAATTTAAGTTTGGTCATGTTGGGTGAAAATTTAATAATTTCCGAACCGAGCCGGATTAATGGTTAAAATACCTTACCCAACTTGAGATATGTGTATAATTTTTTTATATATTTGTGTAATTGTTACAATGTCTCTCTTTATATTTTTTCAATTACATCCTTAATTTCATCCAATAAAAAATAAAAAGAATATAACTACTATAAATAACCACCTTTAGTTTTTCCCTATTATCTCCTTTTTATTAATAAAAATGAGAAATTTATGGCCATGTTTGGTAAACAGTGGTTTGAGCTAAAATTAGAGGTTTGGCCAGTCAAATTCGCTAACTAGGATGTTTGCTGAATAGCGGATTGAAATAGTAGATTGGGGTGAAACCTCTAATTTTGAAAAGCCGCTAATAAGAACTTTTTGAAATTAGAGGTTTGACATAAGAGTTGTAAAGGCTCTTTTACCCTTAATAATTACCAAAAATCTCCAAATAACCTAAATTTAACTTTTTTATTTTAATTCCTCACCCTCTAATTGTATTTCTTTTTATTCTCACATTTATATATTTATTTAAATTTAATAATAAATTAAATTGTATTAAAATAAATATATAAATAATAAATTAATACATAAATCATTTCAAATATTCTTAGTAATGTTATATTTAAAAATTAATTTTTATAAATCTAATTAATATTAATAGATACAAAATATTGATAACTAATAATTTATTCAAATAAATACTGAATATAATCATGTCTTTATATGTCATTTTGTTTATTTCAATAATCAAACAGCTATCAGTTAATTTTACCAAACAGTTTTATACAATCAGCTAATACAATCCGCTAATCAAATTAACAAATGCAATCAGCTATCAGCTATTGTAATCTGCTATCAGCTATCAGCTAATGTAATATGCTATTAGCTAGCAGCTATCCGCTAATTTCCAAATAGGGCATATATAATTTTATTTATTTCAGGTCAGGTTAAATGTGGGTTTTAATCATAAAATTCGAGTAGGGCGATAAAGCACCATGCGTTGGGCAATAAAGCACCACGCGTTGGGCGTATTTTGGTAAAAAAATTATATTTTCTGACAATTCGGATTGGTCAAAAAATCTAATACAATGCAAAATTAAATTATCAATAAAAATATAATGAAAATAGTTAAAGTATATAAAATCTTAGAATTTTTAAAGAGTGATAACGCCCTCAACAACTCTCTTGTTCGGGTTTCACCTGAAAAATGCATTACAACAAGCAATGAAAATAACCTAACACCAACCTAAGATTTATTACGAAACTTTGAATCCCTGAAATTATCATATTCATTAACACTTGAATTATGTACACCACCAATAACAGTATAATATGTTTTAATCAGTTAATATTTCCTTAAAAAATTGTTATAATCTGTTAATCCGATTATATTCGAAAAAAGCTTAAGTGTATCGAAACATACTACAAAGTAATTAATTACAATTCAATTCCTTAATTCCACTTGTTGAATTAAGAAATATTATTGTTAGTGTATCAAGTAATATGTATAATCGAAAAAGAAACACAAAAGAGAACAACTTTGAACTTCATCTATAAGATTTAAGAACAGCTCCACAAAATGTGCAGATGATAGCTTTCCAAGATCTCCAATAAAACGGAACATAACAAAACCGGGTGACCGTTTTCATGTCCCCGATGCTAGCTCCTCGGCCACACCGAGAGCATATCCCGGCTACCGGTTTGCTGCTTGTCAGCTTCCGCCTTTGGTCCACCAGGAAACAAAAGCACACCATTTTCAAGCCACAGAAAGAAAAAAGAAAGCTCAGCCTTCCTTTAAATTCAAACTTTAGAGAGAATATATGGGATTTATATAGACCAAATGTAAAGTTAAATGTCAACTATGTGTAGCAGTGACAACCGTTGGATACATGACATGTGCACGAATGAAATAGTTCGATGTGTCTGTTGATGTTAATTTTTGGCCATTGATGGACTCAAGTGTTAAGTTGCCATTTGGCAATAATGTTTAATGATTTACTAGGAGGAAACAGTTGGCAGGCTTGTAATTAGGTTGCAGGCAGGACGTTGATGTATGGGACAGTTCAAAACCCTGAAAATCGTCCACGTTTTAATGAATTTGTACCAATAATCCTATTAAAATTTGATATAATAATCGGTATTTGACTTATTAGTTAATTAATCTGGGCTGGATACGGAAGGAAATTGACTGGTGTTTTGATCTCATCTGAGCATCCTAACAGGTCTATCTAGAGATGGACACGGGTTGAGTTTTTGGCCCACCCGAATCCGACTCAAAAATAAATACTCTAAACCCGAACGCATTCTTTTAAAAACTCAACCCGAAAATAAATACATCAAACTCGACCCCGACCCGACCTATAGAAAAAATAATAATTTTGGGAACCTAATTATAAAAAAATAATTTTAAGGGACTTAATCATAAAAATTATAATTTTAAGGACTAATTGTAAATAAAAATTTAATTTTAAGGACCTAATTATAAAATAGTATATAAAGTAGGTTATTATTATAAATATTCCCAAAACTTTAGGAGAAATTACATAATTAGTCCTAGGTCGGGTTGGATATTTTCCACCATAAACCTAAACCTGACTTAACCTTAATAAAAACCCGACCCGAACCTGATTTTTTTATTAAAAATCTGATCCGACTGGGCCGGGTCGGATAAAATGCCCATCCCTAGGTCTATCCCCAACAAGCTCTTCAAGCTCTAATTTTTTAAGGCAGGTTCTTTTCAGGAAGAAGTATTATTGCAGTACCCCGATCCGAATTAATTTATTTGTAATTTTCTGGAAATTCGGGGTTGGCGTATGCTTAGGCCATTGTTTGTTTGTTAGTTAGTACAAGAAAGAAAAATTAATAGAAAATTTTGAGTTCTATTATAGTTTTAATGACTGTAGATTTTCATTAGACTTTTTGAGTAGTGCCATATTGGTGTTTATTTTCTGAATTTTTGTCAAAGGAAATACATTGTGGAAAAGGAAAATGTTGAGAACTTTGTTTCTTACTGCTGAATGGATTTGAAAGTGCTAACATAGGAAACAAGGTAAAGTTTGTAATTGGTTGTTCAGTTTTATTTTCTGAGATAATCACTTTGTTCTGAAAACCAGGGCCTTTGGTTATATTTCGATTTCAGTTTTGTCCCGATTCACCGACATTAGTGATTTTGAGTTGATAATATTCCTGGAAACTTACACTTTATCCCAAGTTTAATGCTTTTGATTACATTTTCCCCGGTGACAGCTCAAATCATGAACTATTCCAACTACAATCGGAAGCATCCTCGTTGGCTATCTCCTAACTCTAAATTTATTGGATAAATAAAATCGAACTAAATCCGAATTCGAATTTTAATATCTTTTTGTTAACAAAACAGTATGCTGAAATCCATGTTTAGTCTTTGAAAAAAAAGGTTAATTTTCACATTATTATAAACACAAGTCAATGTTAGGTTTGATTCTTTGAATTTGATTGTGCATGGGTTAGGTACGTCTATAGTCTTTGGGACCACAATGCATGCTTTTCCAAAAATTATTTATTTAAGGATTCATAACATGTTATCCATCTTATTTATATAGGAAATAGTATTTTTAAAATCAAAACAGGTCGAAGTTTAATCCGATTGATTCATACAGTCGTTCTTAAGAAATGAGATTTAAAGGACTTAAATTTTAATTTTATAATCATAACTTTTTATTACTGTTGATGATAAACTTAAAATAAGATCAATAAACTTAAATTTTAACATGCTTAATATAATTCGAGAAAAAAAAATCAAATTAAACCATCAAAATAGAGTGCCAACTAAGTGAAAACATATGGCACCTTTTGGGAAAGAAGATGACTCATCACACATGAAACTCTCCATTTATATATACACATATAAAATTCATTTATTATTAAATGGTTTCAATTTCAAAGGAAAATTATAAACAAAGTGTGCTGAAGTTTGTTTAATATTTCCAGGCAATATATAGTTTATATAGTCCTTAACCAGTTAAGCTTGAAAATTATATTTAAATATATATAATATTAAATTTATAAAACAATATCTAGAGCTTCAAATTGAAAAAATTATTAGATGAACCATGTTCATCACATTATCCGTAGTCTCAACCAATCAAGTTCGTTTATTTCATTTTTTAAGGTAAATTATCGTTTTTTTCTTACATGTAATTAGAAAATAAATAGTTATTTTAAAATAGACAGACATAATTAATTAGACCACGACGTAATGAACAAAGTTTATTTAATAATTTCTCTTCAAACTGACAAGAAATTGAACATTATATGAATAAAATAATGTTAGATTTGATGTTATTCGAGAGTTGAAAACTATGTTTGCCGACAGTTCCCCATGTTCAATGCCACTGTCTTCCAATTTTCAACGTCATACAATATAATAAAAATAAAGTTAGCACGCATCTAATTATTACAAACTAGGTTAAAACCCCTCGGTTTTGAAATCAAAACCCTAGGTTTTTCTTAGTTACTATCTTAAATTAACGGCAAAACGTGTCAAACTAGATCTAATTACAATTGACTCTGTAATAGTTTAAATAAGTACTATTTTTACGGTAAGAAAGAGGTTTCGAGAATATTGAGGTTTCATGTTTAAATTTTAACATGCGTAGGTTTAATTAATATTTATTTGGTTGAACTAATTATTTAAGGGTAAAATACTTAAATGATCACTTAATAATATGGTTGGTGTTGATATGACCACTATACTTTTAATTTTGTCATTATGACCACTTAACTATTTAAATGGTATCAATCAAGCCACCTATTATTAAAACTTAACGGAGAGGATGACATGGCAGTTAACAAAACTTTGTATAATTATACATTTGGTTCATGTTATTTACACATTCTACTAATTTGGTCCGAAATAAATTTAATAAAATAAATTAATTATTCAATTAAGTGATAACACGTATCACCACCTTATTTGAAGACTTTAAATAATATATATTTAATTTAATAATTATTTTTCTTCCTCCAAACAATTACTTGATTTTATTTTTTTCTAATCAGATGACACGTGTATTAATAAAATAAAATTAATAAAATAAATTAATTATTCAAATAGACGACGAATAAAATTTTAATGGAGGTTATTTTGTACATTTGGGTTTAGGCTTTTGAATGTAAAGTTTTTAAGATTGTTGAAAACCTAAGTCGGTGCTGCTTTGCTTATTGCACGAATGTATTGGCAAAATAGCCAAAAATAGAAAACCAAACTTGGTGGGTGCTAGCTAGATCAAGTCAATCTAAAAAGTATATATTATATTATGTTGTTACTTATTAAAATTATTATATTATATTGTTAGAAATTTATTAAATATGATATAATAAATATATTAAAATATACAAAAATAAAAAATAATGTGTATTGTCATACAAGCTGTCATTTCAATGCTATTAAAAATTTAACATTTTAATCAGTATCTATGTTAAAATTTACTACTCTTTTTGAGAAATTAAAGGGTTAAAATTGACATTTTAAAGGTTAATGATCAAATTTAACACAAAAATGGGTCAAAATGAAAAAATATAAATATGGAGGGCTAAATTTATCATTACACCTTTTATATATTTAAATTTAAAATTTTAAACTTTTACAAGATTTTATAATATTTTAACTACTTTTATTTTTTGATTGGAAATTTTTATTTTTATAATGTTATTTTAGTTAATAATTTAAAAATAATGTAATATAAATATATATATATATATATTTCAAGACTTTTAGGGAAATTTTTTTAAATCAAATGTTACAAATATTAAATAAAACTAAATTCAAAATAAATTTAAAGCAAAAAAATAAAGATATTTGATATACATGACCGTAAATTAAAACCGTTTATGGAAACATCGGCATAACTCCGTAAATAGTGTTTATGGTTCAAATCATAACATTATGAATATAGCATATTGCGTAGAAAACAGTGTCCAATCTTGACAAAATAATTTGAGAGGATTTACTTAAATTTTATTAAAAAAATTTTGAAGACCTAAACTAAATTTTACCAAAAAATAAAGAGTTTTATTTATTTATTTATTTATTAAAAATAGGGGTCTAACTATTGTTTTCAAAAAAATACTTGATATAACTTTTTTTTATAAAACGAAAGATCAAATTAGAATTTGTAAAAAATTTAAGGGCTTAAATATTATTTATTTTTTAAAAAATTTAGGACTAGACCCCTCTAATCCATTACCATCTACTATTGGTTGGAAAATTTACTTTATTATTTTTTTTATTAAATAAAAAAGTATTACATTTTATATTAAAATTTGAACATATACAAAACAAAATAATATTAAAAAAATAATTACTAAATTAAATAAATTAATCAATTAATAAATTAAATACATATCATTACAATAATAATAACCTCCCTCGCCTACATATAAATCAAATAAAAAGGTTAGAGAGAAAAAATCGCCGAATCCAGGGCCATGGCTAGAAAAGATTATTAAATAAACCATGTTTATCACATTATTTGTGATCCCAATAAATTAGGTATGTTTATCTATTTTTTTCAAAATAAATTATTACTTTTTTCTATATATAATTAATTATTAAATAATTATTTTAAAATAAACAGATTTAATTAGTTAAATCATAAATAATACGATGAATATAATTCATCTAATAATTTATCGCGCTAGTGACTTTCCTCTGTCATCCCCGCGTTTTCTTTTCTCCTTTCCTTTCTCAGTGGGAATGGATCCACTCTATGTAATTCTTCTCACACTTTGGACGCTTTTAATTTCTTTTATTTTTATTTTATTTTTACTCTCATAAATCATAATTAATTAATAAAATATAATTCATTTTACGAAAATCATTTTTTAAATCTGGTTTCAATGTATCAAACATACTCTAAGAGCATAACTATATTTGCGGTCACTATTGTTTCATTCTATTTTGATTTTGACCACTTAATTTTCAAAAGTTATATTTTAATCAAATATATTATCGATTTGTCAAAAAAATAGTTACACTAACTCACGTAACATTGATGAAGTAGCACATTAATAGAAAGTAATAATTTTTAATTTATCCTTAAACTTTAGGGCAAAGCTTTTGATTTTTTCATGTTGTCAAAGAGTTGAATAATAAATTTTTCGTGTTGTAAAATCTAAATTTGGTATTTTTTATAAAATTTTAACTACAACACTAATGAACTTTTAAATTTTTGTATAAAAAAAATAAATATATAAAAAATTAAAAATTAATTTGAAGTTGGAGATAAATTATAATATAATTGAC
The DNA here is from genome assembly GCA_019671005.1 of Hibiscus mutabilis. Lineage (NCBI taxonomy): Eukaryota > Viridiplantae > Streptophyta > Magnoliopsida > Malvales > Malvaceae > Hibiscus > Hibiscus mutabilis. The sequence continues at coordinate 15,576,600 of CM033721.1, read as the reverse complement.
ACGCGTCGTTTTCGCGTCAAAATAATTCCTTCTTCTCAAATAATAAATAAAGGAATTCAAACGTAGTAAAAGAGAAGTAAGGGTCGATCCCACAGGGACTAAGAGAACTTCCTGATTTATGTTTGTTCAATCGGTGAGCCGAGAAGAGAGTTGAATGATATTTAAATGTGGTGGGGATTTGTGGAATTGAGTAGAAATAATAAGAGATTGTAAAGAAGATTAAGAAGTGGATTCAATATGGTAAATATTAGCCTCGGGCTTTTGCTTTGACTCAGCTTCCTCGGATCATTGGAATAAGGATTTTTCACTTCGGGGTTCACGTCGGTTATTCGCATACAAGGTTCAATCCTTGTGACTGTGCCTTGTATACCGAATATCCAAGTGCCATCTTTGATATCGATTTTGGAAATTGATCTAATCAACAACAATGTTGTAGATCAAAAATGTATAAGTAAGCTGACTCGGACTACGTTGTTTCAATAATAACTGATTCCGATCTCAGTTTCCTCTTAGCAAACAATTTTGCTAAGTGTGTTCCCAGGAAGTCGAATGTGCTTCAATAGTCGATCATTCCTCCCACACATTTAACCAAAACAACATCCTGACCAACGTCAATCTTTGGTTTTGAAATCATTTTGATTTTGAAATTAAGTTTAGAAAACTAAGAGAGATACCCAAAATTGTTTAAATGCTTTTCAATCATCACGTTGGAATTGAGTCATTGCTTTAGCCCTAGGCTATGGAAAAACTAGCTAAGTATGATTATGGTAAAAATCATACTTAGCATTATAAAAGAAAAATAGATAAAAAAAACTTAAAGCAAGAACTAAAGAAAAGAAAGAACTTTATAAAACTTTAAAGGTAAAAACAAAGCTAAGAATGAGAATGTGAGATGATTTTTGAGTTTGCCCAAAATGGGGCATTTATAGCAACCTAAAACCCTAAAAATAACACTAAAGAGATAAGAGATAAATCCCAAATTATTTAAACTAATTACAAAAGATAATTCCAAAGTTTGAATCTAAAATCCGGCTGATAAGTTATCTGATATGCGGCTGATAAGCTATCGTTGCTGCTGACGTGGCGTCTTCTAGAAGCTGCTGACATGGCGTCCAGTCAGACTTTCGTGCCCAAATTCATGCCCACTAATCTAGCCATGAATCCAGAAAATCAAAAATTGCACAATTTCAGCAGTTTAAGCAACATTCTTGGAATCTACTGTCCTGCATGGAAAATGAACAAAAATGCCCACATTAGCAACTTATAACAATCAATCAAGGAGTAATTAGAGATAGAATAATGCATAATTTAAGCACTAATCAAAATCCCCCTCACTTATTCAATGCTTGTCCTCAAGCATTTCTCAATTATCACGCTAAAAACCTTAAGTTGCCAACTCCAATTTCAAAGAATTTCCAAGATTTCTAAAGTAAACTAAATCAAGTAAATGTTGAAATTCAATATCAATCAATCATGGCATAATCAATTAAGTGTAAATCGACCAAGGCATTTCAATTATTTACCAATTTCAAAGAATACAAGACTTAGCTCCTCACATTGGTTCACTCATTTTGCTCAAATATTTCGAATAAGATAATAACTCAAGCCTAAACTAATCAACTCAGTACCATAGGCTTGTAACTGGATCTAATCCCCACTACTTAATATAAAAATGATGCAAAAATCAAGAGGACTTAAAATAGGTTGTAACGAGGTTAAGGCTCGGGTAGGATAAAAGGCTGAAAATGGGGTTTAAAAAGTCAAGACAAGTAAAATTATTCCAAAGAATTTATTCGAAGAGAGGAGAAGAAATCAATCATTTTTTTTTCATTCGAACTGTTCCCTTTTCTTTTCCTTTTTTTTTGCTTTTTTTTTGCTTGTTCGAACAACACAGCATATTCGAACTGCACTGCACGGTTCTGCAATTTTTCTGTGATGTATTTTTCTGCACTGTTGGAACCAAACTGCACTGATTTATTTTTCTGCACAGTGTTTTTTTCTGCACTGTTTCGAATCTGTTTTTTTTTCTTCTTTTTTTATTTTTTTCGCTTCGGAAAAACCTCAACTTGTCCTGAAAAATCGTGACAAAAATAATTGAAAGCAAAATAAAAGTAAAATAGGCTTGGTTTAATGATACGGTAAACAAAGAAAATGATTAAAGGCTCAAAAATGGTTCACTAAGTGGAAAATAAATAAAAGGGTAGGCTATTTTGTTCGGGAAGAAAAATTGGTTTAATCCTAATGCCTCTATCACATCAAAGCATCATAATCAAAATGTGTAGTCTCAACAAGCATCGAGTTACAAGTTCTAGAATGCAATCAATTAGTTTGGCACACTCAATTGAAACAAAGAGCAAGAATAAAAATATATGTTCATTAGGCTCAAAACTCACACGAAAGGTCTATTGAACTAAGTCATGCATCCAATTCAATCAATAAATTCATGAAACGACCAAGAAAAATTTACATAAATTAATCATGACATGCTATCGTGCATCCTAAATTCAACAAGAACAAGATTGAATTCACAAAGAAATACACAGAAATTAAATCAAACAAGAGACTAGCAACCAAGGTCATCAACAATTCTAATCAAGAAACAACTTAATTTCAATCGCAAAGCATAAGTCAGAGTCAATTTGATTTCTAATTCCACCCTTCACTTAATCATAATGTCCCATTATGGAAAAATAAAGTGCAAGAGAGAGGGTGAAAATACTCCCCGATTAATGTCGGTCGTGGGCATTGATTGAGATGAATCGGCAGTGGGCAATGGTTTAGAGGCATCCCATGGCTATTATCGGTGACCACGGCGAGTACAGGCAGCTGGTGGCAGCGGCCACGACGTTGCGTGGGTTTGGTGCGGTTGAGGGTGAGGGTGAGGGCGACACGGGCATGTGACTGGAAGCGGTGAGACACGGGGCGGGGTAGGAGATGCGAGCTGCGGCAACCGGCTTGAATTTTGTTTTGGCAAAAGGGGTTAAAGAGGTTGCGGGGGTTTTCGATCAATTATAGAATGTGCGGCAAAGAAATTGGGGAATGCTAACGTACACTATTTCAAGGGTTAGGGAATGCTAACATGCACCGTTTAATAAAATAGTGCGCACATGAGTTTAAAGAAAATCCCAGCTGCTATTTGCAAATCTTATGCAGCACAGGGAACGAATTTTTGCCATATTCGATCAAAAATATCGCATCTGAGTCCAATTAACTTCGAAAAAAATATTTAGGTACCTGAAAATTACAAGAAAAATAAAGATATCATAAATATGAAATAAAAAATTATTAAGCAAACAAAAATAAAAATGGGTTGTCTCCCATTAGAGCGCTTTATTTAATGTCGTTTAGCTTGACGACCTGGTCATAGATCAAAACAAATTAGATCAATAACTTTGCCGTAGTCCCCGGCAATGGCGCCAATTTGACACGCATCGTTTTCGCGTCAAAATAATTCATTCTTCTCAAATAATAAATAAAGGAATTCAAACGTAGTAAAAGAGAAGTAAGGGGTCGATCCCACAGGGACTAAGAGAACTTCCTGATTTATGTTTGTTCAATCGGTGAGCCGAGAAGATAGTTGAATAATATTTAAATATGGTGGGGATTTGTGCAATTGAGTAGAAATAATAAGAGATTGTAAGGAAGATTAAGAAGTGGATTCAATATGGTAAAGATTAGCCTCGGGCTTTTGCTTTGACTCGGCTTCCTCAGATCATTGGAATAAGGATTTTTCACTTCGGGGTTCACGTCGGTTACTCGCCTACAAGGATCAATGCTTGTGATTGTGCCTTGTATACCGAATACCCAAATGTCATCTTTGATATCGATTTTGGAAATTGATCTAATCAACAACAATGTTGTAGATCAAAAATATATAAGTAAGATGACTCGGACTACGTTGTTTCAATAATAACTGATTCCGATCTCAGTTTCCTCTTAGCAAACAATTTTGCTAAGTGTGTTCACAGGAAGTCGAATGTGCTTCAATAGCCGACCTTTCCTCCCACACATTTAACCAAAACAACATCTTGACCAACGTCAATATTTGGTTTTGAAATCATTTTGATTTTTAAATTAAGTTTATAAAACTAAGAGAGATACCCGGAATTGTTTAAGTGTTTTTCAATCCTCACGTTCGAATTGAGTCATTGCTTTAGCCCTAGGCTATGGAAAACTTAGCTAAGTATGATTATGGTAAAAATCATACTTAGCACTATAAAAGAAAAATAGATAAAAAACTTAAAGCAAGAACTAAAGAAAAGAAAGAACTTTATAAAACTTTAAAAGTAAAAACAAAACTAAGAATGAGAATGTGAGATGATTTTTGAGTTTGCCCCAAATGGGGCATTTATAGCAGCCTAAAACCCTAAAAATAACCCTAAAGAGATAAGTGATAAATCCCAAATTATTTAAATTAATTACAAAAGATAATTCCAAAGTTTGAATTTAAAATCCAGCTGATAAGTTATCTGATATGCGGCTAATAAGCTATCGTTGCTGCTGACGTGGCATCTTATAGAAGCTGCTGACGTGGCGTCCAGTCAGACTTTCATGCCCAGATTCATGCCCACTAATCCAGAAAATCAAAAATTGCACAATTTCAGCAGTTTAAGCAACATTCCTGGAATCTACTGTCCTGCGTGGAAAATGAACAAAAATGCCCATATTAGCAACTTAAACAATCAATCAAGGAGTAATTAGAGATAGAATAATGCATAATTTAAGCACTAATCAAATTCCCCCTCACTTATTCAATGCTTGTCCTCAAGCATTTCTCAATTATCATGCTAAAAACCTTAAGTTGTCAACTCCAATTTCAAAGAATTTCCAAGATTTCTAAAGTAAACTAAATCAAGTAAATGTTGAAATTCAAGATCAATCAATCATGACATAATCAATTAAGTGTAAATCGACCAAGGCATTTCAATCGTCTACCAATTTCAAAGAATACAAGACTTAGCTCCTCACGTTGGTTCACTCATTTTGCTCAAATATTTCGGGTAAGAGAATCGCTCAAGCCTAAACTAATCAACTCATTACCATAGGCTTGTAACTAGATCTAATCTCCACTACTTAATATAAAAATGATGCAAAAATCAAGAGGACTTAAAATGGGTTGTAACGAGGTTAAGGCTCGGGTAGGATAAAAGGCTGAAAATGGGGTTCAAAAAGTCAAGACAAGTAAAATTATTCCAAAGAATTTATTCGAAGAGAGGAGAAGAAATCAATCATTTTTTTCATTCGAAATGTTCCCTTTTTCTTTTCCTGCTTTTTTCTGCTTTTTTTGCTTGTTCGAACAGCACAGCATATTCGAACTGCACTGCACGGTTCTGCAATTTTTCTGTGCTGTATTTTTCTGCACTGTTCGAACCAAACTGCACTGATTTATTTTTCTGCACAGTATTTTTTCTGCACTGTTTCGAATCTGATTTTTTTCTTCTTTTTTTATTTTTTTCGCTTCGGAATAACCTCAACTTGTCCTGAAAAAGGGTGACAAAAATAACTGAAAGCAAAATAAAAGTAAAATAGGCTTGGTTTAATGATACGGTAAACAAAGAAAATGATTAAAGGCTCAAAATGGTTCACTAAGTGGAAAATAAATAAAAGTGTAGGCTATTTTGTTCGGGAAGAAAAATTGGTTTAATCCTAATGCCTCTATCACATCAAAGCATCATAATTAAAATGTGTAGTTTCAACAAGCATCGAGTTACAAGTTCTAGAATGCAATCAATTAGTTTGACACACTCAATTGAAACAAAGAGCAAGAATAGAAATATATGCTTATTAGCCTCAAAACTCACACGAAATGTCTATTGAACTAAGTCATGCATCCAATTCAATCAATAAATTCATGAAACGACCAAGAAAATTTACATAAATTAGTCATGCCATGCTATCGTGCATCCTAAATTCAACAAGAACAAGATTGAATTCACAAAGAAATTAAATCAAACAAGTGACTAGCAACCAAGGTCCATCAACAATTCTAATCAAGAAACAACTTAATTTCAATCACAAAGAAATTAAATCAAACAAGAGACTAGCAACCAAGGTCATCAACAATTCTAATCAAGAAACAACTTAATTTCAATCACAAAGTATAAGTCATAGTCAATTTGATTTCTAATTTCACCCCTCACTTAATCATAATGTCCCATTATGGAAAAATAAAGTGCAAGAGAGAGGGTGAAAATACTCCCCGATTAATGTCGGTCGTGGGAATTGATTGAGATGAATCGGCAGTGGGCATTGGTTTAGAGGCATCCCACGGCTGTTATCGGTGACCACGGCGAGTACAAGCAGCTGGTGGCAGCGGCCACGGCGTTGTGTGGGTCTGGTGCGGTTGAGGGTGAGGGCGACACGAGCATGTGACTGGAAGCGGTGAGACACGGTGCGGGGTAGGAGATGCGAGCTGCGGCAACTAGCTTGAATTTTGTTTTGGCAAAACGGGTTAAAGAGGTTGTGGGGGTTTTCGATCAATTATAGAATGTGCAACAAAGAAATTGGGGAATGCTAACGTACACTATTTCAAGTGTTGGGGAATGCTAACATGCACCGTTTAATAAAATAGTGAGCACATGAGTTTAAAGAAAATCCCAGCTACGATTTGCAAATCTTATGCAGCACAGGGAACGGATTTTTTCCATATTCGATCAAAAATATCGCATCTGAGTCCAATTAACTTCGAAAAAAAATATTTAGGTACCTGAAAATTACAAGAAAAATAAAGATATCATAAATATGAAATAAAAAATTATTAAGCAAACAAAAATAAAAATGGTTTGCCTCCCATTAGAGCGCTTTATTTAACGTCGTTTAGCTCGACGACCTGGTCATAGATCAAAACAAATTAGATCAGTAACTTTGCCGAAGTTCTCGGCAATGGCGCCAATTTGACACGCGTCGTTTTCTCGTCAAAATAATTCCTTCTTCTCAAATAATAAATAAAGGAATTCAAACGTAGTAAAAGAGAAGTAAGGGTCGATCCCACAGGGACTAAGAGAACTTCCTGATTTATGTTTGTTCAATCAGTGAGCCGAGAAGATAGTTGAATAATATTTAAATATTGTGGGGATTTGTGGAATTGAGTAGAAATAATAAGAGATTGTAAAGAAGATTAAGAAGTGGATTCAATATGGTAAAGATTAGCCTCGGGCTTTTGCTTTGACTCAGCTTCCTCGGATCTTTGGAATAAGGATTTTTCACTTCGGGGTGCTTTTCAATCTTCACGTTGGAGTTGAGCAATTGCTTTAGCCCTAGGCTATGGAAAACTTAGCTAAGTATGATTATGGTAAAAATCATACTTAGCATTATAAAAGAAAAATAGATAAAAACTTAAAGCAAGAACTAAAGAAAAGAAAGAACTTTATAAAACTTTAAAAGTAAAAAACAAAACTAAGAATGAGAATGTGAGATGATTTTTGAGTTTGCCCCAAATGGGGTATTTATAGCAGCCTAAAACCCTAAAAATAACCCTAGAGAGATAAGTGATAAATCCCAAATTATTTAAATTAATTACAAAAGATAATTTCAAGGTTTGAATTTAAAATCCGGTTGATAAGTTATCTGATATGCGGCTGATAAGCTATCGTTGCTGCTGACGTGGCATCTTCTAGAAGCTGCTGATGTGGCATCCAGTCAGACTTTCATGCCCAGATTCATGCCCACTAATCCAGCCATGAATCCAGAAAATCAAAAATTGCACAATTTCAGCAGTTTAAGCAACATTCCATGAATCTACTATCCTGCATGGAAAATGAACAAAAATGCCCACATTAGCAACTTAAAACAATCAATCAATGAGTAATTAGAGATAGAATAATGCATAATTTAAGCACTAATCAATAATATTACAACTTCCATATAATATATTTTTCTTTTGGAATTGATTTTTTTAAGTTGCAAGTACACTTCTAGATGCAATTATAATTACAAGTAAGGTGAAGCAATACATTTTTCTAGGAAAGTGATTTTTTAATAGTTTTAAGATAGGGTAATACTTGTTTATTCATATTTTTTTGATTAGTCTAAAGGTTATTACAAGGTAGTATATGTTCTTATATATTTTAACCCTTTGATAATGCGCAAACACTATGCAGACAAAGTAATTGAACTCGGGTCTCCTAAGATGAACATCACCTGCTTTTTCACTGGGACCACTTATTGGGTTCATACATATTTTTTTTTTTTACAATGACAACTAGATTTCATTCATAAAACAATGAAAGGAATCAAAATTACAACGCACCCAAACATAGAGAGAAAAATGGGAACAATAGTCACAAAAAGCTCATACATAAAACAAAAAAAACGAAATCTTCCCTTGAGGATGACGTCTAACATCAAAAGAATTCAGTAACCTTCATAAAAACTCTTTGTCTTTGTCGAACGAGACGTTTTACGAAGTGATAAATGAGTGATGAGTGAACCAAACTATTTGGTAGGTTGCTTCGCTACACAATTATGATTATATCAGCAAACACCCTTTTACGAAAGAGGGGGTCTAACTATACTTGACCACTGATAAATCAATCAGAAAACAAAAGTCGTGAGGGTCTTTGTGCGAGCACCAAAACGACCGCAAAGGTATGTGAAAAACGTACCAAAAGTCATAAGGAACGTGCCACAAGAGCATAGGAAAAGCATGTCATGAGGACAAAGATTCATATTCAAAATTAAAAAAATAAGAAAAAAACAAAAGACTTAGTATGAAAAAACAAGAGAAATAATAAACACCGACGGTTAGCAACCAACATTAAAATTGGTATCGCCGCTAGCTAAACAAAAATCAGAGGAAAAGAGGAAGACGACACAAAAATATTAAGAGAAAACCTAGGTTTGAGAAAGAAGAAGAAGGCTTAATTAAGCTAATTTATTCATACATATTCTTAACCCTAAAACAATACACACACCTTACTGTCAAAACAATTTTACCGGTTAAAAACTTATAACTTTATAAATTTTAAGAAAGCTTATAAGCATTATAATTATTTTAGGGGCATGGTTGTTACCAACCCCTACGGGTTACAAACACAAATAATACTCATTCGAATAATTATCAACAAAATTAACCATTGTAATATAAGATTAGACTAATAACTAAGATGATATTCGAATCTGAACTATAATAAATCTAAACAAAATTAGATACTATAAAACTTAAAAAAGAATAGAATATCACAAAAAAAACTCATAATAATATATATATGCACGACAAAAACATAAACATGAGAGTTCAAAATTTCCAAAGTCTTAACTTTATTCATTAGGGCAAATTAAGAAACACGATTTTGTTACATCAATCTCTATAGATTCCTTATTGTATGGTTAAGATCATTCCTTCTCCATGATTTGCGGAGTCTAATTAACAAGGAATGGGGAAACTTATTTTATTTTATTAACAGGTGTAACTTAAATTAGTTATGTTTTTGACTAAGGATTTTATCGTTTTGTGGAAGGATAATATCACATTTATTGAAATATATAAATTGTATAGTAATGTCAAAAATCATCATTTAATTTTTTTTTAAAAAAAATTATTATGCGTTTCTACAAAATGTGTCCATATATTTTTAAAAAGAAGTACACGTTATAAATTCAGACCTATTTTTCTCTGAAAAAATTATTTTCAAAAAGATTGTTTTAAAATTTTCTCATTCATTAAAATCGTTTTTGACGACGATTTTTATGTCGTCGACTAATTTTTAATATTTACGTTAATTGTATATATATAAAAAATTTCTTTTGATGAAAAATTATTTATTTTTTTTCTTTAGTTTTGCTTTGTCAGAATCATTCTACATCTGTTTTTTGATTTTTTGTCTAATTGTATGGCAGTATTTTATCTGTATTTTTACAGGTTTATCTGTCTTTGTGACATTATTGTTTGCTATTATGACAATTTGTAGTCACAAGATAATTGATTTTCTGATATTTTTCTGGTTCCTTTATGGTAGTTTGTCGATGTGCTAAGAATTAACAGCGGAAGAATGTTTGATTCATAAAGTTTTTTGGTCAAAATATACAGTTGTTGGATTTCATTTAGAAGACTGCAAGTTTTTCTGGAAAGTGATGAGTTTTGCTTCTCATGTCTTTCACACCTTTTAAAGTTTACTGTATTTATTTTTCACATTAGATTTTCAATGATTGTGGTGTAATTTTTTTTACTTTAAATTCAATTCAGTATACTTTTCTTGTTCAAAAAATAACATATTTTATGATGAATTTTATAAATTAAACAAAAGTAAAGTTTTTATTTTCGATTGTATATAGTTCAATTGATATTGTCGTTAGTGCAATATATAAGAGAACATGAGATAAAACATACTTAAAACGCTTTATATCCACTTATTTATGATTAGGTAGAGCCGTAGAGATTTGAGTCGCATAGACATTATACACATGATGTTATAAAAATTTAAGTTTTTATTGTATGCGCATATGAAGACACGTGTTTGAGTTATCTTGAACATCCAAACAACAAAGGAGATTATAACATTAAAAGTATTGTCGTCAATTTCGAGTGGATATCATGAAAAATGAAAATGAGGAAACAAATGTGCACATTTTGGTATCGATCTTACTACGAATATTGATAGACGACGATGGTCAAAAGTGTCAACATTTTTCAATAGAAAACAAGGAAGATACCAAACACGTCATCGCACTATCATTATGTAATAATCTAGTGACAACTTTTTTAAAAAACAGGCAGTGACAAGATTAAAACTTTATATAATTTAGTAACTAGACAAAAATTAAAGTTCAATGGTAAATGTTATATTTATCCATTTTTAACAAAATTTGGCCATATTTGGTAATTAGTGAATAGTTGATAGCGGATTACGTTAATTGATAGCGGATTACGTTAATTGATAGCGGATAGCTGATTGCATTAGTTGATTTGACTAGCGAATTGCATTAGCTGATTGTATAGAAATGCTTGGTAAAATTAACTGATAGCTGATAGCTGTTTGATTATTTGAACTTGCAAAATGACATGTAAGGACATGATTATATTCAATACTTGTTTGAATAATTTAGTAGTTATTAATATTTTGTATACGTTAATATTAATTAGATTATAAATTATTTTTTTAATATCATTACTAAGCATATATAAAAAATGTATATGTTAATTTCATATTTATGAAATTATATTTTGAATATAATTTTATTAATTATTAAATTTATATGTATATATTATTTTTTTATTTATGATTTTTTATTTTATTAGTTATTTAAATTGATGTTATTTAGAAAATAATTATAATTATCAAATTTCTAACTCAAAATGCTTTAAAATAAGAGGTTTTATTCCAATCCGTTATTATAATATTCTATTTACTAAACATCTAAAATTAGCCTTTATTTACCAAACATCTAAATTAGCGGGTTTAAGTGATCAATCCTCTAAAAATATTTCAAATCTCTAATTTTAGCTCAAAAAACTGTTTATCAAACAAGGCCAATATATTAAAAGATTTAAAATTTTATTCACAAATCCTCCAATCACCACTAAAAATAGAGAATTATACACAACAGAATCTCACTAAACTCACCAATCACTCACTCGTTTTCCTTCTCTTTCTCTGAGAAAATCCGTGCAGTTTTCCCACTGCATTTTTAAACTCAAAACCCCATTTGAGTTCTATAAATTTTGTTCTCCTTTGTCCCTTTTCCCAAAAGAATTCAAATCAAATCAACCCCGCAAAAAAGGATACTGAAAGCGCGTGATATTTTTTAAATTTTTCTTTTGTTAGTTGCATATGAGATCATTCTGATTTTATCCTTTTGAATGTCAGTACACTGACTTTTTTGCAGTTTCATCACTACCATAAATCTGATCCCATTTGTCCTCTTTCTCCTCTCTTTTCTTTCTTTCTTCTATTTGGCTGAAACCCTGTTTTCTCTGATATTTTCTACCCTTGTTTCAGTGATCAGTTCTTGGATCATTCGCCAAACAGATTTTGAGCTTAATTTGATTGATCAGAGCAATTCAACGAGAACCCATCAACGAGAGTGAATCAGATTGCTTTAAAGTTCTTGCTTTTTAGCTTTTGAGAGGGGTTTTTTTTTTGCAGAGATCAAATGGGGAAAAGCAATTGTAGCAAAGACTGGACTCAGATCTATGCTATTTACGGCATGGAACAGTGGCAAACACTCGTTTTCCTTCTTTTTCATGCGGTTTTTTTCTCACTACTTTCCCTTTTCTTCCTTTTCTATTTTGAATCCATCTTCCACTTCTTCCAAGCTTTCCTCTCCAGTCCGGGAGCAGCCCGTTTCGTAGCCGGGTTCAGCGGAGGCGTCACGGCGATTTCGGCCGTGTGCTTGTTTTTTGCGGCGGCTAACTTCTTCTACTCCGCCGGGCCGTTGCATTACGACATGGCGCAACGGATGGTGGGGTCCGTTAATGATTGGTCCACGGTGAAGCTGGCGCTTGATATCGGATGCGGCAGAGGAATCCTTCTCAACGCGGTGGCGACCCAACTGAAAAAGACCGGTAGTTCGGGTCGGGTTGTCGGGTTGGATCCTTCTAAACGAACGACTTTGTCGACTCTACGAACCGCCAACATGGAAGGTTTGTGACTCTTCGTTTTCCTCCCATTCAATTCTCTCTAATTAAAAGAAACTTTTTTGCTGAAAATGGTGATTTGAAAATTGGAACAGGTGTGGGGGAGTATGTGACTTGCAGAGAAGGCGACGTGAGGAGCCTACCGTTCGGGGACAACTACTTCGACGTGGTGGTTTCCGCCCTGTTCGTGCACACCGTGGGGAAAGAGTACGGAAACAGGACGGTGGAGGCGGCAGCGGAGAGGATGAGGGTGTTGGGGGAGATGGTGAGGGTGTTGAAGCCCGGCGGGGTGGGAGTTCTGTGGGACCTCCTCCACGTGCCGGAATATGTGCGGCGGTTGCAGGATTTGAAGATGGAAGATATTAGGGTTTCGGAGAGTGTAACTGCCTTCATGGTTAGCAGCCACATGGTGTCGTTTCGGAAGCCGAGTCAGCATGTCGTGGGGCCCGGTGAGGTGCGCTTGGACTGGAGATGCTGACGTGGAAAATACTGAAGTTGAAATTCAAAATATTACTACTAGTTAGTGTTATATATATGAGAAGGGATTAGAAATGAAAATTATACATAAAATCAGGGGTTACTTTTTTTTTTTTGGTAACTTGAATTCTGGGGATACGAAGCCAAACCAGATGCTTTTGTTGAAAAAAACTCGGATATATATCACATGGTTATCAATTTGAGGATTGATAAATATACAAATGTAGTTTGAATTTAAATGTTTGCGAATAATGTATAAGTTTTGCTTTTATCTAAGGTTTCATGCTTAGATCTTATTTAAAAGTTCAATTAAATTTTATAATTATTTGAGGTGGTACAAGTTCAAATCGTTTTGTCTATATAGTGTATATATATATTATTAAAGGGTTAAGAATATCTATGAACAGATACTACTTTGTAATCACTTTTAGACTATTCAATTTTTTTATATAATTATTGGATATAGGTGTGGTTGGAATTGGGGTAGGGGCGTTCAAAATTCGGTTAAAACCGAATTTACCGACCGAACCAAAATTTCGATTAGTTAATCGGTCGGTTTATATGTTAGATCGATTAACGGTTAATATTTTTTTGAAAGTTCGATTTTTGATTAATTCAGTTTGAAATAGATTAATTAACAAATTACCCGAATTAATCATAATATATATGTTAAACATATATTAAACTATGTGAAAATTAACCGAATTAAGTAAAAATTAATCATATATATATATATATTAACCGAAAATCTAGATGTTCTATAGTTATTTCTGTTAATTAGAAAATTAACCAAATTAACCTAACAAAATTCGGTTCGGTTATTTTTTAAAAAAAAATCGATTCAATTAACGATTAAATGGTTAATAATATTTAGTTAATTCAGTTTAGTCGGTTAACTTAATTAACCGATTGAACACTCCTACTTGGGAGGTGATAAATGGTGTAGGGTGAGGGGTTGTCAACTGTCATGTGTCAATACAACAATGTTCAAATTTAGTTATAAATTACATTACATATATAGGATCAAAATCTATGCTAAATGAAGTTTACTTGAATTCATTAGGCGATCTCAATAAAAAAAAGGAACGTTATGTTAGGAGTTTTAGGTTTAGCAATTTGTCTACATGAAGTATTTACATTTTTAAAGGATTAAGAGTAAAAAAATATATTTTATCATATAATCACATAAAATGTAAAAAAAAAATGTTTTCTTAATTTTAGATATTTAAAATTATTGTTAGTTAAAAATTATCTTTGCCATTACTATTATACTTTTCAAGTTGTTCGTGATAACGTGGCATACTAATATAAAGCCTGGTAGTGTCATGTAACAAATTTTTTTTAAAAAATCATAAAAACCTTAAGTGTTGAGTGGATCAAATGATAGTGATTTGGCCAAGAGATGGGTGAATTTGCTATTTAAAAACTTGAGGGAGCAAATTGGAAATTGAAAAATGAAGGACAAAGGCAATTATAGTGGTTTAAGCTTTTAACAAGCTCTACATCCACTACCTTAGCTCCCACTAAGGATTTCAACAAAATCCACTAGATTTTCTTTTCCTTTTCTAGGCTTAGGAGGTAACCTTTACAATCGGTCAATCTTTCTACCCCAAAGATTGGCCCAAGAAATCTCTCAATACAAAGAAGAAGTTGTCAATCTAAAATTATCTCTCACAAGATGGATATTGCCCAATTACAATCAAAACACTCCCTAAATTCTAAATAAAGATTTACAATGAAGAACTCCAATGAGTTGGGTACAAAGATATGACTCTATAAGGCATAAAGGTTTGGATTAATGCTTGGACGTTGCTTGAAGGTTCAATAGTTGTTGTTGGTGTTTTGGAGGCTTGCTTTTATACCCTTGCATTGAATTCTAGCTGTTTGGGTGGTTGGGATCATTAATCTATCTGTTGGGTTGTATTTTTTGCGCAATAAATGCTCTCGAATTGCCCAGCGTATCGGTACCCTCGAGACCGTATCAGTACCTGTCTCAAAGAAGAAAGAGTCGTTGTGACTGAAAAACATAGGCGTGTCGATACACGGGAAGGCGTATCGGTATGGTCATAGTGAAAAACCAGAGGCGTATCGATACTGATAAACTATATCGATACGGGTTTTGCTCACTGGAATCCTTGGTTGAACTTTGAAAAAAATGGTATCGGTACGCTATGGAGCGTATCAATACGGTCCAACGGTCATTTGAAAAATTGGGATTCCAATAACTGACAAGCAACGTACGAATCATTTAATGTCAAGATTTTGCAAACATCATCAAAATCGTATTAATACGGATGTAACCGTATCGGTACACTATAGCTTGAAAACTTGCCCAGATGAATGTTGTATCGATACGGGGGTAATCGTATCGGTACACTTTTATCGATTGGAATTCCAATAAAGGAAAATCGTATCGATATTTGGTTCAAAAAGCTTGTCAATTTAGTGAGTCTTTGAAGTACTTAAAAATTTATTGTATTTGCAAATAGGCCCTTAAACAATTTCTTATATCAAAATCAATTTAGGTTTTACAATCTCCCCTTTTTGATATAACAAAACCAAACATAAATTTTTAAGTATTGAAAACCTTTTTTTTAAAAAAAAAACTTACTCCCCCTTAATTTAAGATAGGTTTTTCAAAAAAAAATTATGGCTCTCTTGTTTTACACTTCTCCCCCTTTTTGTTAGATCAAAATCAATGCATAACCATGGGATATAAACAAGATATATAGCAATTAAGCACAAATTGAATGCATAAAGAAGTAGCATAATATCTTTAAAGATTAAAATATCCAAAGTAGAACATAAGTTTAAACTCATTCCAAACCAAACATATAAACCTAAAAACACAAGGCAAAGCATAGGTTCATAAAACATAAATCAAAGGTGCATAATAAGCTAGAAATCTAAATGATATGACATGAGATGCTCAAATCTACTCGTCCCCATCATTATCACCATCGTCCTCATCCAAGTCTTCGTCAAAATTATCATATTTGGGCGGAGGAACACGAGAGTTGAGTCAAGAACCATGGAAAGATGTGAGTGATACATCAATGGAAGCTTGTCTTTGTTCCAAATCCTTCATTCGATCTTCCATTAAGGTGAAATGAGTGTCAATAGCCGCAAACCTCGCACTTATGAAGGTTTCTAAAGAGGCAATGCTTGTCCGCATTGCGGTGAATTGCTCATTTAGATAAGTCATGGGATTATCCATGGAAGATTGAGCAATAAGAGCAGCATGTGGACCTTAGGGAGCCACCGGAGGAGGTTGATCAACTTGGCGGGCGAGGAACATGAACCCATTCATTGTTGACGAACTCAAAGTGTGAACGGTTAAGGGAGCGTTCATCAATGGGTTAGCCAAGAGGCTCGGCGGCATCATGGGAACAATCAATCTCCAATGCGTAGAACAAATGACTCAAGACCGTGCCATAATAGAAGGATTTAACTTGATCGGTATGGCAGTTTTGGACGAGATAAACCAAGTCGGCAAACATAATTTGGCAAAGATTAGGGCACTTACCCTCACGAAAACAACGAATCCAAAAATCATCAACTTGGCGAATGGTTGAAAATTTTCCACCGGAGGGACGAAGCCATCAAGAGATAATAAGGTGAAGGATACGATCATGGTGATCTAAGATGGTTATTGAACCAAGTTGGCCATGTCCCAAAGAATACTCATCATCAATCTCGACATTTTCAAAACCAAAAACATTGCAAAGAGTATCTTGGTCAATTCGAAAAGTTTTGCCCATGAGATAAGATTCAATAGCAATAACATGTTCTCTTTGTTCATCAAGAATGCATCGGGCATTTGAAAAGAATATTATGACAAGGTTTCAAAACAAAATTGGGGATAGACTCAAAAAGCCATGAATTTCCATCTTTGAAACAACCCAAGATACTTGAATTTAAAACGTTCAGAACTGAGAAAAGAAATTGAGACAACTCTTTCTTCTTGGATAGTAAAACCTTGAAATTGTTTATAAAAAGTCATAGCCCCAGCGGTTCGAAAACTATGTTGGATAATATATGGGAGGTTAGGTTTAGGATTACCCTCATTTTCTTGGTAAGGGTTGGAAGAGCTGGAAGGTAAATCTTTTCGTGATCGCTTTTTAGGTCCCATAATCTTGAAAAACAACACCAAAACAAATCGAAACCAATGTATGCAATTATCATCACATTCGATCCAAATAAAATTCCAATAAGTCAAGGTATTGAACAAAACACTATATTTTATATGTTAAAAATATATACAAGTATAACAATATATTGGTAAAAAGACCTAAAAAAATTTAAAAATTATACGGTATAATTTTATATTTAAATAAAAAAATTCAGATTTTAAAGAATTTTTGCAAAAACTTCAAAACCTATACTATGAATATATGTTTTAAAAAATCGTTTAAAACTATAAAGGAAATAAAACGAAAGATTAAAAAGAAAAGGAAAAAGGGTTTATACCTTGATTTATGGAGAATGGATGAATGAAAGATGAATGATGCACAATTTTGCTTGCAAAGCTTAAGCCTTGATGTGTTTAGTAAAAACCCTCAAGTGATTTTAAGTTTTGTGTGAAAATTAGAGAGATTGAGAGTGTATTTATAGTAGAAAACGGCTAGGGTTTATGGGGAAAAAAGGGATTTGATATTTATTAAAGGTTAAACTCTTTAAAAGCCAGATTTATTGCCCCAACGATAACTGTATCGATACGCTGACTAGGCATATCGATCCACCGTATCGGTACGGCTTTCATACCGTATCGATATGCGTGACCGTATTGATACACTATTGACTGTATCATTTTCCATTCAAGAACCCATATCGATACGTATATAGTCGTATCGACAATCTTTGCCAGAAAATGCATTTTTGGACAGAAATGAGTCCAAAAAGCCAACTTAGAACGTTCCTAAATGCATGTCAATGATATATAAGCAAGATTGATAGACTAAAACAGATGCATACTCCCCTAGCAACAAGCATAGATGCATCAAGAAGCAAATTAACATAAACATGATCATCATGCAATTTCAAGCAAATTTTTGGTACTTAAGGGCTCTAAAAAGGTCAAGATAGGCTAGTTAGACCTAACTCTCTCCTAAGAGTCCAAAAACGCTCTTTATCTAAAGGTTTGGTAAATATATCCGCTAATTGGTTCAAGGTGTCAACATACTCTAGAACTACATCATTTTTCAAGACATGATCTCTAATGAAATGATGTCTAGTTTCTATGTGTTTGGTTCTAGAATGTTGGATAGGATTCTTAGTGAGAAAAATGTCACTAGTATTGTCACACTTAAGGGGTATGGTATCTATTTCAACACCATAGTCTAAGAGTTTTTGCTTCATCCAAAGGACTTGAGCACAACAACTCCCTAAGGATATGTACTCCGCTTCGGTGGTAGATAAGGCTACGCTATTTTGTTTCTTAGAGAACCAAGATACGAGCATACTACCTAGGAATGGGCAAGTTTCGGAGGTACTTTTCCTATCTATTTTACATTCCCCATAATCTGTATCTGAGAAGGCATGAAGATCAAAGGAGAAATCTCTAGGTTACCAAAGACCTAAACTAGGTGTATCTCTAATGTATCTAAAGATTCTCTTAATGGCTACTAGGTGCGATTCTTTAGGGCTAGTTTGAAACCTAGCACACAAGCAAACACTAAACATTATATATGGTCTACTTGCGGTAAGGTAAAGCAAAGAGCCAATCATAGATCTATAAAGCTTGGAATCGACACACTTACCTCATTCATCTTTTTCAAGATTAATTGATGAGCTCATTGGAGTGGCTTGAGGCTTCACGTTCTCCAAGTCAAACTTCTTGAGCATGTCTTTGATGTATTTTGCTTGATTGATGAAGGTGCCATCATTATTTTGCTTGATTTGGAGTCCCAAGAAAAATGAGAGCTCTCACATCATGCTCATCTCAAATTCACCTTGCATTAGCTTAGAAAATTCTTGGCAATAAAATTCATTAGTAGAGCCAAAGATAATATCATCAACGTATATTTGAACTACTAAGATGTCATTGCCATATCTTTTGATGAAAAGTGTAGTATCCACCTTGCCTTTTTCAAAACCTTTCTCAATCAAAAAGTTCGAAAGTCTTTCATACCAAGCTCTAGGTGCTTGTTTTAAACCATATAAAGCTTTGGTTAATTTGAAAACATGATTTGGAAATTGTGGATCTTCAAAACTCGGTGGTTGTTCTACATACACTTCTTTATTTATAAAACCGTTTAGAAAAGCACTTTTTACATCTATTTGAAAAGGCTTGAAATCATGATAGCATGCAAATGCAAGAAGCATCCTAATAGCTTCTATTCTAGCTACGGGAGCATATGTTTCATCGAAATCTATTCCCTCTTCTTGAGTGTAACCTTGAGCAATAAGTCTAGTCTTGTTTCTCACTATGTTACCACTCTCATCTAGTTTGTTTCTAAAGACCCATTTAGTTCCTATTGTAGATTGATTACTAGGTCTATCAACTAATGTCCATACTTGACTTATCTCAAATTGATTAAGTTCTTCTTGCATGACCAATATCCAAAAATCTTTTAATGCTTCTTTGATATTTTTAGGCTCAATGCATGAAATAAATGCAACATTATTTATAAGTTTGATAGAGGATCTAGTGGTTACCCCTTTGGATGGATCACCCAAAATTTTACCACCTTTGACATAGTTGAACTCCATTGGGTAGGGGACATCATTTTCCTCTAAAGCCAAGTCCTTCAAGGCTTCAAGAGGTGGATTTTGTGTTTCTTCTTCTTTGCTTGGAATCTCATCCACCTTTGATGTTTGTCCTCCACCAATGACTTCAATGATCCCTACATCGTCATCATCACAAGATTCCTTCCTCGAAAGGATATTATCATCAAAAACAACATGTATAGACTCTTCTACAACCAAAGTTCTTTTATTAAATACTCGATAGGCTTTAGAGTTTGAAGAGTAATCTAGAAAAATAGCTACATCACTTTTTGCATCAAATTTACCTAAATTATCTTTTTCATTGTTTAAAACAAAACATTTACAACCAAAAGGATGGAAATAACTAATGTTAGGCTTTTGGATTTTAAAATCTCATAAGATGTTTTCTTCAAAATAGGTTAAATCATTACTCTATTAATTATGTAACAAGCCGTATTAGTGGCTTCCGCCCCAAAAATATTTAGGTAAATTATTTTCACAAAGCATGGTCCTAGCCATTTCTTTTAAAGTTCTATTTTTCCTCTCAACTACCCCATTTTTGTTGAGGAGTACGAGGAGCCGAAAAATTGTGGCTAATACCATTTTCATTACAAAATATCCAAAACCCATATTTTGAAATTCGGTTCCATGATCATTTCTAACATGTGAAATTTTACGATCAAGATAATTTTGGGTGATTTTTGTAAACGTGATGAACTTTTCTAAAAACTCATCCTTAGTACTTAAGAAGAGAACCCCAAGTGTATCTAGAATAGTCATCTACTAATACATATGCATATCACTTACTACCCAAGCTCATAGTCCTAATTGGCCCAAAGAGATCCATATGGATCAATTGTAAACATCTATTAGTAGAAACTTCATTAATGGATTTAAATGAGGTTCTTTGTTGTTTACCCTTAGCACATGCATCACAAATTTTATCTTTAGAGAATTTTAGCTTAGGTAAACCTCTTACTAGATCAAGGGAAACCAATTTCTTTAAAACACTAATGCTAGCATGTCCTAGTTTCCTATGCCACAACCATGTATCATTTTCATTATGTGCCACAAAGCATGCATTGGATGTATGTATGTCATCTAAATGCACCATATAAATATTACCTATGTGATTACCTATAAGCATTATTTGATTTGTTTAATGTTCATGATTTTACACCCATTAGCATAAAAAAGAACATTAAAACCCTTATCGCACAATTGACTAATGCTCAACAAATTATGTTTAAGACCGTTGACATAAAGAACATTTTCAATAAGAGTAGTTGAGAGATTACCAATGGGGCCAATTCCTTCAATGTGGCCTTTGGAGTTGTCACCAAATGTCACTACTCTTCCACTCTTTGGTTTGAGCTCCAATAATCTACTCTTGTCTCCGGTCATGTGTCTTGAGCAACCACCATCAAGGTACCGAGAATTTTGACTTGTGGTTTTGACCTTGTAGCATTGCTCCCCCTACAAACAAAGATCAAGTTTTGAATTTTGGTACCCAAATCATTTTGGGTCCATAAATATTAGTTCCCAAAATCTTGGTTCCCTTAGGAATCCAAGAAGCAATAGCATTCATATTGTTAGAAACTATAAGTTCTTTAGGAACCCATACACTTCTAACTCTTTTAGTTTTAGATTGCTTTTGAAAACTTCTTTGTTTGGGGTTAAAAGTCTTTCTCTTTACATATTGGGTTTTTGAAGAAATACCCTTTTCAAATGTATTTTTCCCAGTAGTAAGAGAAGTTTTAAGATTATCCACCTCCTTTGTGTGATAATCTTAGAAATTGGAAAAAGTTTTTCTAAATTGAGATTTTTCTTTTTAAGCTCATTTGAAAGATTTATCAAATATAAAACTTTCTTTTCCAATTCGAAATTGGTTTTTGAAAGATACCCATTTTGAAATTTTAAATTGGAAATGTTTTTCAAAATAGACTCTTTGTATTTTTCTACCAATTCGTCGTAAACATCGTGTAACTCATCATAAGCATCATATAATTCATCATAAGTAAAAGATGATTAGTTAGAGTTTACCATTGGTTCCTCCTCAAGGGCCATGAGGCAAAGGTTAGCCATTTCATGCTCCTCATCCTCGGATGACTCCTTGTCACTCCAAGTTGCCATTTGAGCTTTGAGTTTATTCTTCTTCCCGAAGCTCTTCTTCTATAGTTGAGGGCAATCGGTGCGAATGTGGTCGGGCTTCTTGCACTCATAACAAATGAGTTGGTTCTTCACTTCTTTTTTGCTCTTGTTCTTGAAGTCCCCTCTTCTATTAAATTTTCTTCCACGGTTGGACTTCATGAACCGGGTAAACCGCTTGGCCAACATGGCCATCTCTTTATCTTCCTCCTCGCTTGAATTGCTCTCCTCAAAGAAAGCTTTGAGAGCAATACCAAGCTTCTTCTTGTCCACCTCATTCTTCTCTAATCTTTTCTCTTTTCTCTTCTTTTCTGCTTCTCTTCCTTGCTTGATGATCTCATGAGTAAGGAGAGATCCTACTAATTCATCGAGCTTCAATGTCTTCAAGTTCTTCGCCTCGATGATTGTAGTTCTCTTCCTATCCCATGATTCGGGAAGAGAGTAGAGTAGCTTCCAAACAAGTTTGCCTTCAGGGATAATCTCACCGAAGCCCTTGAGACCATTTACAATAACCTAGAACTGGTCGAACATCTTGGAGACGCTTTCATCCGGCTCTATCTTGAAGTTCTCATAGCTTTGATAAAGGATTCTGATCTTGGTCTCCTTCACGTCATTGGTGCCCTCGTAAGTGGTCTCTAACTTGTCCCACACCTCTTTTGCACTTGTGCACGAAGACATCTTGGCATACATGTCGGGACCGAGTGCACCAAACAAGATGTGTAGGGCCTTATCGTTGATTTAGAGTCTTCTCTGATCTTCATCGGCCATCTCCACCCTTGTCTTCAGAACAAGCCTTCCTTCATAATCTCTTTTCATTGGAATGGCCGGTTCATCTTCTACTACATCCCAAAGGACACGATCAGTGGATTTGATGAAGAGTTTCATCCGATTCTTCCAATAGGGATAGTTATCCCCATTGAAATAAGGTGATTTTGTGATCGATTGTGACTCGTATAGATCTTGCCCAAAGGTAGATGCCATGGCAATGAATGGATAGATGATCAACACTCTTCAAGGATTGCCTCTTGTGGATGTTAAGCCTTCAAAAAGTTAGGCTCTGATACCAATTATTGAGTGGATCAAATGATAGTGATTTGGTCAAGGGGTGGTGAATTGGCCATTTAAAAACTTGAGGGCGCAAATTGGAAATTAAAAAATAAAGGACAAAGACAATTATAGTGGTTCAAACTTTTAACAAGCTCTACATCCACTACCTTAGCTCCCACTAAGGATTTTCAACAAAATCCACTAGATTTGCTTCCCCTTTTCTAGGCTTAGGAGGTAACATTTACAATCAATCTTTCTACCCAAAGATTGACCCAAGAAATCTCTCAATACAAAGAAGAAGTTGGCAAACTAAAATTATCTCTCACAAGATGGATATTGTCCAATTACAATTAAAACACTCTCGAAACTCTAAATAAAGATTTACAATGAAGAACTCCAATGAGTTTGATACAAAGATATGACTCTATAAGGCACAAAGGTTTGGATTAATGCTTGGATGTTGCTTGAAGGTTCAATAGTTGTTGTTGGTGCTTTTGAGGCTTGCTTTTATACCCTTGCATTGAATTATAGCCGTTTGGGTGGTTGAGATCATTAGTCTATCAGTTGGGCTGTATTTTTGGCGCAATAAATGCTCTTCGACTGTCCATCATACCGGTACCTGTCTCAAAGAAGAAAGAGCCGTTGTGACTAAAAAACAGAGGCGTATCGATACGCGGGAAGGTGTATCAGTACGGTCATAGTGAAAAACCATGGGCATACCGATACTGATAAACCGTATCGATACGGGTTTTGCTCACTGGAATCCTTGGTTGAACTTTGATAAAAATGGTATCGGTATGCTATGGAGCGTATCGATACGGTCCAACGGTCATTTGAAAAATTGGGATTCCAATAACTGACAAGCAACGTTTGAATCATTTAATGTCAAGATTTTGCAAACATCATCAAAATTGTATCGATACGGATGTAACCATATCGGTACGCTATAGCTTGAAAACGTGCCCAGATAAATGTCGTATCGATACAGGATTAATCGTATCAATACACTTTTATCGATTGGAATTCCAGTGAAGGAAAATCGTATCGATATGCTTATGCTGTATCGATACGCCTGGGCATAGAACTG
This sequence comes from Hibiscus mutabilis, assembly GCA_019671005.1. Lineage (NCBI taxonomy): Eukaryota > Viridiplantae > Streptophyta > Magnoliopsida > Malvales > Malvaceae > Hibiscus > Hibiscus mutabilis. The sequence continues at coordinate 15,552,559 of CM033721.1, read as the reverse complement.
AAGTTAGGCTTGAAAACACTTAGAAAATTTTTGAACACCATATATTTTGACTTGAATGGTCTTTTGGTTCAAAAAGCTTGTCAATTTAGTGAGTCTTTGAAGTACTTAAAAATTTATTGTATTTGCAAATAGGCCCTTAAACAATTTGTTATATCAAAACCAATTTAGGTTTTACATTAAGAAAAGTAAGCAATATAAAATATCCAAAAAAATATTAAAAATAATATTATTTTAAAGATATTTGGAAATTAATTTGGATATATTACAAAATTTTAAATTTTAAAAGTAAAAATTAAAAAAACTGAAAAATCATCAAATATATTTTAAGCAATCATATTAATTTTTTAGAAAAATATTTTTTTCATTATTTATACTAGGGGTGGGCAAAAATACCCGACCCGGTTGACCCGACCCGACAACCCGAACCTAAAATGTCGGGTAATTTTATTAAAAAAATTACCCGACCCGGTAATTTTTCCAGTACACGGGCCAGAAATTTTCCCTTATCGGGTACCCGACCCGACCCAATAAATTTTAATATATATTTTTTTATATTTTAAATTATATTTTTATTTTAAGTTTCTTAATATTTTTACTCTAAAACTAAGTTTAAATCCCTAAATTCTTTATATGTTTGTATTATATACTTCTAAGTTTTAAGTTTAAAATTTTATAAAAATATTTTGTGTTTAATATGTAATTTTTTTTAAAATTTTAAAATTAAAAAAATATGAACCAGGTATTCGATACCCGATTTTTCGGGTACCCGGGTTTCACGGGTACCTGAGTAGCGGGTACCCGGATGTGATGGGCCGGGACACGGGCCGATCAATGAGGTACCCGGATGAGCCGGGTACCCGACAATGCTCACCCCTAATTTATACATATTGTGTGATATTACTAAAAGGCATAATGTCAAAAAAAATGCCCTAACATTTTAATGGATAATCATTTTGGCCCCTATTACATTTTATGAAGCACTTAAACCATCATTCATTTTAGGTTAAGATGACTCTTCCGTAGATGAAAATTATTAGTCAACTAATAATAAATGACTTGAAATGACATGACAAACTTATATGGCAGTGCACACTAATATAACAGTCTCATATCAACAAAGATACTTGCTTTGACAGAATGACACATCAGTCAAAAAATAATTTTATAAAATATTTTTTTTGTTGGTGTGTGATTCTGTCAAATCATTTATTGTTAGTAACTAACAATTTTTATTCATAAACGAGTTGTTTTAACCCGAAATGAAACATTAAGAGTTAAAGTATTTAAAAAATATATAGACTAAAGTGATTACCAAGTCAAACATTAGAGATATTTTTTTGATACCATGTCTTACTAAAATAAAGTAAGTGACCTTTTCCGACCATCATGTCATCACCTTTGATGAAAAACGGTTGAGATTAGGGCTGAGCATTCAAGTCGAGTAGACTCAAAAAAATTTGAGTTATTTGAGTTTGCAAGTTCTATTTTACGATTCAAACTTTATTTGAAATTTTTCGAATTGAGTCAAGTTTATAAAATTCGAGTCGAGTCTAGTCTTCGAGTTTCTGTACAAATTTTATTGTACATATATATTTCTTTGTGCATATAAGTACTGGTGCACATATATATTTCTATATGCATATACTTAGGGCTGGGCGATACACATATCGATTCCAATTTTAACGGCATTCTATATGCATATTCGGTATACATAAAAATTTCTTCATATTTTCACATGGGATATACATAATATATCATGCAGAATTGACAGACTCGATTCAAATATAAAAATTGATCAACTAATTACTAAAAATTTCGAGTTATTCGAGTTTTCATTTCATAACTCAAACTTTATTTTAAAAAATTTCGAGTCGAGTCAAAACGAGTCAGTTTTTTTGAGTCAAATTTTGCTCACCCCTAATTGAGATAGAAGCTATAACTGTGAAAAATATTCGGGATAAAATCTAACCAAAAATATTAGGGATGAAAACGAACCAAAAATATTTTAGAGGGTCAAAATCAACCGAGAACCTACTTCATGGGGCAATATTAAAATTAATAAGGAAATTCTATAATTCTATAAGGTTAAATAAAAATTTGATTGATCATTTGATATAATTGCTATGTTTAGCGTGACGTTGGATTTTTTAGCACTAATAATTAACTCATCGTTTCGGAATATTTAGATTCAAAGAATCAGTCAAGATATGATATATTAATCGTATCATTATAACAACTGAATTTTTTTACATTAAATAAAAGAGTCGAACCGAACTATTTTCCTAATCTTTTCAACTCGAAACTAAACCTATAAACCTTACGTTAACTTTAAATATATATGGCTGATTGAATTCGTCCCATCTCGGGACGTATAATTTAACATCCTTTCCCCATTTCCAAAACACCATCACATGAATATTGTCTGATTAAATTAAAAGCTCATAAAGGTACCAAAGAATCTATACATTCACCATTTGTTTTTAAAAAAAGTGTTTTTTTTAGGGGGTAATTAGATCTTACAATTCTTAAGATGAAAGCAAGGAAATGGTGCATCTAAATAATTAATTTATGATTGAATCACAGCATGTGTTGTCTTCAGTCACAATCAATATAAGTAAGCCCCATGCATTTCTCCTTTCTTCTTTAAACATTCAATTGCTCCATGTGTATGTGTCTTTCCTAATATCTCTCAACCATTCTCATTTTCCACCCAACATTTTTCTTAGCTTTTTTTCCTTAAAATATTTATGTTTCTGTCTCGGTTTCTATGTTTCTGGGAAATCTAAATATAAATGTTTGGTTTTTACGGATAGGTGATTCAAATATTTAAAATTTTCTTTTAAAAAAGTATTTAAAAATTTAGAACCTTCGTGTTTTCTGATCTCAGTTGGATTGAATTTTAGTTTAGTTGACATTGTTATGTTCTTACAGTGTACACACACTTAAGTATATATTATCCTCTAATTTATGAATAGAGATAAATTTAGATAGTTTCCAAGAGTGAAATCATTTAATAATAAAATATTTATATGACCGACAAAAACTGATGTCTTATCAATGGCAGATCTAGAAATTCAAGAATAAAATCCAAAATATTTTTTTTATAGTAAAATATTTTTCTTACCTTTAAACATTAAATTAAAAAAATTAAGGAAGAAATTCACACTAATTTAAACTTATATCTGAAAAAATAGGGATGCAGCTGAGTTGAATTTAGACCTTATTAGACTAGCATACATCTAAAATAACACAAACTTCTTTTCTCAACATCCTATCCAAAAATCATTTAATAAATTAACAAAAAAGAGAGATACAATTATAAATCCGCCTCTACAACAAGGTCATCTGAATTATCAATTTCAGGTATGGAATCACTTCAGGGAGCACATGCAAATCAGCTAAGTTTATAGTCATCAGGTCAAAAGCTATGCAGGTTTTATGCATGCTTAGCTCATCCAATACAGGGATTTTTGGATACCTTTGACTGAAGTGTGTAAGAACGATCCGATATGCACCTGCCGAGTTTCCGACATCGATGGCTTCCTTTGTTGTACTATGATTCTTTGCTATTGCCTCCCCTGCCATTCCATCCTCAAAAGTTGCCTCATGTATTAGAATGGTAGCTCCCTGAGATGCTTCTATAGTTTTGGAGCACGGCCGAGTGTCCCCGGAGTACACAACTTTCCAACCCGGTATGACTTTTCCAATACTGTTTATTCTATCCACCGCTTTCAGGACGACACCGAATGCCTCGGGGCAGTGCACGACAGGAAAACTGATGAGCCTTTCAAGTCCCGCTTTGTTGAGAACTTTCTTCAGACGGTTTAGTAAAGCAGAAGTTGTAACATCGTCAACTGGAACACTTAGTTTAAATCTTTTCGAACTGCCATGCAAACAACTTTCTTCGAGAGATGAAGTTGACATAATGGTTTTGTTGGACTCGTTATCGAACTCGAAAGTTTCCCATGAAGCTACTGTTGTGGCTTTATTATCCAAGAACTGCATATCTAGATCTTCAAGTCTTTGGTATGCATCCAGAAAACGTTTAAGCTGCGATGGCCCTATATAACAATCAATGGATCATGTGGCACTCCCTTCAACAAATTGCGCCTCAGAGTGAGAATCCGAACTAAGCCTACACGGTGATCGGCATGGATGTGAGAAATCCAAACACAAGCAAGATTCCTTACAGCATTTTCAGCACCCTCCCTGCCATATCTGTTCTCAAGGTTCATAAACAGCTGTATTAATAAAAGGGAAGGAAAATGGAAATAATAAAGGTGGGATTTAAAAGATTTTGTCATGTTACCTTCTTTTTAGTTGTGCCAAGGTTCCTTCTCCACAATCTAGGAGCAGACTTCCATTAGAGAAAAGATTGAAATAGATGGCAGTGACATTGCGGTACTTGGACGGTTGTGAGGAACCAGTCCCTAGAAATGTAATCTCGAGATCGTTTCTCCGTATATTTTCCAGACAACAAGGGGGGCTATTTTCATCCAAGATTGGTCCGTCAATTAAACCTTTACTATCTGGAATAGAGTTGGCACACTTGTTTGTTGCTGTAGGTTTCTGCCACAACTGTCTAACTTCTTGTGTAGCATCTATTATATCTGGAATCTCTAAAAGTAACTCATCAATGACTGCTGATGCTGGCAGTGGACTTGGAACATCGGATCTATCGAATCCACGAAGAGCATGAGGGCGCAGAGTAAACTGTTTAACACAATCAAAATAGTTTTATTACTTAAAAGACAGCCAATAAATAGGTTAAACAACATAGTTTCAAAGATAATTGAGAACACCTTTAGGATATTTTCAGCAAAGATGGCATTGCAAAGCTTTGAAGTCGAATCCTGCAAAAGCAAGCATAACAATGCTTACAATCGTCGTAAAATATATTTACCAGCAATCACCAATGTAAAGAATAAACTTCGTCTAGTATAACAAAACATGCCTCTTTTAAAAAATTGTGGTCTGATGCTGAAGGCATAGGTGGAAATAAATGAGGACACAAGTAATTAAGGAACTCGGTGATCCTTGCACTTGATTTTAGGACTGGATTTTGCACTTCATTCCGGCAAACAACATGGATCTTCAAAAAAATTAAAATGATTAAGGCAAAAATCATTACTACTCACATTACATATCCAGCCATAATATGCTGTGCTGAACTAAATTTGTTCATCCATTTCTTGTAGGGGGAACTATTGACAACAGAAGCCGGGCCTAAATGAATAACACAATTCACAATCTTGCTGCTCTGCGACTGGCAACTTGAATCTGAATAATAATCATTAAGAGATTGTGTGGAGGTAAGTTCTTGTGCATGAGAATCAGTTGGACAGTCGACTATAATCACAATGGGACCAGGAACAGGAGCATCCATTAAATCACTTGGACGAACCTGAGCAACAACATAAAACAAATGTACACAGTTGAAAGCAAGAAACAAGTTTCTATTAGAGAAAAAAAGAAAAACCAACAATAATTTTCCATTTTCTTGTTAACTTTGATGAACTCACTGTGATATCTAACAGATCTGACTTGACTGATTTTCCTTCACTCAATTCCCTAAACTTTGTCTTAACTTTTATGCCAAGAGCATCAGCTTTTTCTTTGTGAAATTTCCCCTTGCTCTCATGCAATTCACACACGTATATCACTGACACATAACTTGGCTTCACATCAGAACCTTCGACCCCATTCGGCTGCAAGAGAATGGCTGATATTTTGACATCTTTAAACTTGCTTGCTACTGATGCAGAGCTGTGAAAGTTGTCCACTTGAAGAGGACCAGTATGAGAGATGATATTGGTGTGAACCATGGCATGATGAGGGATGAAGCACTTCATAGCATCGACCAATAAGTCGAGATTCGAAGGACCCCATATGTTAACCTTTCGATGAAAACAAGGGAAAAACCAAGTTCAAATGAAAATTTAGTAACATCGGCAAACTAGTTAGTAAATATTAAAAATTATTCCAAATAAACTGGATATTTTAAGTCAATTGGAACTTACAGACAGTCCATCTCCCATGCCAGCCAAAGTCAAAAGCAAACCTACAAAGAAAAATAACACCTTTTAATCAAAGCCTAATCACAAATTATCAGTCAAAAGTTGAAACACAGACCTGGAAGTCCACCGATGGTCTCGGAGCAAACATGGGAAAGACATATATGATCTATCTGCAAAGAATCAATAACATTGGTAGCAATCCAGATAGAGATGTATGCAACAAAACCTAGGATTGTAACATTATGATCTGCATAAAACCTTTGATAGTTTAATCTTATGTTCGGTGCAAAAACGTTGTAAGCCCTGTTATACCAACAATGTATTAAGCTAAAACTGAGATTATGTAAAGTAATTTTTTTAATGTCACTATAATCCAAGAATTATTTACCTCTCCGGCATTAAAGATAAACCTTTGCTTGTCAAAGAAAAGTAAAATGGAGGGCACTGTATCATGAGTATCCATTCCAATACCCAAAATCTGCAACAAAGATAGAAGCAGCCAATACACTTTATGTCTAGAAACCAAAATCCTAACAAGTAAAAAGAAAATCTTTCCAGATTCCAGAATACCTAATTTTTAAATACGAACTTAACCAAATTCACTCAATTTCAATCTATTAAAATTCACAATAAAAGTGTAGCATCTTATATTTTTATAGCATATATTCAAATAAAAAAAATTACATTACAAATTAATAACAAGATAAAAGGAACAAGAATTAAAATCACTACATTATAGCCAGAACTGATTAACAAAGTGATTAAGGATAAATTTCTAGCATCAAACATGATTATCAACCTATAAACAAAATACACAGATAATATTATACGAAAATAGAGATTTGTGAGGAAGATAAAAAGATTAAAAATATGAAGAAATACCTGAATAAAGGCAGTAGTACTGCTGGTGTTTGAGCCGAACATTTTTGATGAGGGTAGGCTTACTACTTCTATCCGTCCCCTTTGCCCTGTCTTCGTTAAACTTAACTTCTTTAGTTTTCTCCATTGAGAGGAACAAAAAAGTAGTAACGGAGCAAGGAATCTGAGAAAACGGTACAATAACTTCCTTGCTTGCGGCGGCGGCTTTGCTTATGAGTGAAGAACCAAAAAATAAATTAGGTGGTTTAATATTTGATGTGCTCAACGTATAATTAAAAGTAAATTTAATTTAATATATTATGAATATGCATGGACGGAGGATTAAGAATTTATTAAATATTTGAATTTAAAAATTAAGATGGGGGCACAAATTTAATTTAATTAATATTTTAATAAAAAATGACTTAAAATGATATTATGTCAATAGTTCCGTCCTTGTGAACACGTAGCATTATCAGATGGTCTCAGTAAAAAGGACGTGGTGTGCTATTTTTTTGATAAATCTTAATTTAATTCTAATCCTAGCTTTAGGCCTGCAAACGAACCGAACAAACACGAACGAGGGTGTGTTTATGTTCGTTCATTTAACTTTAACCGAACAAATGAACTAACTCGAACATAAACGAACACAAAATTTCTTGTTCATGTTCGTTCGTTAAGGAATGTAGCTTGTTCGTGTTCGTTCATGTTCGTTCGTTTAAATAATAAACGAACACAAACGAACACAAACGAACATAAACGAACGAAAACAAACACAAACGAACACAAACGTAAACGAACGCAAACGAACACAAACGAACGTAAACGAACATAAAAACAACAACCACATAAAATTCATAAATATAAGCTGCAACTTCGGAGTTAATTTGTTCGAGTACGACAAAAACATGTGTACCTAATAAATAAGCTACATGAAAGTAATAAAGCTAAATGTCTTAAAAGTTAATTTGTTCGACAAAACAAACTTCTTAAAATCCAAATGTCTTCAACAATCTTCGAAACCATCTTCAACTTGCATTCATGAACAATCGCCAATTTACCATTCTGAATGGTCCATTCATTTTGATCAGAACAAAAACAGAAATTATATTAAATTAAAGAAGTTATAACAAAAATAAAAAATATATATTAAATTACCAAAGTTATACCAGTTCATTCATCCTCATTCTTCAAGGAAGCTCAACAGATACAATATCCTCATTTAGCTACAACAAACCTCAAAAAAGTATTAGTCATTATAAAACCAAATTCATTTAAATTTTTTGAAAGGAAATCCATTAAAATTTAGAACATAAAAATACCTCGTTTTTCTTTTTCTCCAACTCATAGTATTGACGATACCAATCGGCTCCACAAATAAGCATATCTACCATTTTAGTTCCTAAAGAGGAAGGATCAATCACCCTCCCACCAACACTGAAAGCAGATTCAGAAGCAACGGTGACTGCAACTTTTGAATTCATTGGTTTCTTGAATTGATCATCTCTTTCCGTGTTTCATTTTCTTTTTTTTCTTATTCAAATTTATCCACAATCTTTGTTTCTAGCTCTAGTTTTATGTAATTCTCTTACCATTCGGATATATTTGCCCTACAATTAGAAACACAGTCCCTGTTGCTCCCCGAAAGTATGACTATCCTAGCTTGTTTTACAAAAAAAAAAAAAAAACAATTGTTCATCCTATTCATTTTGGTATTATTGCCAAATACTACCAACCATGTGTTCTTAACCAAGACTGTCATTTCGATATAGTAATTAAGGACATCTGCCTACACACACTTTTTTCTGTAACAAAGACTATCATTTATTTGCAGACAACTTATTACATTTTCCAGCAAATAAATACATAGCCTCAACTAAGAAGCTCAAGAGTTATAGTGGTTCACTAGTTGTAATTAAAACCTGCAGATGCTCCTCTAGAATCAAACCTAAAAAATACCGGGACTGTTGTGCTGCAAATTATTCACTGGAATATGGAAATGTCAAGTTTTCAACTTTGCAAACAATAAAAAAAGGTAGTTTATCCATTCATTTCTTTACCTGATCGGTGCAAAATATTTACAGAGTCCATCAGAAAAACTAAAACCCTAAGAACATAAGAAACTCACTACTCACACAAGGTCACACTTTGGACAACAATAATCTAATCTTCTACTTTATTCTACTTAATAATCGTTTGTTTTTCTGTATAAAACCGACAAACACCATTAACCAGCAAACTTTTTAAACTTTATCCAAATTCCTAAAGGCAAAACAGCAAACAATTTACAATTATGACCAACAGTTACAAAATAAAAAATAGCCAAGGTGGAGAAAAGGGGATTTACTTGGGTTGTCAAGTGCTGTTCACGGTGGTCACTGTTGCTGCTAAGGTTGTCGTGCTGTGTTGTTCACGGTGCCCAGTGATCACTGCTGCTGCAGTGTTGCTAAGGTTGTTATATCCCTGGTTGTTCACGGTGGTCACAGCCGAGAGAGACTGGCGAGAGAGGTCACGGTGGTCACGGTACGATGTTAGGGCTAGGGATTTGTTTATTTGGGGGAAGTGGAAACAAAATATGAAAATGAAAAAATGAAAGGGATAAAAAATTAAAAACGTGTTTTATGTAATTTTAAGATTTTTATTATTTTTATATAAAAATATATATTTAATAAAACATAAAAGTAATATAAAATAAATTTTAATTGAATTACCGAACATAAACGAACAGATTACCGAACGTTCACGAACGTAAATGAACGAACAAGCTCTTTGTTCATGATCATTCATTTAATTAAACAAACAGAAAATCTTGTTCATGTTTGTTCGTTTAATAAATAAACGAACTTTCCGTCGAACGGTTCGCTGAACGTTCGGCTCGTTTACAGGTCTATAGAGGGGAGGAGAATGGAACTTTAGGGAAGGAAGATGTGTTCCTAGTGAGTGTGAAGCTTATAACCTAAAAGAATGAGAGAACAAAGATGAACAGTTTGGCTAACCGGCCAAATGTGCTTGCTCAAAGCTTGGTGTGTTATTTTTTATAGTCTTAAGGTAATTATAAGGTAGTATCTGTTGATTGATATTTTTTATCCTTTGATAATGCTCATAAACCATGTAGATGAGTCTATCATGTTCCACGAGCACCACTGAACACTACTAACGATGAACATTGCTCAACACCATTAAATTAATTAATAAAGATTAAAAAAATTAAATGACTCAACATATAATTAAAAATCATTTAAAATAAAATATTAATTAAATTATGTTCTATATATATTATTTTTAATTTTGTTAAAATAATAAGATCAAATACTAACCTTAGTCAATTTAAAAAATAAAAACACTAAACCTTAAACCCTAAAATGTAAACCCTAAACTTTAAATCTTAATTTTGAACATTGGGTTTAGGGTTTAACGTTTAGAGTTTATAGTTTCAAGTTTGGGTTTACGATTTAAGGTTTTAGGTTTACAATTTAGGGTTTAAGGTTATGTTTTTATAGTTTATGGTTTAAGGTTTAGAATTTTTTATTTTTTAATTTGACTAAGGTTGGTAGTTGATCCAATTAATTTTAAAAAAAAAATTAAAAATATTACATATTTGGAAAAATAATTTAATTAATATTTTATTTTAAATAATTTATATTTATATGTTTAAATAATTTATAATTATAGTTGAATCCTTTAGATTTTTAATTTTTATTAATTAATTTAATGATGTTTAACGGTATTCATCGTTAGTGATGTTCAACAGTGCTCGTCGAGCGTTGTAAAATTTTCCATTATTAAATGACTAGATTGATGAATAACACTATAAATATAATTTACAACTTTAGATGATTAGAAAATATCGTTTAAGAATAATATTATAAGGTAAATGTTCGATACATCGTCAGTAGAATTTTTTTCATAAATGGACTTTTGAAGTTGTTACATGTCCTTTTTAAAGCCAAAATCCTGATCCTAAACTTTAAACTTTAAACTATAAAATCTATTCACAAATTTTAAAACTGAAAGTCTAACTTTAAATACTAACCTCTAAGCCCTAAAAACTAGAAACTTGTGGAAAATAATTTTTTGCCGCCTGTGCATAAAAATTCCTATAATATAAATACATTTTACAATTCTCGCCTCTAAATATATGGATGCAAATATTATCCTATCTCTCCTGCATCTTTTCCAAGCTGAGGTTCAAAGGGATGCTGCCTGTGCTTTATCATATGCTGCACGAAGAGGCTCACATGAGCAGAGTAGGTACCTTCCCTTCACCAATTTGTTTTACTTTGTTGGCCTCTACATTCTAGTTAATATCCGCTGGTATGATCTATGTTACTAGGATTTAGATATGATTGTCAAAAACATATATGGTCGGATTGTCCAAGTTTCGTGATCTTTGGAGATCATATCCTCGTACGTACGAGACACGAGTGAGGACAAGGATACGAATCCTGGAGATCATATGGAATTGAATCGCATTGGTCTGCATGTTACAATGATACATCATTCTTCTGTACATGAACCACACCACATTACACAATTGGAGACAAAAACATTGAAGGAACAAAACTTGGTCTAAATCTAAATCTGTAACAGTTTTCATTGAACATAGTGGAAGATTTAGTACCAGAGATTGACTTGCACGATGAAAATCCATGACAATCATGCCGGAACGCAGTAGGATGAACTAAGATCAGGAGGCAAGATGCAGACGAGGTGAGGTCCGGCAGGACTGCAGCTTATATTTGCCTCGTCAATATCCGGTAGCCCGAGGTGAGGGGGGTGGATGTAGCCCGCATTGAGTGGCATGCATAGTACAGAAATAAATATCCTTGAACCTGTAATTGGAAATAAAATGGCAATTACAAACCTACAGACAGATATGATAATTCGAATACGTTCTTGACTCAGCTATGAAGCCATCATGGATTATCATTAAGAAGTGAAAAGGGAAGCAGTTTATAAACCTTGCTTTGCGGAGAGAGAAACATGCCCTCTTTTCCTCCCGGCTATCATCCAATTATCGGAATTCACACTCACTTCATACAGCACCTCATCCTGTCAAAACAAGTAATAAACAAATTACACAGGTCAATTGTTTAGCCAACTTTGGCGAAGAATAGGATTATTTTGACTCACGTTGTTTAGCGGAACTTTGCTATCCTCGATGCCTTTCAATCTCTCAACTCTCCATTTCAAGGTAACAAGTTGCCCAACTCGAAGACCATCAGAAGGAAGAGGTAGAAACCCGACAGCCAGGCATGGGTCAAGGACAGGCCGCTGCAAGATTATAGCACTCCGGAAGACTAATTCCTGACTAGTGCCCTCAGTTTCATTTGATTTTGCACCCGCTGGTGGGTGTGCCCCAATGGTCCTATCACCAGCAATTCCGTATCTGATGTTTAATATGCTTTCTGGTTGCAGCTTATTTTCATCTGTAAAAGCAAGAGGTTGATTATTTTACATAAGGTAATATGGTAGGGTGTAATACTTTTCTGTGGCGTTATCAAATATAGGGCTCGATGATGATAATACTATAAGAATAATGCATAACCTCGGTGTTTGACATTTTAATGTGAATAAAGAAGTTGAGAATCGGAGATGTGGAAGGTTACATCCCTATACCCCTGACACTATCCTAGAGAAACAAGATGTCTGTACCTTCAGCAGTTCCCTTCCCCAAGCATACACGGAATAGGAGTCCTGATCTTGAATTTGGAGATATTACGAGTGGAAAAAAGGCGGAAACTGGTCTTCCATCACTTTGTCCAGCATGAATAAATCCATCTTGAAGATCAAGCCAGGCATTGTTGACAGTTAATGTGGCCTTCACTTGGGAGTGCAGTGTTACCTGTAAGTAACACGAACCAAAACAAGCTTCATAAAAAGTACGAAGAGTGATGGCAAATTTGTAACACGCAAAATGCTATTTTCAGAAGACCGGCAAAAGCATAAATATATGAACGTGGTTGAAAACTAAGGACATAATACCTGCAAAAGCAAAGTACCGTCATTGCATTGATCAGCAACACGTGTGCTCACATGGAAAGGATTAGTGAAATGCAAAGCTATCGTTCTGCATATCACGGTAGATCATTTAATAAAGTTCAGATAGATAGAGAGAATTCAAAATCAAAACTAGAAAACTAAAAATAAGATAAATAATACTTGTCGTAGATCTGGTTCTTTGATACTCCAAACTCGAGTTTCAGAGCTATTGTCCGCATTCCATCCACAATACTTTGTTTCCGCAGGGGCCCTGTCACAGAACACAACACAAAATAAATGATCAACAAATGCAGCAAACACATGGGAAAACATATATTTTTGCACACAAACATGTCGTCAAAATTATATCCGTCAGAAATTTTGAAGTCTTTTTTCCGGACCTGAAGATGACCCCCTTGCAAGCTTATCATCAATAGCACGAATAGGAATCCAAAGAATTGAGGTCACGTCACTGGCCCAATCTGGAAACTCCATTTTACCATCAAGAAGACTTAGCTGCTCAAAGTCTTTATTACCATCTTTCCCAGAATCGCCAGAGTTTGACGTATCAGCCGAACTCTGAGCAGCACTTCTGTAGGTTTCCATCTCAATGGAATGCGACTCTTCAATCTTCAGACCCGGACCAGTATCAATATGCATGACAGCACCTTTCAAGGAGTAGTCTATAGGTTGTGCTATAATTCCAATCCGCTGAGATTCATTAATCAGCAATGCAGATGAAATAGCTGCAGAGATATCAACCAGAGGTCTTGGTTTGGAAACCTAAGTAAAGAGAAGGTTCGATTAGAAGACTGAAGAACAAAAGCATAAACAGGCTTTGTGATCTTACAGTTGTCAATTTCACCTAGCTATACTTCATAACATTTAGAAACAGTTAGCTTTATCAAAATGATTATGAAAATTATTACCCTCAACTTTGGTTAATCCATACAAACACGAGAGACAGTACTTAAATCTGGGAGAGAGAGTACCTTCAAGATGGGCCGGGTCGTTTTGTCATAGCTCATGAAATCATCACTATCTGCCGGACCTGCCTTGGAGGAACTATGAGATCTAAAAGTCAAGTGTCCAATATGTCCGGTAAGAACTCCCAAGACATAAGAACCGGGTTTCTGTGGTGGTAAAGGAAAGGTGATCGTATTCCTACCAGGCTTTAGTATAGTGGCACTAGAGCTTCTCAACTGAAATATGCATCAAATAACCAAGTCAATATCGTGCTATGACATAGCATAGACCACACAAGCATTATCTTGTCTTAGAAACCATACCTTACCACCTTCTTCATCAGCATTAAATGTAGCCATCAAAGTGAGACTAAGAGAATCAAGAGTTATATCGTCAGGAAAGCCACTCCAAATAGTTACAGATAAGGTACCAGGATCCCCGTCACATAACTCCAAAGCAGGCCCGGGATTTCCGGAAAATGTAATTAAAGATGATACATCAAGAGGGACAGGGTGCTTCATTTCACTATGTGCAAGACTAACAACTTCTGACTGAAAAGCTTGGCGTTCCATCGTTGAGAATAAGCCTTTATCCAGTGAAAGCAACCGCACACAAGATGACAGGTAGCCAGCTTGGTCATTGAGTATTCTTTGACATTCAGCTAAATTGGGCAGGACTTCAGCCAATAAAGCTTGCCATCCTTCACCCGCATAAAGAGCGCAAACCTTCTCGTATGACTTTGCAGCTAGGTCAAAGTTCCCACGCTTAAAGCAGACAGCTGCAATTTCACCATCAAGGACAACTCCATGTCTTTTCCACCAAGAACGATGGTAGTTGTCAGCAGCACCTTTAGTGAGATCCATATATTTTTGCTGCAATAACCCAAATAGGAATTAACAAGACAAAAAGGGTAGATTAAACATTGAATATAAGTACTCTGCCACATATGTCAACCAAATCCTGGAATATAAAATGAATAAAGATCTAAGGTCTAAACTAGGTACCTCTAACTGATAACCAAAGGATAAAGTATTTTTGGTGTAATTTTTTGTTACTTGGACTAAAAATCTTCTTCCACAACACGACCACCTCCTCACCCACCCAAAAAAGAAAGAAAACAAAAGAAAAGGTAGAAACATGACCAGATCACATGGGTATAGCCTCAATTTGATACCTCAATCTCCTGTATAGATGATAAAGTTTTCTGCAGATCAGGATTTGAAATTGTTTGCTTCAAAGCATGTTCAGCAGCAACAAAAATTTCAGCAAGCTTCATGGGTCGATCGATTGAACCCTCAAAACTTCCAGCAGATGAGTAAGTACGAGATGTCGAAATTGCTTGTGCTTTACTTGATGGAGATGTCTTTGATGATACATCTGTTGATCTGTCAGCAAGCATACATTTACATGACGTAAAACCCATTAATTACAAACAAAAGGTAAAAAATTTCTAGACATGAAAACTTTCAATCTAATAACAACTCATTTTCAAAATAATTGCTACAGCAACATTGCAGTGTTTATTGAGATTTTCTTACCCATCAACAAAGCCTTGTTTGTTGTCAAACATCTCAGATGGGCTTCCAGCAGAAAGGGAAGCCCTACGTCGATTTGCCTCACGCACAAGGGCAGTAGGTTCAAGTGGCAAGGGTTTCCTCTCAATGCCAAAGGGCTTGACTCTAGGATTTTCTTGCATAATCATCTGAACCAATTAAGCATAGCTGATTAAATGCAATAGACATTAACGGACAATATAGTTGTGTAATGCATAGAGCCTACAACTAGGAGAACATTCATTGTCTGCTTTAAAAAAATCTAGAAAAATGTTACTATTCCGATGCTAGGCCTAGGACCATATAGTAAAAAAAAGTAAGATCACAAAGAAAGAACATTTTTACGCGGATTTGAAGCATGTGGACATCAAAATACATGGATGCTTCTAAGTTGATCACTTGATTTATTAAAAGCTTCTACCTTGAAAAAACCCACTGAAAAAGGTGGACTATTATGGTAGTCACATTATTTATTTCTTTTTCAAATCTCTATGCTGTTATAATGTTCCATTGTTGATCTTCTACTCAATAAATCCACATTCTTATCAGCAGTTTATAAACTTTGAATTATAAGGTAATGAATCTTGAAAATACAAGATGGGAAAAAAAGAAAGCCATACAGTACTTGTTTGATGGAGAGAACGTGTAAATCTTTAATAAGATGGTGTAATTTGTCCCCAAAAAAACAGATGTTTTCCCTTCTGGTCTTATGAGTTCTACAAATGTGGAACAATAACTTGCCTTTTCTTTCTGAAGCACCTCAGAGGCAGCAGCATCTGGAACCGAAGGCCAAACTGCTGGCTTGGGCCAAGGCAGCATGCTCAATAAAGCACTGCTCAAAACAAAAGACAATGATACAATGAGATAGTGAAACATCAGCCTTGACCACATGACTAACCTCCTCCTTTAAATCAGGCAAGAAGTAACCAGATTCATTGGAAGTCAAAAGTGGACTTGATCTCTGAAAATTGGATGCATACCTATTAACAGGACTCCTTTCTATCTCTGTTCCATATCCTATCAGATATGCAAGCCTCAAGAACTGCCACAATCATCAATATGCTTCAGTGGATGTTCAACAATATGACAAAAGAAATTCCATTAGAATGAGGAATAAAAAGTTACCTTAACCCTACATAATGAGTAAAGATCACCTTGAAGGCGATAGAACTCCCTTTCTATTTCAGGGGCCGCATTTCCTTGATTATATTGAGAATTGGTTGCATTGACTACCGCCAAGCATGCAGTAATTACCCAAACTTCACGCATACAGAAGGGTAAAATACTCTACAATAATCCCAAGCGAAGAGGAATCAGATTTGTTTTTAAATGGAAAATAAAACAGTTAGGAAAATGTTGCGGACAAAAGCAAACATCATCAACTACCTCATGTAATCCCAGGGCTTTTGAGAAGCTAATTATAAATGAATAACCCCTTGAAGCAACCTCAAAAGGACGATTCAGCTTGAATAAGAGCTGCAATTTAATCAGTGAGGCATGGTTTAGGTAAAAACACAGACATGACAACTGCAATCTGAAACTAATAAAACAATTGCAAGAAAGAAGCACCTACGGAACATTTCAAGAAGGCTTAAAAATCATTTGGAAATTGTTTTAATAAGTTAAACTAAATGTTTGATAATATAAGCAACAGTTTTTTATCAATTAACCATACAATTCCAAATAACCTGTTGAGAATGGCATTTTGATAAAGTTTTAAAAATTGCAATAGACAAATTCATTCTAGTAGAAATTAGTCTCAAAGTCAAGACCGTGCGAAGTAAGGTAAGTCAAAGTGTTAGCAGTACGAACCTTTGATTGACAGGCAAAGAGATACTGTCTGAATTCAAATTCCCGGAATGAGTCATCTTGAACAATCTGTGTCAATGGTTTGTTTCCAGGAATAAGCAGAGCTGCCTGGTCATCACCATGGTCTAGTCCTCCGAACTCTCTACGTTTTCCACTGATATTAACTGCACTTATATATTAAATAAGATCAAGAAATACCCAAAAGCAACAACTAGAATTCAAAATGTCAGTGATCTGTTTCCTTAATTAAAAGATTTGTAAATATTTTATTAGGATCCCTTACTCTAAGGGTCTGTATTCTATTGCTAGAATTAGTTTCTTACCTAGTTTAGAAGTTACCTAAGATAGGCCCTAAGTTTGTGTATTTATTTGTAAGTTTTTCACTGATGAAATATAAGAAAATTGCAGCGAAAACTTGGCTTTTTAACATGGTATCAGAGCCTCTCGTTTTTTAGGTCTCAATGTTCTTGTTGAACATTTTTTGATTCCCTTTATTCCTTGAGAGAGTATGGGTGATAAAGATGATTTCAGCAGTACAAAAACTGCTCAAGAAGGCACAATGAGTGAGGGAAGTCACTCCAATTCGACGAGTGACTTACAAAACATACAAGCTTCCTACAAATTGAATGGTAAAAATTACCTTAAGTGGTCTCAATTGGTTCGAACTTTCCTCAAAGGAAGGGGTAAACTCAGTCATCTTCTTGGAACTGGCCCTAAGGAAGGAGATCCCAGATTTGAGGCTTGGGATGAACAAGATTCGTTAGTCATGACTTGGTTGTGGAATTCAATGGTTCCAGAAATCAATGACACTTGCATGTTCCTCAGTACAGCAAAGGAGATATGGGAGGCTGTAAAACAAACCTATTCAAAAGTTAGAGATGCTGCCCAGATTTATGAAATCAAGAGCAAGATTTCGGCCACCAAACAAGGAAGCAAATCCAGGTGGAATATCCATGTACACTTCCTCTTCAAGGTCTCCATGAAAAAAAGCATTTTTGATGTCAAACTGCTGTAGATTCCATCCCTGGATAGCTGATAAAGAAAGTAGGACCCTCACTGTGTTCATCTTTGCAACAGGTGCAAATGTTTCAAGATAGTCAATCCCATAGGTTTGAGAGTACCCCTTTGCCACCAGTCTTGCTTTGTACCTTTCCAAAGAGCCATCTGACTTGTATTTTACAGTAAAGACCCACCTGCATCCCACTGTTTTCTTCCCTTCTGGCAGCATTACTAAATCCCAAGTCTTGTTTTTTTTTTTTCTAGTGCCTCCATTTCTTCTTTCATAGCCTTTTTCCAGTTCTCATTTTCTAATGCCTCTAATGATGTTTTAGGAATAGTGATATCATTCAAGCTAGTAAGGAATGCTCTGTGACTGGGTGAAAGGTTTTTGTAGGTCATAAACAAATAGGAGGGATGTTTAGTGGTGCAGGTTCTTTTTCCTTTTCTAATGGCATGAGAAATTCAAAATCAGAAGCAGTGTCATTATGTTTAGAAGCAGATATAACATTGTCATTATCATTATGTTCAGAAGAAGTTTCAGAATGTACCTCAAGTTGTATAGGAATAGGAGTAGGAGCAGGAGAAGGGAATGATTGAATCTGCATAGGTGCCTTTCTCCTCGAATAGGTCCTTAGGGGACAAGTAGTGTCTTGAATATTGGGCTGTGATATGTTAATGTTTGGTTGACGAGTTTGAGGAGAAGATGGAGTAGGAATAGGAGAAGATGGCTGACCAGAATGTATTTCTGCAGTAGGAGTAATAAGAGGCTGATCAAGAAGGGGCTGAAGTAAAAAAAGATTTGCTTCCTTATCTTCCCTAAAAGATATCTCCCCCTGAAGATAAGGAACAGTAAAATAACTCTCCTTTTCAACAAAAGTAACATCAGCAGAAGTATAAAATTTTCTGGTAGGTGGGTGATAGCACTTGTAGCCTTTTTGAGAGGAGGAATAGCCAATGAATATGCATTTCAAATCCCTTGGGTCAAGTTTACCTCGGTTTTGAGAGTGGATGTGAACAAAAGCAACACACCCGAATACTCTTGGTTGTAGATAAAGAGATGGACTGAAGTTGGGAAAGAATTTGACAAGGGTTTGAAGAGGACTTTGGGATGAAAGGGTTTTAGAGGGTATTCTGTTAATCAGAAAAGTAGCAGTCAATGTAGCTTCCCCCCAATATTTTTTAGGGACATTGTTTTGAAACAAAAGGGCTCTAGTTATAGCAAGGAGGTGTCCATTCTTTCTTTCTGCTACCCCATTCTGTTGGGGAGTATTTATACAAGATGACTCATGTATAATACCTTTGTCTAAGAAATAAGGGGATAGGAATTGATTAAAGTAATCCCTGGCATTGTCAGACCTGACTTTCTTAATTTCAGCCCCAAACTGAGTCTTAATCACGGTGTAGAAAGTTTTAAAGGTAGAGGCAACATCTGACTTTTGTTTCAGAAGATAAATCCAAGTAACTCTGCTGCAATCATCTATAAAAGATACAAACCATCTAGCCCCAGTTATGTTAGGAATGGTAGAAGGCCCCCCAAACATCACTGTGAATAAGATTGAAGGGATGGCTGGTTCTTTTATTACTTGCTGGAAAAGAGGAACGTTTATGTTTTGCAAGTTCACAAACTTCACAATGAAATTCATCAATATTTATGGTTTTACATAAAGAAGGAAACATAGTTTTTAAAAGTCTAAAAGGTGGGTGACCAAGGCGAAAATGATGTAGCCATATCTGGTCTTTATTGGTTGTAAAATTGGATAAAAAAGACAAAGGTTGAGTATTCAAAACACTAGCTGGTCCACCAAGGACCTCAAGGTAGTATAGGCCTTTTATTTCCCTAGCACGCCCAACCATCCTCTTCGTTTCTTGCTTCTGAAAAATACATTGTGTTGGATAAAACAGAACACTGCAATTAGTATCTTTAACAAGCTTTGGTATAGAGATAAGGCTAGTAAACAGCTTTGGCACATGTAGAACATTTTTAAGTAGAAGAGTTTTACTAATGCCAATATCTCCTTGGCCAGCAATTGTTACCATAGTACCATCTGCAACTGTAATTTTCTTGTTGCTAGGACAGGGTGTATAGGTGATGAAATTTAGAGAAGAATCGGTCATATGATCAATGGCTCATGAGTCTATTACCCAGGAGTTTTGGGTAGGTATGTGGGTGGATGCTTTCAAGGCATTAGAATTCTGAGAAGAGGAAGAGGATATACCTGAGAAGACCAGATTGCATGTACCTGTAGAGGATGGTTTCTCTAAAGATTCCAGAAGATTTTTCAACTTCTCTACTTCTTCTCGGTTGAACTCAACAGATTGTTCATCTGACTCTTTAGCCACTTGTTTGTCTTCAATATTTTCCAGACGTGTTGACCCCTCAGAGACAGTTCTGGTAACCAAGGCTGAGCTCTCTACTTGACTGTTTTCAACCACCATCACTCCTCTTCTTCCTTCTTCAGCTCGAATGGTAGCAATAGCCTCATTTAATGAGGGCAGATCTTCCTTCCCCAAAATCTGGACTCTTACTGCATCAAATTCTATATTTAGTCCAGCAAGAAAATCATAAATTCTATCTTTTTCGACAAACCTCTTTAGAGTTGCTGCATCCTCACTGCATTTCATCTGAATGCATTGGTAGTGATCCATTTCCTGCCAGAGACCTTGAAGAGGAAGTGTACATGGAAATTCCACCTGGATTTGCTTCGACTACTGGACAGAATGTTTGCAGATTGAGGAAAGCTCTATATGGACTAAAACAGTCCCCAAGAGCTTGGTTTGGGAGATTACCAAGGTAATGCTGGGACAAGGCTTCAAACAGAGCCAAGGTGATCATACTCTGTTTGTGAAGCACCCTTCTTCAGGGGGAGTAACTATACTGTTGGTGTATGTAGATGATATAATTGTTACAAGTAATGATTGAGAAGGAATTGATAACTTGAAGAAGTGCCTTGTAAAAGAGTTTGAAGTGAAAGAACTTGGAAGATTAAAATACTTCCTTGGTATTGAGGTGGCACACTCACAACAAGGGATTTTTATATCTCAAATGTATATACTTTGGACTTGTTGAAGGAAACTGAAAAAAGCGGGATGTAAACCAAAGCAACAACACCATAGAAATCAATCACAAGCTTGGAGACTCAAAAGGAGGATGATATGGCGGTTGGATGAAATTCATTTCGAGACTGGTGGGAAGACTCGTCTATTTGTCACACACCGACCGCACACAGCATAGCATATCTTGTTGGGGTTGTGAGTCAATTCATGCACAACCCTAAGGAATCACACCTAAGGGTCAGTAGTTCAAATCTTGCAAGATGCTTGAAGGGCACACCGTGCAAAGGAATTATGTTTAAAAGAGGGAGAAATTGACTCGGAAGCATACACAGATGCGAGACTATGCGAAATCAATAGTTGATAGAAGATCAACCTCAAAGCTCGCCCTTTTTTAGGAAACTTAGTTACTTGGAGAAGTAAAAAAACAGAATGTGGTGGCTAGATCCAGTCTGTTTGAATTTCGAGCCATGGCATTGAGAATTTGTGAGTTATTATGGCTGAAAATTATTTTAGAAGACTTAAAGGTGAAATGGGATGGACCAATGAAGTTATACTGTAATAACAAGTCTGCAATCAACATTGCTCATAATCCAGTTCAACATGACAGAACAAAACATGTTGAAGTGGATAGACATTTCATAAAAGAGAAACTTGTGAAAGGTTTAATCAGACTCACTATGTAACCACCGGAAATCAAGTTGCGACATATACTTACCAAGGGACTACCTGGTAAAGACTTTCAGAAGTTAACAGGCAAGCTGAGGATGGAAGACATCCATGCCCCAGCTTGAGGGGGAGTGTCAGAGATATGTTTCCTTAATTAAAAGATTTGTAAATATTTTATTAGGATCTCTTACTCTAAGGGTCTGTATTCTATTACTAGAATTAGTTTCTTACCTAGTTTAGAAGTTACTTAAGATAGGCCCTAGGTTTGTGTATTTATTTGTAAGTTTTTTACTGATGAAATATAAGAAAATTACAGCGAAAACTAGGCTTTTTAACAAAAATAAAAGAGAAGCATTTCAAGACAAATCCTTAGTAATTACCAATCAAAATTTAGCAGTACAACAAATGCCCTCAGATATACTATCTACCCAGTGAACTGGAAAATAAAAAAGCTAAGGTATAAAGACATAATCTGCCACCATTAATATTTTGGGGCTGCCAAATTTCGAAGTACGGAAATTGTAGGTAAAGTTAAAACACTACAAGAGATGGAGTTTGACTATAAGTACCACTCATATTCACATTACAACAGGGAATTCTTGTTTATACAAAATCTAATGCTATTTGGAAACATAAATAGATTTTTTTTAAAATGTAGTGGAAAAATAAAATTAAATAGACACTTAAGACACTGGCATATATATTTCACACCTGTTTCTGAGTAGCACAACTCTAGTTCGTCATATTCACGCAAGGCATCCTCATGAAGATGAGCCATCTCAAACATAAACGCCAAGCTTTCCTAAGGAAAGGAAAAATGAAGCTTTAACAGTCAGAGAAAATAAGCTTAAAATGTATATTTTTTTTATAATTAATAGGATTATATCTCTCATAGGAAAAAATAGACTTTTAACTTAGGACCTCTTGGGTAAGTTCATGTTTCTTTCACAATCTTCAGACATAAAAAACAAGAAAATGGAAAATTACAAAGTTTGTCCCTGGATCAATATCATTAGCCATTACCCTATTCTCTAACTTTCAAACGAGGACCAAACCTTCAAAATGAAAAAATTACAGAAGTTCCAAATTGGCATGAAACGTTGTTCACTAAGCTTGCGTATCTCATCCTCATAGAAGCGTATTCGTCTATCCAATGTATTTCTGACACACTCCATAATCCTGGCCTCTAAGTCTTCCCAAAAATTAGCTTCAGGACCATGTACATCAAACTTGCAACACCTAAGCCAAGAATAGTTTAGTATCAGAAAATGAAAAGAATAAATCAAACACCAGTTTCAATGAGGGTGCTACTTTGTCAAACTTTCACCACAGTTTTCCAAAGGTATAAAGACATCACCCAGTATCGGTTGTCAAATGCAAAATAATAATAATAATAATAATGCTTAACATACCAAGGAAACAAATATTTAGGGCAGACCGCAGAATATAAAACCAATATACAACCAACAACGCTAAGAGGAGGGGGAAATCATAGCAAATTTGTGATATATTCTCTAGCTATACTTTAGAATTAAAACCAACACTTGAGTCCTACCTATACAGCATTATTTCAATGCTAAAGTCATAGCGGCAGCATAAATACAAGTCGTGCCATCAACTAGAATATATACAAGCTGCAACCTTACCTTTCCCTCTTCTTGGAGCTGAACTCAACTTCAAGTTTGGCATATACTTTCTTTGCCATTTTAGTGGCCTGATCATTGCTTGGATGGGCTCTAGACACAAATACAATAAACCATTCACGCTCATCATTTTGGACAATTAATTTCAGGCGTGGCTTAAGAATGGTCTTGAACTCATCAAGATCCTGGTAAGAAGAATGTCAATAAAACAATAAGCAAATATATGAAGTGGACAACGAACAAGGACACAAATATTAGCCCTAAAACTAGTAAAGGAAAAAAAAAAAAAAACTAGAAGCTACCAAGAAAAGTCCGAGTATATCATCATGGATCAAAAGGTTTGCCCGCACAACTAAGTGTTATTATACAGGCTTAGGTGAAGAGTTATGATCTGAGTTATAAAGGAAGTCAAAGAAATATCTTTTTTTTCCTCAAAGCATGGTCATGAATCTAAAAATTGATTGGTCTTTAATAAATGGTCATGACCTATATTGAATGTACCTCACATGTAACAAGAACCAGAATTGCATATGGCTCTCGGAACCAAAACAAATATTGCTCCTGAGGAAATCTGCTGCGTAGTCTTGCATCAGTGGTTAATATGAATTCAGCCCGCAAATTCTCTACAAACACAGGATTCCGGGTCTTGTTATTTAAGGAAGCTCTTTTAAACGGAAGCCGCTCTTCAAAACTATTCTTGACTGTAGGCCACAAGTCACTGACATCTTCAACTGTAATGCAATGCGAAATAGTTAGATAGAAATTTGTAGCTAGGAGAAGATCATAACCAGATTTGTGCCAGCTAATTCCAACACGAGGTTTACAAATTACTACTAAATACAAACAATTAGAAAAGCAGCAAACTTTGGAAATGATAGATCAGATACCCATAGATCATATCAATATTTTTTGGGATTCCATACTTCTAACCGATCCACAAGGCAAAATATCGGTAAAAAACTTAAAGCAACAAAATTTACCAGACGACCACAGACATTGATACAAACAAACAGAGCTCGTAGCTGCTTCGATTAACTCACCATAATTCTAACAAATCCCCATAAATTATAATCAAGTACTGACTTCATAAAATCAACTAAGGAAGCTCAAAGAAACAACATTTACCAAATGATCACCCAATTATCCATTTCAACTTAACTCGTCCCATTTCGAATCCTTTATTTCAAAAATCAAATTATAATATCAAAACACCACCAAATATCATCAACCTTCAGAACTTCCACCTCAGAAATCAAGCAGTAAAGTAAAGGCACCCCTGACCCCACCCACCCAACAACATAAAAATTCCAACAAAGAAAACCCAAACCCAAAGTTAAATTTGAAGAGTTCTTCAAATTAAAAGCAAAAAAAAAGGATTTACCAGCAATAACAAGATGGCCACACGTGCTCTTGATTGTTTGAAACTGAGTTAAATAGTTCGCCATTCTCTTTCTTCCTTCTCGATTTATAACAAACTAACGAAATCCATAGATCAAATGCAGAAATGTGAACAGAAAAGGTAAGATTTTTATTAGAGTGTGAGACTTGGAATGTTGGATTCTAGTTTCCCGAGGATCTAGAGTTTCCGCTTCGTCCTCCTCGTTAAGCTCTCCGCTTTCCCGAGTGTCAGCTGGGCCTGATTAATGGCGTCGTCCATGTTTCAAACAGTTTTCCTTAGGCCCAATTAAAAAGAATTGAAAAAAATAAAGCCTTTATTTTTAGCCCTCGAATTTAATGTTAGTGAGACGAAATTATAAAATTTTAAAAGGGACAAATTTATATAATTTTAAAGGGGGAGATTTCAAATTTTTAAAGCTCTCCGGCCTCTTCTACGTTCATCCTTGATTCTAAGCTTAAACTTTACTGGTAACTTGTATCTTAATTCCCATTGTGCATAAATTCTATCCGGATTTGTTTTCGAATGTATTTCGGTTATTAGTTCGATAATGCTTCGTAATGGTTGATTAAAGTTATATTTATTTGTACTTTTAGATTGTGATCGTACTTATACTTTTAACATCTTTAAAACAAGTTCCAAACTTGGTTATTTCGACTCTCGAGAAGGTTAAATATGTAAAAAATGAAGAGTTGGAGTAACATGAGCTATCCCAGAAAACACATACAGAAGCAGGGACGAAACCACACTTATGGTGGGAGGGGCAATCGTCCCCATATTTGATGGGTTAATTATATTTTAGGTCCTAATAGTTTTTAAATCATTGTAATTAAACCCTTGTCTCTTCTAAATGTGTCTAGTTTATTATTTTTTAGGTCTCTATCATTTAAAATTAAACCTAGAACTCCATAAATTTTTATAGTTTACTTCTTTTTAAGATCTTATTTGTTTCAAAGTTAATCGATTTGCCCCCTCGTAGTTTAATATTGGTTCCGTCCCCGTACAGGAGGGATATTAACGATTGAGTTTGCATATTGTTTTATATGTAATACTAATAGACTTCTAAACCATCTTCCCTTATTGCATTTTGCTTTAGGCTTCTTTGGAAGAAAATTCATGCTCTGCAATTGCTAAGGGTTCCACAAAGAAATCCTTACAGAACCATTGAAGATATGTGCTCAGGTCGAGCAGCAGCTTCTCGGATGATTTGCAATTCAATTTTGCAGATATGGTGGTTTAGCTGCCATTATTTAACTGGTTTGGAACGGTTTACGTTCGAGTTTTGTGGCTGCTTTTCCAAAGGTTATATGAAGTTTTAGATAGCTAAAGCAATCCAGAATACCAGAAAAAGAAATTGCAGAAAATTCAATTATAAAATCTACAAAAATCAATCAAAATTCATCCATTCCAATCAAATCATTTACACAATACTCTCTATATTCTTCAATTGATCATAAATTCCCTAGTGTCAAGCCTGCTAAAATAATTAAAACAAAAAAAATTGCAGAACCTTAAGCCAAAGACATATTAGAAAGCCTGCTCGGTGTTGGCTTGAAGTTCCACCACCTAAGCGTCATCTTCCGATTTGGTGGTGCCAATGCCCTCCTCAATATCTCCTTGTTAGCACCATATCTCCTCATGTTCTGCTTTGGTAACATGCAACCATGCCTGCTACAAGGTGCCAAACCCGGACGGCTCGAACACGTACACCTCGGACGATGTCCCGAAGATGCCGAGGACGATGATGCCACGTAAGTTCTCCTACGTCCCCGATTCTCCTCCGCCGCGTCTCCGGCCGGGGACGGAATTTGCAAACCTTGTGTAGGTTGTCTCTCTAGGATGGTCAACTGCATATTGTGGAGTAGGTGGGTTTTAGTATATTAATGCCTTTGCTCATTCTGATTTGTTAAGCTTATATAGATACCATTTTTTTTTTTTAATATTTGTTGTTTCTTGGAAGAGCTGTTTCTTTGATTCTCAGAACTGGGTTTTGGAGACGTTGACCATTTAATGGAGATTACTGTAATATTTTGACTTCATGTTCTAATTCTTAATTCCATCCCTCTACTTGATAGAAATCGAGAACCTAGTCCCTCTACTTTAATCTTTTATAAATACATGGACTTTAACCATCGAATTTTGCTAATTATTTAAAACATAAAAGGTTATACTGTTGATTTTTGTTAATGTCATGTATATAAATTGTCGAATTGAGGTCAGTTATTCAGCATTAACTTCTTAGTTTACATAAAGTACAAGGACTAAAGTTTGAACAATAAAACTAGATGGACTAATTTTTTAACTTTTGTAAAGTAGGGATGAAATTTATAATTAAACCGATTTTCAATTTTTGCCCTAGTTTTGGTTGGCACTCGGTTTGATTATTGGCTTTAATTAGAAGGAATGTTACATGTGATTTTTGAGTTGTAAATGCTTATATTGGTAATAAAATTATGAAGGCCCCTTTCAATGAGTTGGACCACTAATCCAACTCCACTAATGAATTTTGGCTTCCAAACTAAAAGCTAAATTCATTAAGATTTCATGACTTAAATCAATTATATTAAATTTCATGAATTTTTTTTTTAACTTCAAGTTTTAAAAACCAAAACGGCGTTGAAGTCAGGATTAGATATGAGAAGTACAAAGTTCATCTAGCTTCAAAACTAAATAATCTAATAAGTATTTAATTCAAAATTTGAGAGAAACAAAACCTAATTTGACATGTATTCAAACACTAAAATTGTTATTAGACAAACAAATTTGAAGACACGAACTTCTCCCTTTTCCTTAGTAACTCCGTCTATGAACTGAAAAGACAACTTTTCATTATTAAGAATCTTATTGGTAAATTAGATATATTTTGTTTTCCAAATATTTTGTAACATATTGTTTTAAAAGTCAAAAATATAATTACATAGTGCTTTTGTTATTTGCACAAGAAAATGACTTAAAAGGCATCTAATCATCAAGCATTGAACCTTAGGCCAACTCATAACACAAGAAATATGAACATAATTATTCAATGGAGTTTAATGGTGAGTGCTTTTGAGTTGTCTCGTTTTTTCATCAATTAGGGCAGGCAGCTAAGACCCATCTCTCATCTTTTAGTCCTTAAGCTGTCTACCCCTTTTTTATATATAATTTATGGAACAATTTTTTAACATTTTTAAAAGATTTAATCGGTTTAGTCTCGATACGAACTCGATTCTATGCTTTAACAATGATTTTTTTAATTTTATAAATAAAATTAAGAGACTAAAGTGTTTTTTTTTAATCTTATTTTATATATTATTATATTATATACATGGTGATTGATGAGAGGATGATTTGCCGGGGTCTTTGGCCACAAATTTATCCAAGCCACACAGGCAAAGACTAATTGCCCATGCCAGCCTTGTTGCAGCTGTGCAAATCCCTTGTGATAGGGTTTCCTCGGCCATGATTTTTATTAAGGGGTCAAGATGAACTTATAAATATTTGAAGGAGTCAAAGTGCAATTTTTGTTGGATTAAATTATAGTTGCATGATATCATGAAGGACTACAAGGCAATATTTCCCATAATTTGCTCCATGGTCTTAGCTCAGTTGACATTGTTATTATTGTAATACATGGGAGGGTTTGGGTTCGAGCGTACTTAAGCGATCAATATCTCTGATTATGAGTAGGGAGAGTTTGAATAGTTTAGATGTTATATCAAGAAATATACAAGTGATTGATTAAGTCTTAATATGGTTGTCACTTTTTTAGAGATCATAGGTTCGAATGCACCCAAACACAATTGCTTCTGATTTAAAAATATAAAAAGACTATAAGTATTTTAAGTATGATATAAAAGATGAAAAGTATTAATTCAGTTAAACTCGGTTGACACCATTAATGTAACATGTACTAAATTTAATAGTTATTTTACATTAAATTAAATAATAAAAATATATTGAACTCATTGATAGGACAGAAATTTGAAGATATGATCTACTCCAACCAGGATCCGATTATGCCACCTCAATTATACAGCCTATTAATTGAAATGTTCTCTTTTGCTTTTGCAACTTGTACAACTAGATAATGATTTTGACAGCCGATTAACTATAAAGTTTATTAATTATTTTTCTTCATAATTATTTTGCAAATGCCAGAAAAATAAAATAAAATAAAATGGGCCATGAACAACCTGGAGTTTATATCATAATTCAGATTCCCCATGGTCCAAGGCTGCTGTTTTATTGCCAGACTCAAATGTCAATTTCTTGTTTTTAGTTGTGTGTTCGATTCGACAATACTGAATAAAACACGAATACATCATCAAAGATGAACTAAAACATTAACAATATGAAAAGAATACAAATATATCAAAATTTATATAAATATAAAATATTTTAAAATCGTTGATTCGATATATATATATATATATACACACGGATTATGCTTAATTAGATTGTTAAATGTTTATCGAGTCACCTTCATGTACATATTCATTTTTATCACATATATGTACGTTTTCTAACATTTCTTTTTAAAGAGAGAAGAAAAGTGTCAACCAGGTGGCTTATTACTGCATCAAAACTTTGTTGACACATACGTGTACGTTAAGCATAGGCGTATAACATAAGTATTTATATGTACCCTGTATGTATATATGCAATGTATCCATATATCATACGTACACGTTTAGAATTCAACATACACACACGATTTATGCTGATTAAAAGTATAAAAAAACAACGTTCAAATTAAAAATATATAAATCGTATTTTTAACTCATTTTACGGATTATAGACTAGTTGCCAAAGGGTTTTCCAAAAATAAATGCATCCCTTTATATTTATATATTTTTGTATGTGAAAAGAGATTGTCATGGTAGAAATAATCTCATACTTTAGTAGATTTATAGGCTTTTAATTATGGGATTAGGTCCACAATTAAGATAGTAGTCCATTTTCAGAAAAATAATAAATAAACAAGGTATTCTTTATTAAATTCACAAAATATTCCAAAAAGTATTAGTAAATGATGTGAAATATTATTATAAAGTTGATTTGTACGTTTTCCTTGGAAAGGAAAGGAATTAAAGGGCTTTTAATTCGTGTGGTTAAGATAACGATTCCTTTTGATGATAGTGAAATGGCCATTTAATTTTGTGAGGTAGCCTCTTATTATCAATTTGTGTGACCTCTAGAGCTAGGCCATTGGAATATACTTGCCTATTGTTTTATCATAAAGAAAACGACTCACACATTTAACATCTAGTAAATATTCGATTTTTGTGTAAATATTTTTATTAAATAAATCTTAATTTGATTTATATTTTTAAAGACTATATATTAATATTAATGTGTTTAAATACGAAGACTATAAGTATTTTAAGTATGATATAAAAGATGAAAAGTATTAATTCAGTTAAACTCGGTTGACACCATTAATGTAACATGTACTAAATTTAATAGTTATTTTACATTAAATTAAATAATAAAAATATATTGAACTCATTGATAGGACAGAAATTTGAAGATATGATCTACTCCAACCAGGATCCGATTATGCCACCTCAATTATACAGCCTATTAATTGAAATGTTCTCTTTTGCTTTTGCAACTTGTACAACTAGATAATGATTTTGACAGCCGATTAACTATAAAGTTTATTAATTATTTTTCTTCATAATTATTTTGCAAATGCCAGAAAAATAAAATAAAATAAAATGGGCCATGAACAACCTGGAGTTTATATCATAATTCAGATTCCCCATGGTCCAAGGCTGCTGTTTTATTGCCAGACTCAAATGTCAATTTCTTGTTTTTCGTTGTGTGTTCGATTCGACAATACTGAATAAAACACGAATACATCATCAAAGATGAACTAAAACATTAACAATATGAAAAGAATACAAATATATCAAAATTTATATAAATATAAAATATTTTAAAATCGTTGATTCGATATATATATATATATATACACACGGATTATGCTTAATTAGATTGTTAAATGTTTATCGAGTCACCTTCATGTACATATTCATTTTTATCACATATATGTACGTTTTTCTAACATTTCTTTTTTAAAGAGAGAAGAAAAGTGTCAACCAGGTGGCTTATTACTGCATCAAAACTTTGTTGACACATACGTGTACGTTAAGCATAGGCGTATAACATAAGTATTTATATGTACCCTGTATGTATATATGCAATGTATCCATATATCATACGTACACGTTTAGAATTCAACATACACACACGATTTATGCTGATTAAAAGTATAAAAAAAACAACGTTCAAATTAAAAATATATAAATCGTATTTTTAACTCATTTTACGGATTATAGACTAGTTGCCAAAGGGTTTTCCAAAAATAAATGCATCCCTTTATATTTATATATTTTTGTATGTGAAAAGAGATTGTCATGGTAGAAATAATCTCATACTTTAGTAGATTTATAGGCTTTTAATTATGGGATTAGGTCCACAATTAAGATAGTAGTCCATTTTTCAGAAAAATAATAAATAAACAAGGTATTCTTTATTAAATTCACAAAATATTCCAAAAAGTATTAGTAAATGATGTGAAATATTATTATAAAGTTGATTTGTACGTTTTCCTTGGAAAGGAAAGGAATTAAAGGGCTTTTAATTCGTGTGGTTAAGATAACGATTCCTTTTGATGATAGTGAAATGGCCATTTAATTTTGTGAGGTAGCCTCTTATTATCAATTTGTGTGACCTCTAGAGCTAGGCCATTGGAATATACTTGCCTATTGTTTTATCATAAAGAAAACGACTCACACATTTAACATCTAGTAAATATTCGATTTTTGTGTAAATATTTTTATTAAATAAATCTTAATTTGATTTATATTTTTAAAGACTATATATTAATATTAATGTGTTTAAATACGATCATTTTTATTTAAAAATATAAAGAGATTTCTCTTTTAAAAAAATATAAAGAGCTCGAACCTAATAAGTGGTCTTAGTACAAATAGGATAAAGTTATTTTAGGAGTTTCGAGTTCAAATCATTTTATTTGTAGGGTGTGAGTGTTTTGTCAAATGGTTAAAAATATATATAAACATATATTACCTTATAATCACCTTAAGACGGTATAAATTAATCAAAGATGCATAAGACAACTATTATATCTGTGTGAAAAATTATTTGATACTATTTTATGCATGTCTGTTTATTTTAGGATTTAGGAATTTAGTTTAGATTTAGAGATTTATAATCTAACATTTAAGGTTAAAATTTAGGGTTTATATTTTTAGAGTTAAATATTTAAAATTTATAATTTAAATATGAATGATTGTATTAATTTTTTACACAAATTGTGTATCAAATGATAACTTAATCAGGGTTAGAGGCATAATTTGGGCTTTGAGATTGTGCCCCAATTTTTTTTATTACTAAAAAGTATAATGATATTTTAATTTATTTAGACCCTTAATTTTCAATTTATTTTTAATTTATTTTTATGGTTAATTATATTTCGTTTCTGATTTTAATTTATGGCTTTATCACTAAATCATATATATATATATATAATTGGTTAGAGCTTTGAAAATTATATATATATTATATAAAAAAAATTAAGGCCTAAGTTATTAATTATTATCTATTCAACCCTATTTCTTACCTAATTTGAAATGGGAGAAAAGAAACAACAAAAAAGAAAAATCAATGATATCTTTCTTTATTCAAATATTATAAAAATTGTTATCTTTCATTGTTGAGGAGATCAACCATCTTTGTCAAGTGAAAAAAAGAAAGATAAGGAAAAGAACTATAGCTTGATAATTGAAAATTATTATTATTGTTATATTACTTAAATATTTATAATTCTTTTCGAAGCCAAACATTTGCCAAGTAGGTTATAGATTAGCAATAAATTATTTAAAAAATATATATATTTAGTTTATTAAATTATATTAATGGTTAAAAATAGTAATATGGGTCCATATATTTCAACTCTTATCGACCAATTATTTAGCATTCATACCTATTAATGCAATAATGATAATTATAGCTTTCTAATTATATTGTTAGTCAATAATACAATTTAGTATTATATTTTTAAACTACTTCCACTCCAAATTCAAGTTTATTTAATATATATTAATCATGTATCCTATTTTAAGTAGTGGGAAAGCTTTGAAATTTAGTAAGATAATAACCTAGTGGCCACTTTTGAGTTGAATTATGTATATATAATCACATTGCATACCAAAACTCTTCAAACTTTTATAGTTTTAAAAAAA
Source organism: Hibiscus mutabilis (assembly GCA_019671005.1). NCBI lineage: Eukaryota > Viridiplantae > Streptophyta > Magnoliopsida > Malvales > Malvaceae > Hibiscus > Hibiscus mutabilis. The sequence goes on along the minus strand of CM033721.1, from coordinate 15,519,361 downwards.
TTATTCAAATCATTTTCTTTGATCAATGAAATGTTACACTAATTACCGTTCGAATTCGAAAACTTAACTATCCGGAAAGACGAAAAAAAGAAATATGTTCAGAAAAAATAAAAAAAAGATAATTTAATAGCTTTTATACCCTTTAGGGCTAATGGAAATCAACCATAACTTGGTACAAAATATGATATACACAAACCATAACCAATATATTCTTAAGATTTTGCATAATCATCATCAATAAGAAGTTCTACAAGTTACAACAAGGACTTCTATACAAAGATTTCAATGTTGTAGTCCTAAAAAGCAAAATATCTTATCGTATATCCATCAGTTTTATTATTAATTTCTTTTTCTACCGCAAGTTTCCACCTCCCTCATATATAATATATATATATATATATGTGTGTGTGAATGTATGTATATGTATACAATATATGTAACTATATATGTTATAAAATTTACCTATGCCTCAAGAGATTAAAATTTTGGCAGCTACATGTTACACTCAAAGAAACAATGAGGCCTGACTCTTCTAATCTCTGCCCTAATAAACCAAAATCTCAATTTTTTATCCCAATATCCCAAATGCTTCATGACTATAATTGGCGACCGTATATCAACAATTATGTAGCACGATACTGGACAAGCTCCCAAGCTACTCGAAAATTTTGATTTTCTATATGTAGATGCTGTCTATCGAATACTGCTACCTGTAAATCGAATTACGAGTACCAGTTCAGCCCCGGAAGTGGATACGGAGGACGAAACATCCCATCTCCGATCGCCCCCATCATTGCTTGTTGATGTTGTTGCTGCTGCTGCAACGGAGGGGTTGGTGGTAGCTGGCTAAGCAGAGTGGCTATCGAACCATTCCCATCTGTTTTCTCCAAGCTTCCTCCATCATTGCTATCCCCACTGAATCTCTTGCTCGTCAAAGGCCCCGTGGTTTCGTCTTCGGTCCAGTAAAGCGACGGGAGTGTCCTTTTGAGAGGGTTGACCATGGAACCATTGTTGATCCCATTAGTATTCCCCAGCATCCCATCGAACAGGCTATGTTCTTGCGCTTCAAGCAATGTCCCGAAACTTGTTCCCTTTGTCGAGAACTGAAATTTCGTGTTGTGATGGCTGCCAATCAATATCGAAGGCGGTACGGTGCCAACACCGAGCATGTCATCGATGGAGTCATCTTTATCAGGGTCCAGAGGTCTATTCGTGTTGTTCTTCTTGTAGATTCGACATAGCACCCAATCGTCAAGCTACAAACACGAAAAAAAGAAAAGTTTACGAACAATAAATTTCTGATATCATATAACAGTAAAATGAATAAAACCTGACAAGAACGTGATTTACCCTTAGTGAATTTTTCTTGTTGCCCAAGTCACATCCAGGGGGTTTGTTGTTAGTCTTATTATCAGCAAGTCTATACTCATGCATGATCCAATTCGTTTTGATCCCTTTAGGTGGCTTCCCTCCATAGAAAACCAGTGCCTTCTTCACACCAACCTTTTGGGTCCCACCGGAAGTCAGCACCGGCTTATCGGTTCCGGTAGCCTTCCAATAACCCGACGTTGCCGCCCTATTTGGCCTCGCTCCGTTCGGATACTTCCGGTCCCTCGGACTAAAAAAGTACCATTCTTGCTCACCAAACGTTGCCTTCGCTGAAAACCCAAAATCATATTTTTTTTAAAAATGGTCACTTTTCGTGTATACCCTTTTCCATTAAACAATTTTTTAAAAAAAATCTTAATTATTTTAATTTACCTGGTAATTCCCATGGATCAAACTTGTACAAATCAACTTCAGCAATAATTGCAACCGGCAAAGGAGCTGAGCTAGCCTTTTTCTTGAGATAGTGTACCACTAGTTCCTCATCCGTCGGGTGGAACCTGAACCCCGGCGGGAGGTTTGGCTGCTGCGAACTGGTCGACGAGTCCGCACTCTCCATTGCTAGACCTTCGAATATATGTATGTATATATAAAATTCAGTAACGAAACTGAGAGTTTTTTACTTTGGATTCTGAAAGTTTACCAGAGAAAAAGAACATTTTCTGAGAGGAGAAAAAATAATGTTGCATAGAGTTGGCATGAGCATTTTCTTTATAAATGGGGATTAGAATCAGATTATGAAAGGTGGGCGGGGATTCAATACACCAAAGTTGGCATCTGTTACCATTCAATCCACCTAATCCCGACAAGCCACGTGACCGGTTCGAAGGTTAGATTGGTCATTTAACCAACGTTGTTAAAGGAAAAAAACCGGGTTTAATTTAGCTGACGAATCCCCATGCAAACCAAACGTTGACAAATTACATGCAAAGTAAGGGTTAAAAGAATTCATGCGTATGCGAGAAAGGAGAGATTGATGGTGATGATGATTACGACGATAAGGGGTTTTCACCCGTTAATCGATTGACACGTGCCATTCCCAAATGTGGGGATGGTCGACACGCGGGGGTTGAGTGGGATTGTGGGGACCACACCCCACACATGGCAAGAACAAGATAATATGGACGGATTTTAGTGTAGGGGGTGGGAACGAGCTTCACGCTTCAGATGTCATGCTTTTGTTATGCAAATCCCACCACCCAAACCCCCCATTTTTGGTGATTATATAGCTATTAGCTACCATTAGTATCACTAAAAATCCGTAATAGTACTAACGGAGTTCGTCTAGGTGGTAAATAGGCATGTTTTAAGTTCGGGGCCTTGTATATACAGAAAAATCTCACTAAAAATTTACCTAATAAAATTAGGTGTGCAACGCAATCGTTCTAAAATAGTCAGGGTAAAGCCATAAAAACTTAAAAAGACAACAAAAAAAATCTATAATAGTTATAACGTGATGTTATGATCGGTATTTTATTAGTAATATTTATTATAATTGATTATAATAAGGGTAAAACTTTGATACACATACTGTGTAAAATTAATTTTACACAAGTCTGTGTGTTTACACTATAAAAAATAAATCCTAAATTCCTAACCCTAACCCTAAAAACTAAACCCCACACTCTAAACCCTAAATTCTAAGGACTAACCTTAAATTCTAAACCATACAACCTAAACCCCTAAATCTTAAACCCTAAACTAAAATCCTAACCCTTAAAACTAAAAGGCACGTAAAAACTAAAGTTTACACGGCATGTGTATTAAAGTTTTTTCTTTATAATAAATAATATTATTAAGTTTACGGTAATTTATTTATAAGTCTACAATCACAATAAATTATATACAACTACGGTTTAAATTTCTATTAAGATGATGTGGGTTAATTGTTTGTGCCCACTTTTGAGCTACTTATTCTTCAAAAGTTTTGTCTTCAATCCCCACGATTAGTTTCAAGTCTACATTGATTGAGATTTAAGAACCTAAAATGTCACATTCATTAGTTCTTTTTTTCATTTACATTATGATCCCTTTAACATTTTATTGATATACATAATTAGATTGATTTGTAACATATCGGGGGACGAAGCTACTTTATAAACGGGAGTTAGGAGGGACCGCCCCCCCAAATTTTATTTATATGTTTGTAACCCATACATTGGGATATTCTTCATCGGTATTAATGAGTTATTATCGGTTCATCCCGAAAACTAGATTAAATACTTATTAGGTCTATATTAATTTTAAAAGTAGACAATTTTGACTCTTTCATTGTCTAATCCTAACTTCATTCATGAACAAGTCAATTAAACGAATATAAAATAAAAACGTATACATTGGCTTATCCTAGTTCACTTGAGTTAGTAAAGGAAGGAAGCTTGCATGCGACAGTCTAAGTATAGAATGCTCAACGTTGGTATCTGATTGATTCGAAGTGTTTAAGTCCATAGGTAACTGAATGGTAGACGTTGGATTCAATTTAGTTGATTCATGTAACAAAATTTTACAATTCGAATTTTACCATCTGTAATTCATTTCTTATTTTTCCTGAGACGATATTTCATGACCATAATTATTAAAGAATAAGATTCTTCACAGGCCTTTCCTCTAAGAGAAAAATGGAAGGGGAACAAATCAATGCATGGTTGAGGTTCAATCCCTGATACAATGGTGATGAAATCATGGGGAAGCTTTGATCAAATTGCCTTTGACCAAAGAGAATCAAAAAGCTTTTTTAATGAGAAAAATTTTGATACACTGACAGTGTAAACTTTAGTTTACACGTGCCTTTTAGTTTTAGGGGTTAGGGTTTTAGTTTAGGGGTTCAGGTTGTATGGCTTAGAATTTAAGTGTTTAGAATTTAGGGTATAAGGTTTAGGGTTTAGTTTTTTAGGGTTAGGTTAGGAATTTAGGATTTGGGTTTTTATAGTGTAAATATACATGTTTGTGTAAAATTAGTTTTACACAGCCTGTGTATCAAAGTTTTACCTTTTTTTAATATGCTAGTTGTAGCGACGTTTTTTGAAAACCTATCTTTTTTTACTTTTGGTAAGAAATTTTCTTTTTAAATCCAAAGGTTCAAAGTTTGAAATGGTCGCTAAAAAAGGTTTCCTTTAAAAATTCGTATTTTTGAAAACAATAAAATTTGGAGTCGTCACCTGTCACTTGGATTAAGTAGATCGGACACCAAAAATAAAACCAGAGATTCGATAGGGTTCGGGAGTCGGTTACGAGTGGGGAAGGTTTCACACCCCACCATGTTCGGGAATCAGTGCCAAATTAATTACTGCTTTGTTAATATTAGATTTTGTGTTAAGTGACAATTAAGTCGATATTCGGTTATATATGCGAGTAAATTTTAAGGTCCCCGTTATTCAAGGATAAAAGAAAAAAAACATCACCACTACTACTGGTACTGGCCACGCTTATTCCCGAATAAAAGGACATCGCATTAACATTTTAAACTCCGGGTGCAACTTAACAACATGACAAAAGCATGAAACAAACACAAAATACAAGATCCACATGTTAAATATACAAGAGGCATGCATACGAACATATATACGTGGCATTCCAAACCAATAAGAAAAACATATGCGCATATGTATGAGGCTAATAATATACACATAAGTATCATATAAACACACACACCAATATATGCCTGTATATAAGCTGTGGTTTATTTTGGCAGTAGCCGTATATGTATATGTATATGTATATTAAGACTACATATTATGCTATATATAAAAACATATAATATGTATATGTATACAAACGAACCTATATGTATAGATAAAAAACCTGGGCAGTGGCCCCATGCATAATTTCCAAACCATATTAATCAATATGTATATAAAGCATGTAACGTACACATACAAACAAAACTACATATCATATTCGAAATACATAGCATATATATATAAAGGACTATATAATTTATTGTAATACGTATATGTGTTGTACAATTGGCAGCAGCCATATATGTATGTTATTTAATCCATATAATAACATATATAAACATGTGACGTATATAGGGCATTTCACATATGCTTGCAATAGTACATATACATATATATTTTAAACACGTATGTTACATACTATATAAAAGCATATGTCATATATTATAGAACCATATACCATATAAGAAGCATATATAATACCAATATTACAAAAATACATATATCAAGGCCACATTGAACACGTATATCATAAAAATGCAAGGAAAATGATAAACATAAACAACAAAAGGACTGAAATAAAAAGAAAATAAACTATGGGGCAGAAACATAAAATGCTTGAAGACGGAGGCGAAACGACGAAGATCTTTAAAAAATAGGGACTAGGAGTGCATTTTAAAAAGGCGGAATGACCATTTGTGCAAATATAAAGGGGCGGAGGGATTTATTTATGTAATATGACCCTTTTTAAAACCCCGAAATATATATAAAAGGCCATATCAGGTAAAAACTTCCCCCTTTTGGCCATTTTGGTAACCAGATTCCCCAAACGCTCTCCTTATTTCCCTATTTGCTCTGCTAGGGCTAAACCCAGAAACCGTCGTATTCCGCCGCATTGATCGCCGTTAATCGGCGTTGATGACCCCTAAAACAATGGCCGATGACCCTTTTCCTCCGAAGTCTGAGCGGTTCACCACAAACTTGTCACACCCCAAAAAATGGCCTAGTCAAAATTAGGTTCCGATGATCGGAAATTTTGCACAAGTTGTGCCGAATGATGTAATTGCTTGATCCTTGTAACCAATTCTGATGTAATGAAAGTTATTTGGGCTTAATCAAAATTTTCGGACCTTTTCGTAAGGAATGAAAGTGAAGGGTTTCATTAAAATTGCTAAAAAAGTTGGATTTAAGCTAGGCGTACCGGCATGGTAGGACCTGTATCGATACAGCCTAACCGTTTTCAACTAACTTACCAAACTTAGCTTAGCTGTATCGATACGACCATAAGGTGTATCGATACGAGTCCTTGTCCAAATCAATTTAGTGACCAAATTGAAAGGATTGGAAGTAATGGATGACTCACCTACTTGCTTGCCACCCCTTCATGTGAGATGGCTCATAAAAGATGATAAATAGCCATCAATTGCCTAAAATTTGGGAAAAGACATGAATTGATGGAATTAATAAAATAAGCTTACCCTTTGCCAAGGGAAAACTTCCTATTGGCCCTTGGTAAGGTGAGAAATGATTATGATGATGGTTTCCTTAAATGGAAATAAAGAAAAGCTCAATCTCTTGTTTTGATTTCACCGTAACCAAATTCACAATTGTTTGAAGAAGGTTAAGCACATACCTCCATTGTCATCTTCAAGCTTAAGCAAGCAAGCACCTCAATCCAATTTTTGACCTTTGTGTGATTTCAGTACACCAATTGAAAGCTTCTAATTGGGTAAGTAAAATGTTAGGAAACGTCGGTACACCCCATGGCGTAGCGGAAAAATTATCTGGCATAATCCACCAGTGATCCATGTACAAGGGACGAATTCAGGGTGATAAAGGATAAAACGTTATCTTAATAAATCTGGAAATCTAAGGGAATTCAGAATAACCAAATCGAATCCGAGTCGTCACAATAGCGTTCCGGCCTCTACGCAGTCCACCCGAATGAAACGAACAATATTTTTTCTTCTCTAACTATTAGAAAGTTTTTTAAAAAACGAGGGATGAATGGCTGCTAGACCTTATGCCTTTATATAACATTTAAAAACCTAATTCTAATTAAATTCAGATTCTTAAATATACAATATATTTAACCGAATATAATTAAATATGTAGAATCTGATTCTACTTTAATTAAGTTTCTTTTAGATATATATATATACTTTAATAATATTTGATAATTACAATAACTTATCAAATATTAACATATATATATAAACGAAATTATTCATAATTACAATAATTATAACAATTTTGGTTTCTCACTAATTACGTGTACAACAAGTTTGTACACATGCTATCTAATCAATATTTGTTCGTTTCAATCATAGGGTGTGACCCTTGTAGGTTCATGTAACGTTAGCAGTAATATCCAGAACAATTCTAATATTACAAGTAGTGATTGACATCTAGCAATACATCATTGCTACCTAAGTTACATGAAATCATGGTTCGATTTAACCTTTTTTCCGTGATTAACTTTTTTATGTATTTCGTCCTTTTGTCCTCATATCTAGATCGAACACAAGTCATGGATTAGTCACACTTATATAGTCCATATAATGTTTCTTGATATCTTGAGTAGACTATTATAAACGAATAATTATGATATCCTATATCAATTTATTCGAGCATGGCCATGCATTTTCTAGTCTCACCCAATCAAGTGGCCTATGATATTACTCATATTATGTAGGAGGGACAAATCATATCTTGATTAACCATATTTCACTACATGGATTATGAGATATCCAATATCAGTCTTTATAGTGTAGTAAGTTACGACACACGTTTGACCGTATCAAAATATGTCACTCACGATGTTAAAATAATGATGATCTCAAGTCTGAAGATCATACATGTAGTTATCACCATAACAATGTTGTGACTGTCACATAATAATCCAAGAAATATGCTCATAGCGGGTCAATCCAGTATGTTGTTCCCTAACACATACTTATGTATTGACTTTGACATCTCCATGTCAATGACAACACTTTGTCATCAATCAACTATATATTAGTCTTAATACATTATTATTGTCCACGCCCACAATAATTCTTGACTAAGGACATTCAAGAATAACTATATTATTCTAAGGACTTTATTATAATTCAGTTTGTTTATAGATACACAGAATAAGACTGAAATAATAATAATGGCTTTATATTAATAAACAAGATAAAATAAGTATGTCTTTTACAACCATCTCATGATTGGTCTTTGGGCATACTCTAACATAAAACCCCTATGTCAATTTGATGATTCCATCAATTCTTAGAGTTTGATTTTAAGATTTAAGTCTTGAATGTTCGAGCTAAGCTCATGTGTTAGATGACTAATTTCCTTATTTTGATATTTTCTACAAGCTTTGGTAAGCTTGAAAAACGTTTGTGAATTATTAGTTTCAATTCTAATGTCATCCTTTAATTTTGAACTAGATCAAGTGGTGGAAGACAAGCCATATTCACCATATTCGTTATCAACCACTGCCAACGGCAAGGGGATCATTATTCGAGAACCTTGAAGCCTCCAAGTACTAGGTGAGCGTAGTTGTGTCATGGGATTGGCTAGGCACCATCCCGGTTGCATTTGATTTGTGTCTATGTTATGTCTTCGTTTGGATAGCTCAAGTAGAGCTTACAAGTACGAACTTCATGTGGTAAATGTGGTAAGGTCATCCAATTGTTTTCGATACATTTCTATGCTATATGATCCAACCGTTATATGTTACATGTGAAAAATGTTTAATGTTAATATTGACATACATGGAAATTAATATGACACAAAAATGATATGATATGTTAGTTGGAGCCAAGGCTCAATTCGCAATCCGAAATGATATGCCCTACGGGCGCAAAGGTAAGTCTTATGATGAAATATGTAACATTGAACACTTGTGGACTTTGGATACAATTGACATGCCATAAGGTTATTTAAGCTCACTACGTAAAGGATTGGACTACGGTCCGGGGCTACGGCCTATATGTAGGGAGAAAAAGTTGGATTGTGTAAGGAACTTCGGAGCTACGATTCAAGGCTAAGGCCTATTTTCGATATGTGTGGCGTATAGGGGACTCCGTGTATCCATTGGTTGCTATGTCCTAGGGGAAAAATGAAGAATATGTGTTTTGCATTTAATATATGAAATTACCAAATGTTGATGTTAAGCGTGAATTGTATATGTTAATGTTATGAATATGTCATTCAATCATGCTTACATAATATACGTGCCATCAAAGAACTTGTTTGCATTTGTTATAACTACCCTACTAAGCTATGTAAGCCTAATATTCGTGTGTCTCGTGCATTTTAAAATCTTGAAGAAATCCGAGCCTCGATCGTGTGGTTGAAGTTGCCAGTCAATCTCATCAACTCCATGTATGCTTACATTTAGTCTTGAACTCCTAGTAAAGTGGCATAAAGCTTAGACTGGTTATAATTGTCTATTTTGGTGTGTATGTAATGGCCTAAGTGTGCCTAAGGGGTAGATGTGCATTTTTGTATGTTTGTGAAATAGTAAAACTAGTTAATCTTGTCTTAAAGGTACTAAAAGGTGAAAATAGAGTAAATGGATTCGAAATGCTCTAAAATTTTGTATGCTATTAGAATTATGGATTAATAACTTGCTGGTAAAATTTTATTGCATTTAGACATCGTCCAACAGGTTAAATCGATTAAAAACCAGATAAAATTTGTCATTTTGGTACAAGTGTATCGATACAAGTTAAGTTGTATCGATATGGCCTTGCATATTTAGACTTGGTAAAACATGGCGTATCGATACACTAAGGGGTATACTGATACGAATCTTGGTAGTAAGGTTTAAAAAATAAATTGTATCGATTCGGCCTTAGGCCGTATCAATACGAGTTAACGCCGCCGGTCAACTTGTATCAATACAGGCTTAGCTATATCGAAATATGGTATGTTAAGAAAGGTCAACTTGAGTCGACATGTATCAGTACGGTCTCAGTGGTATCGATACTAGGCCTTAATCACTCATAGTCTAAATTAAATCTATGGATATCTGTATCGATACGGACCTAAGTTGTATCGATACGGAGGTAGTTAATTCTGTTAAAAGGTTTTGAACACAATTTTGAATAATTTACAAAATGGTCACTAAATATTGTATGGCCTAATTGGATAGGTATACGACCTCGGTTTGTATTGAAATTTCACAGTCTAATAATTAGAAAGTTAAACTTCAGATCAATAACATGAATTTCAGTTAAGGACCTCTGATTTGTAAAATTTATAGTTTAATACCTAAGTTTGAAAAAGGTTAAAATTGACCCCCAAATTGAGTAAGTTGATAACAACTGAGTATGTTGAGTCTTAAAAGAAATTAATAAAACATACTGAACTAGTTGTAAACTCCGATTAAGCTTCCGATCTATGAATATGTCTTTTGGTAACACTTTCTGACCTGGTTCTCTACTAGGCCGGGAAGGGGGTGTTACAAAACTGGCCCCCAAATGGAGGTCGAGAGGCTTATTACCGATGGGATTCGAAATGAGAGAGGAGACGAACGGGCGCGAAGGTAAAAAGCAAAGCCTAACTCCATTTTTTACTCTTTATGTATGCAATGGAAAATATGAGATGAGTTACCTCTGAATTTCTTTATTTTCTATTGCTCTTTTGAAAAAAGTTTGAATCTCTTTACAACTATTTAGGGCTTTGGTTATATAGCCCCTGATTTACATGTTTTTTTTTAAATAAAAAGAATTTCTATTGGCCGATATGTGCATTTTTGACCGGGTTCATGTAGTTTTCTGCGGATGTTGGCTCTGACCATGTTGCATGTTGGTGGTAGCTGCCTTTTGTTGTTTTTTTGCATGCATATACGGCTTCTGTTGCTTATCTTTACATCCTAACTCTTTGCCATTTTTGGCGTTCCATATGGCCTGGCCAGAGCGTGGAGGGAGACAAAGGTGACGTTGCTGGAGTTGGGACCATCAGGTAGGCATATTCATTGCCGGGTACCCGGGTCGTGATCAAAGGCGTGAAAGTCATGCACACACGTGGACACACGTTGAGAACAGAATGGTCAGGGTGTCGTCCCCGCACGCGCGCGTGGAGGAGTGGAACGTTCATACATGGATCACATGCGCAGGGAGAGCGATCCTGGCCATCTGATGATGCTCTTAATCCGATGGTTGTTGAAGTGTGACGCATTAAGGCTTCATTTGATGAAGTGATTTGGACCGTCAAATCTGCTCCAGATCTGACGGTGGATATGTGGCTGCGCAAAGACAAATGGGATAATTAGGGTTTAGTTAGGTTTGGGCCAAACGGGCTTGCTTGTAAATATATATATATATATTTGGGTTTTTAAATGTAAATGGACTGTTATTATAATAAAACAGGCTTCTATTTTAAATTAATTGAGCTTCAAATATTTGATACATAATAGTCTTTTTGTCTTTTCAATTTCTATTTTAGAATATAACTAAATAGTATTGTAAAGATATATATATTACTAATACGTAATAATGAAACATAAAACTTAAGAACTTAATTGTAATAAAGAGATAATGATACTAGTAATCTTTTTGCTTCTTTGAGTTTCAAGGATAATTGCACATAATATATAGTGATAATGTAATGCATTAATGAAATAGGTAAGGTAAATAAACAAAGCCCTTTATTGTAAAATATAAAAACGGGTCAACACCCCGGATAAAATTAGTGATTACACTGATGTTATTACAATGTAGTATATGTTCAATTTTCTTGACCCTTTAATAAAGCACACACACCGTGTACACATAATGCTTTAACCCGAATTAACTAGATAAAGTATATCATCCTTTATTACTAAAACCACTCCACGAGTTCAGAATCAAAAAGCTTTTTTTCTCGCTGTATATGTGTATTGATATTTTCAATGGCCAAAACCATTGGGCGTGACCAAAATATCACAAAGATTGTGGGGTCAAAATGTTGGTCTCGTGATGCACAAAAGGGACCCATCAAGTGTCACTTCTTGCAGTCCATTTCCTTAATCGTCTTAGTTGAGTGAAAAGCCCCCACATTGATCACCATAATGTCAATCTCAGCATCATCATCTCCACACTAAAGAGCTATATTTGACACTATATAGCCAAAAGTATGGGGTAAAATAGAATTTCAGAAAACTTTGAAGGGCTTAAATGAAATTTGATCAAATTTAGGGGGTTAGGGTCCTTCTAGTCTCTCGTAGATTCACCCCTGATTTGATCCTCTTAATTTTATTATGTTACCCGTTCATCCACATTATTAACAACCTTCACTATTCTTGTTAAAGTGTTGTACCCTTTCTAAAATATTTACGCTCAACCAAATGTTTAAGGGCATTTTAAGGGACATTTGATTCAGGAAATATAAGAGTACTTCTAGTAACAAAATTGTTGGAATGTAAGATTACTTAACACGTTATTCTTTTACTGAAACTATGATTTTGTTGGGATGTAAGATTACTTAAAAACATATTTTATTAAATTACCCCTAACCATATATAAGTTAATGGTAAAATTGCCACAACATTTTTGATCTAGACATAGAAATGTGATCCTAGAAAATAAAATTATTAATGATAACCCTACATTCTTTAAATCAAATGGCCCCTAAAAGATTCCAATCGAATAATTTAAGGATTTTTCTTTATGAAGAAAGATTCCAATCGAATTAATTGGACTATAACTAATAACGTTGTGAAAGGAGGAAAAGTTATGCTAAACTAATGAGTAAGGATTAAATTTTAAATTTAATATAATAAAAGGACTGAATAAAAATTTAACATTTTTATTTTTAAATTCATATTAAAAAAATTAGATATCGAAGTGGTATAACTGGATCAAGAAGTGCCCCCCTTCTATTTTGGTCTTTTGTTACTTTTTCTTTTCAATAGAAAAGAGGGAAATGGAATTAAAGAAGAAAGGAAACACGGTACATCAAGATCATGGTTGTACCCATTGAGTTAATATCATATCATGATTTATGGTAGGGTGATTTTAAAAATTATTTTATTAAGTATATTGATAAATTTAATTCTCGACGTTTATAATTTTTATTATTTTAGCCTTTATTTTTTAGTTAAATTTGACATTTAAGCTTTTGAAAAAAAGTTAAATTCAACCTTTAACTTTTAAAAAATAATTAAATCACTATATTATTAAATAAATATACTAACTAAAACATTAAATTTTTAATACCGTTGACATGAAATTTCACATAACAATCCACTTATATTTCATGAATTTTTTATTTACTTTTTGGTTTTATGGTTTTTATAATTTTAAATTATTTGTTTATGTGGTATATAAGACACAAGTCTACGTTGTCATAGAATACATGTGGATTAATACGTGGACTGCCACTTTAAAAACGTTAAAAAATTTAATGTTTGAGTTAATATTAAGGACTAAATTTAACTTTTTCAAAAAGGTCAAGGGAAAAATTTTAATTAAAAAATCAAATTGATAAAAATTTACTAAATCTACTATTATATTTACGATGATTTTGAATAAAGTTAGGTTTTCATCTCTTAACCATTAATGAGGTCTATTTTCGTTTAAAAATGAATCGTTTCGAAATCAAATTAATTTTATTTCTAATCATGATCTTAATTTTTAAAGTAGAACGGAATTTTATTGTTAGCTTTTTAGAACAATTTTCGGTATTTAACTCATTAATTGACTAATTTATACCAGATATGCAAAGGTTCATTACGGAGATAATTTTTCTAATTAGAGCCGTCTCGTATATTTTCGGGGTCCTAAACGATAACCCAAACAATAGACATTGTAGAACGAAAACATATTCTATTACTTTAACATTTAATTTAAAATTTCATTAACGTACCATCATTTTCATTGTTTTGTTTAGAAAACACCTTAAATACAACTAAAACAATAAGTAGCAACCACACTTGCAAGATTATTACTTGAGAAATTATTGATGTTGTAAAGGTAGAAGGTGGGCACTCATGTCAATCCCCCATCCGAGACGACCTTACTTTTAATCTAATTTACCTCGTTTACAAAGTCAAGATTCGAACATCTAATCTTAATTAACGAATCTAGCGTTTGATTCCGCTAAACCAATTGATTTTTAATATATTAACATTTTTTGGGTAAGCGGGACTGATCTAGGTTTGAATATGATGAAATTAAATAAATTTTCAAGTTCAATTAAGATATTCAATATGTCCATATCATATATCAAAAAGAAAACGATACAAATATATAAAAAGAATAAATGACAATATTTGTTATCTATAGCTGCTTTCCGAAAATTTGTACATAACGCAATGGAAGGTCCACAATGTGCCAGATGTTATGCTAAAGTGTGGGTTGCCATATTAGAATTTATTTATTTGTAGCAATCACATTTCCTGTCCAAAATTCCACGAAAATCACTACTGATATTTTATAAAATAAAATAAAATAAAATGTAACTATAAGACGTGGTGTGGTGGTTACTCACTTCACTCTTTAATTATGAGGTGAGGAGTTTGATATTTACTAATAAGAATATAATATATTTCATAGTCAGCTGTTTACCTCTTAGTGAGAGCACCTGCGGCGAAGGAATTAGTCATTATTATAGAAGGTAAATATTTTAACTTAAATAAAATAATAATAAATTGTGACATAAATATTGATGCCACTCCAGCAATTTTGTTTTATGATATTTTGTCTGATTTTGTGGATCCCACTTTTACTCATTTTTTTAACGATTTTTACTTTTACATTTTGAACCTCAATCTGATTGAAACCCTAATTGATATTGTATGCTTAAGCTTAAGTGTGTTCTAATTTTTTTAGTTAATTTTGAGCTCTGTTCTTTAGTAATGGAAATGATGATTAAATTGTTGAATTTTTTTCTCGGCAAATATGATTTTATTAAATAAAAATAAAATTATATAGACTCCAAATCTAGTTGTAAGCCTCGTTAAAAATTTCTCTAATTCTAAATAAAGGAAAAGAGTACAACACAATCAGATAAAAATAAGAACAAAACAATATTACGTTAACAATGAAGTGTACGTAGATTGTCATGCATACCGCCACATTAACCCAGTGGAAATTTAATGGTTTAACTACCGTTTCCAATTTGACTGAAACAAAATATTAAGGAATACATTTAGCTACAAAGGAAATAAGATTCAAATTACAAAAAGTATAAATGTTAAAGGTTAAATTTATTATTATGTCAAAGTTGTATTATAAACTTATGCCAATTAATATTATTTTGAATAGTTCTTATGGTGATTATAAGGTAATATCTGTTCATATTTTTTCTTAACCCTTTAATAACATACACACACCTTGCGGACAAAGCTGCTTGAACCCGAATCTCATAAAATAAATATTATTATCTTTTTCACTGAGATCACTCGTTGATTTCACTAATTTAATATTAATAAATTTTACTAACATTTAATTTTTCAAGTTTATATATCAAACTTTATACCTAGGAATTTTCTCCATGTGAGTTGCATAAGCCTTAAGTTAATGGCCAAAGATGATATGTGACCAAATTATGTTACCAGTCATCTTCTTGTTCTCTCAAATAGTAAACCTAACTATCCCCTTTATCTTTTTTCTGCTGTGGAAAAGAACAGAACATCTCTTTGTGCTTATGTATAATTCCTTTCACAATCTTCCTCATTTCTCGGTTTTCTTTTTTCGTCGACGGTTCTTCGTGTAACGCCGCAAACTGAACGATCCTTAATCCGATCTTCATAATCATATTATCTAAACAAAACTTATTGAGTCAAAGTAACTAAGCAAGAAAGCACTTGTGATTGCACAATTCTGTACGTCTTAAACTCCATTCCTTACCTCGAAAACTCGATGCATGAATCTTGATTAGTGAACTTTTTAAAACTTCTTTTTGAAAGATTTCTTGCATTACTAGGAAATTAGATTTCGCGCATTACTTACGAAAACAATTCGGTTCATGATAGCTCCCTTCACTTCAAAACCCTAATGGTATTTTTGACAAAATTCTCTCCTTTTAGATATTTTAACTCATTATCTTTCTCAATTTAGATAAAAAAAAATTCGTTCAATGTTTTGGTATAGCTTTTATTTATTTAATTTTTTCCATGGTGGAGATTCGGTGCCAATAAAGTTCATATCGACACCATCACCGAGCATTACGCCGCAAGAAAGGCCTAATTTCCTCTTCCTTCCAACAGATTTCAGGCAATGTCACAATTGCATGACCCTATCACGTGTGATGGATTCTACAAACTGCTAATTAGTTGGCATATATATTAAATTTTCTATTTATACTTATAACAGTCGGTTCGGCAGATAAACTATCAGATTAAAAATTCTCCAACCAATTAAAGCTTCATGTGTTAACCCTAGCTTGAAATCCTAACCTCAAATTTGATTCCTTAATATCATGTACTCTTAATCAAGGTTTGGCTTCGATATCCGTCGCTATCGCGGAAATATCTAAATGAAATCACCAAGAGCTTGCGTTTATAAGATGAAAGCTTTGAGAAAATATTGGCTAGGGGACTAGGCTTTGTTCTGATTTCTATACGAGATTCCATGAATCCAAATTTGATGAAATATCAAGCTTCTTTTTTCCAACACCCTTTTACAAAAGCTAAATGACCATGAAGTATCAAACCTTTAGTTTTCTCGTACGTGGCGATTTGCGATTTGTCGGAAACCAAACATGATTTCATCTTCCTATATGTATGTGTGTGTATGTATATAAACCCTAGATGAAGATTACTTTTTAGCCGCATATTGATGCTTGCACGCTAGACTTATATGTCAAAAAGATGTTGTTGAGTCCAAACATGTTGGACAATGTCTCGTTGCATGATCCTAATTCGATTCGGATTATTGAAGTCTTAGACACGACGAAATCGACCCGAACAGGATGATCTGAAACCCGAAACAAACCGAATCGAATTGAAATTGACCCGATTTTTAGTTGAATCGATATGGACTCGATCTAATTTTTCAACCGAACAAAACGGACCCGAACCGATTTTCAACCGAACTGAATGGATACGAACTGATTTCATCCTAACCGAAAGTAACCTGAGCCGAAGACAACCCGAAATAAAGAAAAGATATTAAAAGAAATAATGAAAGATTTGATGTGAATCGTCGCACAACTCAGCAAAAAGTTAAATATATTGGCTTTATAAAGCCATATATGGGTTTAAAAAATGATTCGGCCTGAAAACCCGACTGAAACATATTGATATCCTATTGAACTGATATTGACCCGACCCAAAATCAACCGACTCAAAAATACCCGATCAGAAATCAACCGAACATATGTGACCAGATTCGGACTGATACCCGACCCGAATCACTATAGACCAAAATTAAAACCAAACCAAACCAGATCCGATCCGAACTGAACCGAAGCCAAATATGGTCAAAACCGAACATGACCCGAACCGAATCCGATCCGAATAACCCGTTTGCCACCTCTGACGCAAACGATAAAGATTGACGTCTTGAATATTAAAATTTTTATGTTTAAAACCTATCTAATATATATTTTGTTTAGATTTTTCCAGATTTTATTATAATTTAAACTCACACTATATATGAACGTTCTCCGAGTAAATTTTCATATTTGAATTTATAGTTGTAATTATTTCTCAATAAAATAAACATAAAATATGGCATAAAAGACTTGTATGATTTTTTTTAATAAATTATATTTGCGGAGTAAAAAATATATAAGCCATAAAAGGCTTATATACAATTGAAGTTGACTTTATAATATTTTAAGTCCTCATTACAAAAATTATGAGGAAGCTAATTTCGTTTTGAGTTCTTAGTATATAGTATCTGAAATTTTAAATCATGCACTATTTTTTTTATTTTTTTTACTAATTATATGTTCACACAACAGCAAATAATAAGATCGAAAAAAAAGTGAACAAAACTTGAATTCAGGGATGGATTGAGGTGCTGGAGGGTTCCCCTAAAAGTTTAAAAATTTTATATGATTTAGATTTTTTTAAAATTTTTATATATTTTCTATTAAAAATTTATTTTTGTCTCTTCTTGATAAAAATTTATAGGTTCACCTTCCTAACTTAAAGTCTTGCGTTCGTCCCTGCAATCGGATCACTTCACCCATCAACATAATAACATTATTGTCTTTTTAATTTAAAAAGATTGTTAGTGTAGCAGTTTTACTCAATGCACCCAAATCTAAATTATTATGGAAATTTGACAATATTTTTTTATAAAGAAAATTGACAATATTTATATGATGATAGTTAACAATATCAACTAAAATACTATGAAAATAACTTCTTAAGTAAAATTCTAAATTCAAGATAAGACCGCTCTAAGAATATAGTATTATTGTATTATTCAAATATGGTGATCCCTATGAAAGAATTCATTAATATTTGAAAATAAAAGACATTTAAGGTTTAAGGGCGTAAGAAGCTATTGATTTTTTTTTAAAAAAAATCAATTTTGAAAAAAAAATCACCCAATTAAGCTAATTGTTAAATCTACCAATTTTTTTTGGATAAGCTAGTGTTGCACGTCATGTCACAAATGTTCTCATTTAACATTTTTAGATTTTTTTATTTTATTTAAAAATTTACTAAAAAGTCCTAAATTTTCTATAAAAAGTTTTATAAAAAGTTAAAAATATTTTTTAAAAAATCATGAAAATGCTACTTGATAGAAATGTAGTTTATAATTCGACAATAATATCAGAAGAAAACATGTGTCCAAATTTAATGGTATAAATTGGACAAATAAATTATTGATTCAATTATTGATCCAATGACTTAATTGAGTCAAACGAAATCAAGAGTTCAAGAGTTTCTTGCGCCCTTAAGCCAACTTTTAATTGATTGATTTATTTGTAATTTATATCAATTATATGCTTTTTATGAAATAATATCGACTATATGTTATAAAATTATTGAGATAATTGCACATGTTCTCAAACCATGACCTTCGTTCTAAATTTGGTATTTAAACTTTTAAATGTTTTAATTTCGTCCTAAACTATGGCTCTCATTCTAAATTGGTCCTCAAACTTTTCAACATTCAAAATTCATCTCAAAATTACAATATGTCATATTATGTTATTACATAATACATACCAGTGTTTACATGATAGTCAACAATTACTATAAATGTTTTATTAACATGTGTCGTGATAAAACACATCTTGATAATTTGGGGATGAAATTAGAATATTTAAAAGTTTGGAGACCAAATTAGAATGAGGGCAGATGATCAAATAAATATAGAAAGTAGTTCATAGTTTGAGGATTAAATTGAAATATTTAAAATTTTGGAGAAAAAAATGAGAAACATAGGTCGAAAATAAAATTAAAATGCTCAAAATTTTGGAAAAAATTGTGTATTCATATTCTTTGGGAAAAAAAACTTGATTCAAAGTTTGACCAAATGGACCATGTTGTGACAATGTAGAAGTATATATTTTCAATCAATCGAGTGCATTGCATCCATTGATGTTTTCAGTTTGGTAAGATATTCTATGCTTTGTATAAAACGGCTGACGACATTGATTTGCTTGGTAAAAAAATCTTAATTATATTTTTTAAATAATTTTAAAGTAATTATAACATAATATATACACATATTTTTTAAATCTTTTGATAATATATATATATATATTACGGATAAAAAAATTTAAAATTAAATTTTTAAAAATTATCACTATTTTTTTAGTGGGAGTCCTCGTTGAATTTGGTAATAAATCTGAATTAATGGTCAGAAACGACAACAAAAGATCAATGCACATCTCTTGTGCAGTACTTGGGAACTTTGTATGGAACTTTCTTCTTTCTTATGGGGAATTTCTAGGAATTTGATCCTATCCTTTAAAAGTTTGGTCTGAGAGCTCAATTATATTTTTTTCAATTATATTTGATCCAATATTTTTGTAAACATTCATACCACTAATTATAATTTTTTAGCTAACATAATCAATATTGGTTTACTCTTAAAAAACCTAAATGCTCTCCCTCCATCTAAAAAAATTTAACTTTGTAGCGTCCTTTTTTGCCGGCCACTTTTACCAGTGGTCAGGCATAATTTTTCTTCGATAGAATAATTTTTTTCATCTCTAGAGGGTCTTCTAATTTTTCTGAGTGGTCGAAAGACTGGTCTTTTGAGCTCTTCTATCCACCCCTTGTTTCGATATTTTGAGGGAGACCATCTTTTTTATTTGGTTTGTTCAACGCATGTTTAGGTGATTTATATGTCGGTAGATGGAAGTTTAGCTTGTGATGTTAAGTGAAAACAAAAAGGCGAACACCAACTTTTCTGTTTCTGTATTTTTTTTTCTTTTTTAATCTTTCTGTTGGTGCTCGGCTTCATCTTTTTTTCTATTTTATTTTCGTCGACGGTTGTCC
This sequence comes from Hibiscus mutabilis, assembly GCA_019671005.1. Classification (NCBI taxonomy): domain Eukaryota; kingdom Viridiplantae; phylum Streptophyta; class Magnoliopsida; order Malvales; family Malvaceae; genus Hibiscus; species Hibiscus mutabilis. The sequence continues at coordinate 15,498,904 of CM033721.1, read as the reverse complement.
GGTGGATGTGCTCTTCGGCTCTGCCTTCGTTCAGACGTCACTGATATCTAGACCTATTGCGACGATCTTTGGTTTTATCTCTCTGCATTTCAACTAACCACATCCATTCTTCAATGACCACTGGAGCGACATGCAGCAGGAGATCATGAATTTGTTGGCTTCGTGCTTCTTTTCGACTCCGGTCGATGGCTTGTGATGTCCTTATTTTCTTCTTTGTGCCTTTTCCCCGATTTCTCCATGAATGTCATTGCTTCTTGTGCTTTCCGTGCAGGTGTTTTCTAGGTTGTTACTTTTGTTTTGTTCTCCAGGCTGCTTTTGTTTTAATCTGTTCTTTGTTTGGTTTTATTTTGTGTTTGTTTTTTCTTTGTTAATTCACTATCTTTTCCTCCTCTAATTTTCTTTGTTTTGTGTATGTATGTTTATTTGTTTTATGCCAGTGATCCTGTTGAGAGAAAAATGAAAATTTAAAAAAAATAAAAGAGTGCTCTTAGTAAGTCTAAAATTCATAATTTAAGAAGATATGATGAAACAAATGACCAATTTGGTCTATTGTTAAATATACTTGCTCACTTTACTAAATTTTTTTAAAAAACAAATACAAATATAATTAAAGATATATTCACTTACGATATTAACTTGGGTATATAAACACAAATTAACAATTTCTATTATGTTGTAATAAATGAAAGACAAGTACTTATTGTTTTGTTGTTTGAACTAATCATCAATTGATTTGACATACTAAATCTGGACTTAAATTAAATATTATAAATAAAATAAATTAAGTTGTAAATATTGCCTCAATAATAAGAATTTATTGTACTTAATTTAAATTAATCAATTAATAAATTAAATATCAACTATTATATCAGAAAAAATCTAGTACTTATCATTTCAATATGATTGGACCTATGCTTGTTCAACACATAGTGGGTTAATAGTGTAGCGATGTCCTTCTCGCTAAAAAAAAGGAGTTTTCGAAGTGTTGGTTGTCTTTCGGATATAAAAATGTTTATTTCGTAGGGGTTTCAAAAAACCGCGTTTTATTTAGAATTTGGAATCGTCACCGGCCATTTAGGTAGGCCGGACACCATAAAACCAGAGATTTTGAAAACTTTGGGTTCGGGAGTCGGTTACGGATGAGGAAGGATTAGAACCCTCACACCGCCCAAAATTGGTACTTTAATAATTACCGCTTTATTAATATTAGACTTTCCGGATTAAAGTGACGATTAATTTAAAATTGGGTTATAAGTGCGAGTAGATTTTAAAGGCCCTATTATCCGAGAGTAAACGCCCAACCACTATCACTACGCCTGATACTGGCCCCGTTTACGCTCGGATAAAAGGGCACCGCATTGACAATTAATATATCTCGATATGCAATCTTAGTGAAATAATTCGGAAGCACACACTTGCGTTGACATAGTAAAGGACAAAATAATGAAAAACATGGATCTCACAAAATTAAATGAATACAGTAAGAAACACGAAAATAACACATCATAATGATAATAATAACGAGGCATGAATAAAAACATGCGGGAAATAAAATACATGCTTCAAGAATATACACATATTAAAAATAAAAACACAATATAACATTATGCATGACATAAATGTACCATGATGTTAAATTAATAAAACATCAATACCATGATAATACATTAAAACTTAACATATGACATATTTTATGCACACATCAAAATAAAACAACACATCATGTGAAAAACACACTAACATATACCCTAAAAAATACCCAAAAGGGATATGGAAAATTATGTTAGCATACTAAAACATGCTACGCAAAAAAACTAAGACAACACCTAAAACATACATATATATACTATAAACAAAAGAATTGAAAGACAAAAAAACATGATATCACAAAAAACGAAACAAACAAAAAGCATTATATCATGTGGACATGATACACAAATAAAACTAAAACATATAAAAGGCAGGTATACGAACAAACTAAATTAAAACACGAAGGCATGACATCACAAAAAAAACATATTGTAAAACATAAATACACATGTAATACGAGAAAAACATACATGAAAACATGAAAAAACATACTAAAAAATGCAAACATACTAAAAGAGAATAAAACATGCTAAAACATTTAGAATATGAGTAAACAAGCTAAAGGTCATATTAACATAATGATACACAAAAACGAGCATGAAATAAAGGGGTGACAAAAACATATATAATACCTATATAAAAAACCACAAATCATATTAATGCAAAAACATTAAAACATAACTACTTAAAACAAAATAATAAAAAACAACAGGGGGCTGAAATAGAATAAAATCAAAACATAAAGCTTATAAATTAAATAAAAAAATGACATTAGGGATCTAATCAAGAACCGGGTAAAACTTATGGGGACTGAAACTGTAAAAAGCCCATGCGGCAAGCTCGAAATGGAAAGTTTGAAAACGCGGAGTGACTGAAGGAGTGGTTTTGCCATTTAAAAAACTGATTTCGGATAATTTCGGGACGAAATTGGAAATTTTGGGAAAATAAGAGGGACTAGGTTTGTGATTAACCCAAGGGGCAAGACCGTTTTGAAAAATCCCAAAACGCGAGATGGCTTATGATGCAATTAGACCATTCTAAAGGAAGGACTCGCCTATAAATCCCCTCAACCGGCCTCCCCTTTCTCTTTTTCTCATTTTTTTAAGCTCTAAGATAATAACCCCCCATTATCTCATTTTCTCTCAAACTCAAACCTCAAACCTTCGATGAACCCATAAATCGGTGGCCGACCGTCGTTCCCTCCGTCGCCGGCCGCCGCTAATCGACGCCGACGTACCTAAAATAAACCACCAAAACGAACCTCGCTTCAACCTGAACCCGAATCTAAACTTAGATTTAAACAAAGACTCCCCATTTTGCCTAGATCTAAGAAAGGCCGGAAGCGAAAACCGTCCTTTTAAGAAAACCGAGACCGAAAGAACGTCTCCCTCCTTAGCCGGCTCACCATATTTAGGCTTGTTACTGGCGGAGGAATTGATGACCGAAGGTAAATCACCAACTCCTTTCCTTTTTTTGTTAATTCTAGAGTATATACATGCATGTAACGCTAAAGACAAAAAGATACCTTTGTATTTTTTTGTGTTCGAAAGATGAACAAGAGGATGGGATCTTTTTTTTGTATTTCTGAAAAACTGGTTACAACCCGTCTCTTACCTTTTTCTGATGCATATATCTGATACATATATTTTGTTCATCTCATTTTGTTTGGTAGGAATAAAAAATAAAATACATATATGTTGTCTGGTTTGGTACTGATAACCCATTCTTCTCTATTTTTTGCACGTCAACTGAGCATGGTGGTTGAGCTGGTGGTACGGTAGAGCATGGCAGAGGTGTCATTTGGCCAAATCGAATCATGGCCGTTGGATCAGATTTGATCCAACGGTTGGGATCACTTGGGGCACAAACGATCATGATCGCTTCTGGTGGTTGATGGAGATGATGACACGTGGAGTATGATTATCTGAAAGGTCAACTCGTGTATGCCACGCGCGCGTGGAAGTCCGACAACCCCTAGAGTGAGCTACACGCACCAGCTGAAGAGTCCTCTTGATTGATCTGGAGCCGTTGAATCAAGATCTAATCCAACGGTCCAGATTGGGTTGCGCAAGGGATAAAAATAATTAGGGTTTAGATAATTGATATGTATTAAGGTTCTGTTAGGCTTTGGGGTTTGGGCTGATCAGGCCTGGCAATGTATTTTTTGGGTTTTATAATATACTGTGGACTCTGTTTATTTGGGTTTAATATTTTTTGGATTTTTATTTTAATTTAGCCCAATAATATTAATGTTAATGTTGATGTTAATAATAATAAGGACAACAATACATGCGTATATAATATACACTCGTACAAACATGCATACGAATATTAATATATTACATATTTTTAATTAATATCATATACGATCATACATACGTATACAATCATACACATAATCAACATAAATATCCATACATACATATATTACGTATACATTAATCACACGTACATACATACATACATACATATATGTAAACACGCGATAATAATATTAATTGATTATTATATTAGCATGGCACAATATTAACAAACATAAATAAAAATGAGTGATTACAGTTGCCCCTCTTTGCTTGTTCTTGTGGAACAAGAACAAAGCAAAGATCATAAACACTCATTTTTATCCGACTTCCCTATTTGTAGCTTTGGAGTCACGTGTTCTTCTGAAACTCTCCGCTCTTCCTCAGCTGAATCTTCGAGCTTATAAGTTCTTCCTATATAGAACTTCTTCACCTTCCAATCTTGGAGCTACATGCTCTTCCTATATAGAACCCTTCACTCTGAAGCCTCGAGTTATGAGTCACTCATATATAGAACTTTTCACTCTAAGACGGTAAAGTTTGGAGTCATTCCTATATAGAACTCTTTGCCTTCAACGCGATGGGTTTTTCCTATATAAAACCTTCCACGCCACGGATGGATTCTTCCGACTGGGAGTTCATCCTATATAGAACTTTTAGCTTTTGAAATCTCGTAGCTACGGGTTCTTCCTATATAGAACCTCACACTCTAAGACAGTAATATAGGACTCTTCGCCTTCAACACAGCGGGTTTTCCCTATATAAAACCTTCTGTGTCATGGGTGAATTCCTTCGGCTGGGAGTTATTCCTGTATAGAACTACTAGTCTTCACCCTAGAGCTACAAGCCCTTCCTATATAAAACTTTCAGCTCCTGAAGCCTCAGAGCGACGGATTCTTCCTATATAGAACCGATCGCTGTGGGCACTTGAAAATATAGACTCTTTCTATATACAACCTTTATCTTCACATTTGGGATTTACGCCAAAATGGCTACCGATGCTTCTTTAAATCTGTAGATACCTGTCTAAAATAAGACAAGATGCTATGACAAATGAGTTAGCATGCTCATAATCCTAGGGATGTCTAACTATTCATGATGAATGAGTGTCAATATCTTGGTGCGCTTGCTTTGGCCCTCAGTCAATCTCGACTCTACGCTGCCTGCTTTTTTTTCTTCTTCTAGCGGCGATACCCTATTTCACTGTCGGGTTCAACCATTCCAACTTTTCTTTTTTTGAATTTTTGGTTCGGAGTTCTAAAGTGCCCTTTTGGGTTTTTACCTTAGAGATTTTTTTGGGTGCCCTTCCGGGTTTTCACCTGGGAAATCTCTCTTGTTGTCTCAAATGCTTTCTTAAACAAGCATGGCATGTGCCATTGGTCATCTTACTCTGGTGCTCAAAGCCTTCTGTTCACCCTGTTTCAACATATATCATGTAGGCAGCTAGAGGGCAAGGTTAACATTATTTTCTAATCATCTGCATCTTCAGGGTTACATCACAGTAATGCTCAGAAATCTCTTATTTATCATAAGCCTATGTTAACTTATTTGCATGACATTTATGGCAAATAAGAAGAAGACAATGAATGTGAGCTCAAAAATGTGATTTTATTATGATCAAGGATTTGGAACAGTTTTGAGAAGGTCATGGCAAACACGAGGAAAAGGAAAAGCCAAACATGAAATGCAAAACCTCCCCGTATTTACAGTATGAATAATGCACGATCCTGTCAACCGGAGTAGAATCTTTGAATGGAACTTCTTTTTTATGGGGCTCATAGGGACGACTCCTTTCTTCGGACGTCCAACCTTCAAACTTATCTGAGTCACCCTTTACTGGTTTTCGACTCGGATCCTTCATTTGCTTCAAGACACCTTTTTTCGGGTTTTCGCCTTGAGCTCTCTATTTTTTTGTTTTTTTTAATGCCCTTTTAGGTTTTCGTTCCACCTCTTTTTTTATTTTTCTTCTTTTTTTTCTTTTTCATTCTTCTTTTTTTCTTTTTTCTTCTTTTTTCTTTTTTTTTCTTCTTTTTTTTTCAAACATAGTATTTCTTAACAGCATTTGAATTTACAGGACTTTTCAACTCGTCTCCATCCATTTCGGTTAAGATTAAGGTTCTTCCTGAAAATGCCTTCTTAACAACGTATGGCCCTTCCCAGATGGGCATCCACTTTCTCCGAGAATCTTTCTAAATTGGGGGGATCTTCTTGAGCACCAGATCTCCCTCTCTAAATTTTCTCGAGCGCACATTCTTGTTGTATGCCCGCATCATCCGTTTTTGGTACATTTGACCATGACATATGGCCTTTAGCCTCTTTTCTTCGATGAGATTCAACTAGTCGAATCTGGCTTGCACCCATTCGGATTCTTCCAATTTTACTTTATTTAGGACCCGGAGTGACGGAATCTCTACCTTAATGGGGAGTACTGCTTCGGTGCCATATACTAAAGAATAGGGTGTTGCCCTGTCAATGTGCGAACGGATGACCTATAGGCGAAAAGAGCGAATGACAACTTCTCGTGCCAATCCTTATAGGTATCCGTCGTCTTCGCAATGATCTTCTTTATGTTCTTGTTTGCTGTTTCCACTGCCCCGTTCATTTTAGGGCAATAGGCTATGGAGTTATGGTGTATTATCTTGAATTGGTTGCACACCTCTGTCATCATTTTGTTATTCAGATTGAAAGCGTTGTCGGTGATAATCCTTTCTAGCAAACCGTATCGACAAATGATCTCCTTCTTTAGGAATTTGCATACCGTCGTCCTTGTGATGTTGTCATAAGATGCTGCCTCCACCCATTTAGTGAAGTAGTCTATGGCGACCAAAAATAAAATGGTGCCCGTTGGAAGCCTTCGGGTGAATCTGCCCAATGACGTCCATGCCCCACGCTGCAAATGGCCACGGATAATTCATGGTGTGTAAAGGTAACGGAGGAGTGTGAATTTGTCAGCATAAATTTGGCGTTTATGGCATTTCCTGGCGTAATCGATGCAATCTCCCTCTATGGTTGACCAAAAATAGCAATATCTCACAATTTTTGGGCTATAGACAGCCGTTGGCGTGCGTCCCACATAGACCATCGTGTACCTCTGCCAAAATCTCCTTCGCCTCCCGGGCATCCACACATCTCAATAATGTCTGATCATGGCTTTTTTATATAGGATCTCCCCATCCAGAACATATCCCGCAGCCATTTTTCTGAATGTTTTTTTGTCATTGTCATTTGCCCCTTCGGGATACTTTTGAAGCTTGACATATTGCAAGATGTCATGGTACCACGGGTTGCCATCAATCTCTTCTTGCATGTTACAACAATGAGCTGGCCTTTCAAAAGTCTGCATCTCAATGGGCTTCATTTCTGCCCCTGTGTTTTCTTTGAACACAGAAGCCAAGGTTGCCAAGGCGTCTGCCATCTGATTTTCTTCTCTGGGAAGGTAAGTGAAACTAATCTTTTCAAACTCCTTGGTGAGCTCTTGGATCAATTCATAATGTTTGACCAGCTTTGAATCCCTGGTTTCCCATTCTCCGCACAACCGGTAAATTACTACGGATGAATCTTCGAATACTCGAAGTCCCTTAATCTTTCTTTCAATAGCTGCGTTCAGTCCCATAACACAGGCTTCGTATTCGGCTATATTGTTGGTGCAGAAGAATTCTAGTCTGCTGGTAAAGGGATAGTAGACATCCTTCGGAGAAATTAGCACGACCCCTATCCCGTGTCCGAAGGCGTTGGAGGCTCTATCAAAGTAAAGCTTCCATGAGTTGTAGTCTGAAACATCTTCCTCGGTTGTAATATACATCAAGTCTTCATCCAGAAAATTAAAGTTTAACGATTCATACTTATCTGAAGCACGACTAGCTAGGAAATCCGCTATGGCGCTTCCTTTCTTGACTTTCTGGCTTACATACACAATGTCAAATTCGAATAAGAACATCTGCCAGCGGGCCATCCTCCTTGTTAATGATGGCGTTTCCATTAGGAACTTCAAGGGGTCTAGCTTGGATATTAACCATGTGGTATGGTATAGCATGTACTGCCTAAGCCGTTTGGTGGCCCAAACCAAAGCACAACATGGCTTCTGAATTGGCGGGTACCGTATTTCGCAATCATTGAACTTTTTGCTTAGGTAGTAGATGGCTCGCTCCTTCTTCCCCGACTCATCGTGTTACCCCAATACGCAACCCATTGAATTCTTAAAGACTATTAGGTAAAGGATTAAAGGTCTTCCTGGTACCGGCGTGACTAAAATCGGAGCATTCATCGAGTACCTTTTGATCTTCTTTAGGGCTTCTTGACACTCCTCATCCCAGACTCCGGGATTATTCTTTCTAAGTAGTCTGAAGACTGGGTCACACCTATCTATTAACTAGAGATGAAACGGGAGATATAATTTAGCCTTCCAGGAAACCACGAACTTCCTTCTGAGTATGAGGCGGTGGGAGATCCTGGATGGCTTTCACTTTATCTAGATCGGTCTCAATCCCTTTTCTGCTCACCACGAACCCCAAGAGTTTTCTAGATGTAACGACGAATGTGCATTTGGTCGGGTTAAGCTTCAGCTGGTATTTCTGAAGTCTTTGGAATAGTTTTCTCAAGTTCTGCAGGTACTCTTCTTCTGTTCGGGACTTAGCGATCATATTATCCACGTATACCTATATTTCCTTGTGCATCATGTCGTGGAAAAGTGCCCCACATGGTCACGAATGTGGTTTTCTCCATGTCGTTCGAGTCTATCTTTATCTGGTTGTACCCCGAGAAGCTGTCCATGAATGAGAAACATGAGTGTCCCGCGGTGTTGTCAACCAGCGTGTCAATATGTGGCAGATGGAAGTTGTCTTTAGGGCTAGCTCGGTTGAGATCCCTATAATCTACGCACATACAGACCTTCTCATCCTTCTCCGGTACTGGTACGATGTTTGCAACCCATTCAGGGTACTTGGCCACCTCCAATAAGCCAGCATCAAACTGCTTTTTCACCTCTTCTCTGATCTTTAACAACATGTCTGGTCTTATTCTACTGAGTTTTTGTTGTATTGGTTTACATTCTGGCTTCGTCGGCAGTTTGTGTACCACTATGTCAGTATTCAAACCCGACATATCTTGATAAGTCCAGGCGAAAACATCATTGAATTTTTGGAGTAGGGCTATCAGATCGTGCATGGTTTTTGAGGAAAATGTAGTCTCAATCTTTACTTCTTTCCTCTCTTATTCAGTCCCCAAGTTTACAACTTCTGTTTCTTCTTGGTGGGGCATGATTTACCTTTTTTCGTTGGCCATCATCCTCATCAGCTCTGCAGGAACCTCGCATTCTATCTCATCATCCTCTTCTTTAATTCCTGCTGAGATCTCGGGGCATTCAAAATCTACTTCAGGATCGGATTCGGCATTATTCATACAGTTAATTATGGGAGACTTGCATTAAATGAGAACGAATGTATTGGGAAGAGAATGGTTTTATATGAGGTGAATGAATATGAATAATGGATGAATGAAATAAATGAGATGTTTGCAATTTGAGAAAATGGGGAAGATTTCTTTTCATTTCAAATAAAAAGTTAACATAGGTGCCCTATACAAAAGATCCCCATTGTTTATGGGCAAAATCAAAAAGGTTGATTCAGAGCATTACTCTGATCTAGTCCTAAAAACCACATGTAGATCAACGTGGCTCCAGTTATCAAGAGTTTCCCCGGGGCGGCAGGGGCGGATGTTGGTCAACATACTGCTGACTTGGTCATTTCCAGCTACCATGTTGATGGACATCCCCTCAAGTGATTCGCTAAAATTTGTTTCTCATTGAGTATTTCATTTTCCTTAATTACTTATTCGACCTCATGTCCTGGTCGGAAGAATCCTCCGAAGATAAAAAGTGTTTTTCAAACTAGGGAAAGACATTGGTCTCCATGGAATGTCCTCTCCCTTAAATTTGGCTCTTCTCTGTTCTTCCTTTCTCTTGTATTCTTCATTTCTTTGATGGACACTTGGTTTGTATCCCAGCCCGAAATGGTCCTTCTTGGTTATTACGCTCCTGGCTCATAGGCTCCATTGCAATCTTCTCCCTAACCTTTTCCTACTTTGGCTCCTCAACCCAAAGTTTCAGCAACAGTCATCTTGGTGCAATTAGATAACCTGGGGCAGGGGATCCGATTACCTTCCGCAACGAATGTGGCGTTCACCAGCTCTAATGCTCGAAAAGAGCATTCTGCAGTATCCTCATCATTTTGAATGTAGGGGGCGTCTGATGTCACTGAAGCAATGATCTCCTGCTCAGCCTCCACTGTGACCAACTTGCCTTCAATCACGAATTTTAATTTCTGGTGCAATGATGATGGGACGGCTCCTACAGAGTAGATCTATGGCCTTCCTAATAAGCAGCTGTATGATGGTTTTATGTGCATCACCACGAAGTCGACCACGTACTCAGTCGACCAATCAATAGAGACACCTCAATCTTTCCCAGTTTTCCTCTTTGTATGCCGTCGAAGGCTCTCACGGAGTTATGACAGGGCTTTAGGTGAGAAATATCTATTGGTAGCTTTTGCAGAGTCACCATAGGTAGTACATTCAGTGCTGACCAGTTGTCAATCAATATCCCGGTAACACATACCCCTTGCAGTGGGTTGTGATGTTAAGAGCTTTGGTGGACCCCATTCCTCCTTCAGGGATCTCATCATCACTGCATGTTATATGGTTATAGGCGGTGATATGTCATACTATCCTATCCAACTTTGATACAGAAATGTCTTGGGGTACAAAAGTCTAGTTTAGTACTTTTAAGAGTGCCTCACGGTGTTTTTCTGAACTCAAGAGCAACTTTAGCACTGTAATCCTTGTCGGTTGCTTTCGTAGTTGTTCCACTACGTTGTACTCGCTATGTCTCAGGAATTTTACAAATTCTTTGGCCTGAGCCTCGGTTATTGGTTCATTTATCTTTAGGGATGGTTCCTCACCGAATATCTGTGCGGGGGTAACCGATGTATCATTTACTTTATCTTTGGCCAGTTCAGCAACCTTCAAGGTCTCTGAGGAGTAACATCTGTCGCTCCTCGTGAAGTGGCCCACCTCACCGATATTCACATCACTCTTGTCTTGCTCATATTTCGGTGTAGGATCTTTTTCAACATTCTGCTCTTTTACCTCACCAAATTCTGGCTTTTCTGGCATGGTCACATTTACAACATAGTTCTAAGGAGTTTGCTGTATATCCTTGAATGGGAACGGGGATGGCGCTGAGATGTTGACCTTGGGAGTCACCTTAGTAGTTTCTCCTTGGGAGGAACTTGTACCCTCCGGCCTGGGGGAGATGAAAAAAAGTCTGTCTCTCCCGTATTTAACGTTGGGGCTATCTGTCATATATACGTCTGACCCCTTCCTTCATGTAGGTTCTTCGAAGAACTCTATTTGTTTGCCATTCATCAATTGTTGCACCAATCTCTTAAACTCGCCGCACTGTTGGATGTCGTGTCCTCCGTCCTGTTGGAATTCACAGTATGCTTCACATCCCTTATGTGCTACTACCATGCCCATGTCGATCAAGCGGGCCATGCACAATTGCTGAAATATCCATCACAAAGGAGACTTGATTTCTGACACATTTTCCTTAACCTTCCTGGTAGAGTACTCCTCAATAGCATTTACTCCCATGTTCCCGTGATTAGGCAATGAGTTAGCAGCTACACTTGGTTCTTCAAACTTCAGTATCCCAGAATCGATTAGGCTCTGCACGAGCTTCTTGAAAGCAATGCAGTTCTCGGTGGGATGACCAGGGGCACCACTATGATAATCGCAATGCGCGTTCGGGTTATACCAGGGCAGGAATGGCGATTTGAACAGAGTAACGTAGTATGGACGGACCAGATCCGCTTCGTACAACTGAGAGTAAATCTCAGAGTACGAAATGGGTAGTAGAGTGAAAGTTTTCCTCTCTTTCTCCTTTCTCGAGGTTCTCTCCTCTATTTGGTTTGAGTTTTGTGCTTTCCCAGTAGACGCTTGTGGCTGCAAAACTGTAAAATTCTTCGGGGCGGTGTAAGTATTGGTAGTGTTCACCTTATTCTTCTTGTTGTACTTCCAAGAACTTTCCCCGCCATCAATCCTACCGCTCTTGATTGCCAATTCAAGGTGTTATTAATGAGGTGATCAAACAGGGTCCCTTTCAGAGTATTAACAAATAATGGTGTAATTTCATGTTCTAGAGGGGTGGCTGAATCTAGGGGGCCACTTCCCGCCACCTCTGAGCATACTGTCGTAGACTTTCGTTGGACTTCTGCCCCATATTTTCTAACATAATTCTACTGGGCATCATATCTGTCACGTGCTTGTATTGCTCGATGAATGCTCTTGAAAGATCTTTCCAAGTTTTAATGTTTACTCGGCTCAACTGGGTATACCACCGCAGCGCTGCCCCAGTCAGGCTGTCCTAGAAACAGTGAATTAATAGTTTCTCATCCTTGAGGTAGGTTGCCATCTTCCGACAATACATTGTCACGTGTGCGAAAGGACACGTGGTTCCATCGTATTTGTCAAACTCCAGCGTCTTAAATTTTAGTGGCAGGACAAGGTCGGATACCAGACTTAAGTCACTAGCATCGCCTCCCGATTCTTCCATAGTTTGCAGGGCTTTAAATTTTTCTTCCATGAGGGAAAACCTCTTCTCCCATTTCTTTTCTACCTCTGTCCTGATCCGTTCGACCAAGTTAAGGTCTGGCACATCTTCCTCGTAGAGTGCTTTTGTGTCAAGGGGTAGATTCTAAGGTGCCCCCACCTGAAGATTAGCAGGCATCCCAGTAGGGTCGATATATACCCTTCTGGCCGAATTTGGCGTAGCCGGTTGAACCTTACTGTGAGCTGGGGTACCTTTTGGCTCTTGAGCGACTTCTCATTCGACTCTTTTTCTGAGGCTCTTAGCCAACAACGTAGTTATGTTGGACACTATCGATGCTTGTGACTGAGCAATCTGGTCACTGAGGCTTCTCTGGGCCTCATCAAACCTGGCTTCCAGATCCCTCTGTCCTTTCTCTAGACTGATTATTCTATCTTCCATGAGCTTGCTTTGTAGTCGGGTAAGGTATGGATGATGAATGATTGCGGCTTAACTTCTATTTTCACACTGCCACAATATTTACAATATTAATATGATTGCAAAGAAAATAAATGCATGTATAATGATGCAAATATCATGATGCAATGCAGGAATATATGCAAATAAAGGTACTGATTCCGCTGGTAATCACCCTTTTGAAATACTTCCACGGGAATTAAAGGATCTAGAATACAATAGAGTTCACATTACAAAATGAGGGTTCCTAATACAAAAGAGTCCTAAAGATAAGCCCTAGATATATCCCTTAATTTTCCAATAGCCCTGAGCAGCTTGATGAACCTGTGTGGTTCTTCCATGCCTACGGCTACGAAAGGTCGGAGTGTTTCGGCTTCGGTAGCTAAGTCTCTCACATGCCTTGTGACTCGTTCTATGTCCACCATTAGGTTCACATAATATTGGTCCCTATCCTGCACCATTCAGCCAGCATCACGCTGCCTTCTTTGCCAATAATTGTCTCATCCGGCTGCAGCTTCTTTGAATACTCTGGTTATTTCCCTATAGTCCTGAACAGTTGCTTCAAGCGACTCAATCCGGGCTCGCAACGTACCAACTTCACGCTCCATTTCTTGTAGTTCGATGAAGCCATTCCTTTGACTGTAAGTTTGAAATGAGTGTTCTAATTCTGCCAACCTTCCCTCTAACTCGACATTCTGACTTTGGCTCTGATTCAGGCTTTGGATGGTGTCGTCATACAATCTTTGCATCTCTAACAGTCTATTCCTGCTACCCATGGACTTTCTTTTCCAAGCGGCGGTGTTATCTCTTTCGTAGTTGACTACTTATTTTCCTTTGCTGATTTCTTACCTAGTTTTTTCCTTTTCTTGGTCGATGGTCTCCTTGAAAGACCGTCTTTCCTCCTCGATAGCTAACCTATAGCTTTCTATCTCTTTCTCGATCACTCACTTGTCGATCTCTCATTCTTCTTCCACCAAACGGATATCATTCATTCTTTCCTTTTCCACGGCTATGAACTGACTTCGAATGGCCTTCTATACTTTCGCTTGGAGTAGGAGGGTATCCTTCTGGTAAAGAGCGTTCTTCTTGCTCAAATCCTCGTTCAATTTCTTCAATTGCCTAATGATCTCGTCCCGCTCGTCGACCTCTAAGCTCACTTTATAAAGCTTACTCGCATGCTGAGTCTGTTGGGTCTCCATCTTCCTCTTGATTTCTTTGAGTTCGTTCCGTAAAATATCAGCTTCAGACGGTACTACCCTCGTAAGCTCCTCAAGTGACACAACTGGTCCATGATCGGGTTCTGGAATCTTATCATTAATCCCCAAACACCTCCAAAGATCATAGTTTGGAGTGGCCATATGCTCGGTGTCTCATTCCACTCTGATTCGGTAACAATGGTCTCAAGCCCTCATGATTTTCTGAACTTTTTCCTTGAACTCAGCTTTAAAAGGAAATTTATTTTGGCTCAATCTGGTGGTATTGGGAATAAACTGTCGTGATCCGAACTGTCGGGACACCAGAAGCGGAGCACAAACAATCCCACCATGCAGCCCCAACATTATCAACCAGTCGTAATCACCTCAACTGTATAAGAATTAATTAACTCTACCGAGCCACAGAACTCTCTAGACTATGTCTTCATCTAAAATATTCCTGAAGAAACTGGACCATCTCTTCGTCTTCAAGTTTTCTCACCACTCTTTTGCTAAGTACTCCTGTAAGGGCGAAAATCCTTGGAAGGATATCTCGTCGGTGTCTTCCACATGTAGCTTTGAATCCATACCTGTAACAGTTGTGCATATCCTCGAAAACGTCCTTCGTGCTTTTGACTGCATTTAAAGAAATAAAGGTCTCAGCCAAGATCTCTGGTACTAGGTTTGCCCTCCGTTTTATACGCTCAAACAGGTCCAGAATGGCTACATCAATGTTCCCCAAAGCTCTCAAAAAGATCACCAAACCGTATATTCCCAAGGCAAATAGGTCTATCTTCTTCCCCTCGTCTGGATGTGTAGGTATGATGTCTCGAATATTCTCCCATGCAAAGATTGTACTGTCTCCTCGAAGTTGAATCAGGCCATTAACCCAATCGTCACTCATTCCGGCAAAGGTTTTGAGCTTCGAAGTGTAATTCTGATTCCTCGGGGGTTTCGCATAGATCCAATCTTCCTGAACGTTTTTCTGATTAAGTAAGGCAGTGTATTCTTCTACTATAGGCATCATGTCATGTCCATTGAAGGAGAAGCAGCAAAAGGCAGGATTCCAGAACTGAAAAATAGCTTGGAGCAGGGGCTGGTTAACCCGAACATATAACAGCTGTGCAATGTCGCCATAACTATCGCAGAACATGTCTTGTAGTCTTCGGTCCCATCCTTCCCAGATGCTTTGAAGATCTCATAAGGTGTTCTGTTGGAGACTCACGTAGGTGTACCCTGCTACTATGCGCTCGCTCGGCAAACTATCCCCTTGGGCCTTCTGATTGAACTCTGACCAATGCCTGACTGACAAGTTAAGCTCTTCTTTCCTAAGATACCTTTTTCCATGGTGAAAGACTTTCTGATCGGGTAAACCACTTGATCCAGTACCTTTATGTAATGCAATAATGTATGAAAAAAAACAAAAGCAAAAAAGAAAACAAGTCAGTACCGGATAAAATAAATATATAAGTCAAAGGATGAATTAAATAGAATAAACACACAAAACAACCCTATTTATCCCGTCTAAAACCTAAGGTTATTTGCATGGCTCTAAAGGGGTGGGTTTCTATGTATTCTCTACATTGAGTCTTGGTTCTAGGAGGTACCCGAATTCTCCTTGCTGTCCCCTACTAAGAGTAGCAATATCTCCTTTCAACCGATCATCACTCATTATAGGCTCCTTTCAACCGGGTTTAATTCAGGGGGACCTATTTGCTTATGTATGTACGAAGGAACGATATCCTTCCGAAAGTATAAGGTACTCGAGCTCCGAAGGTACTTGCTAGGCCTATACGGGATAACAATATCTCCACGAAAGCATTAGCGTTTCCCCCACTTAAAAATGGGTTTATATGCCATATTTTAAATGCGTTAAAATAAACGCGCAATTACAATCGAATATTAATTTAATAGTCACTTTAATCTGGAACTTCTAATATTAATAAAGCGATAATTATTTGAAAAAGCCTGACTTTCCTTTTTGTTTTTGAAAAAAAACAAAAAAATATCCCCAACGGAGTCGTCATCTGTAGCGATGTCCCTCTCGCTAAAAAAAAGAGTTTTCGAAGTGTTGGTTGTCTTTCGGATATAAAAATGTTTATTCCGTTGGGGTTTTAAAAAACCGCGTTTTATTTAGAAATTGGAGTCGCCATTGGCCACTTAGGTAGGTCGGACACCATAAAACCAAAGATTTTGAAAACTTTGGGTTCGGGAGTCGGTTACTGATGAGGAAGGATTAGCACCCCCACACCGCCCAAAATTGGTACTTTAATAATTACCGCTTTATTAATATTAGACTTTATGGATTAAAGTGACGATTAATTTAAAATTAGGTTATAAGTGCGAGTAGATTTTAAAGGCCCCATTATCCGAGAGTAAACGCCCAACCACTATCACTACGCCTGATACTGGCCTCGTTTACGCTCGGATAAAAAGGCACCGCATTGACAATTAATATATCTCGATATGCAATCTTAGTGAAATAATTCGGAAGCACACACTTGAGTTGACATAGTAAAAGACAAAATAATGAAAAACATGAATCTCACAAAATTAAATGAATACAGTAAGAGCACGAAAATAACACGTTATAATGATAATAATAACGAGGCATGAATAAAAACGTGCGGGAAATAAAACATATGCTTCGAGAATATACACATATTAAAAATAAAAACACAATATAACATTATGCATGACACAAATGTACCATGATGTTAAATTAATAAAACATCAATACCATGATAATACATTAAAACTTAACATATGACATATTTTATGCACACATCAAAATAAAACAACACATCATGTGAAAAACACACTAACATATACCCTAAAAAATACCCAAAAGGGATATGGAAAATTATGTTAGCACACTAAAACATGCTACGCAAAGAAACTAAGACAACACCTAAAACATACATATATATACTATAAACAAAGAATTGAAAGACAAAAAAACATGATATCACAAAAAAAATGAAACAAACAAAAAGGTTGCTATCATGTGAACATGATACACAAATAAAACTAAAACATATAAAAGGCAAGTATACGAACAAACTAAATTAAAACACGAAGGCATGACATCACAAAAAACATATTGTAAAGCATAAATACACATGTAATACGAGAATAAAACATGAAAAAAACATACTAAAAGATGCAAACATACAAAAAGAGAATAAAACATGCTAAAACATTTAGAATATGAGTAAACAAGCTAAAGGTCATATTAACATAATGATACACAAAAACGAGCATGAAATGAAGGGGTGACAAGAACATATATAATACCTATATAAAAAAACCACAAATCATGTTAATGCAAAAACATTAAAACATAATTACTTAAAACAAAATAATAAAAAAAACAACAGGGGACTGGAATAAAATAAAAGCAAAACAGAAAGCTTATAAATTAAATAAAAAATAACATTTATGGATCTAATCAAGAACCGGGTAAAACTTATGGGGACTGAAACTGTAAAAAGCTCATGCGGCAAGCTCGAAATGGAAAGTTTGAAAACGCCGAGTGACTGAATGAGTGGTTTTGCCATTTAAAAAACTGATTTCGGATAATTTCGGGATGAAATTGGAAATTTTGGAAATATAAGAGGGACTAGGTTTGTGATTAACCCAAGGGGCAAGACCGTTTTGAAAAATCCCAAAACGCGGGATGGTTTATGATGCAATTAGACCATTTTAAAAGGCGGGCTCGCCTATAAATCCCCTCAACCGGCCTCCCCTTTCTCTTTTCTTATTTTTTAAGCTCTAAGATAATAACCCTCACTCTCTCATTTTCTCTGAAACTCAAACCTCAAACCTTCGATGAACCCAAAAACCGGTGGCCAACTGTCGTTCCCTCTATCGCCGGCCACCGTTAATCGGTGCCGAAGAACCTAAAAAAATCACCAAAACAAACCTCGTTTCAACCCGAACCCGAATCTAAACTTAGATTTACACAAAGACTCCCCCTTTTGCCTAGATCTAAGAAAGCTTGGAAGCAAAAACTGCCCTTTTAAGAAAATCGAGACCGAAAGAACGTCTCTCTCCTTAGCCAGCTCACCATATTTAGGCTTGTTGCCGGTGGAGGAACTGACGACCGAAGGTAAATCACTCACTCATTTCCTTTTTTTTTTGTTATTTCTAGAGTATATACATGCATGTAACGCTAAAGACAAAAATATACTTTTGTATTTTTTTGTGTTCAAAAGATGAACAAGAGGATGGGATCATTTTTTTTTGTATTTTTGAAAAACTGGTTACAAACCGTCTCTTACCTTTTTTCTAATACATATATTTGATACATATATTTTGTTCATCTCCTTTTGTTTGGTAGGAATAAAAAATAAAATACATATATGTTGTCTGGTTTGGTACTATAACCCATTCTTCTCTGTTTTTTGCGCGTCAACTGAGCACGGTGGTTGAGCTGGTGGTACAGTAGAGCATGGCGGAGGTGTCATTTGGCCATACCGAATCCTGGCAGTTGGATTAGATTTGATCCAACGGTTGGGATCACTTGGGTCACGAATGGTCATGACCGCTTCTAGTGGTTGATGGAGATGACGACACGTGGCGTATGATTATCTGAAAGGTCAGATCGTGTACGCCACGTGCGCGTAGAAGTCCGACAACCCCTAGAGTGAGCTACACGCGCCAGCTGAAGAGTTCTCTTGATTGATCTGGAGCCGTTGGATCAAGATCTAATCCAACGACCCAGATTGGGATGTGCAAGGGATAAAAATAATTAGGGTTTAGATAATTGATATGTATTAAGGTTCTGTTAGGCTTTTGGGTTTGGGCTGATCAGGCCTTGCAATGTATTTTTTGGGTTTTATAATGGAATGTAGACTCTGTTTATTTGGGTTTAATATTTTTTGGATTTTCATTTTAATTTAGCCCAATAATATTAATGTTAATGTTGATGTTAATAATAATAAGGACAACAATACATGCGCATATAATATACACACGTACAAACATACATACGAATATTAATACATTACACATTTTTAATTAATATCATATACGATCATACATACGTATACAATCATACACATAATCAACATAAATATCCACACATACATATATTACGTATACATTAATCACACGTACACGCATACATGAACTAATTATTATATTAGCATGGCACAATATTAACAAACACATATAAAAATGAGTGATTACAAATAGCCATTCATTTTCTCTAATTTTCTTATAGGGTTGATAAAAGTAATTAAATTACACAAATGACCACTAAATTAAGAGAATGTGATCTTTTAGTTATTAAAGTTTTGAAAATTGCAAAATAAAACTCATTGAAGTTTGAACTATTATAAAATGGTCATTGAACTTTATTAAATTTCTATAAAACAATAGTTAAAATTTATTAAACTGTTATAAAATATTTAGTTAATTTATCAAAATTTATCATTATTTTATAACGTGTATTGATCTTTTTGTAGTAGTTTAATAATTATTTTTGTAATTTTTAAAACTTCAATGATCATAATATTATTTTTATTTAGTTAAATACCATCTGTGCATTTTACCCAGAAAAAACATCACCCCTTTCCATTCAATCAGAAATTTCCCATTCATTTCCAGCTTTATAGTTTTAGAATTTGGAACTTTGCTTGTAATGATAATGTTCTTAGTTTGCGGGCGGCTGCCCTTTTCCTCGTCTCTCTGCAATTGTTAGAAAATCGAAATTTTTGAAAAATCTATTTCTAATCAACATCTAGTCTAACATTTTTTCCTTGTTTTTATATAAGAATCGGTATTTAGTTTATTAGCTATTAATCTAAATCAAATACTGTAAAAATTTATTATAAAAATAATTTTTTCAATTTATTTTATTTATAAAGTGACATACAAACCTAAGTAATATCAATTCATCTTGTAAGATACAAAATAAAACTATCAAATTAAGATATGTTTACGGAGTATTAGCTATTGGATTGTTGAATTTCGACTCAAACTAATATTGATTAATTATCCGACAAAGGAAATCGCATTCTAATTTAACTTTGAGAAAAATAAATTTTACAAATACTTTTAACTGAGCTGTAAAAAAGAAAAACAGATCAAAAATTCAAATATTGGCTATTTTTTTAAACTCTTTTGGTTTCTATAATTCCAAAAGGTTAGCCCAAAAAATTCCAAAATATTTACACAAATTTCTGAAATTCCTTTCCTGTCCCTCTACCTATTTTCATTTCCTAATATATTTATTGCCTAATCCCAAACCCATCCGTCTGAGTCGGGTACCGGAACCCATACGGGTCCATCGAGTTAGAGAAGTTGCGACTGTTTAACACATTGGAGTTCTGTTCAAAAAATCCAGAGTTATCAACTCGCTGAGTCCTGAGTCCACTCTCTACTTCCTCTTCCACCGAGTTCTCAACCTTGTTCGTCGACGTACCCATCTGACATACTGTAGGCGGCATCGTGGGGACATACAC
Organism: Hibiscus mutabilis; assembly: GCA_019671005.1. Taxonomy (NCBI): domain Eukaryota; kingdom Viridiplantae; phylum Streptophyta; class Magnoliopsida; order Malvales; family Malvaceae; genus Hibiscus; species Hibiscus mutabilis. Next base: position 15,478,293 of record CM033721.1, on the reverse strand, counting down.
GTCATTATAACCATAACTCGGAATCCCCTGACTCTGAGTTTGAGTCTGTCCACTGTGTACCAACTCAGGCACAGAGTTGAGCCCGCCAAGATTCGCCCAATCCAAACCCCCGATACCCATGTTCTGAAACCCGGTTTTCTCTTCGTTTTGAAACGTCTTCAACGAGTTCATCCGGGGCAAAGCGAAGAATCGGTCGTCCAACTCGGGCAACGACTCGAGCATGTCGTCGAGTTGGGAAGAACACGACGACGACGACCCGTTTGTGCTCTGCTCTCTGCTCTTAACACTCGAAAACGGTTTTTGCCCACCCGAATTCTTCTTGTATATTCGACATAAAACCCAATCATCCAACTATACAACAAATCAAAAATATCAATCAATTAATAAATAAAATTTATTGTTTCGTAATTATTTTAATAATTCAAGCTAAATTAATTTACCTTGGTGCTGCCATTTTTACGAGAATTTGCAATGAGTCTGTACTCGTGCATAATCCAATTTGTTTTAGTTCCTTTCGGAGCTTTCCCAACGTAAAAAACCAGAGTTTTTTTTATACCAACTTTACAACCTACACTGCTGATGATTTTATCAGTTCCGGTAGCTTTCCAGTACCCCGACTCGGCAACCCTATTGGGTCGAGACCCGTTCGGGTATTTCCTGTCTCTGGGACTGAAAAAGTACCATTCTTTTTCACCAAACAAAGCTTTACCTGAAAAAAAAAGATTATGAATTTAATTAGCAAATGATTTAAATAATAAAGCACAAAGGGAAAGAATAAAAGAATCCTTTTTTATGGATTTGACGAACTTACCTGGTAGAACCCATGGATCAAATCTGTATAAATCAATTTCCCCAATTATTTGCAGGGGAAAATGGTGGCCTGCAACTTTCCTGCATAAATATTGCACCAGAAGTTCTTCATCAGTTGGGTAAAACCGAAACCCTGGCGGCAAGCTCAATTGAGCCAAGGAATCTGTTTCGGGGATTCCCATGATTTTTCAAAATTTTCTTGGCAACCAAACAGAAGAGAAGAGAGCGAATAGTTCTATCTTACTGAGAAAATAGAACAGTAAATAAATGATTTTTTCTCTTTTTTTCTTCCAGAGTTGAGGGATATGGAATGTATTTAAATAGGAGAGAGGGTAGATAGTGTTATCACCGACAAAAATCGACACGAGCTGAACATCCTAAGGCCGACCTTTTCCGGCCAAAGTGGGTACATGAACCGTCACGAAAATCTACAAAAATGTGTCATGAAATTTTTGGACACGTGTCAATTTCACACACTTTCTTTCTAGAATCCCCTAAATTCATATATATAAATTTATTAGAGGTAGCAAACAAGTCGTTCGGTTCAGTTTCGATTCAGATCGGTTCGGTTTAGTTTGGGTTTATCTGTATTAGGTTTAGATTCAGATCGGATGAGTTCAGGTCCGGTTCGAGTTTTAGTCGGTTCTATGATGATTCGGGTCAATTCGGGTATTGGATCAGTGATTCGGGTCAATATCAGATCGGTTGTTTTTGGGTCGGGCCAATATCGGATTGGATGTTTTCGAGTCAGGTCAATATCAGGTTGTTCTGATCAGTTTGGGTCGGATCAATCTTTAAATTTTTGGGCCAATTCGTTTTGAGTTGGACTTGGGTGTGAATCTAATTGTGTATATTATATAAAGAATTAATCATATATTTTTATAAAAACATGTCTTTTTATTTGTTAATATTATCATTTAGGTTTAGTTCCAATCATTCAATGTTTCAAAATTAACCATCATTGGTATTAATCATTTAACCTGAACCTAACGAATCCTGATCCAATCCTATAACTATATATTTTTTTAATTTCATATTCTATGCTGGTTTTTAGTACGATATAATTTTTTATATTTTCAAAATACACGTAAAAAAAGAGAGATAATTTTATGGGCATGGAATCAAACTTTATACCATAATTGCACATATGATGAGCATTTTGAAATATTACCTAAAAATTTGACTTGAGTATATGTGTGTATATATTATCAAATTTGACTAGAATATGTATATTAGGATTTTATTTTTCCCTCATACTTTTTTTTATCAAATGTAGCGATTAATTAGTACTATTATAATACAAAAAGATAATAAAACATTATATTATTTCGGGTTAAAATCGGGTTGATGTTCGGTTTAGATCGGTTTTGAGCAAATTAATTTCGGGTTACTTTCGGTTCAGGTGAAAATCGATTCGGGTGAAAATTGGTTCGTGTCAAATCGGTTACGGGTCATTATCGGTTCTTCTAGAATTCGGATCGGTTTCTGTTTGATTCATTTCAGCTTTCGGGTCACATTTGGGTCATCTTGTTTGGATTCATATCGAGTCTCAATTTCAGGTAAATCGGTTCGGTTTTCGGTTCACAGGTCAAGTTTGTCAGGTCTAGGTTTCATTAACCCCACAGAAAAATAATTGAAAATTTGGTGGTTCAAGAGTTTTTCTTTCGGGGTAAAATATACAATTAGTCGTTAAATTATAAAAAAATATTATTAAATTTATCAAATTATCATTGAATGTCATAAATAAATGTAAAATTTGATGAATTTAATAATTATTTTATAACATGTAAAAATTTAATGTCTAAAATAATATTTTTTATAGTTTAATAACTATTTGTGTACTTTATTATTATTTTTTCTTTCTCTACGTTATTTTACATAGGTGAAATATCAATTTTTAAATACTAAATATTAAAATTATTAAATTATTTTAAATTATAATTAAATTAATAAAATAATATAAATTTTGACGACTGAAATTATTATTATATTGAGTGATTTGTTTCTATTTTAATGATGAAATTATATGTTTTTAATATAATTTTAATTAAATAATTATATCAATAAATCATTACTTAAAAATAGCATATTTATTAATAAATTTATAATTAAATGACACGTGTGTTTTACCCGTTTTAAATTTGAGTGGAGTGGAAAAAACAAAACTGAGATTTGACTTTTTGCTTTGAGAAGTTTTATTGTTTTTCATGCTTTGAAAGAAAAGTGGACACGTCGGCCAACACGTGTGTGTCGAGTTAGGCTAGAATTTTATGGGAAAAAACTGATATAAAGAGAATAGAATGATAGAGGTTAAAAGGGAAAAGGAAAAACAGGTGTCTGGTTCTAATTAGTGACACGTTTAAATTGATTTCTATTTATTTTATTTTTTAATTATTGATATCCGATTTATCGGTCCATTAATTCGGATAAAATTTTATAGAGATTTAATTTTAAGGTAATCTTCTTAGCTCAACTTTCTTCATTCACAATGTTAACATTCAATCTTCTAACATTGTTTAAGGAATCTGGCAATTCATCCACTATACCAACTTATTGTTGGTATTTTTTTTCTTTGATTTAACGTTTGGATTTTGTTTGGGTTTGGGGTTTCTTTCACTCAAGAACTTCTATGGTCTAGCTTACCAGTTTTAATGTATTACATGGGGGGTTTTTGGACCATTTGTTGAATTAACACATTCAAAAGAATTGGATGAGCATTATGATATAGGTCAAACTTGTGTTTGTTTTCAATAAATGCTAGTTTTATTGTTAAAAACTCTCGAATTGTAAATTGATAACTTAACAATTAGATTTCGACCATCATTTAATTTTAATTTATATTTACTCCATTAAATTTCATCCAATTTAATCATCATGAAACCATGATTTTATTATAGATACAACTCTAAATTTACACAATTAAATAAACATGAAATTATTGATAAAGACACGAGTTACGAAGTCGAAATGCCACGAATATGCTAACTTTTCTTTTTCTCATCTAATTTCATTGTCCTCTTTCAAAATCTTTGTATTCATGGAGGTTTCTGGGTTAAGTAAACAAATTTAAAATAAATAAATAAAAAATAAATGAATGAATAAAGTTTGAGCAAAAAAGAGTTTGGTGGGTCAAAAGGACACCTAAAGGAGATTTAGTTCCAATCCAAAAGGTGACATGTGGTTAATTAGAGCATCATTTAAATCTAATACATTATATAATGCAATATAAGAACCAAAACGGAAAGTTAGGTCCATGCGTTTTAGTTATAATATTTCAAAATCAAAAATATATTATCACTAACTATCGGTTGATTTAACATTATAAAAAATTTAAGTTTAAAATTTAAATCTTGATATTATGAAAGAAGAGAATTGAATTGGAAAAATTATTTTTATAATAAATTTTTACAATATATATATTATCAATGTTAGAAAATAGATTGTAGCAGCAGCAGCTGTCATAGAGTTTGAAGGTTATTGGACACCTACTTTTGATTTTGATTTTTGTTTTTAAAATGATTTTTTAATTTTTCTCTCTACACACACGTAGTGTAAAAACATTTATTGTTGAATCAAAAGGGCTGCTTTTGAATTCAAGTCCCTTTGCCATATACAATTTCTTGATGAGATAGAAACAAAGAAAAAGTTGGGTCATATTTGGATTTATTGTAATTTGGTTTTAGATACAATTTATTGTAATTTAGGTTGAATTTTAACGGTCTGACTTGAAAATTAAATGTCACCACCCTACCCGAAAACTAAACACAATTTATTAAATTTGATCTCCTTGAAGAGTTTAAAATAAATTTTACTAAAGTATATTTAGTTGGTTGACCAAGCTACTCATCTTTGTTCTCATACATTTCGTAAGGTTATAAGTTCTAAACCCACTAGAAGAACTCTCTTCTTTCCCATAGAGTCCTCATGTCCTTCACCTCTATGTAAGATCGGGATTAGAATTAAGATTTATAAAAAAAATAAAATTTAGTAATGATATTCCTAAATTAGATATCAACTACATACACTAAGCTTACCATTTCACGGTCATCATTATCTATATAATCCAATTCCAGATTAAATTAAATTTTGGGGGCTAAAGAAGGGAGATGCATACACTGGATTAAATGGGAAGATCTGTGCAAACCAAAGTCAGCCGGAAGCTTAGGGCTCGTGGATATGAGGACTCGCAATAGGTCCTTGTTGAACAAATGGGCGTGGAGATTTGACTGTGAAACAGAAAGTTTGTGGAGGAAAGTTATTGCGGCAAAATACGGGTACGATCCGATGTCTCTAGTGTTAAAGAATGCTTCGAATAGAAGATTCTCTTGGGTATGGAGGAACATAACAAGGCCTTTAGCTCTCACCGACGATGTATTCACCAGAAATGTTAGAGTCGCTTTTGGGAGTGGTAGACACATTGAGTTTTGGAACGATTATTGGACTGATTCCCATTCACTTCGAGTGGCTTTTCCGAGAATTTATGCGGTAGCTGTTAAAAAGAATGGGAAGATTGCGGACTTTGGGTCAACGGTGAATGGAGTATGGCAATGGAATATTGCACTGAGGAGGAGACTCTTTGATTGGGAGATTAATGTATGGGAAGTTTTCACGGCTACCATTAACAAGGCTATAAAATGTGTATATGGCAAAGATACTGTCAAAGGGATTGGCAACTCATCAGGTTTTTATATTCCCAAAGGCTACTGCAATTCTATTTCAATGGATGCGGGCGAGGTAGATAAGTCTTGGATGCTGGTTTGGTCGAAATTGGCTCCACCGAAAGTTGAAGCCTTTGTGTGGAAGGTCCTTCATCAACGAATTCCTACTTATGTTGAGCTGGCGAAAAGAGGAGTTCACATATCCGAATCGAATCTGTATGTATTATATAACATGGAGTTAGAAACGGTTAATCATGTCACATCCTGAAAACTGGCCTAGTCGGAAATAAGTTCCGGTGATCAGAAATTTTGAATGTGGTGTGTTAAACATTTGTAATGATTGACCTTTGAACCCTTCTTGTATAATGAAGTTACATTTTGGTCCTATTTGCGTAACGAACTTCTTTATATGAAATTCAAAGCCAAAATGCAAATTCCGAGCTGGGCTTATCGATATAGTCAAGCCAGTATCAATATGGTCCAACTGCCAATAACTAACTTACATGTTTTAGCATGAGCGTATCGATACGGCCACGAGTGTATTGATACGGGTCCCCTGTTTTGAATCTGTTTAAAGCCGAAATTAAAGGAAATTGAAGCAAGGTGGTTACTTACCTCCTTGCTTGGCCTACCCTACGCGAAAGTCATCAGAAAAGATGACCATTGAAGTCATTAGCCAACTTGAAAAGCTAGTGACCATTGGGTTTAGGAAAACCCTTGGATAGAGGAAATGCTCCTATTGGTTGAAGGATAGGTAAGCTATGATTAGGATGGCCAAATAAATGTTAAAAGAATGAAACAATATGAAGTTCTCATCTTTTGAACTCCCGAAAGCAAAATCCAAAAACCTTATCTTCAAATAAGCAAGCTCCTCCATTGTTGTCTTCAACCTCAAGCAAGCACACACCTCCCTTGTTGGCCACCTTAAACTCAAGTGTTCTTTGATTTGAATACTCCATCGAAAAGCTATCGGTTGACTCAAAAATTGGAGGAGAACGATCCATCATCTCCAATCAAGTCTAGGAGCAAAGGAATTGAAATTCGGGAATCCTAAAAGCTTCCGTAATCAAGGTGAGTGTAGTAGTGTCAAGGGATAGGAAAGGAGCCATCCCGATGCATTCGTTTATGTTATAATTGCATTTTGTTTAAAGGCTCACATAGAGAAAACATGTGTGGATGCTAACTGCTAGCATGGTAAGTCTTCGATATGGTTGATATGGGTAAGTTCATGTAATATGTTTGAAATATACTATATGTGAATCCGATATGAATATGCTAAGAATATGCTATATGCGAATCCGATATGAATATGTTATGATATGGTACGTATATGATATGATATGTTATAAAGAGCTAAGGCTCAATTTCGATTCCGATATGCTATGGCCTACGGGCATAAAGGTAAGTTTTATGATGATACATGTATAACCTTGGACATTTGTAAGTTTTGGATACAATTGGCATGCCATAGGGTTATTTGAGCTCGTATAAGTAAGGGATTAGACTACGGTCTGGGGCTACGACCTATATGTGAGGGAGATAAAGATGGATTGTGTAAGGGATACGGCTCAATGCTACGACCTATTTTCCGTTATATGTGGCTACGACCAATTTTTTGATATATGTGTGGTGTAAAGGAGTATTCATGTATCTATTTGTTACATTGTCCAAGGGGAATGATATATTCATGTGATTGGTCATTGTTATGTGGAAAAATGATTTCGGCTTAAATGCATATATTTTTGTATGACCAAGGGAATTTAATTGTGTATAAGCTTCATTATGATTATGTGAAATTATGATAAATGGCTTAAGCATGAGACTTATGTGATTAATAGTGTAACTATGATATTCGAGTATGACGTTATGTTATTCATAACCATAGTATGCCATCCATGTCATTTAATTGCTTTACGTTTGTTATGACTACCTCGCTAGGCTATGTAAGCTTAAATATGTGTGTCTCATGCATTTCAGTGTCTTGAGATTCCCGGACTCCGATTGTGTAATCTTCTGGTTGCAAGTCACTTCCGCAAGCTATATGTATGTTTACTTTTATTTCCGAACTCTTAGTAAGGTGGCATAAGGCTTAGATGTGTTGTAATGACTTATTTTGATGTGGTTGTGTAAGCTTAATAATGACTAGGAATGGTATGAGTATAACGGTATGTTTGGAAATAGCTAAATGGACTAAAATAAGCTTATAGGCCCTAATTGGTAAAATCGTAGTAAATAGATTCGAATTGCCCTAAAATTTGACATGCTATTAGAGTTACTATTTATTACTTGCTGGTAAAATTTGGTGAAATTTGGATATCGTTTGGATAGGTGATTCGAACAAAAACCAGTAAAAATTTGTCATTACGGGTCAGGGGGTATCGATACGGGTGATGACGTATCGGTACGGCCCTTGCATAAATGGCCTGGCCAACATTGGTCAAGCAGGGCGTATTGATACGGTTTGGGCGTATCGATATGGAAAATGGCTACTAGAATTTAGGTGTAGAAAAGGTATCGATACGGTCGTAGAGGGTATCGATACGGAGTCAAAAAAGTCAACTTGTATCGATACAATCCTAGGTATACAAATACGGTTTTGATGTGTTTGAATATGGAAAATCTGAAATTAGGCTTAGCGTATCAATACTGCCCTTAGAGTATTGATACGGTGTTAGTTAATTTTGTTATAAGTAATAAAGAGAAGTTTTGGATAGTTTACAAATTGGTCACTAATAACTATATGACCTAATTGATTAGGTTAACGACATCCGATAGTAACGAAATTTCACAGATTAATAATTGGTAATAGAGAATTTGAATTAGAATCGCTAATTTATGAAAATTTCAATTTAGTCCATAAGTTTGTAAATGTTTAAAACTAACTCCATATTGAGCCGATAATTGATAATTAGGTTCACTAAGCCTTAAATAAGAATATTAAAACTTTTGAATAAGTTTCTAACTCTGATTAAGCTTCTGATTTCTGAATATGTTTTTCGATAATGCTTTCGACCCAGTTCTCTACCAGACCGGGAAGGGGGTGTTATATTTGTGGTATCAGAGCCTAGGTTTAGTCGATTCTAGGACTAAACTGAAGCACGATATGAGTCTGTATGTACTTATGCCACCTATAAGTTATTTGTATATGTTATCTGTAACTTGCAGCTTACACGATTTAATCTTTATGTATGATTATATCTAAAAATGCCTGCACCTACTGATAGACGCGCTGTTAATAAACCAAATCCCAGTTCCTCCTCGACTCAGGGGGATAATCTGAGGGCCGAAGCCAGGCCTGAACAAGTTGGGAAGAATGACCCACCTTATCCTCATCTGATGCATGCAGTTCAGCAAGAGTACCTTATGTCAATGGCCGACATGATCAAGCAACTGGTTGTGTTACTCCGACAAGAATCACTTCCTCAACCTGCCGAAATCACTCAGTCTATTTCTCGAGCCCCTATCGACAAGCTCAAACAATACCCAGTTTATACATTCACCAGCCAGGACCTGGACAATCCTGAGATTGCAGAATACTGGCTGGAGAATACTTTGAAAGTGCTGAATAAACAGATGAAGTGCCTTGAAGAGCACAAGCTAGAATGTGCCTTGGCCTTGATCGCTGAAGAGACCCAGAGCTGGTGGGATACTATGATGTTCACCGTGCCCAAACACCGAGTTACGTGGGACTTCTTCCTTCAAAAGTTTCGCAAGAAGTACATCAGTGACCATTATATCGCTGAAAGGCGTAAGAGATTCCTCCATCTAAGACAAGATGGAAGACTCGTGGAGCAGTACATCTACGACTTTTGCAAGTATACAAGATATGGTACCGAGATCATCCGCACAGAGAAAGAGAAGTGTTGAATGTTCATTGACGGCCTCTATGACGAATTACGTCATCTTTTCGTTGTTTTGGAGATAGAGGACTTCCAGATGCTTGTCAACCGAGCCATTTCTACTGAAGCCTCCCAAAAGGCTTTTGAAAGAAGAAAAAGGGAATTAAGCCCGATTCGATAAGAGATTTCGAAATGACTCCAAGCCTCCTATGCCACAGAAGAAGGGAGTGCAATGAAACCAGAAGTCTTCCACTTTTCAAAAGTTGCCACGATTTGGCTATGTGCCACAATTACAGTCTGCAGGAGTATTTATTACTCGTACAACTTCAGTGGATAGTGCAGGTGGTTCCATGAAGGGTTCTCAGATTCCTCTGTGTAACTTCTGCCAGAAGAGGCACATAGGGTAGTGCCGTAGACAATATGGATTGTGCTATCTTTACAGTGAATCTGGCCACTTCATCAGACAATGTCCGTAGAATCCAAATGCCCCTACTACCGTGGCTTCTCAGAATAATCCTAGTAAGGGAAGAGGAGAAAAGTAGATGTAGCATGGATCCGCGAGGAGACCTTGCAACACCAATGCCCCTCCGGGTAGTCATGACCCTCAGACTTCAGCCCAGATGTACAATGTTCGGGGTCGTGAGCAGGAGGATGATCCTGATGTGATTGCAGGTATGGTGGAATTATGTTCTGATCTTGTTTATGCTTTAATAGATCCGGGCTCTACGTACCCTTTTATTAGTGCACCTTTGATTGCTAAGTATGCTTTAGAACCTGAACCTGTTACTTCCGAGATGGTTGTTTCTAATCCGTTAGGAGATAATGTGGTTATTCGATGGGTTTTTAAAGCTTTTCCTTTGAGTATCCAAGGGATCCCATTTTCGGCCAATCTAATGACCATGCTCTTTTTTGAGTTCGACCTTATCCTAGGCCTCGATTGGCTAGCTGAACACCAATAATGGGTGGACTGTTATAAGAGGAACTTATATCTCTGTGGACTCAGCAAGGAGAGTATAACCTTGATGAAATCTGAACCCGAGCCTAAGAAGACTATTATGTGTGCCACAGAGTCTAAGGAATATCCAAAGCTAGAGAATGTGCCCATAGTGAAAGAGTTTTCCGATGTGTTCCCTGATGATCTTCTGGGATTCCCTCTCACTCGAGAAGTGGAATTCAGGATAGAATTATAACCCGAGACTACTCCGGTCTCTATTACTCGGTATAGAATGGCCCTGGTAGAGTTAAGAAAACTAAAGGATCAAATTCAAGACCTTTTGGATAAGGGATTCATTCGACCGAGTTCCTCACCTTAGGGAGCACTGGTTTTGTTTGTTAAGAAGAAAGATGGATCAATGCGCTTATGTATTGACTATCGTCAGTTGAACAAGGTGACAATCAAGAACAAGTATCTGTTACCAAGGATCGATGATTTCTTTGATCAATTGAAAGATGCTTCTGTCTTCTCTAAGATAGACTTGCGATCCAAATACTATCAAATACAAGTGAAAGAGTCTGGCATTCCAAAGATTGCCCTTCGAACAAGATATGGCCACTATGAATTCCTAGTAATGCCATTTGGGCTTACGAATGCACCTACAGCCTTTATGGATTTGATGAATCGTATGTTTCGACCTTACCTAGATAAGTTCGTGGTGGTATTCATAGATTATATTTTGATCTATTCGAAAGATGTTGCTACTCATGAAGAACATCTTCGGACTGTGCTTCCGACTCTTCGAGAGAAACAACTGTACGCCAAATTCAGCAAATATGAATTCTGGCTATCCAAAGTATCTTTTCTTGGCCATGTGATCTCTTCTACAGGAATCCAAGTTGACCCAAAGAAGATTCAAGCAATCCTTGATTGGATTCCTCCGAAAAATGTTGAAAAGTTCGTAGTTTTGTTGGCCTTGCAGGCTACTACCGTAGATTCGTTAAAGGGTTCTCACAGATTACTGCACCATTGATGAAACTTCTCCGTAAGAAAACTCATTTTGTATGGACAATGGATCAGCAAAGGAGTTTTGGTCAACTTAAACAAGTCTTTACTCATACTCCTATTTTGGTGTAACCCGAGTCGGGTAAAGACTTCACTGTGTATAGTGATGCATTCTACCTGGGATTTGGTTGTGTACTGATGCAAGAAGGCAAAGTCATAGCTTATGCTTCACGTCAACTCAAACCTCACGAGTTAAACTATCTGATTCACGAATTGGAGTTAGCTGTAGTTGTGTTTACTTTGAAGATTTGGCGACACTATCTGTATGGTGAAAAGTGTTACTTGTACACTAATCACAAAAGTTTGGAGTATTTTTTGACTCAAAAAGAGTTGAATCTCCGTCAGCGTAGATGGATAGAACTCCCGAAAGATTACGATTTGGTTATTGATTACCATCCCGGTAAGGCCAATGTCGTAGCTGATACTTTCAGTCGAAAACCTACTTCCTCTCCAAAGTGTTTGAATGCCCATTTCCGACTCAAGAAGCATGGCAAGTTATTAGCTGAATTGAGAGTTCAGTCAACCATTATATCTCGAATTAAAGCACTCCAAGAAGCCGATGAGGAGTTGCGACCTCTCATTGCTAAGGTCAAGGATAACACAAATCTTGACTTTGCTATGAATTTTGAAGGCTTGTTGTGTTTCCATAACCATATTTATGTGCCTGATATTGATGATTTTCATAATCAAATCATAAGTAAAGCTCATTCTAGCACTTTCTCTATTCATCCGGGAGCTATCAAAATGTATAGAGGCCTAAAAAAGTTATATTGGTGGTCCAGTATGAAAAATGAAGTTATGGACTTTGTGGTTAAGTGCTTGACTTGCCAACTAGTCAAAGCAGAACACAAGGTGCCTACTGGTCTTTTGTAGCTTATCGAGCTTTTACAATGGAAATAAGAGCGTATTATGATGGACTTCGTAAGTGGGTTGCCAATGACTCCAAAGAAGAATGATGTTATTTGGGTCATTGTGGACCGATTCACTAAGTCTGCTCATTTTCTTCCTGTGAGAATAGATTTTAGTTTGCCTAAGCTTGTTGAGTTGTATATTCGAGAAGTTATTCGTTTGTATAGAGTTCATGTGTCTATTATTTCTGATCGTAATCCACGCTTTGCATCTCGGTTTTAGAGGACCCTACAAGAGGCCTTGGGAACTCAAAGCACTGCTTTTCATCTTCAGACCGATGGTTAATCTGAAAAGGTTATTCAAGTAACCTTATACCTCTCTTCTATTCGGTTATTGACTTTAGGGATACGAGGGAGAAATCTTTACCCTTAGTCGAGTTCGCATACAACAACAATCATCAAGCCTCGATTCAAATGGCTCCGTATGAAGCCCTTTACGGGGAAAATGTAGAACCCCTATCTGTTAAATCGAGCTTGGCGAAGGTAAAATGCTAGGGAAACCGAAGAAAGGACAATCATTATTCGTGATCGGCTTAAAGCTGCCTTTGACCGACAAAAGTCCTATGCTGATCTAAAGAAAAGAGATATTCAGTACGAAGTTGGTGAGAATGTTTTCCTCAAAGTGTCTTCGTGGAAGAAGATCCTTCGTTTCAGCAAAAAATAGAAGCTAAGTCATCGTTTCATTGGTCTGTTCGAGATGATTGAAAAAGTTGGACATGTTGCGTACCGATTAGCTCTTCTCGAGGAGTTAAGTCAGATCCACAACGTCTTTCATGTATCTATGTTATGCAAGTACCTGTCGGATCCTTCCCATGTGATCGAGCCAAAATCTGTAGAAATCTAGTCTAATCTAACATAAAAGGAAGAACTTGTGTAGATCCTCGCACGAGAAGTCAAGGGAATTTGTAACAAGTCTGTGCCCTTAGTGAAAGTTCTTTGGAGAAGCCATTCGGTTGAAAAGGAAACGTGGGAACCTGAAGAAACCATGCAAAAGTAGTATCTTCACCTCTTTACTTGATGTGAAAATTCGAGGATGAATTTTCTTAAGGGGGGAGAGTTGTCACATCCCAAAAACTGACCTAGTCAGAAATTGGTTCCGGTGATCAGAAATTTTGAATCTGATGTGTTAAACGTTTGTAATGATTGACCTTTGTACCCTTCTTGTATAATGAAGTTATATTTTGGTCCTATTTGAGTAACGAACTTCTTTATATGAAATTTAAAGCCAAAATGCAAATTTTGAGCTGGGTGTATCGATACGGTCAAGCCAGTATCGATACGGTCCAACTGCCAATAACTAACTTACCTGTTTTAGTATGAGTGTATCGATATGGCCACGAGTGTATTGATATGGGTCCCCTATTTTGAATCTGTTTAAAGCCCAAATTAAAGGAAATTGAAGCAAGGTGGTTACTCACCTCCTTGCTTGGCGTACCCCACGCGAAAGTCATTAGAAAAGAAGATCATTGAAATCATTAGCCAACTTGAAAAGCTAGTGACCATTGGGTTTAAGAAAACCCTTGGATAGAGGAAATGCTCATATTGGTTAAAGGATAGGTGAGCTATAATTAGGATGGGCAAATAAATGTTAAAAGAATGAAACAATATGAAGTTCTCATCTTTTGAACTTCCGAAAGCAAAACCTAAAAACCTTGTCTTCAAATAAGCAAACTCATCCATTGTTGTCTTCAACCTTAAGCAAGCACACACCTCCCTTGTTGGTCACCTTAAACTCAAGTGTTCTTTGATTTGAAGACTCTATCGAAAAGCTATCAGTTGGCTCAAAAATTGGAGAAGAACGATCCATCATCTCCAATCAAGTCTAGGAGCAAAGGAATTGAAATTCGGGAATCCTAAAAGCTTCCGTAATCAAGGTGAGTGTAGCAGTGTCAAAGGATAGGCAAGGAGCCATCCCGATGCATTCGTTTATGTTATAATTGCATTTTGTTTAAAGGCTCACATAGAGCAAACATGTGTGGATGCTAACGGCTAGCATGGTAAGTCTTCGATACGGTTAATATGGGTAAGTTCATATACTATGTTTGAAATATGCTATATGTGAATCCGATATGAATATGATATATGTGAATCCGATATGAATATGCTACAAATATGCTATATGCGAATCCGATATGAATATGCTATGAATATGTTATGATATGGTACGTATATGATATGATCCGTTATAAGGAGCTAAGGTTCAATTCTGATTCTGATATGCTATGACCTACAGGCATAAAGGTAAGTTTTATGATGATACATGTATAACCTTGGACATTTGTAAGTTTTGGATACAATTGGCATGTCATGGGGTTATTTGAGCTCGTATAAGTAAGGGATTGGACTACGGTATGGGGCTACGGCCTATATGTGGGGGAGATAAAGATGGATTGTGTAAGGGATACTATCCAGAGCTACGGCTCAAGGCTACAACATATTTTTCGTTATATGTGGCTACGACCTATTTTTCGATATATGTGTGGTGTAAAGGGGAATCCGCGTATCCACTTGTTACATTATCCAAGGGGAATGATATGTTCATTTGATTGGCCATTGTTATGTGGAAAAATGATTTTGGCTTAAATGCATATATTTTTGTATGACCAAGGGAATTTAATTGTGTATAAGCTTCATTATGATTATGTGAAATTATGATAAATGGCTTAAGCATGAGACTTATGTGATTAATAGTGTACTATGATATTAGAATATGACACTATGTTATTCATAACCATAGTATGTCATCCATGTCATTTGATTGCTTTATGTTTGTTATGACTACCTCACTAGGCTATGTAAGCCTAACATATGTGTGTCTCGTGCATTTTAGGGTCTTGAGATTTCTTCTGGTTACAAGTCACTTCCGCAAGCTATATGTATGTTTTCTTTTGTTTTCTAACTCCTAGTAAGGTGACATAAGGCTTATATGTGTTGTAATGACTTATTTTTGATGTGGTTGTATAATCTTAATAGTGACTAGGCATGGTATGAGTATAAAGGTATGTTTGGAAATGGCTAAATGGACTAAAATAAGCTTATAGGCCCTAATTGGTAAAATCGTAGTAAATAGATTCGAATCGCCCTAAAATTTGACATGCTATTAGATTTACTATTTATTAGCTTGCTGGTAAAATTTGGATATCATTTGGATGGGTGATTCGAATAAAAATCAGTAAAAATCTTTCATTACAGGTCAAAGGGTATCAATACGGGTGATGGCATATCGGTACGACCCTTGCATAAATGGTCTGGTCAACATTGGTCAATCAGGGCGTATCGATACGGTTTAGGTGTATCGGTATGGAAAATGGCTACTGGAATTTGGGTGTAGAAAAGGTATCGATACAGTCCTAGAGGGTATCGATACGGAGTCAACAAAGTTAACCTATATCGATACAGTCCCAAGTGTACCGATATAGTTTTTATGTGTTTGAATGTGGTAAATCTGAAATTAGGCGTAGCGTATTGATACTGCCCTTAGGGTATCGATACGGTGTTAGTTAATTTTGTTATAAGGAATAAAGAGATGTTTTGGATAGTTTACAAATTTGTCACTAATAACAATATGACCTAATTGATTAGGTTAACGACATCCGATAGTAACAAAATTTCACATTTTAATAATTGGTATATCTAATTACAAGTTGGTAATAGAGACTTTGTATTAGGATCGCTAATTTTTGAAATTTGCAATTTAGTCCATAAGTTTGTAAAAGTTTAAAATTAACCCCATATTGAGTCAGTAATTGATAATTAGGTTCACTAAGCCTTAAATAAGAATATTAGAACTTCCGAATAAGTTTTCGACTCCGATTAAGCTTATGATTTCTGAATATGTTTTCTGATAATGCTTTTCGACCCGGTTCTCTACCAGACCGGGAAGGGGCGTTACAAATCACTTGTTTTTTCATTGCATTGTTTCTTGGAGACTATGGAAACGGTGGTGTAGGGAATGGAATGTATTTTGCACGATGCCGGCTGATGCTAAATCCTTCCTATAGGTATGGACTAATTTACCGATTAAACTTTCCTTCAAGCAGTTTTGGCACATGGCCTTTTTTGCCTTCATATGGACCAATGGATTTGTCGTAATGAAGTAATCTTCAAGAACAAGAGGCGCGATGAGGAGCAAATTTTTGACATTGCAATTCTAAGATTAGGCCATTGGTGTCTCGGCAAATGGCCGAACTCTATTCCCTTGATCTCCGATTTCATTAGATGTCCTTTCGCCATTTCTTTAGATATCCCTTGTAATATGAGAACTTCGACGGGGAGTTGGGTTGCGCCAGTAAGGAATAAATTAAAATTTAATGTCGATGGTGCGGTTTGCGGAAGCTATGGGAATGCTGGCATCGGAGGCGTTCTCAAGGACTACTCGGGTAAAATTCTGCTTCAATTCTCTAAATCCATTGGTGTCACTAACCCTACTTTTGCTGTGCTACGTAGCATCCTCGAGGCATGTAAGGTGTTCTATGACTCAAAATGGCGTAAGTTGCACATTTTACTTATTGAGACAGATAGTGCTCTGGCTGTTAAGTAGATTGAAAAACCTGGGTCGACGCCTCCATGTTTCGTTGAGATTGTGGAAAATATAGTAGACTTGGTGAATAAATGCAAATAGTCTGTTAGTTTCGAGTTTAGGGAACGAAACACCGTTGCCCATCGACTAGCCCATCAAGGCATAGGGAGGGCCTCTGATTTTATGAGTATATCTATTGCAGGGCGTGCAGATTCATGATCCTGGTGCGTTTGTTTCAGTGGGTGTCAATTGAAGATTGTGTTTGGGCAGTGCTTTGAGAATGGGGGGCTGGGAAGCTCCCTGCGCAAGACAAGTAGCATGGATGATTGATAAGAGAATTTGGTGACCGTGTTGAATCTAAGTGAATGCCTTGTTTGTTGGATTTTGTCATAAATATGACGCACTCTTTTTCTTACATTTAGGTTTAGAGAAGTTTTTTAACGAGGCTCATATTTATATTTTTTATTGTATAATTTTCCATAATAAATCGTATAATCAATACCTTTCAAAAAAATCGTTTTTTTTTATTTCATTCCGAAAATTTCATTCAATTCTATCCTACATCTTGTTCATATTCAATTTCACTACTACTTCACACCTTTTCCCCTTCGTCTTCAATTTCAATTTAGAATTAGAGTTTAGACATTGAATTTTCTCTGAATAGATTATATGTAAGGTTGACAAAAATAAGTTGAATGAATAAAAATACATAGAGAAATTCAATAAGTAAGAAAATACAAGCTGTTTTAGCAATACAATTTTGACAAAAATATAAATATTCAAAATCTTAAAAATCTATCACATGTCGAATATGAACTTAAATTAATATTTTATTTTCAGTTTAGGGGTTATGATTTTTATACTATTGTCTTAAATTTCAAATAATTAAACTATTGATTTAAAAATATTTTTTTAACAAACATGTGTCAATTATAATATATTTTTAAAATCGTTGATGAGTTAAATGGGTTGTTAAGATTAAAAATAGGAAATGAAAAGAATTTTAAAGAAAGATATTAGCTGGCAATAGTTTAAATAACTTTCAACCGTCTAAATATTTTAAAGAATTATTAGTTTAATATTTTATTTATTAAATTATTTTCAAAATTTTAAATATTTAAAAAGTGTTAGCTTCAAAATACATGTAGTTTTAAAATCTTAAGGTTGCAAACTGAGCCAAAAAAAAACAGAGTATGTATGAAAACAACCAGCAGAAATAGTAAGTCTAGTGGATTGAATGTTGAATTAATTATCAAATCGAATTTGGAAAAAAATAAAATTCAACAGCTTTTTATTAATGTGAAATAGCATAATCAGGGTTTGAAAATTTTATTCTCAAATTTTCAATGTTGAATCATATTGGTGAAATATACACTTTTGTATTATATAATTAAGATTTTTAAATATATAGTTAATAATTAAATTATATAAAATAATTTTTTTATTAAAAAGTGCACTCAAAGTTATTATCTTAATTTTTTTATTAAATAAAGAAATAATTATATTTGTAAAATTAATATTAAAATTCAAACTTATTATCTTAGACTTTATTGTAAAATATATGAGAATCTGTCATATGTATAATGTCATGTCACTTATGGCCATTAATTTCGAAAGTCAATCCATGTTCGTGTGCATGTGCTGAATGTGTACAATAGAAAGACAACTTTTGGCCATTGGTTAAAATGTTTCTAAAGCTAATATAAAAGCACGCTTGACATAATTTATATAGTCATCATATATTAATATAATTAATATAAATATATATTTTTCTAATTAATCTTTAAAGTTGTCTAAGAAATAATGGAAAGGGAAGGTGTACTTCCCTAGCAGCCTAAAACAAATTCACTTACAATCTAAAGTAGTATTTAGTCAAAATAAATCACAAAATTTCGGGTGGCTGCTTCCACATGTCTAATGTCTAACGTAAATTGTTGACGAGAGAACATGAAATCTCTGGTTCGACGCATTTTTTTATAACTGTTGATATTTAATTTATTAATTAATTAATTCGAATCGTGTACTATAAATATATATTATGAGAATGATCATTCTACCCTATTTGCAGCTGCTTATAAGTTATACACCTTCGGATATTCAGTCCAACTCTTTTCGGCCAATCTTCTTCTTTCATTATTTTCAGCCCAAGCTTTATAGTTTTGATACAAAACCAAGCCCTTTCCTTTATATTCAGACTGAAAATTAAGTAATCATAATTCCAAAATTAGGATTTATTCTCATCCATAATTTCAAAAAATAAAAAATCACAAATTTATCCCTAGACATTTGTATAATGTATAAAGTAATCTCAATTTATTTTAGAATCAGAATCAATTTAACATAATGTGTAAGCATTAAGGTTAAATGTATCAGTGTATTAGTCACATGTCAAATTGATAGAAAGCATTAAATTCATGGCTAATTATCATTAGTTGCTTAATTTCGAAATTGATAGGACTAAATTTATCCGATTTTCGAGAGATACCAATTTCAAATCGAGAGGGACATAGTGGTATTTTTACCATTTAATTGATACTTAGAGCTTACATTTATGCATTAGCCAAATTATTATTTTTTGGTCCCAAAATGATGGTGTATATTAAAAGGGTTATTTAATTAATGTATTTTTAAAATATATAAAAACCATTTACTTATTTCTTCTTGACTTAAAAAAACTACCGTGTTGTTATTTAGTGACCTTTTTACTGGTCAATGATATCCATGGAGTCATTTCCTATAAACTTCTGGCTTTGACTATATTAAGAAATTTAATTCAATTCAAACCACTAATCTAAGACCTAGACAAGAACTTATGAAATTGTATGCCATCAAATTAAGCAATTGGGCAGATTTGTCCGCAATCAAAATTTTGAAATTTCTTTTCGGATAATAACAACCGCAATTTACCGAAGTTGTTTTATTATTCTCAATAAGTTTAAGATTCGAATCCTGACACATGCATTTATTATTATTTTTTGAACAATTTTTATTTTGTGTGAAAATTTTCTCTTGATGGATATTGTACTCACAACCTAAAAACAAGAAGATGGTGTTAACTGAAATCTTCTAACAATATATTTTAGAGATTGTTGACATATATATTTATTATTATATTCTTTACACTAAAAACATTTAAATTCAAAAATCTATGGGTTTGTAGGTGTGTTGAATAATCTGTTTGAATATCCTGTAAATAATCAATTTTGAAAATGTAATTTTAAAATACTTACTAGCAAAAACCAAGGGCAAGGAAAGAATGTCTTGAATCCTCTGCTATATTGATCGGAAAATCCATCACCAATTTGCCATTTAATAAGATTAGAATGGATTGAGATCCACCCCATTAGTATTTTATCCGATATATACCAATTTCTGAATATTTTATTTTAATTTTCACACTATAATTTTCGTGTCTTAGTGAAAAAGTTAATGATATTCATATTAAGAGATACGAGTTTAAATCACTTTGTTTACATGGTGTATTTATATTATCAAATAGTTAAAATATTTATGAACAAATACTATCTTCTAATCACCTCTAGACTATTCAACAAAAAAAAATTCTCAGACTGTAACTCTCGTGTAAAGGTTGATTTGTATTTTGTAATTATATAATGCAATGTAAACGTAATTAATATCATGTCTCCTAAATCAGTATTTATAATAAAATTGGTTAAAGTCATTAGAAGTTCTTGTACTATATCTAAAAGTTTATTTTAGTCCCTTTATTATGAAAATGAATATTTTAGTCTTAAATTATATCAAAAAGTTCATTATAGTCTCTCTACTATCAAAAGAGGCATTTTAGTCCACATACCTTTGAAAAATTAATATTTTTTTCCAAAATCTTTAAGTTAGAGCTAGTTTACTTAAATATTTTGGTTTAAATAGCATTTAAGTCCATGTCAATTTTAAAATTGAGCAAATTGGCCCATCTAAAAAAATGTGCGTGACTTATTCAAATGTGTTTGTATAATTTTAAATTATTCAAAAAAAGTGTTTGTATTGTTTTTAAAATAAAATAAACCAAGAAATGTATAATATATATTTTTAAAATTTTTAGAATTTTTTAAAATTTTAATGAAGTTTTTATTTTTTGTATCATATTTTTTTCAATTAAACCATTACTCTCTCTCCAAATTTAAAAATTCTAAGAAAATTCAATGCATGTTTTTTCAATTAAACATTTTTTTATGTTTTATCATGTGATTGTAATATTATTGTAAGTGAAAAAAAGAGTTTAGAGTTAGAATATGAATTAATTTTACATTTAGATTTCATAAGTGTATAAATATATATGTAAAAGTACAAAAAAATATTTTGGGGGAGATTAATTTTCTCAAGTTTAAAACTGAGAAGAACTTAAAGAGTATTTATAACAAAATATTAAGCCAACTAATAATAACTTTAGTATTTTGGACCAAAATTTTAGCTTTTCAAACGTACAAGGATTAAACTATTCCTTTTTATAGTAGAAGAATTAAAATGAACTTTTAGGTATAGTACAAGGACTAAAATGTTTTTTTAATAGTAGATGGACTAAAATAAACTTTTAGGTTAGTACAAGGACTAGTAGTATACTTTAACCAATAAAATCAAAAAGTTTTTAAATTTTTTATAATTCTTTATACTTTTTTAAAGTTAATTTATTATTTTATTTTAACTCAGCATTAATTATCGTTTATGAGGCATCACACTATTACATAATACACACAAGTGTTACATACTATTTATTTTTTGACAATGATTTTATTAATAAAATATATGATTAATATATATTGATAATTTGAGATGAGATTCGAAAGATTGAAGAACGAAGATCATAAATTTTGAATGGAATTGAAATGTTCAATAATTTAAATGCCAATTTAAAATGAATGTTATATTTTAAACTATATGGTATAATTAACTCCTAATAAGATGAGACATTTTAGTATAAGTCACTAAATTTTATATCGCTAAAACAAAAACCAATAAAAAATTAAAATACAAAAGATTTATTTTATAACAATTTGTTATACAAAAGAGCCCATTAGGGATCCAAGCCCAATTCCTCACTGCTCCTACTAGTTAAATTAGAGGAATGTTATACATTTCTAACTATATATCTAATCTAATCCATATAATATTCAAACCACTTAATGAAGAAATAAAAAAATTAAGACAATGGCATCTATAGTTTAATTAATACAATTCTTTGGTTGTATGCAATAAAAGAATACGATTAAGCTACTTCTCCAATTTTGGGGTCACCCCAATTCTCATGAGGGCCAAATAAGCAATTAACCTGTAGATTATGAGCATTAGAACCAGGGCAACAGCCGAGATGACTTGACCGTCGAGCCCGACACTGTTTATAGCCGGAAAATCTCCGACCAAGCACACCTTTGAAGGTTCACCACAAGGGTAGGTGTCATCTGCCTGGTATTGAGACCCCAAGAAGAGTTTATATGTGTAATGGCTAATGGAAATGTATTTGATCCACGATATGAAACTCGGGACATGTTGGATGTAGTAGCCACCGGCGAGTAAGAACGCGAGCGTGATGACTGAACCGAGAATGGCGGCTGTTTTTTGATCCATCACCAAGGCACCTAGGGCTAGTCCCATGCCTTCTGAGACTAGGACACATAGGAGGAGTACAAATAAGGTGTGTAGGAAGTTGCCTGCTGTGGGTTTGAGCCCTGCCATCCAATATGATATTGTGATGAAAACAGTGGGGAGAATAAGCTCCATGGGGAGATCGGATACGATTCGTGACATGAAGTACGAGGATAGCCGATACATGCCCGAAGACCGTTCTTTCTCGAGCATCAATCGTTCTTGAGGGAAGGTGAAAATGGCTTGGTATAGAGGGAACAAACCCCAGAATCCTGATATAAAGAAGAGGAATCCAATCTGCATGTTTGCAAAAAAGAACAACACTTCAGCCTATTTTCATATGTCATAACCAACTATCAATGTCGATTCATACCTGGTCTTGTAAGTGTGCAATATCGGATTGCCACCATAATAGTCCTAAAAGAACAGCTACAGCAAGGACCTCGGCGGTGTTGAACATGGAGAATGATTCATGTTTCCTTTCCTTGAGCCCCCTTTGAAGCAATATGGTGAACTGTTGCCACCAAGTCGTAGGCCACCTTTCGAACTTCTTGTTTTCGGTTTGATCAGGACGGTGATCTCCGTTATCCTTAAGCCCTTCCTTTAGTTTCTTGGCAATGTTGCTCTTGTATGCCGAAACTAGTGTTTTCTTCACCAGGGTTTGCTCCTTTAGGGAATCATTTGATGATGTAACACCTATATAAACATGAAGGGATTCAATAGTGCAAAATTTACCCTATACAAGATCAATATGGACATGTGAGATTAAAGCATACCATTCGAAAGGTCCAACAGAAAATCCGAAGGGTTCATGGCGACCGATGGAGCATACCCGATGCTCGAAAAATAATCCATAGCAGCCGATCCTTCTCCGAAATACAGAGGGTTACCATCTGATAGCAGCAGTACCTTATGGAACATGTAAAACAACCTACTCGACGGCTGGTGTATCGTTAGTACAATCGTTCTTCCACCTTTAGCTAGTTCCAACAACGTCCACACGATCCTCTGCGCGGTAGTCGAATCCAGACCCGACGTAGGCTCGTCTAAGAACAACAAGCTCGGGTTTATAAGCATTTCTTGACCTATACTAACCCTTTTTCGTTCCCCACCCGAAACTCCTCTCAGAAATGGATCCCCAATGATGCAATCCTTGCAGTTAACTAGTCCAAGTTGATCGATAACAGCTTCGGCATGCATGATCTTCTCTTGTTTAGTGAAAGTATTCGCCAATCGGAGAAGCGCGGTGAAAACGAGCGTTTCGGTCACGGTCAAGTGAGGGTACAGAACATCGTCCTGCGTTACGAATCCGGTATTTCGCTTCATCAAATTCGAGAAAGGCTTGCCGTTGTAAGTTATGGTGCCGGCGAGGTGACCGCCTAGGCGACCACCTAGTGCGGTCAATAGCGTCGTTTTGCCACTGCCGGATGGACCGAGCATAGCTAACATTTCCCCTGGTTGAACCATCCCACTGATCCCATTTAAGATCACTTTCTCGCCGGAACTCGATTTCGTTCCGAAACAATTACCTCCATTGCCGAACTTGACCGAATAAACAACATCAACAAACTGCAGAACAATAAAACATGAAAACACAATCATTTTAAAGCTTAAATTCCCAGTTTATTCCATGAATCTAAACAATAATCACACCTTTAAAACAACTGATTCGTTTGCGCTCGTGAAGATGGCGGTGGCTTTCGAGTTATCTCCAGCTCGCGTCACAGCTTCAATGTCTAACTCTTCCGCCATTGTTACTGATCCCAATGAACACAACCAAAACCTGCAAATCTATTTAAAAGGAAACAAAAACGATTAAAAAAATGAAACGAATCTCATGTTAAAGTTGTTCGCATTTAAAACTTAAGTGAAAATGTTTTTTTTTTTTTAAATACAATAATTGCTTTGTTTTCTGGGTTTTTACCTGCAAAACAATTCTGGTTTTCTTCTCTTTCCCTTAACTTGCAAAGCTAAATTTTCTTCCCATTGTTGAGCTTCTGCTGAACAATTTATAAGTTTCCACTTCATAACGAATTCAATTATTTAATTTCATGTTTTGAAGCAATCTTGGACGGTTGACCAATTGCGAAGCAATGAAAGTTGGAAACTTTATTATGTCATAAAATTCGTGCCATGATTTGCGAATTGTGAACCGTTTTTGACTCAATTGATTCAAAGTTTGATATTTTATTATATATTTTGTGAATAATTTCTTCAATTAATTCAAACTTTAATATTTTAATTTATATTTTTAGAATAAATTCTTTATGACCTATAAGTTAGGGTGAGTATACTGTATTATGTATACCCCTATGTGGTCATTGGTTTCGTCCGCTTTGAGTCACTGTCCGAAGATTTCGAGCCGACTTTGATTTAAATGTTTTAAGTCAAATTTGATTTTGGTTCTTCTATTACGTTCAAATTTGATATTTGATCCATATGTTTTAACTTGTCAGAATTTAATCTTTCTACTTTTATGTTCTCATTGTTTAATCCAAATATTTACCGCTGTTAACTATTTTGCTTTACATTTTTAATATGATAAAAATATTCCTTCCAACAAAAATATGTCGGCTTAATGAATTGAAATGTGTTTTTAAGAGAAAAGTGATTATTTTAATTGGAATAGTTATTGGTGTTAAGTATTTGGAATAAACTAATGACATTATAAAACTAAAAGATCAAATTAAGTCAAAATAAAGTACGATGATTAAATCCTAAATTTAAGTATAATATAGAGACCGAAACCAAAACTATACGTATATTTTAATAAAACATGTATTCCTTAAAGAATAATCTTGAAGATTTTAAAGCATTTTTTGTATGATTTATAGTTATTCCTTCTGATAATATTATTTTTAAAACTTGGAGCTAAATCTTTCCGGTTTCCAAGTAATTTTGATTCAATTAGGACTCTAATTTTAATATATATTTTTAAAATTATTTTCTTGAAGATATTTTGTTCGTATTAGGGATGCATGGAGTGGGCGGACAGACTTTCCCCAATCTGTCCCTACATCGCTTTTCGAAATCTTATCCCATTTTTTAATATATATGTATTTAATTATGTCTATTTGTCTATACATGCATTTAAATAAAAATATATAAATCAATATTAAGTAAAAAGATTAAGAATTTGAATTCTTATTTTATGAATAAAAAAACTGAATACTAATTATTAATATGCCAATAAATTGTTATATAATTTAATTCAACTTAATATGCCAACAAATCATATACTAATTATTTAATTAATATATATATAACAATAAATTTAGTTAAAAGACAAAATATGACATGCATTTATTGGAATTGTGCACTCCACTTTCCAAGAAAAAAAGATTACATATTTTGTCTTGTTTCAATGTTTTAAAAGTCACTCATACAGGTGAATTAAATTTAGTTCGTTTAATGTTGTAACTGGTACAATATATATAATATAGATTGTACGTATTTAATATTTTTTAATTTATGGCGAAAATATTCAAATAACGTTTGTATTAAATCAAATTAAATATTAAAATAACCTATAAAAACATTTCGATACAAAATAAATGGAATAAATCATCTAATAATAAATAAATCCAATCAAAGACAATAATCTTCAGTTTCACAATCTGTCAGAGTGGCTGTCAACTTTGACGAACGTCCAATTCAATTTGAACAAAGCTAAGCTGCCATGTAAAAGTAATTGTCGCGCTGCCATGATGGACCGACCATTGTCATCTTCACAATAATTTATTTAGAATACAATGTAATAAAATTATGTATTATAGGAGTATTATATTTTTATCAAACCAAACCATCTGGAATTTAAGTTGTTACAAAGAGGTTGAAACTATACTAATGTAGTTCACAAATATTGAAAATTGTGAATTTATTTAAAAATAATAAAATATAAATATTTTTAAAAGAAGAAACGGAGTATTCTTAGTGTCTAAATTCATATCATGTTATAAATTTTAAATATTTAATAAATTTTGGTTTTATAGTAATTTAGTCTATATAAAAATAAGTATTAAAATAAAAATATAAGAGGTTAATAAATATTTAATCAAATATGAGTTAAAGTAAAGAAGGATGAACTCGTAGACTCATTTTTTTGGTCTAATAATAATTTGGATCTTTATAAGTTTAAATATTGTACAAATTAGGTTTTAATCTTGAATTTTAAGTTTAAATACTTAATAAACCATTGCTTTTTTTAAAATCAATATTTTGACCTCTCTTTATGTTCGATCATGGCTCCATCCCTGTTTAAAATGTAATTGTAAAAATATTGTATATAATGTTGATATATTTGTTTTAATAAGAAAAAAGAGATTATTCAAGATCAATCTTAAAGTCCAAATTGGTTACAAATGGCTATGTGTTATATAGTTTCTTGTTGTTGAAAAGTAAATGAAAGAAAAGAGTGAAGGAAGGGACTCAAACTTGGGGGAGACATGGGAAATGAAGCACACCTAGGGCTAAAGCAAATCTTTGTTTTAAGATTATAACAATTTACTAAATATGTTAAAATGCAGTTAATTGTATGATATTAAAATATATTTAAAATTATTAATAAAATATTTTAAATATATTAAGTATATATTATTATTTAATAATATTTAATACTAATATATAATCAATTGTTATCTTTTATGAACTTTACCCTATATTTTATTGTAAACTAAAAATAATAATATCACATAAGAAATACGAGGAACATCAACATAATAGACATCAATAATATTGATATGTGACCTGACATATTAAATGGTGTAATAATGTCTATTTTGACTGTTGAATGGTAAAAATAATATCATAATAATATTTGATATGTGATCCCAAAGTTAAAGTGTATCGGAAGTCTTTTTATTATCTATAAAAGTTCATTTTAGTACTTATATTATATTTTAAAGTATATTTTAGTTTACCTATTATAAAATTAATATTTTAATCCATACACGTTTGAAAAGTTAACATTTTAATTTAAAATATTAAATTTATTGTTACCTGACTTAAATATGTTGGTTTAAAAACTTTTTATGCTTCTTTCAATTTTGAATTTGAGTAAATTAATCTCTTTAAAATTATTTTTTCAGAAATTTTAAATTCTTATCTAATTCTAATCTTTAATGTTTTTACTTACAATAATATTACAATTACAATCTAAAAATGTTTAATGAAAATATACATTAAATTTTCTTAGAATTTTATATTTGAAGTAGATAAAATATTATATTTTTGTTTTTATTTTATTTTAAAAATATACGATCACAATTAGACACGTGTCATGTACTAATGAAAAATACTAACACCATCGTATACTGTTCTTATCTACTAATTTTCAAAATGTATATTGAATAAATAACTATCTTTTTAAACCCATTGAGTGTCACAGTGGTAAAGAGTTCTATCCAAGCCCGAGTTCAATTAGCTCAATTAGCATGTGCGTGTGAGTTTATTTAGATTTAAAACTAAAATAGATACTAGTTTGTACAATTATAAAAAAATAGCTGCTCTCAGTTCAAAAAAAAAAAACAGCTGCCCTATTTTTCAGGAATGATTAATTTACTAGATTTAAAATTGACATGGACTTAAAGATGTTTAAACTGAAATATTTGAGCCAACTAACTATAATATTAAAACTATTGATCAAAATATTCACATTTCAAACGTACAATAACTACAAAATCACTTTTACAAAAGATAAATTAAAGTGAACTTTTTTTGATAATGCAGAACAGAGCAAAAGCTTAATCAGCCATATAGGTCTTGCAGCAGCGCGTATGCGTCTTCAGCAGGAGGTTCGGAAAATAGCAGCCCCCTATAGGAGCACTACGACTTAATTTGGCCAACTTATCGGCAATATTATTACAATTTCAGTGAACATGGTGAAATTCCACCTTCCATGGCAGCTCTAACAGTCAAAGGATGTTGGTAACGAGTGCATGCGATCCCAATGCCTTCGATGTATGGAGAAGGATTCGAGTAGCCTCAATATTGTCGGATTCTAATTGCACCCTGCGATATCCAATTCTCCAAGCATGTTGGAGTCTATCATAGATTGCCCATAATTCCGCTAGTAAGGTCGAACATGTCCCTATACTGCGGGAGAATCCAAAAAGCCATTCGCCGACACTACCATGGATTACGCCTCCAATCGCAGTTGAACCATCGCTTACATTTACCGCACCGTCTGAGTTAAGATTGACCTAACCCTCTTTCAGAACTGACCATTACGGCATACCTGCCTGACCATTAACGGGATGCTGTAGAATGCGAAAACCAGCAGCTTCAAAATCTGCTGCAAGTTTCAAACAATTAGAGATAAAATCCTCCATTTCAACAAATGATTCGTCCAACTGGAAACCACAACGCGACTTCCATAGTTGCCAGCAAACTACGACAAAAAGGATATGCCAACTCACATTGTTCCCGCCTCTCATCTTAGTCATACGCAGATTCGATGTAATCCAAACCTGCAATGGTTGCGACATAAAATTAACAAGCCTACCTTGGGGAACCAATACAGTCCAAACCCTCTTCGCTTTCGGACACTAACGCAGTACATGTCACACATCTTCAATGGCACCTTTGTAAATACTACAACGGCCCTCTTGCGTCATACGACGTTGCAAACGTTCGACATTTGTAAGTAAACCTTCGCGCATCGCTAGCCACAAAAAGACTCGGATCCTTTGAGGGGCCTTAAGGGACCAAATGCATTTCCAATTACTTGAAGAACCAACCGAGTGCCTCCAATCCAGTGCAGCATATGTTGATTTTGTAGAAAACGCTCCTCCCATTTCCAACCAAGAGTATCTGCGCCTAATAATGGAGTTGGGGGAGGGACCGCCACAATTTTACGCAACACCGTCTCTAGTAATAATTGCCGCAATCGCACCCAATCCCAATCATCATACTCATCAACAAAATCAGCCACTTTAGAAGTGTTGTGTATGGCCGAGTCATGGCATAGATCAATCAGTGGAGACTCTAAATTCAGCCAATTGTCATGCCAAAATTCCACGCTTGAGCCATCACAAATATTCCATATGAAGCTCCTATGAATCTCGTTCCAAATGTTCATCAAACCTCTCCAAAGGCGAGAGCACCGACTCCCACGTAATACACTAGGCAAGGACCTCGTCCACTTATACTTATGTTTCAAAATCTGCACCCACAGTCTATCATCGTTTGATGCCGGTTGAAAACCTATCTTCATTAGAAATGCTTTATTATGTTGATGGATATCAAGCAAACCGAGTCCTCCATTATCTAAACAACCAAAGCAACGTCACTCTTCCCATTTGATCCGCCGCACACAAACGGTCGGATAAGTTTCTCTATCTCTTCACACAATCCTTTTGGGAGCCAAGTCGACCACATAGCGTAAACAAGGATAGCCTGTAACACGATTTTGGCTAGTGTAATCCTTCCGGCCAAAGAGAGGGACTGAGCAACCCAACCAAGAAGATGTCGCTACATGTTTTCAATAACGTAAGCATATGTCGCTCTATTAACTTTAGAATGGAGGAGGGGAACCCCCAAATTTTTACCCAGGTTCTCTACAACTTCAAATCCCAACAATTGGCCAACTCTCAATTGCAGATTAGTATCCACATTATTTGAAAAATAAATATGTGTTTTTTGCGAGCTCACACGGTGACCAGAGATTTTGCAGAAGTCATCCAACACCTGTTTCATAGATGTCATTTGTTCCCATGAGGCCTGAGTGAAAAATACAAGGTCGTCAGCTAAGAAAAGGTGTGATCTTTGAAAAATGAATCGGTTTCCACTGTCCGTCTTTAATTTTGCTATTGATTTCTTGGGATAATCTCTCCATGCATAGAACGAAGAGGTAACAGGACAGTGGGTCCCCCTATCTAATATCCCGAGATGGCCGAAACTCCTCAGTCAGGTCCTAATTCCACACAACCTGAGTAGATACAGTGCTCACACACGTCATGATAATAGATATAAAGTTCTGTGGCATACCCGTAAGAATCAAAGTGGCCTTCTCGAGGTCCACCTTTATCGCCATCCACCCTTTACGTCTTGATTTATGAGACATTGAATGGATTACTTCTTGTGCTAATATTATATTATCTGTGATGTTTTTTCCCAGAACGAAGCTAGCTTGCGTAGAATTAATCTATTTCGGGAGATACAGCTTCAGACGGTCGACATTATCTTTGAAACAATCTTGTAACAAATGTTACACAAGCTGATAGGCCGAGATTGAGAGATTAAGGTTGGGCTACTTACTTTAGGGATGAGCACCAACAGAGTTTTATTCATCCAATTCTCCATCACACCCTCTTCAAAAAAGCGTCGGACCACACGACATACTAACTCGCCTACAATTGACCAGTTTTGATGGTAGAAATAGACCAGTAAACCATCCCAACCGAGATCCTTCATTGGCGCCATTCCAAAAACAACCTTTTGTACCTCTTCGGCCGAGACTTGAGAGAGAAACGGTCGTAATTCAATATCATTAAACTGGAAAAACTCGTTTATAGGTGTATAATACCCTCTTGTCGCGGCTCACTCATGAAAAGGCGTTGGAAAAAGGTACTTGCGTGGGCTTTTAGAGTACTCAACTCGCCACGCCAAGAATCATCATCCAGTTGGAGCATTCAGACAGTATTACGATGCCTACGGATCATGGTACTTTTGTGAAAGAAGGTGGTGTTTCGGTCGCCTTCCACGACCCACTCAGCTCGTGACTTTTGCTTCCACATGCTTTCTTCCTGTTTGAAAACAAGATTTAGTTCTTATTTCAATTCCTCCTTTAATTGAGTTAGAAGCAGCGACTCTGAATTTTCTAGAGCCTTTTTCACACCCTAGATACGAGCCAAGAGAAGTGTTTTCCTTCTACCGATATGACCAAAGATAGTGTCATTTCACACACGGTACCCCTGCTGGATATTAAGGATGTTATCTTTCATTGTATTCCCCTCATTCCACACGTCTTTCAGAAAAGATTAGAATTGGAGATGAGAGATCCATGCTGCCAAATATCGAAAGGGTCGAGTAAATGATGAATGGCCACAATGCTCAGTTTCCAGTATTATCGGGCAATGGTCAGAACCTAACCTTTGTAAATGTAACACCTCTGAACTCGGGAACATGTCATACCAATCACTATTGCAGAGACACCGGTCAAATCTTTGCGCCAAGTCACATCTTTTCCAGGTAAAAGATAGCCCATGAAAACCCATATCAACGAGTCCTGAGTTGAATAAAAAATCTGAGAATAATGAAAAAACTCCACTACGGCGTTGAGAACCCCCATTGCGCTCTAAGATGCTTCTAATTATGTTGAAGTCACCTCCTAAAGCCCAAGGCCACCCATCACTCGGACGTAGGGCTAGAAGTTGATCCCACAAACCCCTCCGACGCGCTTGAACGGGGCTTGCATACACAAATGTGAAGAAAAAACTATGCTTAGAATTTGGGACAACAACGAAACTATGGACAAATTGGTTCGTCATCGCAACCACGTCAATAAATAAGGAATTTCGCCACAGGACCCAAATGCCACCGGAGAAACCCGTAACCTCAAAACGATAAAAAAAAGAAAGCAAACCCAGACTGGCGGATAAAAGAGTCAGCCTTCTGCCCATTGATACGCGGCTCCATAACCACAAAAACATTTGGCTTCTTCAACCTGACACAAAGCTTAAAGTAACGATTGAAGTTGGTGTCAAGGGCACCTTGAGCATTGCATAAAATCAGTCTAACCACAAAGAAATTTGAGAAGTAAAGAGGGGATAAAAGAATCAGGCCTGCATATCGGCACCCCCTGCTAAATCAAGTACTGTGTTGTCACGCCATTGAACCTCCTCCATATTATTCTCTTTGGGAATCTGAAAGCTTGTACCCTTGTCAACTACATTGTTATCTGATGTTTTATGCAGGCTCGCCTTAGCTTTATCAAGCTCCGCAGATAGAACTTCAACAAGTTCCGCTAATGGTGGTCTGGACGAGTTTGCTCCTTTTTTTTATTTGACTCCTTTCCGAAAAACCCCTTTTAGAGCAGCCATAGATTTGCTGTGAATTTTTGGGGCATTACCAGTAATCAACAAGGGAAGAACTCTACCATTTCTCTCTTTCAGTGCCGACCGTATAGGTTCCTCAGATAATCGAACTGTTGTGTGGTTCTCCTTATCCAGTGATGATACAACATGTTCCACCCGCTTCGTAGATGCTACAGTTTTGGGAACAACAGTCGAAGCTGGCGCTGGCGCATTCATGCACCCCTCAGTATTTCCATCATTTAAGATAATTGGTGCAGGCCGAACCCCCTTGTCGGCTACTTGTTTTGCACCTTGCTTACTGGTTTTAGCAATTTCCCTTGTGTAGTCTCTATTACGAAGAGGAATAGGACCTCGAGCCCTTGTTAATGTGCCAACTTGCGTAACAACCTCCAGCTGTGCAGGGTTATTATCGTCGTGTAGTAAATCGTCATCCGCTAGGACTAAAAATCGAAAACCAGGCTTAGCACCCTTTACCTCTGTGGTAGAGGGCCCTCTACTCGTAGTCTGCCGTTGGTTTTAAAAGGTCTCTTACGCCTATTACTCACTTGCATCCAAGGGCCAAAGAGCTCCTTCTCTGGTGATTCATTTAACGTTTTCAATGCCTCTAGGGACTTAGAAACTTCAACTCCACAGAGTTCTTTAGAATGCGCGTACTTCCCACAGCCATAACAAATGATGGGGAGGCCTTCATATTCAATAGGTTGAAGGCGACCGTTAATTCTTATGCCAGACTTAAGTGGTTTCTCCAAATCAATGACCACCACGAGACGGGCAAAGCAACCTCTATTGGCTTCACTAGTGTTGTAGTCAATACGAACTACCTTTCCCAGTGCACCTACAATATGGCGGAATAAACTTTTTGTGTAATATCGATAGGCAAACCAGGAAGCCTTACCCATGCCATGACCCTCGACGGGTGATCCTCAACTGTTGAGAACTCCCGGCTCTATGGTTGCACAGTTAAATACAACCCATAGGTCACCCATGGACTGTCAGCCAATACCTTTTCCAAGTCTTTTACCTCAGCAAATCAGACTAAATAGTATTCATTATCCAAGTCGATCAGCCTTATTTCCCCTATGGGTTTCCAGAGAATCTCAACCCGATTCAAAAGTGCCCTATATCCAATCGATTTTCCTAGAAGGCGAACAATAACGGATTGTTCCAATTTCTTATCAATGGAACAATGAACCTTTTTTCAGAAAATTGAATCTCAGTGATCGCACCCTCAGTCGACAAACGCACATCCTCAGCCAAGACTTCAACGTCCAAATCCTCGACGAGGGAAGTGCAAGTAATTGTCGTGGCAACACCAGCCATGATATCCTGAAATGAAGGCTTGGCGCTTGGAGCAGCAGTATGACCCTCCTTTTCTGGATCCCTATCAGTTGCAACTGCAGCAGTATCCCCGATTTCCATCATGAAAACATCAGCAATAGTGTTAGATGACTGGTTTGTTATCTCTTGAGCCATAGCAACGACCCCTTGACCCCTCCCTTTTCTTGGTTAATGACTGCACATCCGAGGAGATGGGGGAGCCTGGCCTCTCCAGGGAAACTATTGCATCTGCATTGACAACCTGATCCTGTGGAACATCCAAAGATGAGGGCGATCCACCAACAACCACATCAACAGCCGGCATCAAGAGATCAAGGGCACCACCGTCCAGTGGTTGTCCGTGTGGAGAGTCGATCGGAGTAGAAGGGTTGACTTGGTTTGCACTCGAGAATTGGGGAAGTAGAAGGGTTGACTTTTTTGATGAATATCTCAAACTTAAATGAAAGAAAAAAATACACAAAAAATAATTACATATCAACGTATGAAAAAAACACAACACAAGCGAACAAAAAGCAACAACTACGACCTTACCAAAACCGAAATAAACTAATCACCAACATCGGCATTCAACAAATTAACAACCGACAAATTAAAGTGAACTTTTAACATAATAAATTACTAAAATATTCATTTATAGTAAATAGGCTAAAATAAGTTTTTAAATATAGTACAACAACTTTCAAATGCTAATACACTTTAACAGTGACCTAAGTCCTAACATGTTAGATGGTGTAATATGTTTAGTGTTGGATGATAAAAATAATATAGCACATAATAAATATCGAGAATAAATGTACATGTCACATTGATTGATTGCATTTGCACTTAAGTTTTTGAATGCCACCTCCACTTTAAAATGACCATTCATTGATTAGAGATGGGCTTTTTTATCAATGAAAAGAGAAGAATCTTAGAAATATTTTCTTATCATATGGTATGAAACAATATCCCTAGTAGATGACTTATTATAATGTAACAATCATTTGAGTTATTTTTAATTGATTTCAGATTCCAAAAATATTTTTGCAATGGAAAATATAATAATAATTTGTGTTCTTTACAGTGATTGCCAAGTGGTATTCCGAATCAATCCCAATTAAACAGTCTATTATTGTTTTTATCTGTCTTGTGATTAAAATATGATATATATATATCTATTAATTTTAGTCTTTTAATAATACATATATCATAAAAGATAAATTATTAAATTTTAAATTACCTAAAAATAATAATATTTTCTTTTTTCACTAAAATTACTTAATGAATTCTTCTCTCTATTAATTTTTTAAATGATAATAAACCCGGCCTAATAAGAGAATCCAAAATTTATCCGCTGATTCAAGTATTGGCCTTAATTCCATCAAAGTAATGGTTTAGGTTTATATTTACGAATACTTCCGTTTGGCCTTGAATTTCTCTAAAGAGACTTAGTTATAGCCCATAAAATTAGACTTTATAATCAAATAAAATTAGGGAAAACTATCCCAGTGACCACTCAATTATTAGTCGCGACCTGTTTTGACCACTCAACTAAAAAAGATTAGAATTTAACCACTCAACTATTTAAATAGACTTATTTTGACCACTGGCCGTTAAAATCTAACGGAAAAGTAACGTGACATTTAAAGTAAAATTTGTATAATTACACTTTTAGTCCCTTTTAATTATATATTATATCAAATTTGGTCACAATTTTAATTTAATTAAATAAAATTATATATATATTCCTCCAATCAAGTGTGTCACCACCTGGTTAAAGGAAAATTCAAGAGAATGGAATATGGCCATGGTGTGGTTTAAACCCTATACCACTGGGCCAAAGCTTAACCACTAGGCCAACTACTCTTTTATAATGTAAAATGCATCATTTTATATATATCTTATAATGAAGTAAGTGCTAGGGAAAAAAGAAAAAATATTTGAGAGGAGACTCACATGGGTCACATGAGATATATAAAAACGCGCATATCACTAAATCAAATATATTCGATTTAATTAAAATCTGAACTTATTAAATATTCGATTTCAAAAAATATTAAAGAAAAGAAATTCGCTTTAAAATATTCGAATACTTTTTTCTTTTTCATATTTAAATTAAATCGAAAATTTATTAAAATATTAAATATTCGATTTAAAAAAATATTTGATTTAAAAGAAAATAATTTTGATTTAAAAAAGTATTCGAATATTTTAAAATTTTGATTTAATATTTTTAAAAAATATTCGAATATTTGATATGCGTATTTTTATATACCTCATGTGACCCATGTTCGAGTTTCCTCTCAAACATTTTTTCTTCTTTTTTCCCTAGCACTTACTTCATTATAAGATATATAAAGAATAATGTATTTTACATTACATAGGAATAGTTGGCCCAATGGTTAAGCCATAGTTTTTACTCTAAGAGGTTAAAGGTTCAAACCACATCATGGCCATATTTTATTTTCTTAAACTTTCCTTTAATCAGGTGGTCACGGAGGAAAATATATATAATATTAAATAAATTAAATTAAAATTTAAAATAAATTTATCAAATAGGATGGTGACACATGTCGTTATTTGATTAGTTGATTAATTTTATTTAATTAAATTAAAATTAAGAACAATTTGATATAATATATAATTAAAAGGGACTAAAAGTGTAATTATACAAATTTTACTTTAACTGCCGCGTTACCGTTAGATTTTAATGGCTGGTGGTTAAAATAAATCTATTTCAATAGTTTGGGGGTCAACTTTTAAACTTTTTTAGTTTAGTGGTCAAAACAAGTCGCAGCCAATAGTTGAGTGGTTACTGAGATAATTTTCCCACAAGATTATTACAACCTTTCTGCAATACAAGTGAAGGTGTATTCCGGAGTTGATCACCTACATAAACGATTAGATAATTACAATTGTCTGTCAAGAAATAATTAATTGAAACAGAAAATTAGATTCTAAATATTTAAATAAATAATGATATAGTAGGAACTGGTGTTAAATAGCATCTAACATTTCATTTTAAGCGGAGCAATTTATTTCTCCTAATGAATTTCTGCATTCAAATTAGTTGATTAATGGATTGCATTTGTTTTAAAAAATATTTAAAAGTACAATAATTTTGTTATTACAATTAACTATCAGTTGGTTCAGTGAGATGAGACACTAGATCTATAGAATAAAGTTAGTAATTTGAATTTTAACGTTGTAAATAAATCAAATTAGATTAAAAAGATCACCCCTATAATAAACATCTACAATACTCGATTTAAAATTGTAGCGATGTTTCAAAATTCAAAAGTTCGAGGTTATCCCTCATTTATTGAAAACATTTTATTAAAAGAGGATTTTCTTTAAAATGTGCTTTTTAAAATAAAACTAGAGTTGTTACTGATCACTTTGATAAAGTAGACTGCACACTGAAAAACAAAACCATAGATTTTAGGGCTCGAGAGTCGTTTCCGTGTGAGGAAGAGTTAGCACCCCCCACAATGCCCAAAATTAGTACGAAAAATAATTACCGATTCATTAATATTAGAAATTGTGAATTTAAAGTGACGATTTAATTGAAATTTGGTTATACAGACGCATATATTTTAAAGGCCCTAATATTCGAGAAATAACGTTTGAATCACCACCACTACGACTGGTACTGACCTCGTTCGCTCCCGAATAAAAGAACGCCGCATAACATATATATATTCCGGTATGAAAGAAATTAATAACAACGAACTAAATAAGCATGGCCCAAACTAAAAATACTAAGCAAGTTAAGCCGAAAAACAAAAAAAGGCCCAAAATAGCCTAATTAGGTCTAAAACCAAGACTTAATACAAGCACACGTATATATTACAAAAATACGATGTAAAATTATATTACAAACTTTAAAAACTACAAATATTACAACCCTTATAAAACTATATATATTCTATATTTTCAAAAATATATGGTATATTAAAAGAAAGTTTTATATATATATTATAACATTTTCATAAAATTATATAAAAATGTGCGTTTAAAGAAAACCATGTTTACAAAAGATATAAATAATTTTTTTAAAACTATATATTACATACTAAAATTATATTATATATACTTATAGAAAACTATATTATATATTATAAAGGTTGTATATATATATTCTATATATTATATATTTTATAAAAACTACAATTTACATACATGTAAAAACTACATATATTATATTATATGTTAAAACTATATATTTTATATATATTAAAACCTTACATTATATTATATATTATATAAGAACTATGTATTATACAGTATTTAATAGATAAATATCATATAACAAAAATTAGGTATGAGACACATTATACTATATATATTAACAGCCCGAAAACATTAAACTTGGGCTAACACCAATAAAAAGGGGAAGAGGGTACTAAAGCCCACTGATGTGGGTTCAACCATTCGGATCTGGCCTGGGTAGTCGGGTGCGAACCGGGTGACCGGTAGCGAAACCGGCTTGACCGATTAAAACCAGTCTTAACCAAGCCTAAGGGGTTTAACCCTTTTCATATCCCATTTCATTCTTCAGCAAAAATACATACAGAGAGAGAGATTTCAAAGAAAACCGTTGCCGCACCTCTTAGCCGCCATTGGGTCTCCGTCCGGCATACGTTCGGCACGTCGCCACCGACGGTAGACTCCTCTCAACGCCCCCTTTCTTTCTACCGGAGTAGATTTTATCGAGAATGGCCGGAGTGTCTCTAAATCGGGCTGAACCCGTACGGCTTCGGAAGTACGATTCGCCGCCGTCTACCGTTGGATCGATGCGATTTTCGGATATGTGGTTCTCCTTACCAGGCTCTAGCTTTCCACCGTTGGGATTGCCGGAAAGAGACTCCGGTCGCTGGCGGCCGTCAACAACGAAGGTAAAACCTTCTTCCCTCTTTTTTCTTTTTCTATTTGATTTGGAAAAGAGAAAAAAGTTCTGGGAAAAATGCTACTTTTCTATTGATTATTCAATTCTCTTGCTTTTGTTATTGTTGCTTGATTTGAAAAAGAGAGAAAGTAAAAAAAAAAGTAGAACCGAATTTCTGGAGAAAATGCTTTCTATTGATTGTTGGATCTGAAAATCCCCCCTTACATTGTTTTTGCTCCGGCTCTTATAGCCAACATTGCATTCAATTTTCGTACATAAAAAGATAACAATGATGGTTGGTTGCCTTGTCTTCTTTTGCTTGCTTCTGAAATTGCTTGCCTTTGTTTGCATGCGTTTTGCCATTTTGTTGCTTGGATTTTTCTGTTGCTTTACACATGCATGTTACCATTTTCAGCATTCTGACTTCCTTTTCTTTTTTGCATGCATGCGGTTGCTTGAGTGAATGGGGGATGGAGACGGGAGAGGCACGGGCGCGTGAGGCAACTGGTCAGTAGGCGCGTAGAGGACGCGCGCGTGAGGCAATTGGTCAGTAGGCGCGTAGAGGACGCGCGCGTGGGGGAACGTGGGAATTCGATCGGCCCTCCTTGTTTCGATCTGGACCGTTGGATCAAATCTGATCAACGGTCAGATCTTGGCTGCAAAAAAGAGGTATTAGATTAGGTTTTTTTTGGGATTGTTATCATATTACGGCTAGGATTATTATGGGCCTGCTGGGCCATATGTTTTTTATGGGCTCTCAATGTAAATGGACTGTTGATTAAGAATTTGGGCTTTTATTTATCGGGCTGTTATCATATATAATATTATTGGGTTTCTTAATAAACTTGGGCTCATGATTTTTGATTTTCTGATTTATTTTTTTATTGTTTAATAATAATAATAATAATAATAAAACATAATATTAATAATAATAGTAAGTAATAATGATCATAATGATAATAAATATAACAAAGCATGCACAAACACTCATTTAATAGCCTAATAATACAATAATACATGCAATGACATTAATAAATACATACATGCAAGCAACCCATACATATAATATACATATAATCATGCGTTACATAAAGACATATATTTGTCTAAATAGACAATAGACACACATATAATGAACACATACTAACAACATGAAAAACATACATAATAATAATAACAAAAATGGCAAATAATAAGATCACGTAATATACTTAGTAATATTTAGGTTCTCTTTTCAAATTGATAATAAAAATATATAAATGCTTAATTAAAAAGGTACTAGTAGTTAACTAATTTTTTGGGGTTTTAAAGTTTTAATAAAGGATAAAATAAATAAAGCCTAATATGTATATTTATATAGTATATAAGCCCATTATTGTAACAACATAAAAGAAACGGGTTTACCCTGGACAAAATTAGTGATTACAGCTGCTCCTCTTTGCTTATTCTTGTGGAATAAGATTAAAGCAAAGACCATAAGCATTAATTTTGTCTCACTTCCCTTTTGGAGATTCTGAGCTTCGAGTTCTTCCCTATAAAACTGATCACCCTTCATCTCCTAAAACTTGGAGCCATGAGCTCTCTATAGAACTCTTTGGCTGAATTTTGAGTTGCATGTCTTTTCTACATAGGACTTGCATTTTTTCCTCGGATCTACGAGTTCTTCCTCTATATAACCTTTAGCTATCGAGATCCTGAAACTGAAGCCTTGGAGCCATAGGTTCTATCTACGTAGAACCCTTCTTCTTCCTTGATAAATTTTGAGTTACAAGTCATTTCTACATAGGACTTGCATTTTCCCCTCAGATCTACAAGTTCTTCCTCTATAGAACCCTTCATTGTCGAGATCTTGGAACTGAAGCCTTGGAGCCATAGGTTCTTTCTACATAGAACCCTTTTTCTTCCTTGGCAAATTTTAAGTTATAGGTCTTTCCCACATAGGACTTGTTTCTTCTCCTCATTGGAATATAGAGCTATGAATGTCTGCCTTCTTTGCCTCGAAGTTATTGAGCTAAGAGTATCTGCCTCTTTCGCTCTGAAATCCTTATATGGCGAGTTTGAAATCCTTCGCCTGAAATCTTTTCCGGGTTTTCATTTTGTCGTTTACTCCTCTTCTTAGGATATATCCGACCTATCTATCAAATGTTTAGATTTTCTTGGTCACTTCCTTCTCCTTGGTCCCTTGATCTCGACATTTTCTTGCTTTCTTCTTCTTTTTTCTTTGCAATGACGGTGCCCCCTCTTTCGCTCGGGTTCACCATTTGTATCCTCTCTTTTCTTAAGTTTCTGAACAGGTTTTCACCTTAGAGATTTTTTTTTTCTTTTCTTTCTTACTTTCTTTTTTATCTTTATATTTTTCTCTTTTTCCTATTTTCTCTTTTTTCGTTGCCTTTTTCTATTCTTTTTCTTTTTCTTTTTTTTCTTTTTTCTTTTGCTTTTTTTTTTCTTTTGCTCGAAATCTCCAAAAGTTCTTCCTAAAACTTGGAGCCATGAGCTCTCTCTAGAACTCTTTGGCTGAATTTTGTGTTGCATGTCCTTTCTACATAGGACTTGCATTTTTTCCTCGGATCTACGAGTTCTTCCTCTATATAACCTTTAGCTATCGAGATCCTGGAACTGAAGCCTTGGAGCCATAGGTTCTCTCTACGTAGAACCCTTCTTCTTCCTTGATAAATTTTGAGTTACAAGTCATTTCTACATAGGACTTGCATTTTCCCCTCAGATCTACAAGTTCTTCATCTATAGAACCCTTAATTGTCGAGATCTTGGAACTGAAGCCTTGGAGCCATAGGTTCTTTCTACATAGAACCCTTCTTCTTCCTTGGCAAATTTTAAGTTATAGGTCTTTCCCACATAGGACTTGTTTCTTCTCCTCATTGGAATATAGAGCTATGAATGTCTGCCTTCTTTGCCTCGAAGTTATTGAGCTAAGAGTATCTGCCTCTTTCGCTTTGAAATCCTTACGTGGCGAGTTTGAAATCCTTCGCCTGAAATCTTTTCTGGGTTTTCATTTTGTCGTTTACTCCTCTTCTTAGGATATATCCGACCTATCTATCAAATGTTTAGATCTTCTTGGTCACTTCCTTCTCCTTGGTCCCTTGATCTCGACCTTTTCTTGCTTTCTTCTTCTTTTTTCTTTGCAATGACGGTGCCCCCTCTCTCGCTCGGGTTCACCATTTGTATCCTCTCTTTTCTTAAGTTTCTGAACAGGTTTTCACCTTAGAGATTTTTTTTTTATTTTTCTTTTCTTTCTTACTTTCTTTTTTATCTTTATCTTTTTCTCTTTTTCCTATTTTCTCTTTTTTCGTTGCCTTTTTCTATTTTTTTTTTCTTTTTTTTGCTTTTTTCTTTTGTTTTTTTTCCTTTTTTTTTTCTTTTCTCCCCTCTTTGTTTGCTCTCTTTCTCTCTCTTTTTCTCATTCTTTTTCTTTCTCCTATTTTCTTTCTCTTTTTTTCCTCTTATTCTTTTTCTTTCTCTTTTTTCCCTTTTTTTCTTCTTCTTTTTTCTTTATTCTTTATTTCTTTCTCTTATATTTTCTTCTTTTCTTTCTCTTTTTTTATTTTGTTTTTTGTTTTTTCTTTTTTGTCCTTTCTCGACAAGTCTTATCAATTTCGCATCCAGTATCCTCTCGTATTAGCTTTGGCTTCTTCTTCATTAAGATCTATCTCTCCAACGGGAAGTTATAGGTTAAAAGATTTTTCAATTCTTCGAACCTGTCAAAACAATCAAAATGATTTGATGACATGATTTAGAATGATTTTAACCTATGGATGTCTAATCATGATGTATGAACGAAGTCATTTTTAGAGATGTTGGGAAAATCCTCGCTTTCTGGTCGATCACCATTGACTTCCAAGGCTTTGCCAAGTCTTCGTTTTTGTCTTATCTTGAAAGGATATTGCTCGCCAAAACTGACTTGACTAAGATATGTTACATCCTGAAGTCCGCCTTCACAGCACTGCCTCGCTCAACTCGGGCTTCATTATTTTCTCTTCATTGACTCTTCATGACGAGTCTTCTTCATTTTCAACCCTCGGGGTGAACACATGCCCCTAAATCTTCCAACTCTTCCTTATTTCGCATAAGGCTTGATCTCTGTTCTCATTCATTCTTCAAAAAATGTGTTAACTTACACTG
The DNA here is from genome assembly GCA_019671005.1 of Hibiscus mutabilis. Lineage (NCBI taxonomy): Eukaryota > Viridiplantae > Streptophyta > Magnoliopsida > Malvales > Malvaceae > Hibiscus > Hibiscus mutabilis. The sequence goes on along the minus strand of CM033721.1, from coordinate 15,435,583 downwards.
GTCAGAATGATATTACCCTTATTTAACTCGGGTTTAATTGTTGCTTCATCATGGACTCTCCATAGTGAGCCTTCTACAATCTCTTCGTTCGGGTGAACTTATGTCTCGATGGTTTCCAAATTTTCCTCATTCTCAAATCTCTAACCGGCCTAAAGCCCTAAACTCCATTCTAAAACTCGGAGGCCTTATTCTTTTCTATTTCTCTCTCTCCTTTCTTTTCCTTTCCTTTTTTTCTTTTTTTCTCTTTCTTTTTTTCTTTTTTTCTCTTTCTTTTTTTCTTTTTTTTTCTTTTTTTCATCTATATGTCAGTTTACTAATCACCATTTCAATAGAGGATGATTTTTGTAAAATTAGAATTAATAGGAAAAATAATAGAATGTTCCGGATATCGAATGCAAGAGCGTCTTAGATTCAATCCCCCACTAATCAACAATTTGCCTTTGAAGGTTGTGGCGATACTTGTAGTCGTGAAATTCCTTCTAGATCGCTCGGTTCATCCTCATAATTATGGTTATTGTTTGATCGGCTTGACAACTACTCTTCATAGTTCTCATCGCCTTTCTCTATTTAAAATGTTTGAGCTTTCTAACTTTTATTTAGCCCATAGAGTGCGAAAAATACTATTCTAATATTTCTAATTGTGTGTACCTTTGATTATAATTAACATCGTGTCAGTGTCCTAAAGGATTCATCTCTGACACTAAGGTATTGAACATGTGGAGCATAACTCTTTATTAGATTTGTTCTCCCCCACAGCTCTAACTAGATATCGAATGCAATAGCGCCTTAGATTCAATCCCCCACTGATCAACAATTTACCTTTGAAGGTTGTGGCGATACTTGTAGTCGTGAAATTCCTTCCAAATCCCTCGGTTCATCCTCATGATTATGGTTCTTGCTTGATTGGTTTGACAACTACTCATCTTAGTTCTCATCGTCTTTCTCCATTTAAAATGTTTGAGCTTTCTGACTTTTATTTACCCCATAGAGCGCGGAAAATACTATTCTGATATTTCTAGTTGTGTGTACCTTTATTATAATTAACATCGTGTCAGTGTCCTGAAGGATTTATCTCTGATGCTAGGGTATTGAACAGGTGGAGCATAACTCCTTATTAGATTTGTTCTCCCCTCACAGCTCTATCTAGATGCTCCGGGACTTATTCAAATCTTTCATTCATTTCGTTTTTTTGCTAGGGGAATTCATCTCGTCATAGTCATTTGTCTCGAAGATAATGATGGAGCATACAAAAATACCTGAGTTACTTGGCATAGTTATGTTTTCCAGCATTCTACACTCGTATCCGAAAATACCAAGTACCAGGTTTTAAACATTAGAGTGCTTCTTAAATTAATTTTAATTTTTTTGGCACACTCGAGCAACTCTATATGGGTTTTCCTATGAGATTTTCTTATCATCATAATCGAAGCAGTAGTAATCTTACTTCTCGTGCTTTACCGACCAGAGCAATCTAATAGAGAATCACGCTTCATCGTTATCACAATATTCAATTGATCGCTTTTATTAGAATCAATGTCGCATCATGCATGTGATATTCGGGGGTCTACGAAGGTAAGAAAGAATATATATATATATACATATTTAATAAAAAAGCATCATTTCATTGAAAAAACAAAATTAAACATAACACGAGCAATTACTAGGAAAATACTACTACTGACTTTCGGGAAAACAAACGCTAAGTGCAACAAAAGAAAATACCTTATGCTATGACTGAGAAACCTCTAAACCTAACATTGGGGATCAACGCCTCCAAATGTCGTGCCCACCAAACTCCCTCTCAAAGCTTCAGAATCTCATCCTCAATCAGACTTTGAACCTTGTTCTTCAGAGCTCCGCAATTCTCCGTCGTGTGACCCGTACCTCCCACGTAGTAGTCACATATGCCATTGGCATCATAACCATCAAGATAAGGAGGGCTCTTCTGTATGGACTGAATCGGAACTAAAAGCTTCGCTTCAACCAGTATGGGGAGCAAGTCTATGTATGTCATTGGAATCAGATGAAGAACCTTTGCAAAGACGGATGATAGGCTAGGGGAGCGGCCATGAGGCTAATTGCTTGAGGGAGAGCCCGTCGTATGAATCGAGGAGTTATGCCCATTCTGAGTGGTTGTGCTTGGCTCACCCATCTGCAATACCTTGGACTCTAACATATTCTGGATTAGCTTCTTAAACGCTAGACAATTTTCAATAGAATATCATCGAACATTGGCATGGTATTCGCAGCGGGAATTGGCATCATACCAAAAAGGGTAAGGCAGGTTGAAGGAAGCCACATAATAGGGCCGGACCAAATCTGCCTTGTATAGCTGTGAATACAACTCCTTGTATGAAATTGGCAGTGGGGCAAATGACCTATTCTTTTTCTCGGGTCCCCTTGTTTCCTTTCTTTTTGAACTCTGAGAGCTTCCGGCTATAGCTTGAGGTTGGGAGGCCAGGATATTTTTCAAGACCTCATCGCGATCCCTTTGTCTCCGAGTGAGTTCTTTGTTCATTGGATGAGATAGGATATCCCAAAGAGAGTCCACAATCTTATCTAACACCAACTCGATGGGGCATTCAGAAGGAGGGCGTGTTACCTCATGTTGGTTGATAACAAATTGGCATTCATTGGGCAAAATCTTTTCCAATATGAGGGCGCCGTTCTGATTTTTACTCTCATCTTGCAAGAGGTCTTTCTTTACACTTTCCCTTTTGGTTATGGTGGTTATCATCCCCATCAGTTCATTTACTTGCCACCTAGTTTCTTCTTAAAACCTCTTCACGTATGTCATTATCTCTTTTTGGTTCTAGACCAATTGTTCTTGAAGCTGTTCGAATTTATCCATTCTAGCCACTAGGTCATCTATGCTTCTGAAGCTGGCGGGCCTGAAGTTATTCTCTTTCCACTTCTACTTTTTGAGACAAATATTCTTCCTAATTAGCAATGGATATGATGCGATGAATGTATTATTAAAAATTTAAACAATTCTAATGAAATGTACAAAACAAGTCACAACACAAGGATGAATGCAGATAAAGGTGTTGATTCCAACAGACGATCACCCTAGAGTAACTTTCATTGAAAACGAAGAGATCCTTATTACAAAACGGATCAATGCAAATTTCTACAGATAGGTGCCAGCCCTAATTTAGTTCTTTAACGGCCTGAAGTAGCTAAATGAATATTGGTGCTTCATACATCCTTGGGATAACAAAAGGGCGAAGAGTTTCAGCTTTATCGGCTAGATTCTCCATATGTTGGGCCACCTCTAACACCTTCACCTTCTGCGGCTTCTTCAAAGACCCCGACTCGACCCTAGTAGTCTTGAACTACAGCCTCTAATGTCTCAATCTGAGTTCAACACGTCATATTCTCTTGCCAAATGGTCTGAAGTTCAAGGAAGACATTCTAATCACGATATTCTTAGAAATATCGGTCTATTTCTGCTGTCCTTACTTCTAACTGGTCTCTCTAAGCTTGACTTTGATTCGAACTCTCAAAAATAGTGTTATACCAACCTTGCATCTCTTATAGATTATTCATGCAATTTTTTCTTCTATGCGGCAATGCTTTATTTCTCATTCTCTTGCTTGGTTTTTCCGTTCCTGATTGGTTGCACTCCTACAAGCATTTCCTTCCCTGATGATCATCTTTTCGTTTTCCACTCTTTCTCGATTACTTGCTTACCTCTCTTCTTTTCTCCGTAATCATCCGTAGGTATTTCTCTCTTTCTTTCTCAATTACTACAAATCTCTTCGAGTGGCACTTCGCACCAAAGCCTGAAGCTTGATAGCATCTCTTCGTTGTAGACTTATATAAGTGTACCCTGGTACTATGCGTTCACTCGGCCAACTGACTCCTTGAACTCTTTGGTTGACCTCGGACCAATGTCGGACTTGCGAGTTGATTTCTTCTTTCTTAAGTAACCTCTTATCCATAATGTAAGTTCTCTAATCGGGCAAACCACCTCAATTCAACACCTTTATGTCGTGAAATGAATGAAAAATATATGCAAAGCAAACTAAAACGCAAAAAGAAAAAAGTTAGTACTTGATAAAATCAACAAACAAAAACGATAGATTAAATAAAGCAGCAAACAAAAAGACCCTATTTACATATTGTCTAAAACACGTAGGTTAACTGCATGGCTTTAAAAGGGGTGAACTTCCTATATTCGCTATATGTAGTTTAGGTGCTAGGAAGGTACCCGAATTGTCCTTGATGTCCCATACTAAGAGTAGCCAGGCCCCCGATCATCACCCATTATAGGCTTATTTCAACCGGATTCAGTTCATGGGGACCTTTTCGCTATGTCCATACGGAGAAACAATTTTCCTACGAAAACATAAGGTAATCGAGCCCCGAATGTACTTACTAGGCTCATACGAAGGAACAATATCCCCACGAAAGTACTAGCATTTCCCCACACTTAAACGGACGAGTTTATATGTCAAATTTTTAATGCGTTAAAATAAACTCGTATTTATAAACAAATATCAACTTAATTGTCACTTTAATTCACAACTTCCAATATTAAATAAGCGGTAAAATTTTTTAGGCCTGACTCTATTTTTGTAAAAACAAAAATTTGTCCCCAGCGGAGTTGCCATGCTGTAGCGATGTTTTGAAATCTGAAAGTTCGAGGTTATCCCTCATTTATTGAAAATATTTTATTAAAAGGGGATTTTCTTTAAAACGCGCTTTTTAAAATAAAATTGGAGTCGCCACCGGTCACTTGGGTAAGGTAGATCGGACACCGGAAAACAAAACCAGAGATTCTAGGGCTCGGGAGTCGGTTACGTGTGGGGAATGGTTAGCACTCCCACAACGCCCAAAATTGGTACAAAAAATAATTACCGCTTCATTAATATTGGAAATTGTGTATTTAAAGTGACGATTTAATTGAAATTTGGTTATACAGACTAGTATATTTTAAAGGCCCTAATATTTGAGAAGGAACGTCCGAACCACCACCACTACGACTGGTACTGGCCTCGTTCGCTCCCGAATAAAATGACACCGCATAACATATATATATTCCGGCATGCAAGAAATTAATAACAACGAAATAAATAAGCATACATGGCCCAAACTAAAAATACTAAGCAAGTTAAGCGCAAAAACAAAAAAGGACCAAAACAACCTAACTAGGTCCAAAACCAAGACTTAATATAAGCACACATATATTACAAAAATACGATGTAAAATTATATTATAAACTTTAAAGCTACAAATATTACAACCCTTATAAAACTATATATATTCTATACTTTCAAAAATATATATTATATTAAAAGAAAGATATATATATTATAATCTTTTCATAAAATTATATAAAAATTTGCGTTTGAAGAAAACTATGTATACAAAAGATATAAATAAATTTTTTAAAACCATATATTACATACTAAAAGTATATTATATATACTTATAGAAAACTATATTATATATTATAAAGGTTGTATACATATATATATATATATTATATTCTATATTCTATATATTATATTTTATAAAAACTATATATTATATATTTTATAAAAACTAAAATTTACATACATGTAAAAACTACGTATATTATATTATACGTTAAAACTATATATTTTATATATATTAAAACCTTATATTATATTATATAAGAACTATGTATTATACAAAATTTAATAAATAAATATCATATAACAAAAATTAGGTACGAAACACATTATACTATACATATTAACAACCCAAAAATATTAAACTTGGGCTAACACCAATAAAAAGGGAAAGAGAGTACCAAAGCCCACTGATGTGGGTTCAACCGTTCGGATCTGGGCTGGGTAGTCGGGTGCGAACCGAGTGACCGGTAGCTGAACCGGTTAAAACCGGTCTTAACCAAACCTAAGGGGTTTAACCCTTTTCATATCCCATTTCATTTCATTCTTCAGCAAAAATACACATAGAGAGAGCTTTCAAAGAAAACCGCCGCCGCACTTCTTAGCCGCTGTTGGATCGCCTTACGGCGTCAGTTCGGTGCGTCACCATCGACGGTAAACTCCTCTAAACGCCTCCTTTCTTTCTACCGGAGTAGATTTTAACGAGAATGGTTCTCCTCACCGGGCTCTAGCTTTTCACCGTTGGGATTGCCGAAAAGAGGTTCCGGTCGCCGGCGACTGTCAACACCGAAAGTAAAACCTTCTTCCCTCTTTTTTCTTTTGCTATTTGATTTGGGAAAGAGAAAAAGTTCTGGGAAAAATGCTACTTTTCTATTGATTATTCAAGTCTCTTGCTTTTGTTATTGTTGTTTGATTTGAAAAAGAGAGAAAGTAAAAAAAAAGCAGAACCGGATTTCTGGACAAAATGCTTTCTATTGATTGTTGGATCTGAAAATCCCCCCTTACATTGTTTTTGCTCCGGCTCCTATAGCCAGCATTGCATTCAGTTTTCGTACATAAAAAGATAACAATGATGGTTGGTTGCCTTATCTTCTTTTGCTTGCTTCTGAAATTGCTTGCCTTTGTTTCCATCCGTTTTGCCATTTTGTTGCTTGAATTTTTCTGTTGCTTTACACATGCATTTTACCATTTTGACTCCCTTTTCTTTTTTGCATGCATGCGGTTGCTTGAGTGAATGGGGATGGAGACGGGAGAGGCACGGGCGCGTGAGGCAACTGGTCAGTCGGTGCGTAGAGGACACGCGCGCGCGGGAATCCGGACGGTCGGGGCGTGGCGCGTGAGAATCCGATCGGCCATCTTTTTTCAATCTGGACCGTTGATCAGATCTGATCCAACGGTCAGATCTTGGTTGCTGCAAAAAAGAGGCATTAGATTAGGTTTTTTTTGGGATTGTTATCAGATTAGGGCTAGGATTATTATGGGCTTGTTGGGCCATATGTTTTTATGGGCTCTCAATGTAAATGGACTGTTGGTTAAGACTTTGGGCTTTTATTTATTGGGCTGTTATCATATATAATATTTTTGGGTTTCTTAATAAACTTGGGCTCATGTTTTTTGATTTTCTGATTTATTTTTATATTGTTTAATAATAATAATAACAAACATAATATTAATAATAATAGTAAGTAATAATGATCATAATGATAATAAATATAATAGAGCATGCACAAACACTCATTTAATAGCCTAATAATACAATAATACATGTAATGGCATTAATAAATACATACATGCAAGCAACCCATACATATAATCATGCGTTACATATACACATAACATAAAAGCATATATTTGTCTAAATAGACAATAGACACATATAATGAACACATACTAACGACATGAAAAACATAATAATAATAATAATAATAATAAGGAAAATAATAAGATCACGTAATATACTTAGTAATATTTAGGTTCTCTTTTCAAATGGATAATAACAAATATATAAAAGCTTAATTAAAAAGGTACTAGTAGTTAACTAATTTTTTTTGGGGTTTTAATGTTTTAATAAAGGATAAAATAAACAAAGCCCAATATGTATATTTATATAGTATATAAGCCTCTTATTGTAACAACATAAAAGAAACAGGTCCACTCCGGACAAAATTAGTGATTACAAAAATAATCAACCAATATACTGAACACCGATGGTTATAAAAAGATTTATGCTATTACACATACTCATACCCACATTCACTCAAATATGGGATCATTGTGTTGGGAAAATTAGAGAACCATTTGGGTCCCCCTTCTCCATTTTTCTCTATGCTTGAGGTTCCTTTATCACTTTGTTAGAAGAGGAAATCAAAAACATTGTATTATTGTATATTGACAATTCGAATCCCCTTTTTCTATGTAGATAAGTGGCTAGGCGAAGTTCAAATTTAGAAAAAATGTCAAGAAAATGAGTTATTATGATTCATAATCACACTTCTTAATCACTACAAAAGATTGGAAACAGTCAAGAAGCCGTGTAAATATTGATTGTTGGTGGGGTTTATAATATGAAAATGATAGTAACACAGAAGCAGCTCAGGAGACATAATTCTGTTTGTGGACTTAAAAAGTAAAGCATATATATATATATATGACTAATTTAATCAGTACAAAATATATGCTGATATTTCTAAATCTTTGCATTCACATGACCTGTTCACATCCCACGTCAAATGGAACCCTTTGTGATTTGTAAGTGAGAACGAGATCAAAGATTCAAAAGTTTTAACTCCCCCCCCCCCCCTAACCCACTCTTCTTCTACCTTTAGCTTTCCTCCTATCAAACTTTTGAAATCTTAAGTCATTTTCTTAAGAATATTTGCATGTAAATGAGTGTAAAAAAGAATGTTGCTAAAATTCGAATCTCATACTTGTTGGATGTGATCTTTTATGAATGATTGCATGGATCAATTAGATTAAACCTCATGTTAAAAGTTTAGTTCGATCGGATTCTTCAATATATAATGCTACATTCAGAAGAAGAAGAAAAATTGTTGGGGCCAAAACAATAAACTATTGTTGCAATCATGGAATTCTAAATATTTTGGAATATAGTGTTCTTTCTTTCTTTGTCTTTTTACATATAAGTAACACCTGATTTGCTGCATCCTAACTAAATTAGTTAATGTTCATTTATAATTTTTTATACAAATAGTATTTTGATAATCTTACTGTTGAATTTATCAATATAAGTATAATTTTGTCTGCCTTTGTGACAAGATTTTCTTCTACTTTATAGTACATTTTGCGTATGTCTTATGGAACAGTTCTCATCTACCTTTGTGGTAGTTTGATTCTCGTGTAACAGTCATCACAACACACGTCCATGATTAGGGAAGATCCCTTTTATGGCAGTTTGTGATGTTTTTAAAACTATTAGCGAAACAATATGCAAGACTAATATTACAACTGACTTGAGTTTAGAGAAAAAAATGATTTATTCTTTGAAAATTGTGTTTACAACGTATGTACAACCTTGGTATATCTAGGAAAATATACAAAGCTTGACTACTTAACAATAAAGAATAACAACCTAATAACTAACTTAACAAATATCATTCTTAACAATTGATTTTGTTGATCATCTCCCCCTATATTACTACTTGTGCGTCAAGTTGGATAGAGTGAATAAGATTCATTTGCTGGATTTCTATGGATGATGAATGAAATAATGAACAGAAGATTTTGAATTTTTTTCATGTCATTTGAATTTTCATGTTTTATTTTTCTTTTTGTATGAGATTTCTTGATGAACATAGTCGTCAAGATTCTCTTTCATGTTTTAGACGTTTTTGTTATAATTTTTTATTTTAATACATTCTGATATCTTATTAAAGATATAGTTATTTTAATAAAGCATGAAGTATGAACAAAATTGTTAAAATATTAAACATATAAAAATGTATTATAATTTTACATCAATATGAGTCGATCTCTTCCCATATATAATATAACATTAATTTCTTGGCATTTTTCCTTTGAGTGCAGTTTGGTTTAGGATCGTCATGAGACTAACCTTTGATTTTGAACATCAAATTCAATTCCTCCAACCACCAATAATATCATACTATAATGAAACAAAAATCTAAATAAATAAGAACAGCATTAAATTGAATCTTATTACAACTACGTATGATTGTACAAATGAATCAAACAATTAAATGTATTTGTTTTTCTTGTTACAATTACAAAGTATACCAGATAAATAAAAGATTAACAAAGGAAAGAATATAACTTCAAGCTTATTAACATGGAAGATAATGCAATGAATGAAATCATTAGTTATTTTCATTTATGGGCTGAATCAACGAGTGACCTGAGTGTTGTTTCAATCTCTTAATCACTGCTTCTTGCTTTCCATCTCGATCAAGCTCTCAATCACTATATCGGAAGCGTTTGTCACCACATCGCACAAATTCCTACGTAAAATAAGATTGATAAAATGATTGTACGAATCAATTAAATTAAACTTATTAAAAAATTGATTATCGTCTTACCCTTTTAAGGAGTCAAAGGTGAGGCCAACGGTATATTTTGCCTCCTCGAGAGCGAATTTGAACCTCTCCAAGTCTTTGGCCGGAACTTTTCCATCGTTGATGATGACAAGTTGCGAAGGCTTAATGTCGCAAAAGATCGGAATAATCTTCTTCTTGGACTCCATGAAAAGAGCCAATTCATGGAGGCAAAAGTAAGACTTGCAATAATTCGGCGAGAAAACCGTGACGCCGACCTTACAATTCTTTATCGCGTTATCAATGTTGTCGAACAACTTATCACCGGGTTTCATGTTCTTGTTATCCAAGAAAGGTTGAAGGTCTAGCCGGGAAAGGTGATCGTACAGCAAGCTCGCTATCGTTCTCTTGGTGTCAATGCCTCGATGATTAATGAAAACATCGCAGGCTTTGTTCATCAGACGGGGGGGATTGGTTGGTGTTTGGAGAGCGAGAAAGTTGCGGTGGAGGTTCATCATTTTCATGGCTGCCGATGAATAACGCTGCATGTGCATGGTTTTGAAACGACGAAGAGAATGAAAAATAAAAGGAAACCCTAATTGTATTTTTCTCTAATTTTTTTTATTACAATTTTCGATGGCTTGTATCTTAAGATTAATTGTTGGTTTGTATGCATATATATATATGGAAAGATGTGTTGGAATCTTCATTTCTGCGAATAGATTTACTTGTATAGTTGAATTGAAAAGAAAGAAAATGTTTAAGTGTGTACGTTTGATTTTTGACAAGGAAAGGGAACATACAAGCCTTGGACCAATCTTTGCTCTGGGAAAATTTGGAAATTTCATTGACCCTTCAAACAAGTTATGTTGAATTTCCTTTCAAAAGAAAATTTATGGTAATCTAATTATATTAATAATTTAAGGCTACAACCACAAACTTAATTGAATAAAGGGAATCAAATATGTTTATTTATGAATTATTGGAGTGGTCCCAGAAATAAATAATTAAATAAAATATATAAATATTAAAAAAAATATTTCATTGATAAATTATATATAATTATTTAAGGTATTTTAGAATAAATAAGTAATTAAAGGCCCAAAAGGAAAGGAAGAGAGCAGAAACCCATGGGATAGGTAAATTTAGCGGCGGCCTACTTTCACTGTTGGATCAAACATGAAGAAGACAAAAAAGAAACATCGACATCAACACTAAGTACGTTAAAAAATATTTGACTCGATTGCCCTAGCGCATCCACCCACCGACTCAAATTTTAAAAAAAATAGTTGATTTTTTTAAAAAAAATATTCTGATTGAGCCGGGTACTTGCCCGTGATTTTTTTTTTTGGGATAGCTAAGCCGGATCTAAATCATTTTTTTTATAACTGAATTAAAAAAAAATCGATATCCAAAAATAAACACCTCTACGTTTAGTCATATGGTCGAAGGAATTTCTTAGTACTGAAATGGCAACTTCTCTCACTATTCCAACATCTAGCTTTTGACATCCACCGACCAAACTTGTAAGAATAAGTAATTCAATTCTTCAAAACCGCCGAAAATGGAAGGAAAAGAAACCGGCAGGAATTCTATTTTCTTTATTTATTAATTCCTCATTTATTTATTACATATACCCAAGAAACATTATAGGATATACCCCTTTTGAATGAATCCTTGATATTTGGTTTACATATATATTTTTAAAATTTTGTGATTGATTTTTCAGTATATCGTTTCTAATATTTAGATCTAGATTCTTTTATTTGGAATATAGTGTATCTCATTGGTAGATCTTAATATATTTAAATTATAGACGATAGAATTTTAATTTAATTGATATTATTGTTGTTATAATAATTTGAAAGTTTTGAATTTAGATACATTCAATCATATAATATCTAATATTTGAAGATTAAATTGATATTTTAGATAACATTTAAGGGTAATATTAATATTTATCTAAAGTTCAAAGATCAAACTAAAAGTTAACCCCTTTTATTAAGTGTTTAATGTTCTAGTGACCAATATTTTTCTAAACGAAAATACAAGTGACAAAAAAATTATAAAATAATAATATAAATGACCAAAGTATTATTTTTATAATTCAATTAATAAAATTAAACACTTATAAAACAAAGGTTATCATCATAATAGTTTGTCCTTATTATTTTAGAGTGCTCGAGGTGACACCAATGTTTTTTTTTATTAATTTAAGATCATAATCTTAGTAGATTCCTTAATTATACCGTAGAGTTTAGCGGTATTCTACGTAACGAATATATATTTTGTGTAAAGTGGGTAGAATTTGTTAATTCAGATTCGCTGAAGTTTTTTTATTTTAATTTTAGATTGTTCAAAATTAAAAATAAAAGTCCAAATTTTACCGATAAAATTGATTTTATTCTTATCTTTCAAACAATTTCAAAGCTACTTCTAAGTGTTTATATAGAGAATTATACATATAATATTATAAAAACAATGATATTTTGTTCTTATTAAAAATATTGATTTCAACTATTTTATCCTATTATGTCGTGTTATCAAAAAATTGAAAAAATAATAATTGATGTTAGTATTTCAATAATAATACAAATAGCGTTTTTCACATTTTGTTATGACATGGAATAAAAGGGGAAAATATCTAACATCAGTTTAACAAAATCATCACTATTTTGTCACATTAGAGTCAGGGACCAGAAGAAAATTTTTTCACCTTTGTTTCCTTACTTAAATTTTGTTATAAAATAATTTATTTATGAATTTGCTCCTCCCCACTTTCAAATATTTATAATTTTCCATTCCCAACTTCAAATCCTGACTCCATCCCTAATTAAAATTAATCTAACAAAAAATAAAAATTTGAGGGTAAAAAACCATAATAAAAGTTTAAGAGACCAACAAGTCATTATACCTTCAATATATTATCTCAACTCACAAGGGCAAAATTCATGACTGATATTATATATATATATATATACCAAGACATTTTTATATTTTTTGTAATATGCATGTTCGTTTTAGAGTCCATGTTCAGGATGCAAAGCTATTACTACTAATAATATCATCTTTAAAGTTTGAACTTACATCATTCCTTAAGAGTGCAATGTGTCTTACCAATGCACCCAACATTTATTGGTCAATATATTTTTATATTTGTATCATATTTATGTTACTTTTTCATATTTTTTCTTTATTATAGATTACATGTATCTCTTATCTATCCGTTTAACGGTCTAAATAAAAATTAATCTCATCAAGTACCATAAAACCACAAGAATGACGAAACTCTATCGTCGAATATTTTTTATTCATCGTTGTTTTTGATATCACCTCAGGGTTTAATTATATTTTTTGGTGTTAATATTTAATATTACAAGGTCTGGTATTTAATCAAGAAAGTTTCGAAGGGGGATGGCAATAGCTTTTGGGCCTCAAATCAGTGTTGGGTTTCTCTCATTTAAAAAAAAAATGAAAATGGTTGTGTTGTCACATAATAGTGCTAATGTCATAGCCCATATAATTGGGCCATTGAAAAAATTATAGAATGGCTAATGCATATAAATTTAATTTATTTTAATATTAAATATTGAGTGCATAGAAATTGCACCTATTCACTTGACACATGCATATATGGACATATAGATCAAGGTTTGACAAAATTGAAATGCCACCTTTTACTTAATCATTTTTAGTCAACTTTGCCAGTTAATCAATGCATTTAATGAAGCTTTAATACTACCTGCATGTTCATAGTTTCAAACTATGATTGATGAGTTACACAATATATATATATATATATGTCATTGTCATAATGATATTGAATTATGAGTTTGATTGTAAATGTAAAGTTGAAAATTTATTTAAATTATCATAATTAAATTTTAATATTTTTAGGGTTAAAGTATAATTTTATTAATGTATTAATCTATAGGACTTGTAACTATTTTCTTATCACATGATATTAAATTAAGGAGACATCATAAGATGTGCATTTTGCTTAATATATATGAAAATAACTTATCATATGAGTTCAACTATAATTGTTTTAAACTATATATTCATATTGAAATTTTCGATTAAGTTTAGCTCGATTGACATGTTACTGATATAATATACACGAGGGCGTGGAATCGAGCATGCTGGAGCGTTCAATATCTTTCTATTAAAAGTGAAGAAGGGTCTGAATAATATTAAATATTATATCAAATTGTATATTAAAAACATTTTCATATTAATTTTTGTTCAGCTAATTCATAACTATTAATTTGAGTTTTTTGAGGATTAATTAATAGAAGGCAAATTAGTTTGTCCCCCCCCCCCCAATTAGGAAGGAGAACAAGTTCTATCAAGTAATTAAGATGTAATAATCAAATAGGTTAATTTGAGGATAAGAAGCCAAATTAGTTTTGTATTTTATTAGGAAGGAAAACAAGTTCTATCAAGTAATTGAAATGTGAACTACAAATTGCATTTATTATGTAATAAATGAATATTTTTGTTCGTTTTTATTAAAAAGCTGAATCGAGAATTCATATAAATATAAATTTACATATGATAATTTTTTTAAATAGTCTAAAGATAATTACAAAATAGTATCTATTCGTACATATTATTAGGTGATAATACACACATTTTGTAGATAAATCAATTTAAATCTGGATCTCCTATAATGAACCTATGATAAAATTCGAGTCTAAATACTCAAGATCTTAAATTTTTAATTTTTTTTCCTTTTTATTATTGGTGACAAAATTATTATCTAAAGGAAGATGCTTTACTTGCTTAGTAATGTTAGTGGTGGTTGCAATTTCTAACTCAAAAAGTCTCAATGAGAATAAATTAGAAAGGGAAATTAGGGTCAAAATAGGCCAAACAACTAATAATATAGGTACTTAGTCATCATCATGGCCTAATAAATCCAGCTACAAAGTTGTTTCTTGATAAGCTTCCCCATCAACCCCAAATGACTCCAACCAACATTTTTTTATTTGTTTATTTTCCCATGCTTAATTTGCATCTTATTATTATTACAATGATAATAACTCATATCCAACTAAAATAATTTAAAGAGACATCAACATAATTTTTAATAATTCTAAAAACGATTAATTTTAATCATTTCATCACATGATGATTAATCTGGATTCTTGCCAAGTCTTTTAATAAAGTTAAAATTTTAGATTTTAGCGTTATAAATGGAGTCAATGAGATTGAGAGAATTGTCTCATAATTGTGATTATAAAAATTATAATATAGGTATAATTATTAATTAATAAACATTGCAATGATACAAAGTTGAGATAAAAAAAAAATGTAATTACCAACTTGTTAGGTACCATTTGAGGATTAGTGTAAACAATGGTCCACAAATGATGGAACTTTAATCAGTGATTTCTTGATCCTCTTTGAAATCTTGGGGTGCACCGAAACGATTTTTACGAGTACAATATTGTAGGTAGAGATGAATGTCAAATGGTTGTAGCTTTAAAAATAAGTCGAGCGTTGACCGAGTTTGGATCAAGTTGAGCTCGAATTATTTTCGAGCTGCTAAACTCAATAAACACCCCTAAGCTTAGCCTACCATTTTGTGGGGTCCTCTGCCCCTTTTAGTTTAGGATAAATTTGGAGAATAATCCAAATGAAAGTTAATATTTGGAATGCAGGGGATGTCGGAGAATATTTAGGGATATAGATTATTTTTTACAGTACATGGGGGACAACTCCACCTGTAGGTGGCGTTCTTCAATTTTTTAATATTTTTTTTCTCAAAGGACGCCACCTACAGGTGATGTTCTCTCTGTTTAATATTAAAAAAATGAAGAATGCAGGTGGTGTTGTCTCATGTGTGCCGTAGAAAATTGTCTATATCCTTAAATATTCTCCAACATCCCATATATTTTAAATATTAACTTTTATTTAGCCTAAAAATCCAAGGGAACCTTTAGTTTAATTTTGTTTTTTAATATTTTTTATACATATATTATAATTTAAAATGTGTATTTATCAAATTATCTAATTAATCTATTATCTAATAGCAAAAGAAAATTAAAATTAGGTTATTATCTACTTGTCATTTTTATACATTTTAAATCTAATTAATCTATTCCAGTGTGTTTTCATTTTTCACGGTCTTGATATGCTTTGATCCATTTTCATCTATATAAATAGGCAAAAAGTTAAAATTAGCCTTTCATGTTTAATTTTTTGGTCACTTTAGCCTATATTTTTTGTGCAAACAACCACTTAATGTTTTAGTTTCGTTCAAATTTCACCCGTTGAATGAAAGCCGTTAGTCAACTAACGGTCAACGGCTGAGGCTGATGTGGCATGTCTACATGATATGAGGAGATGATGTGGCAATGCCACGTGACACTTTACTGACATGGCATTTTAAAAAATAAATAATTATTTTTTAAAAATATTTTAAATTTTTTTAACCAATCGGATGATGCCATGTGGCACTTTGCTGACGTAGCATCATTGACATCATCCGATTGGTTAAAAATATTTTTAAAAATAATTATTATATATATGTATATATTTAAAATAAAATATTCTAAAATTTTCAAATATTTTTAAAATAGTCCCCCAAACCCTAAACCCCTAAATTTAGCCACTCCCGCCAGCATTGGTCGTGTTATCGGCAACGAAATGAAGCGCCCTCCCCACGCCAAATGACCCACACATTGTTCGTCGTCTGTTCTGCCGTCGTTCGTCGTGAATCGTTCAAATGAACCATTCGACGATTTTGCCTTCGTCCGGAGTTTCGCACGGTGTTGGTCGACTTTCGGTGACGAAATTGTAAGGTAAATGATCGTGATGGTCCGACGATCGATATGGTAGGCAGTGACGTGATAATCGATGGCGGAATCAGCTCAAATCAAAATTTGTATTTGCGGGAGTTAGAGATTTTGAAATTTATGGGCTATTTTGTGAAATCTGAAAAATTTGAGGCTATTTTTTAAACAATATATTTTTTTAATTTTTAAAATGTCACGTCAGCTAAGTGTTACGTGGCATCGTCGTGTCATCTCCTCATGCCATACAAATATGTCACGTCAGTCTCATGCGTTGACCTTTAGTTGACTAACGGTTTTTATTCAACAATGGTGAAATTTGAACGAAAATGAAACATCTGGTGATTATTTACACACACAAAAAGACTAAAGTGACCAAAAGATCAAACGTTAAGGTTACTTTTAACTTTATGCCATATACTTGTGCATACTTTTTATGATTTTCTTATTTACTCTTCAGCGTTTTGTCTTTTCTTTCTCTTATACACATGTTTTTCTTCTCATTCTTGAGTAGTTATCGACATCATTAATTTTAGTGTTGGTTACCTATTACCGATATTTTTCCTTAATTTTTATATTTAATTTTTTTTTTTTGAATTTTTTTTATATCTATCTTTGTGACATGTTTTTTCTATGTCTCGTGGTATGCTTTGTTTGATGATGCAGCCAATTTTAGTGTTCGTTTGCTGATGCAGTCAAATTTATTTTGCGAAGCAACCTGCAAAATTGTTAGTTTCACTCATTATTCCTACTTCGCAAACCTACAAGATTGTTGGTTTCACTCATCATTCCTACTTTAATTTTTAAGCGTATAAATAGATAGAAACAAAATATTTTGTTTCATGCTTTCTTTCTCCATTTTATTTTCTGATAAATTCGGCAAAACTTGTGCGTACAAGGTTGTAATATTTTAAAGCAATTTATAATTTTTACCCTTTTTTAATAATTAGATTTAAAATAAAATACAATCATTTAATTAAGTTATTGAACTTAATTAATAGTTTCAAAATCTTATAATTTCATATAAATATTTTATATGCACATAATTGAGATATAATCGTATAAATTTTATTTATATTTACAAATTAGATTAATTATAACACGTATATTGCAGTGGGTAAATTATTTTCCCAGCACCCGTGTTTTTATTTCTCAATCTATATTATTTACTATAGTGAAAATGAAGTCCGTAAACTTGCATCCCGATTTCATAGTTCATCATTTTTTATTAAAAATTTTGAAGTTGGAATACTTGTATACCGACTTTCTAATAATTTTACCTAAATGAGGTGAAATTACATAAATATTACAGCGGGATCGACTTTACAGTACATCTAGATTGGGGATTTTACCTAAATGAGGTGAAATTACATAAAGAAACAGAACCAACAGTAAAGTTGGTGTTGGTGTGCAAGCCTGCCGACTTCCGTTTACAATGTTACAAATGTTATATATTGAAAAAATAATATTTAAAAAAGTATAAAATAGGGTGAATATCCTTTCCACCCCAGTAATTTTACCAAATTTATTCTATTTATAGATATTTATATTTTGTCCTCAGGTTGGATGGAATATTTGTTTGGCAGAGGTGAAAGCTGCAAAGCTTTGTTATTGGGAATGAGCAAATCTGAGCCAAGGAATATATCTCTCATTCTCATTATTCTTTGCCAACTCTTTCTACTCAGCTGAATCTTACAACAAAGCAACATTAAAAAAAAAAAAACTCATGAATTATTAATCAGTTTTTATGAAATATAATGAATAAAAAAAATGAAGAAAGGACCTCTCAACTAACCAACGTTTTACAAAATACAACCTGAAATAATTAAATAATTTGGTATGGTGAAAATAAGAAGAAAATTTGATGGATACAACTGTCGGTAACTGGGACCTACATCCATAAAAATAAATAAATAAATAAATAAAAATCTTGTCTCCCACTTCTCCTTGTTATCCTCAGAACTTCCCCATGTGCTAAATCTTCAGTTTCATCAATCCTTCACTGGCAACTGCCATTTCTTTTCAGTTTCATAATGTGTTTCATTCTTCCAAGCTAACCAAAAAAAACTAAAGTACAAAAGCCCCTGCAGAAAGAAACAGCACACGATCCAATGTTTTTAGTACACTACTACATTATCTGAGTAACATGTTCCTGTAATGTAAGAACACCAACAATGGATGAACTCAACTTGTGAAGATTTAGTGTTTGCTTCTTTGTCTCTCTCGGGAATTGCTGGTGGTGACTGTTTAAAGGGTTTAAAAAAATGGACTTCAGGACACGTTTAGATTATGCTTTGTTCCAAATTTCACCGACTAGGACCAGGTAAAGAGCTGAAGTTTGGTTCTTTGGTTTTGCATGAGTTGTAAAGATGTAATCTTTGTTGGTTTTTGGGTTTTGGTTTTGAAGGTGTGATCTGGTGATTTTTGCTGGGAAAGATAATGAGAAGTTGGCATCTGGGTTGCTGGAGCCCTTCATTTCACACCTCAGAGCTGCTAAAGATCAAATTTCAAAGGGTGGCTACTCTATAACACTTCGTCCGGTGGGGCCAACACCTTCCTGGTTCACAAAAGGCACTCTGCAAAGGTAAAAATTCAACCTTTGAATCCTTGATTGTGTCATTTTTCTAAGATTTGTTTTGTTGCAATCTGGTTTGTTTTTGGATTTACAGTGATGGGTTTAGGGTCATTTTCCTATAGGATGAAACGAGATCTTGTCTTGTTAGTATTTGATTCATTGACCTTTGTTAATTGTTTCTGATGTTTTTCTTTTACAGGTTTGTGAGGTTTGTTAGTACACCAGAAGTTCTTGAAAGATTTGTGACAGTGGAGAGGGAAATTGAGCAGATTGAGAATTCGATTCAATGCTACGAAGCGAACGCTGCTGGGACGACAGACGCAGACGGTATGTTTATGTTCGGTCCAATGTTTGATTCCTGTTGTCTAAAAGTTGTATGATTTGATCCGATTTGGAATTGACATGAACCGATTCGATTGTTTCAGGGAATTTACAAAAGTCGTATAATTCATCTAAGGTATGTTTTCTAGCCTTCTCTATCTTGCATTGTTTTTGTTTTGTTTCCTTCGGTAGTTCATATCTTAATCCCAGAATTGTATCATGTTGCTGCATATAGTCCAAAGGTGATCTCGATGGAAACGGCGACGCTGTTCCTGAAGAAACTTCCAAGTAAATTACTTATTCCTGCAGTTAGGCACATTAGCTTGATTCCATTTTAAAATGCATCGTTTTTAACCCCGGGTATCAATATGCAGGGTTCGTCTTCAACGAGTTTTCGAGACTAGGAAGAAAGTACTTTGCAAAGAGCAAGCAATGGCTTATGCTCGTGCTTTGGTTGCCGGATACGAACCTGATAATATAGATGATCTCATCTCTTTTGCTGACACTTTCGGTGCTTCTCGTTTAAGGTATAAATGACCATTGTCATGATCCAATGATTTTCATCGGTATATGGTTGCCGACTGCTCAATTTTTTCTTTTTTCTGTCAGGGAAGCTTGCATAAATTTCATGGACTTGTGCAAGAGAAAGAATGAAGATAGGCTTTGGATGGCTGAATTAGCCGCAATGCAAGCATCTAGAGCAGACTTGTCTTACCTTGGAACATCCGGGATCGTACTTGCCGGGGAAGAAAATGATCCTAGTCAAAATCTTACTATAAATCTCTCGAACTTGAAGCAATCTGGTTCCGCTGATGCCTCAGAGGTTGGGAGTGGAGATATCAACCCTGGTAAAGATTAATTTTCCTACAATTGCTTGTTTCGACTTGTTAATTCCGAAACTACTGCTTGATATTTCGAAATCTTTTAACATGTTTTTACAGATGGTAGCTTGGCATCCATGGATGGGAAATCTCAAGTACAAATGCTATGGCCACCCCATTTTCCTCAGTACATGCAAGGTTTTCCGGGTTCCGGATTTCAACAAATGCCTCCATATCAAGGGTACATGTACCCTGGTATGCCTGGTGCCTCCCCGTATTATCCGGGGAATATGCATTGGCCTCCGAATGTAGAGGATTCGAGTGTTGCTCGTGGTTGGGAACCGGATGATCATAGAAGTTATAAATCATCTTCTAGGAGCAAGAAAAAATCTTCAAAAGCCAAGGGAAATGAATCCACCGAGTCTAGTGATTCCAGCTCCGAGAGTGAGCCAGAAAAGGAAGTGCATAAGAAAAAGCACGGAAAGAAGTCATCATCGAGAAAGGTTGTCATCCGTAACATTAATTACATTTCTTCGAAGAGGAACGGGGATAACGACAGTGACTCCGAAGAGAATTCCGATGAGGATGACTTCATTGATGGAGATTCTCTCAAACACCAAGTGGAGGAGGCTGTTGGATCATTGGGGAAACAACATAAGTCTACCTCGCGTCATAATAAGAAACGCGAAGGAAGCAAGCATCGAGACAATCTATCCTACGAGGAAGATGAACCCGGAACTAAAACTTCAGAGGGAGAAAAACGAAGCGATCCATGGGGTGCTTTCCAGAATCTGCTCTTGCAGGACAGGGATTTGGATTCTTCTGAAATAGATAAACAGCCTGCAAGGTCCCAAGAGGAATATTTTGCAAGCAAGGGGACAGAGGGAGTAACAAAGCAGAAAACAATCTCAAGTGACCCCTTTCTGGCCTCACAGATCGGTAGGGATCATGAAGGTGAAACTCGAGGCGGAAATTTCGGAACTAATGAACTCGGTGGCTCGGTTGTTAAGAGAAGAGAGAGCACAAATGAGGAGTTGCTTATGTGGCAAGGCAATAGTTCTGGAATCAGTTCCCGAGCTGATATCTCCGATTATGCTGCGGGATCTACATTGGCCAAAAGTCGTGGAGAAGGAGAATGGTTCATAAACAAACAAATGGATAAATCGACAAATCAGGATGAGATGATGGGCCTCAAAATGTTTGATGGGGAAAATGGTTCATTAACCGGTGAAAGCAAGAAAGATGTTTTTGTCGATGACTCTTTCATGATTCAAGGTCCATCAGTGGGAGAATATCAATCTGATTCTAGGATCGGTATAGGCATGGTTCCTGAGATCGAAGCTTCTCAACACGACCAGATCAATTTGGATAATGAACAGAAGGCTGATTCAGTGTCGTATGAACCAGATGACCTTTACATGATGATCGGGCGTGATGCAGCTGAAGAGAATGCCATGACATCTTGGACTCCAGAGATTGACTATGAAATGAATGCATTATCTGCTGAAGGGACAGGAAGGCATGCTGATACCAAAACAACCTGTGCCGATGACAAAAGTCCTAATGCTAAAAACCCGGGGAAACTTCCGAATAAAGAAGTTCGTTCTAGAGTTTCAAATGGACCTCTTGCCAAGAGCAAACCTGACTTAGCATCAAAGAGCAGGAAACCAGCAGCAGGAAGCAAAACCACAATACGAAAAACTAAGTCCGATCAGGTATTTACCAACCCTTAGGTTCGAGTCTGTTCCTCAACCGAATAAGATAAAAGTAGACTGCAATGCTCCTATACATCTAAGAGTGTTAATGCAAACTATAATATACCATAGCCATTTCATGCTGTTTGGAATAGCATTGACTGAAACACATATCATTTCCCTCGATTCCTTAGGACATATAAAAATTTCCAATTGTCGCGGTTGTTGTGGTTCATATATGGTATAAGATGCTGTTCTGTTTCTGATTTCTTGCCCTTGCTTTTCTAATGTGATATAGGAAGAAGAAAATAGAAAGAAAATGGAGGAGTTACGTATCCAGCGCCAGAAGAGGATAGCTGAGAGGAGTGCTGGTGGTGGTCCTAATCCGGTTACTTCCTGGAGGAGTTCGACAGAAAATAAAACTTCAACAGCTTCGACAAAGAAGAGCCAACCCTCGCCTCAGGAGACTAAGAAAGCACCAAAGCCACTCCTTAGAAGTTCCACCATAGAACGCCTCGCAACTGCTCGGAATACTTCAAAGGTTTTGTCGGCTGAATCGAAACTGAGCCAGCTGAAAAAGTCGACATCGAAGGAAAACAGTTCTTCAACTGCTCAGAAGACAGCTCAAGCTAAGGATAAGAAATCAAGCACAAACAAAGTCAAAGTTTCAGATACAAAAAGTGGAACAAACAAAGTACATCCGAATGGCTCTAATGCACAAGGAAAAAAGGACTCCAAAGAGGTCACGGTAGCATTGCCGGTGGAACCAGCAGGACCCGAAGTAACTCAACCTACTGACATCATCGACAACTTCAAGGACATTCAAGAGTTGCCGACTACTCCAATAGAAAAAACTGAAGGAAATGCAACTTCGACACAAAACCCATCGGAGGACCGAACCTCGAATGAAAATATGGTTGCCGAAGATAAGCCAGTGCAAACGGATAACATAAAAGGTGATGAAGAATTCATTAAGGCATCTAAAGTTGTTTCTGAAGATAACATAGCACCGGAAGGACTCGGTAAAGATATTCCCGAGACAATGGTTCATCCCGTGCCGCTAGTGCCTGTCAAGTCCGTTCGGTTTTCGACTGTAAACATCGAAGGGATCGATGCAACAAACGAGAAAATTCAGCCTCGTACGGTCTCCGAAATAGAAATCTCAACTCCGCCTCCCAATGAAGGAATGGACAAGGAACCAATGAATACCAGGAAGAAATGGAACAATGATGAAAGCTCTCCTAAAGCGGCCAAAGGGTTTAGAAAGCTTCTTCTCTTTGGAAGAAAAAGCAAAAACTATTATACAGCTTAGTGTCTGTGCTTGCCATTCCATAATACTTCTGGTTCGGGTTTTTTCGAGTGCTTCGAGAGTTCTGGTGGAATGTACCAATAAGGCTTTTGATGTTGCTTCCATTCAAGCATTCACGAAACTGAAAAAAGAAAAGAAAAAAAAGATTCATAAAGTAATTTATCTTTGTTTGATATATCATGTTGTTAAGGACTAAAACACATTCTTTTTGTTTGATTGTATGCCTTTGTAATTTGCATCTGTATACACATTTGAGTCTTTTTTTTGTTCATTTGTAATTTTCTACTTCTGAGCTAAAAAAAAGTTGTAATTTTCATCCAATTATTTGGTTTTATTTCCCACATGAAAAGCCTGAAATTTTTATAAGTTGGTGGACTCAAAAAGATGCTACGAATGACTTAACTGCACTTTCATTGAAGCATCCAGAAAAGCTGTGTGTCACCTCTACAGGTTCAGGAAAGTGTATGATACATTTAATTTTGGTCGAATTCCCTCGTTAGTCCTTATAGTATATGTAAGTTACAGGTTTAATCTCCGTACTCAAATTTTATTAATTTTAATCCTTATATGTTGAATTTTAAAATCTCAGTCTTGATCTAAACGGAACATGAACAATGACTATACTAGAGCGAAAGAATTAAAGATTAATTTAGCATTAGTAAGTTTAAGTGTGTAGTATATATTATAAATGTTTGTACCTTGTGCTACAAATAGTTGTACTCTCTCCCCTAGTATTCCTTTTTCTTGGATTCCAAAAAGGCAGTTAATCATGGCGGGTGTTTATTCCCTTTCATTGAAAGTACTCTTCCAACTAACTTCCTTTCCAAACAAGCATCTCCCCGGCTTCAATGACCTTGTACCTTGTGCTTTGAACTCTTGTACCTTAACTTCCCAACATGTCCAATTTACCCTTTTAACTAATTTCTCCTCCAATAGAAAGAAAGCCTTGCTTCAAGGCACTTGCACAACACATTTTGCTTCTATAGTTGACTTGGATTCAATGTTGTTTAAACCCGGATCATCAATTTTTAAATTGATTCAATTCTACATACTTAAACCGATAAACCAATCGATTTTCGATCCGGTCTAGTTCGAGTTTATGGTTATACCAAATGCTTCTACATGTTTTATGATGTGAAGACATTTGTTCTAAAATTTATTTTAAAAATAATTTCAAAAAGGGTGAAAACCCCATTTTCAAGCTAAGGTGAGGTGTCATTTTCTTCTGAAAATGAAACTAAAAAAAAAAGGAAACTATATGATTTTAAAAGAATTTATTCCATTTTAATCATTTGGGTTGCTTCTTCATTACTGGTAGTGATTTACGTTTTGTATATTTAGACCAAACCAAAGAGAAAACAGAGAAGGTAAAAGAAAGGGGGAGCTAGATCTTGTTGGGTTATTGAAGCTAGCAAGCTAGCTCCACGTTATCAATGGCTTCTAAGCTTCTTTTGATTGCTGTCTTTGTTTTTGATCTCATTGCTTTTGGTTTAGCTGTTGCAGCTGAGCAGAGAAGGAGCACTGTAAGTAACACCTTTGTTTATACATTTTCTGGGTTTATTGAAAGTTTGCTACTCTATTGCTGGAAAATGAAAAAAGTTATTTTTTTGGTTGAAAAACACCGGTAAATGTTGATTTAGCTTTCTGGGTTTTTAGTTTTGTGTATGAAATTGTTGCTTTTGAAGGAAAGGAATTGTCTTCATCCTGGTATAGATTCATATATATGTGTGTATATAGATACAATTCTCAAATGTGTATAAACATACCAGATCTAAGCTGAATTGACATGAAAATGGTAGATCTCAGTATTTGTATGTTCTCTCTCAACATTGCTTCAAATTTACAGAGATTATGGGGATTGAAAAGTTGTGGATCTGGTGTTATCCGGACAAGACATGAACATTACTGTTGTGTGTTTGTATCTTTGTGCAGGCCAAGATTGCCCAGGACAATGAAGTTAATTATAACTATTGTGTCTATGATTCAGACATAGCAACAGGCTATGGTGTTGGTGCATTTTTGTTCCTCATGGTTAGCCAAGCCCTTATAATGGGTGCGAGCCGATGCTTCTGCTGCGGAAAGGGCTTAAACCCCAGTGGTTCGAGGGCTTGGGCAGTGATCCTTTTCATTGTTTGCTGGTATGTCACAGTTTCACCAAAACTTTTAGCTAACATCATATTCTAATGTGTAGGTTTTTGTTGTTTCATTGAGTCTTCTTGGAATTGAGTACCACAGGTTGTTTTTCCTGATCGCGGAGATATGCTTGCTGGCCGCGTCGGTGACAAACGCGTACCACACCAAATACCGGACCATTTTCAGTGAGCAGCCTCCTTCTTGTGAAACTGTGAGGAAGGGAGCTTTTGCTGCAGGGGCGGCTTTCGTTTTCTTAAATGCCATTGTCAACAAGTTCTACTACTTCTGCTATTCGAATGCTAGGGACAAAAGCTTCCAAGCTTACGGTGGTGAGGCCGGTGTCGGTATGGGAACCTACAAATAAACAAGGCTTCAAATTTTGTGTTTATATACCTTATTGCACTAGATGTGGCTACATGGACTACATTGTCTGGTTTTCGAGTTGCATGTTCATGTGCTAAGGGTTCGACATAGGCGATAGAGTGTACTTCTGTATCAGATTCATAGCACTTGTTTTATTTCCTTTTTGTCCGCCATTCTGAAATTGAAGTTTCTTGTATACATATCAATAACGAAAAAATTGGTGTTGGTGTTCCGATTCGACAAT
The DNA here is from genome assembly GCA_019671005.1 of Hibiscus mutabilis. Lineage (NCBI taxonomy): Eukaryota > Viridiplantae > Streptophyta > Magnoliopsida > Malvales > Malvaceae > Hibiscus > Hibiscus mutabilis. The sequence goes on along the minus strand of CM033721.1, from coordinate 15,409,434 downwards.
CGGTGTCAGTTATGTATTTCTCGAACCACTTACATTATCTTCAATGAAGTTACTGTTTACTAAACAACTGAACAAAGAAGCATAGTTTCTGTTGACATTGGAAGAACTGTCAAAAAAAAAACTTATTAGTAGGTGTAATCACTAATTTTTGTCCATATTTTAGTATTTATTTTATTATTATCATCATCATCATTATTATTATTATTATTATTATTATTATTATTATTATAAAAAAGTAAATTTGAAAGCCTAAAATAATATTATAAGTAGCATATGTATTTGTTTTCAGTTCATTTAAGTCAATTTATAAAACTTCAAAGCCCAAAATTATAAATACAAAAGGGCACGTTAGGCCCAAACCCTAATACCCTAATCTAATAACCAAAATCCTAATCTGTTTTGTTATTGGCCCAGCCGCATATCCACTGTCAAATCTAATGGTCCAGATCAAACCATGGAGACTATTCGAGTGCTGCGTATAACGCACGCCCCTGGTCGGATGGTGCTTCAGCTACTCATGCACCGCACGCGCGACGTTTCAGCTCTCCCACTCGCACGTGCGCTACACTCCCGCCGATTCATTTCGCGGATAACCCCACGCGCGTCTGTTGCTCTCCCTCTTCAACTTCTCCTTCTGGTCCCCCCTCATCTCGTTCAGTCACGACGTGCAAGGGAGCACAAAAGACGGCGTCAGAGAGGTTCGTCCACTGCTACGCTGTGCCTGGTTTCCCTCCTCCCCTCAAGCCGTTGATAACATGCAAAATGAAGGGATTAGATTTTTACAGGGTGTCGTTTGCTCTTCCCATGCATCTATTCCTCTTTCTCGCCAGTGACAAGCCTACCGGCCTCCCCGAGGCCTCGCATGGTAAATCGGTGAAGAGGCAGACACAAAGGAAAGTTTTTATTTTTTTTAAAAATGGAGGTTTTTAGCTTCGACTTTTCAAAAAAAGGATTTTGAGTTCTCAGTTTTCAGAAAAGGGGAATTGTGGCTTCTGGTTTTCAAATACAAAGAGGGATTCGATCATTGTTTAGATTTGGGTTCAGATCTAAGCTTGAAAAAAAGTGTAATTTTTTAGCTCGTTTTGGGGTTCGTCGTCCGCCAGCGAGCGACGACTAACGTGACAAAGAGTGGTAGTTTCTGGGTTTTGGCCTTCGATGAGCGGCAATTTATAGGCTTGAGGATGAACACACGGCGGTGTTCATCTCGGTTTCAGAAAAAGAAGGAGAGAGTGAGAGTTTGATTTTTTAGGGGCTTTTACTATTTTTGGTAAAAAAAAATCAACTTTTATACTTGTTTTAAAAATAATATATGAGTTATTATTTTATAAATCCTTCTGCGTTTCTATAATCGCGCCCGCGGTCCTTCTGCCTTTTTAAACTATAGTCGTAGTCCCTAAAATTTTAAAATCTTTGTCGTTTAGCCCCTGTCTTCATGCATTTTATATTTTTACTCTGTAATTTATTATCTTTTTATTTTAGTTCCTTTATTGTTTATGTTGCCTTTTTTACATTGTCATGATATATATATATATATATGTTTAATATGACCTTGATATATGTATATTATAATAGTATGATATATGTCCGATATAATATATGTTTTTTAGATAATATATATGTTTTATATGTGGTACACAATATATACACATTAAGTATGTTTTAAAATAGTATATAGTCCTTTTATATATATCATGTAGCATTTAAATACAGGTTTGTATATATAAATATATGTTTTTTAACATTAAAATATGTATTTATATAATCTAGTTTATGTAGTATTAACTATATAGTTTTTATATTATATAAAATATATGAGGTTCGATATATTATATATGTTTTTTATATATAGCCTATAATATGTTAATGTAAATATATATGTATATGGCTACTGCCAATATAAGCTATAGTTTTTTTATGTATTTAGATACGTATATATTTATATGTTTCCTTTATATGTACATAGATGTTATATTGTATAGTTTGGAATGCCATATATGTTGCTACTGCCTTGCTCTTTTACTTATGTACATATGTATGTATGTATGCTTCTTTTTTTGACATGTAGATCTTGTATTTTGTGTTTTGTTTTCATGCTTATTTGCTATGCTATTTTGCATCCGGAATATAAATTGTTAATGTCTACACTTCGTCTTGAGAATCTCGTCAGGTCAACCACTTTGCCTAGCAGAAAGGAATGAAGGACCCACCCACTGGAAACACCTTGCCTCGTATAGTTACGAATAGCAGTCTCTTGCATGTTCGACGCGTGATAGTTCAAATCCCGACTCGTCGACTATTCCTTGTCATGCAAGTATTTGACCGAGCCATGGTGAAAGACCAGAAAGAGTTTGGGACATCATTGGTTTGATTCATGTGGTTACATTGTAAGGCAACCTTTAGTGCTTTTGGCAGACAAAAGGACACAAAAGGGTTTTGATTAGCAATAAAAACCAATGAAATTGGTTGCCTTCTAAAAGTGTGAAAAACCCTAAATTTCTTTACCATGTTTTGGTCCATCCCTTTCTTTTTCATTGCAATTAACTGTACAATCATACAGTTGCACATGCTGCCTTTAAATCAAGTTTGGAAATTTTCCATGACTTTGAAATTTGTCCCACAATCTTCCAGCTAGCTTTCAACGGTCCTAATAAACTCTCTTTATTGCAGAAAGCTACCTCCAGTTAAGGACTTCAAGTTTGGGTGCATTGTATCACCGGTAGATGCATGAACTCGAACTTTAAAAATGATATTGTTTAGAGAGTGACTATAAGCTCGAACATGGACCGGATATGATTTTTTTTAAAATAAATGTACTGATAAGAGAAAAAAAGTTATGGAAGGGAGCAAGTGATGAGTGAGTAAATAGTAGTAGGCCCAACAAAGATAATGATTTAATGGACCACCAAAATCAAGTCTACCCTATCCACAAAGTTAGGAACCCAGATTGGGGGAAATTTTAATAATGAAATATATGCATACATTTATTAATGTATAAAATACTTTGTATCCGTATAGATAAAAGTTAATTAACTTATTTATGAGTTAAATTAAGTTCAATCATTTTAGTTTTTTTTAACGAGAGCAAGAAATTAAATTTTTATTCAGTAAAATAAGGAAATGTATAACACATTTGAATAATAAAAAGAACACTGAATAAATTCACGAAGAATATTCTTGAAGAAACTATTAATATTTCAAACAGTAAAAGATTAGCCGTCATGAACCAAGAACAAAATCATTCTTTTCATCTTCCTGTCGCCCCGCCTGGCCAGATCCTCCGCCTCGTCTGATCCAAGTCGAAACTTTGCGACGCAGACCGGTAGGCCGCCATATGGGATTGTTGATTCTTTTTTGTTGCCATTGGAGACTTTTGTGGTTTCGAGTTTGGGGAACCAAGTAATCTGAAAAGGAGGAATGATGAGGGGGTTGTGAGCAAAACAGAAGGGCGAATGGATGTTGATGGGCCGATTGCAGGACTAACTCCGGCTGCTGTAGAGATGAGGCAAACAAGAAGGTCATCGGCGATTGGCAATGTGTTTTCTGCCATGGGGGTTACGCCTGAGGCCTCGGCGCGACCATTGTTTAGGGATATGGTAAGGGGGACGACTAGCGTGGATCAACCAGATAACTTTATTTGTGATTTAGACATTGACTTAAAAGACAATGATGTGGTGATCGAGCGACATGGATCGATTCCGGAAATTCGATTCTCGGAATGTGTACACAAGGAGATAAATACGAAGCTCTCCAAGTCTTTGATTGTGAGGCTGTTGGGAAGGCTGATTGGTTACCGTGCACTGAAAAACCAAATTCATGCGTTGTGGGCACCGATGGGAGAGGTAAGCATTATCGATTTAGATAATGATTACTACCTTATTCGATTTGCTATGGAGGATGATTATGAGAAGATGTTGACTAGCGGCCCATGGATGATTTAAGGAAGTTATTTGACCGTCCAGCCTTGGGCTCGTGAATTTTCAACAACATTTGAGTATCCCCACCAAATCTTTGCATGGGTTCGGCTACCTGGATTACCGTATAGATATTATTCTAAGAATTTGTTCACGGTCATTAATAGTCTCCTCGAGAAAGTGGTAGGAGTGGACTTTAATACTACGAAAGAGAGAAACGTGGCTAGTTTGCACGCTTAGCGATAGTAGTGGATCTTGATAAAACTTTGATCCTGGGGTTGGTTATTGATAGGCATCACCAACCAATTGAGTATGAAGGTTTGCCAACTATTTGCTTTGGGTGTGGGAAGTATGGTCATTTGAAGGAAGTGTGTAGAAAATCAACTAGTCTATCTGAGGTGTCTAGGCTAGTTGACAACATATCGAGGGTATAAAGTGACATGTACGAACCGTAGATACAAGTAGAACGGAGGTGGCAGCGTACGACCACGAAACATAACTCGGACTTTTGAGGTAAAAGTGTAGCCAATGGCCAAGGAGGATTTCAGTTTAGGGTGTTAAGTGTTTTGGAGGATGAGGATCAGAATAGGTCCAAAAATATTGATTTGGTTCAAAAGGAAGGATCATGTGTTGATATTAGTGTTGTACATGGTGCAAGCAGGGGTATGGATAATGGTCATCCTAGACTATGTGAGAGAGTTAATGATGTTGAACCTATGGAGGTTGTACAGGGTGGTGCTGTGCCATCGCAGGTTGTCGTGGCATCACAAGTTGTCGAGGTATCACAAGTTGTCGTGGCATCGCAGGGTGCCGTGACATTGCAGGTTGTCCTGGCAACACAGGCTACCCCAGTTCTAATGCGTAGTATTGTCAACAATAATGGAGTTTTGGTGGCGGCGGCTCGTGATAAGGTTCTTACTGCGCCTACATCCTTGAAATCAGATAAGCATATTGCGGTCCAAATGATTGAGGAAAGGGCGAAAATGGTTTTGAAAGTCAAATGGTAGACCTTCTTATGGCCTTATTCAAAAAGTGATTAGTAAAGGTCTGAATGCCAGCACTACAGAATTGACTCGAAAAAATAGGAAGCCAAAAAAGAATGATGCAAAACCTGATAAGCAAATGGTGATTGCGGATTAGGTTGAAAATGTGTCTAAGGACTTGACAATTGCTGGTTCGTCTTTTGTGCACAATAAACCGATCGACAAGAATGATAAAATGGGTGCTTACTCGGGAGTGCAGTGGATCGAGAACTCGATGTTTGAGGGGGGTCGACGTGAAAATACGCAGTGAGTTGGTTGCGTTTGTTCCTTTTTATATAGTTTTTAATGATTAAAGTCATCTTTTGGAATTCTCAAGGCACATTAGGCCTTGATTTTAATAGATATTTTAGATTGTTGCTTAGAGCGCAGAAGCCAGATGTGGTGGCGATTATGTAACCCAGGGTGAGTGGTGTGGATGCTGACACTTTCATCAAACGATCGGGTTTTGACTATTTGTATAGGGTCGAGGCGACGGGTTTTTCATATGGGATTTGGGCTATGTGGAGAAATTTTGTTCGTATTGATATCATGGTCATTTTGAATCAGTTTATCCATGGGGTCTGTATGGAAAATAGTACTAATCGCATATTTTTCATCACCTTCGTGTGTGCAAGCCCTGAGTATTGTCGTTGAAGTCTTGTTTGGGATCAATTATGCGCTCTTGATCCAGGGGTTAGTTGGTCGTGGGTCTTGGGAAGAGACTTTAATGTTATCTGTAGTGTGGATAAGCAAATGAATGGTTCTCAGCATAGAACGGGAGTGTGCCCAAAGTTTTGCGATTTTCTCTTTCGATCTTGGGATGGGCTTTAATGGGTCGTACTTTACCTAGGAAAGAGGAGATCTTAGTCAAAGATTGGATCATTGCCTTTGTAATAATCAGTGGTATGAGGTCTTTGCCATGGCAAAGGTGACTCGCTTGCCGCTATTGGGGTCAGACCATTGCCCACTTCTCTTGTCTACAGAGTTGGGTACGAAGTCATAAGGAGCTCGGCCGTTTCGCTTTGTGGTAGCATAAAATGATCATCAGGATTTTGAGCGTCATTTGGTGGAGCAATAGGATAGTATGGTTCCTATTTTTGATAATCTATCTGTATTTCAGTAGGATCTAGTTGCCTCGGCAATGCCGTCAATCAAGTTTTAGACTAATGAAAGAATCGAAGATATCTGACTTCCACCACCATTCCCACAAAGGTTGAAGCGACAAAAGCAAGAATATCAATTCAAGAAGTTTCTTGATATCCTAAAGCAAGTCCACATCAACTTGCCATTGGTTGAGGCGATTGAATAAGTGACGAACTATGCCAAGTTTCTGAAAGACATTGTGTCCAAGAGAACAAGGCTAGGAGAGTTTGAAACAGTTGCCACAACAGAGGGATGCATGGCCATATTGCACAATCGCATGCCACCCAAGTTGAAGCATCCCGAAAGTTTTACAATACCTTGTTCCATCGGAAACCACTATGTCGGAAAAGCATTATGTGACCTTGGAGCAAGCATAAACTTGATGCCTAAATCGGTTTTCCAGAAACTAAAAATTGGGAAGGCAATACCTGTAACAGTTATGCTATAGCTAGCCGACAGATCATATGTGCATCTAAAGGAAAAAATCGAAGACATACTGGTAAAAGTTGATAAATTTATTTTTTCCGCTGACTTTATTATTTTGGATTATGAAGCAGATGAGCATGCACCTATCATTCTGGAGACCCTTCCTAGCAACTGGGAGAACATTAATCGATGTTGAAAATGGAGAACTCACAATGAGGGTGAATGACCGGCAAGTTAAACTAAATGTGTTCCAAACACTAAGGCATGCCGATGATCCGGAAGAATGCCAACTTCTTCATGCTACGGTAGAGTTTGACTTCGATGAGGAATTTAGTTGCCTTGGCAACTACATTGCCGATCAAGAGGAACCTGAGGAGTATGAAGAACCGATTGATGAGGAACAACAAGAAGAGGCAAATTGGTTAGTCAATCGACTAGGTACATACTTGGTTAGTCAATCGACTACATTGCCAACGCACAGGTAAGACCTTTTATGTGATATACTATACTAGTAAAACTCTTAATAGTGCTCAAGTGAATTACACAACAACGGAGAAAGAGTTACTAGTCGTAGTTTTCGTATTTGACAAGTTCTGATCCTATTTTATTGGTACAAAGGTAATTGTTCATATGGACCATTCGACAATTAGGTATCTATTTGCTAAAAAGTATGCCAAACCTCGTTTGATTCGTTGGATATTGCTTTTACAATAGTTTGACATTGAAATAATGGACAGAAAAGGAACAGAAAATCAAGTGGCCGATCACTTATCACGCTTAAAACGCAATAGGGAGGAGGACGCGGATTTAAAGATATGTGATGCATTCCCAGATGAGCAACCGTTAGTTCTCTCGGTAACCATGAATGCACATGCCTCGGTAACCCTTGACGCGCACACCTCGGCAACTCTAGACGTGTATGCCTCGGCAACCCTTGGCGCGCATGCCGCGGTAACTCTAGACGCACACGCCTCGACAACCATGGAAGTAGTTTCCACGGCAACACATGCCTCGGCAATACCCTGGTACGCAGATTTAGTTAATTTCCTTATTTGTGGTATTTTACCTTATGGCATTACTCACCAAGGGAAGAAGCGGTTCTGCCATGATGCTAAGCATTACTTTTAGGACGAGCCTCTTTTGTTTAAACAATGTACAGATCAGGTTATACGCCGATGTGTCCCTGAAGAGGAACAACAGAATGTACTCCGGCAATGCCATTCTTCACCCTATGGAGGACATTTTAGAGGAACACGTACCGTGGCCAAAGTTTTACAATCCGATTTATATTGGAAAACACTGTACAAAGATGCCCAAGAGTTTTACAAGCAATGTGATCGTTGCCAGAGGACGGGCAATATCTCTAGACGACATGAGATGCCGCTCCAAAACATCATCGATGTGGACTGGTTCGATGTACGAGGGATCGATTTTATGGGACTTTTCCTATCTTCATTCGGCAACCTCTACATTCTACTTGCTGTCGACTACGTGTCTAAATGGGTTGAGGCAGTTGCAGTTCCCACCAACGATTCCAAGACCGTGCAACAATTCTTACAGAAAAATATATTACACGGTTTGGGATGCCGAGAGTAATTATCAGTGATGAAGGCAAGCACTTTGACAACAGACTTATTGCCAAGATGTTGCAACACTTTGTACAAATACAAAGGTTGTGGCTCGTCTCATGCGACATATACAAATTAGAGTGGTTTGTTTGCCATTACTTGTTAGGCGTTATGAAAACGTCATTGTGGTTTTATGTTTAATAAGTGGCATGATAGTTTTGGCGACATTGTAGGATATATCCGTAGGATGTGAAATAATTCGTGTGATGCACAAAACCAGGGTGTGCATGGTTATCAATCGTGAACTATAGAGAGTGTACAAGGTGGTGTCGTGGCATCGCTAGTTGCCGTGGCATCGAGACGAAGTACTGATGATCGTATTTTGTTATGGAAGACACCGACTACGGGATGGATTGAGGCCAATGTGGATGGAGCGGTTGGTGGTCCGAATCATAGAGTTGCGATGGGAAGAGTGCTTCGTGATGAGCTTGGTGTTTGGCTCTTTAGATTTGCGAGGAGTCTAGGTATTTGCTCAGCCCTTATCGCAGAATTATGGCCAGCGCACGATATTCTTAACCACGCTTGGTGGCTCAGTTACTGTCGTATCAAGTTGGAGATTGATAGTTTGGGTGTTGTTCAGATTATTAAAGATGATTCGCTAATGTTACGTAGGGATGCTCTTGTTAGTAGACTACATGAGTTCCTCAACCGAGACTGGGAGGTGCGAATTTTACATATTCGCCGAGCTGAAAATAGTGTGGCCGATGGTCTGGCTCGTCTAGCACGGGGTAGGGACCTTGGTGAGATAACTTATGTGCAACCACCCCTGGAATAATTCGTTGCTTTACGCGGATTGTAGTGCCTCTTAATATCTTGTGTTATTGTTTGGTTCATTACAAACGTTGTACTTTGGTTAAGTAATTATTGTTTCCTTTGTAAGTATCACTATGAGTACTCTTTTCCTCTATTTAGGTGTAGAGAGGTTTTTAATGAGGCTTGTAGTGTTACTCCTTTTCACATTAAAAAAAATTCTTGAAGAAAGAAATTTAAAATATGTAACGCCTGGAAAAAAATTGTACCTTCCGTTAAATACGTCGTCTATCTTTTATAAAAAATTCCAACAATCATCATGAAAATCTTTATGTTTCTTCTAACTAAATGTTATATTAATGTATGAGTGGAGATCGAGAAAATAAATCTTGTGGATTGCTCTGGTAATGGTTCTAATTATATTGTCAAACTACCACAAAAGAGAATCTGACCATATTGGATCGTCGATCTTTCCTAATCAGAGAGAGTGTGATGACCGCTACACGAACGCTAGACTACCATAAAGGTAGATAAAAAATCGTGTCATAAAGACATAAAAAACACAACAAGATGTACGAAAAGAAAGAATTCAAAACAAAAAGATACATATTTGAGACTAAAAACAAAAAATAACATAAATGTAAGATAAAAAAGGGTAGACGACAACAGTAAGGCCGCCATTAAAGGCAATACATTTGAAGAAAAAAGTTAGAGAAATTCTTTGGAGAAAATCTTAAAAATTTAGTCCTTTTAGTTGAATGAGTTTAGTTCGGTTAATATAATTGTTGACACAATTTACCTAAGAATGCGAAATCAAGCATGCTTAAACGCTCAACGCTCTCTGATTTATGGGTGGAGAAATATTTGAATAGTATAAACATTATAAAAAAAATTAATTCGACTTTTGAACATGTCTATTTTTTTCATTGCTTGAAAATATTCTTAATCTCAAACCATATTGTAACCTTTTTGAATGAATTTATTTCAAACATTTTCAATATAATTTTGGGTAAACTACACCAGCAGTCACCGAACTATTATTTCGTTCTTGTTTTAGTCACTGAACTATTTTTTTGGCAAAATCATTACTAATATTTATTTTCTTTTCTAGTTTGGCCACTTACCGTTAAATATCTAACGGTGCAACAGAGTTAATTTTTTTTTATATTTCATACATTTCACGCCATTTTTTCTTCCTACTCAGCATACAAAAAAGACAATGGTTGAAAAAATTGCTTTAAACCCAGTAAAGAAAACCCAAAAAAAATCTTAAGAAAATCCAAAAAGAAACACGTCGTTCCAAAGTCTCAGCTTTTAATACCCTAGTTCACAGATCCGAAACAATCTCACTTACCAATTCCCTGCCTTGTTCGATCTGAGCTTAACCATAAAGACAAACAAAAAGGTTTTATTAGATAGAGAAAACAAAGGAAGTTTACCCCAAACAAAAGAATAAAAAGGGATTTTTTTAAATATACAAATTTAAAAATACAAAAGTTTTAAGTTTTAAGAAAACAAGAGATTGAGAGATGGTAGCGTGGAATTTGTGAAATATAAAAAAAATCCAACTCAGTAGCACCATTAGATATTTAACGGTGGGTGGCCAAATTAAAGAAAAATAAATGTTAGTGACAATTTTGTCTAAAAAATAGTTTAATGGTCAAAACAGAAATAAAACAATAGTTGGGTGAATGCTTGTGTAATTTACTCTATAATTTTTTATTTACCAATTGAGTAATTTTATACTATTTTCGTCCATACCACATGTAATCAACTTGAATTTTCATGATTAATGGAAAATTTGTGGAGGTGGATGTGCACCCAATTATGAACAGACCCTGAAATTATTCAGAAACCCTAAATTAAACTAAACCCACTAGCTCATAATGATTGCTACACTATATTTGAAATCTGAAAGACACCCAAATATGAGCATGAGAATATGGGAGTTTTAATAATTTTAATTTGATGCAAAAACATGTTATATTACTGTTAAAATTTTGAATTTTCTTCCTTTTGTCTATGTTTATTTTAGTATGGGGAAAAAACCTTTTTAATGCTTAAACAGGCTGTAGAATCAAAGCATGTGCCATGTCTGCATAATTTTGTTTTAGTACTTAATTAAGCTTGTTAATTAATCTATGATTTATACATCATTATTTGATTGATAATAGTGGGATCATACATTAAAAAATAAAATAAAATAAAAACACCTGCCTCTCTTTTCATATTAATTAGAAATGAAAAATTGGCATAACTGATGTTACATATTATATAGAACTCAAATTCATATATTAAAAATGATATTATTAAAAATAACGATAAATCATAAATAATAACAGAACAAACATATAGAATAGTATATATGATCACCCAAATCCAAATATTTTGCTAATTTTTATTAACCAAAGATAATGAGGGGTTTGTGCACTTCATTTCTAAGCATTAATTTGGCATGGCATGCATGCAACATGCTAGCGTACTTGGAAATTTAGAGATGAGATGAAATGAAATGAAAAAAAGCATAGCATTTTGGTTTTATAAATGGAAATACCATGCAACCACCAATAGAAATTTAGAAAAGGTACCCAAAGATAGATTGTACTTTTTTTCACTGTAAAATCTGACACATTCATCCAAAAACACAGTATGTGAACACTAGATCCATCAAGGATTTGGGTTAATTTCTTTTATTATTTTTAGTAAAAAAATATTCACCTTAAAAATATGAGTTTAAATTATTTTGTTTATAAGATCAAATTGTTTTGTATATAAGATGTATATACATTATCAAATAATTAAAAAATATAAATAAATATTATATTTTAATTATATTTAGATTATTAAAAAACATCCATACATAATTACAACCACTAATATTAAATGTTAAGCAAGTTTTGCCTAGTGTAAAGTTGAAACAATGACACGAGCATATATATATACCATATGTGTGTGTTTACGGTGGGCTAAAAAGGGAGGCTAAAAGCTGAGCACTGCATTGCTTGCAACACCCTAAATACCGGAAGCTGCTGATTCTGAGATGACAATTCTTTGAAACAAAAGCTTTTCTGATGGGAATTGAAAACTCATTACCATCTTTGATTTCCTCAAAGCTTTGATTTCTGTCTTGGGGAAGGAGTTAAATGGTCTCAATCGGAGGCGGAGTGAAACTAAGGTTGAAGTTAAACATAAATATTTAAAAAGTGAGAGGGATAAATGTATAGTTAATTTATTTCTTAAAAAAAAATCTATGTTATAGAGGTAAAATAAAATTGGGGGTCGGAGAGTATGAGTCCTTCCTGATGCCTTAGTTTTTCCGTCCCTGGTCTTAATGACACTTTAGTAATGTTAGTAAAGATTTGTATGTTGTTATTTTGATTTAAGTCTTAGAATGTGTAGGTTGTATTTTTATATGTCTTATTTCATTAGTCGGTTTATTTGTTCTTTGAAACGGTCGATTTTAGTTGAGTAAGTACATTTGGTTAGTTGGTCAAATTATTCATCTTTATTTTTTCATGTTCTCTTAAGTCATAGGTTCTAAACCCTCTAAAAGTACCCATTTTCCCTTCTTATAGGTAAGATTAGAATTGAAATTAGAATTTGTAAAGAGAGATGGTTGATTTTATTTATAGTTTCACGAATCTATTGGTCGTAGTTGAAAATTTGTTTGTATAGTATATTGTCTGTTAAAAGAAATTGTTAAATAGTTGGATGTGGATCGTCAATTTTTTCGCCACTAAACTTTCAGGAAAAATATTAGCCACTAAACTTTCAAAAATTACAAAGTGATCATCAAAATGTTCATTCGTTAAATGATTATTTAAATTTATTGAATTGTTACGAAATGGTCCTTAAATTTTTTAAAATTTATCACTATTAGGGACCGTTCCATAGCCAAATTAAAAATTTAATAACCATTTTATAACTTCCAAAAACTCAGAGGCCAAAAACATCATTTTAGCATAATTTAGTGACTCTACCCTAAGAATTAAACCAATAAACTAAATGCATATTTTATTCAACAATAAATAACCGCTTTTAATACTTACTTTATTAAATTTAAAAGGTGTACATTTATTAAAATTCACTAATTAACCCGGTGATCGATAATGTTTATTTTATTATTTTGTATGTGCTTGAATCTTGATATTTACCTTAAAAATATATCTACTTAACAGAGACACATATTTAGTATTGAACAACACTTACATTTTTTTATGTTTTTACTCATAAAGAAGGGGACAAAGTAACTAATGGTCCCTAAACATGACAAGCTTCCCAATTTAGTCTTTAAATTTTTTGTCCACACTGAATTTGTCAAATCTTTTTTTTACTTCCATTTTTAGTGATTTTAATGGTGTGACATTTTAAGATTATTACATGTGACATAATCTTATCATCAAAATGATACTAATAAAATATAAGTTCAGAGACTAAAGTTAATCAAAAAATAGTTTATGAACCAAATTGAGAACATGATCAAATTCAGGGACTGTAAGTTGATTTATCACCCCCAAAAGTATAAACTTTGACAAGACTCACTCTAGTTTGGTTTGTAGCATTGGAAGGTGAAGGTGTTTTGTTGTCGGAAACACTGACAATTTCATTATAGAAAATATAAATACATTAATATAATAAAAGTCAATAATATTATTAAAAATTAAAAAAACATTAGGAGTGAAGGTGTTTTGGTTGTCTTTCTTCTTTGATTATTTTTAGGTTTACTTTCGCAGTTGGCTTCCACTCCCTTTTCTTACACTTTTCCCACTATCCCATGCTTGTTTCTCCATTTTCTTGCAATTTATTTATTTATTTCTCATTTCTTTTCTATTTTGCAATTTTTGAATTTGTATGTATAAAAAATAGAATTCTCTTACAAATTTAACAAAATGAAACAAGTCAAAGTCTAGGTAAAATTTTATATTCACTTCTATTTTTTTACTAGTAAGAGGTTAAATTTTTTAAAAGTATATATATATATATATATATGGGATATGATATGTTTATACATTGTAAGAGCTTTTAAGTTTTATATATTTTTTAGATAGTCTGATGAGTGAAACGAATGTCTGAAATTAACAGTAAGATATGTGAAGACTATTACTTAGAAAAAAAGTAAGAGTCATCAATTTCACTCATTCAACGATCCGAAAAACATGTAAAACTTATAATTTTATATTGTGTGTAAATGGATCCTAACTATATATAAGGGGTAAATTTCCATTAATCTTCTCGAGCTCTCCTGTCTCATTTGATTATATAAAGAAGGATGAGTCGTAAGTATTTTAAACTTGAAATTAGAACGCCAAGATGTTAAAAAAATATTATTCTTAACTGTTTGATTTCACGTCAAATACCTTAGGAGTTAGGTTGACATGGTGAACAACTGTAACAATGGCTAATCTCGATGACGAATTACTCGTAATGATAGCGTCACAAAGTTGAGTAAGAAAAAATACCACGTCTTAAAAAGACAAGATCGTTAATCTTACATCCATAAAAATGAGGAGATCTTAATATATAAATGCGATGGCGATACACTTCTTAATGAATCCGACAATAACCAATTACATCTTCTTACTTATAAAAACAACAAAAACATAATCAGAAAAAAAACCCAGCTCCCATGTTTGATTTCCTTGTGATTAATTTCCAGATATTATTTTAATCATAAATCAATGGTTGATTTGGTCGCAAAACATGAGGTGGAATTAGCCTAAATCCACCTACTCTTTTCGTTGCTTTTTAGGGTTTAGCTCCTTGGGGTTTCATCCCTTTTGGCTAAACTATATTATAAAATTCTTGCACGACCTCCTCATGCTTCATGTTCAAGAATGAGTTGTAATTATGTCCTTTTTTGCTGGAGATATGAGGGGGGGGGGAGAAAAGACATTGTTTAAGGTGAAAGAAATGAGATTTTTGGTAGCTATGTTAGGCTACAATTTGACGTTTAAATATATGAATTCACTGCATTAATCTGAGTTCATAAATTTATGTCTTTTAGCCATTAGTATTATTCGAGAAACATTAGGGGATTCTATTTACCAACAACTCGAACGTGATTCTAGCGATTATGTTATGACTCAAGATGAAGTTAGAGGAGAAATGAGGATAAAATTAACGTTCGAAAATAATATAGAAATGTATATTCATATTGTGAATAGAAAAAATTAAATTAAGACGATTATTCTCACATTAAACATTTACAAAATTTAATCTGAATTAGGGACACTAAAAGGAGCATAATTTAGGGGCAGAAAATTTTCATATTAAATCCTAATCTTAAACTTTAAACTCCCTTTTTAAAATAAGAACACTAAAAGGAGCATAATTTGAGGTAGACGATTTTTATCCTAATATGTTAGATCTTTTAAATAATGCCAGACATTTAAATATTTGTATTGTGAATAAAAAAATAAATTAAAATAATTATTCTCATATTAAATTTTTACAAAATTTAATCTAAATTAGTGTACACATTTGGTCTTCGAGCGGAAAGCAAAGACATTTACAAGTAGCACGTGATTAAAGGCATTATATGATGATTAAAAATCAAGAAAAGGAAAGCCTTCTTTGCCTTTGACTTGCCCTGGTTGTTTGCTCTTTTTCTCTTGAATGTTGTTTGTCAAGCATTGTCCCCAACCTAAGGCTTAGGTCCTATGAATAGTCCACCAACCCCTTTAGAGACCCTAAGATTTATGTACCTAGGACATTTATAGGGCCAAATTATATAAATCATCCTCTCTACTTCTGATCAATACAAAGGTTTTATTATATTCTACTTCTGATTCTTTTCGATGTTTATAACTCACATAAGTCTCAATTATGTTTTAATTTTTCTTAAAGAAAATTTATTTTTTAATTTAATTGATAAAACTCTCTTAAAGAAAACTTATTTTTCGATCTACAAAATTGAAACCTAATACATTATTTAAAGATAATCGAACTATGTACGATTCAACTAAAAAACTTGTCCCTCGACAAATCTTTATTCATTGTCAACCTATTTTTTTTATAATGGTTTTCTTCTTTATTATTTCGAAAAAAATCTTCCCTACCTATGGCTTGAGTCTCTAGGACTAGTCCATCACTCGCTTTAGGACCTAAAGTTTATGTACCTAAAGCATTCATATGGACAAATTATAAAAAACCTCTTCATTTGTCATTCTCTCGTTAGCTTGTTTTTTTTCCCATAAATTTTGACTATAAAACATTTAATAAGTATTAAATTTTTTATCACTCGACTTAACGTACATTAATAAAGCTTGAATTTCAGTCACATAAAAGTCCCATGGACCGCCCTTCAAAAAACGAGTCTAAATACACTACTGTACACACTAGCACATGAATTCTATCAGAAAAAAAATCCACCTACAAATTGGAAAAAACATCATGATCATCTTACCTTGCATGTGTGGGGTTGAAGAGAAACAGTTGGTAGTTACTTAGGGTTTAGTTGTTCTCTTTCCAACAATTCTCACCAAATGGCAAATTTTTGGGCCCTCATGGTTTAAATTCGAGGCCCAAATTTCTTTCCCTTTTTTTCAACTATGCAATCCACATGCAATAATTTTATGCTCAAATTAAAAATTAATGCTATTCATTAGTATTTTGGTAAGTATCAGAATTTGAGTATTATTTATTTTATTTGACCTATAAAAAGAACTTGCATACATCATAATATAGTACAAATAAATATAGTTATATTTTAATACACAAGTCGTGTAAAAATAATTTTACAATCTTTCTTATAAAATTTAAAATTTAAATCTTTAATACTTAAACCTTAAATTCTAAACTTTAAACTTTAACTATAAACCTTAAATTTTATGTCTTACAATATAAACCCTTAAACCCTAAATCAAAATCTTTAAACCCTAAAATTATAAAATTTATATATCAAAATATTTTTCAATAAAAAATAACAGAGTTTAAGTGAGATAATAAAAGTTCTCATGTTTTAACCAATAATCGATAATTTAATCATTATTCAAACATGAAATAACTTTAAAATTTATAGTCAGTATTCAAAATAAAAAAAACTCTTTTTTGATTAAATAAATTGATAATTACATTATCAAAGTTGATATTAAAATTTGAATTTATATAAATAAAATAAAATAAATATTTCCGAAAATACTTTTCTTTAACCTCTCATAAGGTTTCCTTTTGTTTGTTTAGTGGGAATATTTTATTAACAATGGAGGAAACCATCCACCTTTCACCTTTCACAGCTCACATTTCAGTAACTCCATACCCCCAAAACCAACAAAATCATATCAATTATCCCTTCTCTTCTCCCACAAAGACACATCAAGCAAATTCCAAACCCAACCCCCCAAAACTCTCCCTTTCTTCCTTCTCCAAACCCATCCTTCTCTTTTCGTTTCTTTTGGATCTGATTTTCTCTGCCTTTCTTTCCCTCCAAACACCCTTTTCCCCTTCCCTTCCTTTCCTTTCCTTTGATCCAATCTGAACCCAGATTTTGTTTCGTTTGGTTTTTGATGGTTCATGTATATTCGGAATTGAAATGGGAATGATGCTCGTAAAGAAAGCATGAGCAAAAACCCCATTGATAGCAATAACAACCAGAAAGGCGAGGAACCGACGCAAGAAGTAGAGTCTAAAGAAGTAAACAAAGGTCAAAGGGAAGTTGAAGTAAACGAAGAAGAAGAAGAGTATTTCTACGAATCCCTTGATCGCATTGCTTCATCCAATTCTTGTTCCTGTTCTAACTCGACTTCACCTTCTTCTGACTCGGATTCCGACCCAATTACCCGTTCCACCAATGCCCGCCACCCATTCCCCGTCCCGAAATTCTCCATGGCCGTCTCCAAGTTCGACATCTGGATCTCCGAACCCGCCTCCGTTTCCGAAAGAAGAAGCCGGCTGCTCCGAGAAATGGGGCTCAGCCTCGACCCGGGTCTTTCCCGGACAAGACCAGGCTCGGTAACGGAAGTGGGTGCCGGCGATGCTGGAGGAGGAATAGGCGAGTTTGAGAGAAGATCGGTTTATTCGGATCGGTTGGTGAAAAAAGAGTTAAAGGAGCAAGATCGTAGTTCTTCCGGAACTGTACGATCGAAATCTAATGGTGATTGTAATGAGCTTTCTGTTTCTTCTTCGATTCTTTCAATTGGTTTATCTTTTGTAAATAATAATAATACTGAATGTGATGGAATTAATGTTGCTGCTCCCAACTTAAGAACCAGTGAAAGCAACGGATCTATGTGTAATAAGCCGCCCACTGGACGGAGTAGTAAGAGTATGAATGGGGAGCTTGGGTCTAAATCATTTGACGGCGGCGGAGACGCGATGGTGGAGAATCCTACTGAACAAGTGTGTACCATTAAGAACCTTGATAATGGGAAAGAGTTTGTGGTGAAGGAGATTAGAGAAGATGGGATGTGGAACAAGTTGAAGGAAGTTGGGACCGGGAGGCAGTTGACTATGGAGGAGTTCGAGATGTGCGTCGGGCATTCGCCGATCGTTCACGAGCTGATGAGGCGGCAGAATGTGGAAGAGGGTAATAATAAGGATAGTGCAGATTTGTATGACAATGGTGGTGGTGGTGGCGTTTCAAAGTTTAAGAAGAAAGGGGGTTGGTTTAAGAGTATAAAGAGCGTTGCAAGTAGTGTGACCGTGATTGGTCATAAGGAAAGGCGGAGTAGTGACGAGAGGGATACATCGTCGGAGAAGGGTGGGAGGAGATCGAGTTCCGCCACGGATGATAGCCAGGATGTTTCGTTTCATGGGATGGAGCGAGTGCGGGTGAAGCAGTATGGGAAATCATGTAAAGAACTCACTACTCTTTACAAGAGTCAAGAGATTCAAGCTCACACCGGGTCTATTTGGAGTATCAAGTTTAGTTTGGATGGAAAATACCTTGCCAGTGCTGGTGAGGATTGCGAAATTCATGTATGGAAGGTAGTCGAGTCCGAGAGAAAAGGGGAGTTGTTGATGGAAAAGGCCGATGACATGAATTTGAACTTTCTGCCTGTGGCTAATGGATCTCCGGAAACAACTCTATTGTCCCCAATTTCAGACCATCCTGAGAAGAAGAGAAGAGGAAGGCCATCTATAAGCCGGAAGTCATTGAGTTGGGACCATGTTGTAGTACCGGAGACTGTTTTCGCGCTTTCGGAAAAACCTTTTTGTTCTTTTCGCGGACATTCCGATGATGTACTCGACCTCTCATGGTCCAAATCTCAGGTTAGTCATCATTCTTTAGTGCTCTCATGTATTTTGAGAAATATGTAGCAATGTAGACTGATTAATTTGATCATTATTGAGCGTTCCTTGTTTCAAGCATTTATGTGCTATGTGAGATGGAGTTCTTGATCAAATTTTGGTGGCAAATTGAAATTCAGAGCTAGGACTCCTGCGTGCAATGCATTTGCACTTAACGAAATCTTACAAGTGAAAAAGGCACAACTAATTCTTGTAAATGTGAATTTCATCAAAATGTAAGAACCACTGCGATTGCTTGTGTGCTTTTTTACTCCAAGAAATAAATGGTCAATATGTTGCTTGTTTCCACGCTTGACTTGACGAAATTGTAATTTGTCATCTTGAGCCGAAAAGGATCTGTGAAATACAAAAATGTATTGGAATTTCTTCTAAATTGGTTGATCTTCATGGGTAAATTTTAAATATATCTAGGTTTTGATTTCCGGGAACTAGTAAGTTATATTTCTTGCAGGTTATTTTATTTGGCATTGCCTGCTTAGGTATTAAGACGACAACTAAATGACCTGCATGCATTCTGATGTCACAGGAAAGCTAAGAATTAAAGCAATTTTGCAAAGCCTTAGATAATCAAGTAAACATATGTTCAATCTTAGTGGGCTGTATTTTGGCTCATGAAGGAAATGATCTAACAAGTTCAATATGCATTTGTTTGCCTCATGTAACATTGAGCATTAGTGAAAAGTGTACTTTCACATTGTAAATTTACATCAGTTTCTATTTGTTCAAAGAACCTGATCTTTCTATTGGATGTGTCTTTATCCCTTTTCTATGGTCATGGTTATTATATTTGGTGCCTTCCTTTTCCAGGGATTTTGGTCAAGGTTCCCTACAATACCCTTAATGTACCTTGTATAAAGTGCTCATGAATGTTACTCTTTCAGTTCGTCGTAGGATTGTTTTTGAGTTTGCGCATGTTTAATGTTAGATTTAATTGATTAAAAATGTTACATTTTCTACCACAACTCTTTTATAAAGTGCTCATGAATGTTAATGGTGTGCAATTATCCAATTTATAAAGGATGCTGAAGTGATTTGCTCTTTTAGAATCATGAACCCATAAATTGCTGGAGGATATTCTGGTAAGATTTTTCTGTCTTCTTTTCAGCAATTGCTCTCATCTTCAATGGACAAAACAGTGAGGCTTTGGGACTTGATTAGCAAGACTTGTTTGAGAATATTTTCACACAGTGATTATGGTAAGTAAATTCTAAATTCCATGTCTTCAATTATTCCCCCCCCTCCTTTTTTTCTTGATAAACAGTTACCCTTCCCTCTAGAAGTGGCAAATGTTATGAAATTTACATCCATTTTCATAGTTGTAATAAGCTGCCTATTAGTTAGGAAAAAAGAGAGCAAGAGACTCTTTTAAGTGTTCTTGGTGTGGATTCAATGGAATCAGTAATTCAAAGATCCAATATAAAAGTAATATGTTAGTACTATTATTTATTTATCTTTTCCCGTGTTGTGAAATAGGTTTATATACTGCTAATCATGCATCATTTTTGTGGATCTTCCTTGACACAGTAACTTGCATCCAGTTTAATCCAGTTGATGATAGATACTTCATTAGCGGATCGCTAGACGCCAAAGTGCGCATATGGAGCATTCCTGATTGTCAAGTCGTTGATTGGAATGATCTGCATGAAATGGTCACTGCTGCTTGTTATACACCTGATGGCCAGGTTGAGCAATGGTCAATTTCGAGTTCATTCTAAATAATATAGTCTTTAGCTCATGGAACTAATTGTTTTGAAGGGTGCACTGGTCGGTTCATACAAAGGAAGCTGCCGCTTATATGATACTTCTGGTACAAGTTCATGAATTCTATCAACTCTCTTGTGTCTACACATAGTTCATTTGTAACGGAAGTTTTCTTAAACATCTATATTTATACTCTCTTTTTTCAGAGAACAAGTTACAACCTAGAAATGAAATCAATTTGCTGAATAAAAAGAAGAAATCCCATCAAAAGAAAATTACAGGTTTCCAGGTAATCCTTATGGAAGGAAAGCATAAATCCTCGTTGAACTAGATATTCCTTACTGCTATGTGTTCACTTTATTCTTCCTCAATTGGCTGCTTTCTTAAAACAGTTTGCACCCGGAAGTTCAACAGAAGTGCTCATCACATCAGCAGATTCACGAATTCGGGTTGTCGACGGGTCTGATTTAATTCACAAATTTAAAGGTAATTCTTCATATTTGTGAGATATAATTATAAAGTACGAGGTTGGTTGGATTTGGAAAGGATTGACCATAGATGATAGTGATTTTCGCTGATAGCTAGGAAGTAGGGGAGACTGAAGATGACTCTTCGTATTCGTACGTACTTCAGCTTATAGAGATGGTATGTAATGGTGTATCATGATCTGCATATCGACTTTTTAAAGTTGGTGTTCTGGTTTAGATTCGGATGCTAACTTTGCTGGTTGCTCTTGAAAAAGTTCCGTTGTCATGTCTCGTGTATTTTATTGATATAAAATTCTGGAGTTGTGCGGATTCAGCTGAAGGTGCTTTGATTATGTGACAGGATTTCGGAACACAAACAGCCAAATCTCAGCTTCTGTTACGGCAAACGGAAAATATGTCGTCTCTGCTAGTGAGGACTCGTATGTTTACGTGTGGAAACAAGAAGCAGAATCACGGCCTAGCAGAAACAAAGGAGTCGGTATAACATGCTCTTATGAACATTTTCACTGTAAAGATGTATCAGTGGCCATCCCTTGGCCAGGCATGGCTGACTCATGGGGACTAAGAGATTCACAGTTGAATGATCAAAATTCTTTTGACGATCATATCGATGAAGTCTCAACGGCCAATCATCCTCCTACACCCGTCGAGGAGTACAGTGGAAACGAGGGTTCATTATTGGCATCCGGGTGCACCAATAGCCCTCTCCACGGAACCATTTCTAGCGCAACCAATAGCTACTTCTTTGACAGAATCTCGGCTACATGGCCTGAGGAAAAACTTCATTTGGCAACTAGGACCAAGAGCCCCAAGATCAGTGTCGACTTTTCCCCTGGCGTTAACCCAAACATCTCAGCCTGGGGTATGGTGATTGTGACCGCTGGCCTACGAGGTGAGATCAGAACTTTCCAAAATTTTGGATTGCCGGTTCGAATCTAACGAGCCGAAGAAAGAAAATGGTAGGGAACATCAAGGGCCCTTTGGTTAAATTGTGTACAGAAAGTGAGATATTGGTTGAGATTTGTAATATTAGCTGAGTTTCATTCCTTTCTTTGTGCCTCTGCTCATTGGATGTGGGGGAAATGGAAAAACCACTCCATTTGAGGATTGAGGAAAGTACAGATTTGTTCAGAGAAAAAAATTTACACGATGAATTTAGATACCGATGTATTTTCTGATAACAAAAATTGTAGAGTTAAGACGATAGAGCGAAAAGCCTATTGAATTGAAACGAAATTCTTCTACTATTCGTTCTCTACACTCAATTCATAGTCTTGAACACATGAAAAATATGTTGAAAGCAACTTAAATTTCATAAGCAGGGAACCTTGCCTGAGATGGTTCAAGCATGTCCAGAAAGTGACATGCCATCCCTCCGATACCCTTGAAGAGTGAATACGGGCGATCGCCTCCATGCATCTTCCCTTTTGATATAAGTTTCTCCGCTCTATCCGACAAGAAGGAAGCAAATGCTTTGGCCCTATATAAGTACTCTGCATTGCCGGTCATTCGGTAGAGCGAGAGGAACGCGTATGCGTTCCCGCTTATACCATGACATATTCCGACTTGCTTAAGCAGACCACGCTTCCAAACTACCACTCCAGCATCCAATGCCGCTTGTAGAAAGTCCTTGTCTCCAAAAACCTGATGATTTACAGCATTGTACAAAAAAAAAAGCCCTGAGATACTGCAATTCTTTTCCAAAACAATTTGTAAGGAAAAAAGTAGTGTGACAAGGAGTACCTCGGCTGCTTTTACAAGGGTAAGTGTGACCGGATTCACTTCCCTCACTTGATGGGTAATTCCCACTAGGGAACCGGTTTTTGATCATGTAGCAAAGAGTACCCTTAACATCCTCTACCTCATCTGGTTTCAACTCCAAGTCCATCAAAACATGCATGATTCCCGCCAGTCCATGCGCAGCTCCCCAGTACTTATTTCCATGCCATTCATACATCAATGGACATCTTCCCTTGCCTGCCAGTCGGTTACCTGACTTAATAATTTCATCTACAACTGCTCGCTGTGTAATTTCCAAGTTCAAACGGAAATAAATAGAATTGATAATGTTTTATTCTCTTAACCAAAAGAACATTTGGGCTGAGAGGACTAAAAACATGTCTTACCGTGCGGACAGTAGATACGGTGTCTTTGCCAATATGCTTATTCAAGAATGAACAGGCCCACAAATACCCTGCTCTGTCGTATAATAATTCATTCGGCAAGTCACTAGGTAATCTGATCTGCTCTCAGAGTGAAAACAATTTCAAAAAGATAAAAGGCAAGCAATCTAAACCCACAGGAGCAGTGAACACCGAAAAAGAAAAGGGAGATAAGTTAAAGTTGAAATATAAAAGGCAACATTGAACCATCTCTTTGAACTTTGCCAAGTAGCGATCTTGTAAACTCGTATCACCAGAATGCTTTGCAATGACAGCACCAAGGGCATAAACACCAGCCCGTCCGCAAATGAATGTCACACGCCTACATAAATGCAATTGCATCACGTATGAGGCATGATCAAGTTCAAATACTCACTTCCAATGCTATCTTATGTACACCATAACAATCCTTGTTGAGCTAATTCATGTCAATTTGGAGTAGAAAAAAAAGAGAAGAAAACCATTAGAGTTACTTTCTCATTAAGCAGACATCGATTCGTGATTCCAACAACTTCGATTGTCTTAGCACTAAACCATGTCATTAAGAACAACACAACACTAGACCATGTCATTAAGAACAACACAAACATTGAAGAACTAAAAACCATGTCTGGCAACACCAGGAAGGCTTGCAGCAACACAACTCCATTCGTGTAACAAATACGATCATTTCGAATGGCATTTAATCAGAAACCAAACCAACTCAAGTACTCAACTAGTTCTAACAAAAAAGGCAATTCTTATGAAAAAAGTAACTCTGGTTGAGACTAAAGAAAGAGAGATTACCCAGAATCTTTAGAAGCAGAATCACAAGCCTTAACAATATCAGAGCATAATTTAAGATCATTCTCATTTTTCGTAACTTGGTATGCTTTAAAGACCAAATAAGCTGTCCCAAGAGCTCCTGTGTACGCAGTATAATCTTGCACTCTCTTTCCACTCAAACCCCATGTCTCCCTCACCACCTGAGTCCAAACCAAACAATTTACACTATTTTACAAAATCTCAACAAACCCAAAGTGAAAATACAGTAAAGGTACCAGCTTTATCTCTATATGCATAATCCTACTAATTCCATGCATGAAACGAAGCTAAAAATGAAAATTGAATAACCCAAAGACAGTTTGAGAGGATACGGTTTCTTTGAGGGCCAAAGCTGCGGTTTTGAGCTGATCAGAGAGTGTTTTGTAAGGTAAAGATAAGAGATTGGTTAGTGAGTCAGTGGAAGTGACTCCGGAGACTGTTGATTCCGCCACAAAATTAGGCATTTCATTTGGGAAGAAACGATCGGCCATTTCCTTCTTTTTTTCTCTTGCAAGCTTTGTTTTTTTTCCCCGAATAAAACAAATTTCAGTGAATTCCCAGGAATACAAGAGGAAGAACGGCAAGATAGAACCTTTCGAGCAGGTTCCGAGTACAAGTGTCATATTAAAAATCCACCTGATTCATTCAAAAAAAATTCCACCTGATCCATCACATCAAAATGTTCCATCAAAACAATGTTCCATTTTCTTCTTTTTTTTCCATATCTCTGAAAATTTTAAAATATTCTAATTGTGTATCTAACTTTTAAGAAACTTTAATTTTTTAAATTCATACGTAGGTATCAAGTAAGAAATTTTATTTTTAGGATTGAGATAATTTTTTTAAAAAAAATAGGACAAAAACAAAAAAAAATGATAAAACAGCTTAATTTGAACTATTATTTTTTTGAAAATCAATCGATACTGATATGGAAAATACTTTGATATCTAGTTGTGTAAATTTTAATTTATATTATGAATATCTTTATTTATGGTAGATATTCATATATTAAATGAGATTTTAATGTATTTTATTATTAGGTTTAATACTCATTGAAATTAAGGTTTTCATCTTATACCCATAAATATAGAGTTTAGAGAAAGCATTGTATACAATTCTACTTTGAGAATATAATACAAGTCTCTCTATTTGTCTCTCATCTTGTTCTTGTTCTTGTTCATTTATTTTATTCTCGATCTTTACTTTATTCACAACACGTTATCAACACGATCTTGCTCAATTACCGTGGTTCTTGTCGACAATTCCCGAAAAAGATTTTAACAAGATATTGGTGACTATATCTACCATATATTCAACTTAGCTTGAAAAGTCTGGTATATTTTTATTTATTTATCTCGATATAGTGGATGATTAATTATTCTTAAATTAAGGTCAGTGTATTTTAATTTATTGTTTCTTTGATGATATATCTAATATTAATATATACACGATTATGATTTTTTAATGACGTGATTTCTTTTCCGTACCATCCAGGGATGGTTGTTCAAAGCAGGAAATAATCATGTGTTTAAAACACAATGAAATGTACGTGTAGTGCTTCTCCACCTATTTTGAGATTTTTTTTGTTCTTTAGTTATGACCAATATTTGTTTATTTTATTCTAATGATGAAAATTTGTGTTTTTAATCTACTAGATGTTAGTAATTGCATCCATTAATGATTCTTATTTATACATCCTTATAGTTGTTTATTTGTTTAAGAATAACAATTATTCTTATAGTGATTATATTTATGTTATTTTATCGATTAAAGTTGGTATTTTTAACTATATTTTGAGTTTTACATGATATCTTTAAATGACTTGGAAAGAGATATGACATAAAGAGATTATGAGGAGCTGTCTTGGTCATTTATATCTCCATTGTCCTTGAGAGGAAAATCAATATCGATAAACTCTATTTTTATTTTTATTCTTTAAATTACGATTTTAAAGTGTAATAAATTATGGTGATTTATGATCTACAAGAAGACCGTTATAAATTATGGTGATTTATGTTCTTTGTTCTGTTGGTTTAATATGAATATATTGGCTGGACATCCCGTTCTGCGAGGCTATTGGTCTCAAAGAAGGTTTCTAAAGGACATTGTGAACTAGTTTAGCAATGCCGCGTACGAGGATTAAATCTTTAGAATAATCTGCTCAAAATAAGGCTAGAGCCATTATACTTCTTCGCCGTCACCTCCACGAGAGGTTGAAATATGAATATTTAACAGTG
This sequence comes from Hibiscus mutabilis, assembly GCA_019671005.1. Taxonomy (NCBI): domain Eukaryota; kingdom Viridiplantae; phylum Streptophyta; class Magnoliopsida; order Malvales; family Malvaceae; genus Hibiscus; species Hibiscus mutabilis. The sequence continues at coordinate 15,382,914 of CM033721.1, read as the reverse complement.
AAAGATCCTCTTATTCCTTGGAATAATCTAAAAGAACGATATGACCATCAAAAAACTGTTATTCTACCTAAAGCTCAATATGGTTGGTTGCATCTGAGATTGCAAGATTTTAAATCAGTAAGCGAGTATACTCTGCTATGTTTCGAATTACTTCACAATTGAAGTTATGTGGTCAAAATATTACTTATGAGGATATGTTAGAAAAAACATACTCCACTTTTCATGCAAATAATGTTGTCCTCAGGCACAATATTGCAAAAATTGTTTTAAAGGTCCACTGGCTCTACTTCGTTCCCTGAAGTGAATGTGAGATTTTATAACTAAAAAATAAACATCACATTAGTAGTTGTGGTCATAGTCAAAGCTATGGACATATACATTATGGTCATTTTAAGAATACTTATACCCACCAAAAGTGGGATTATAAGGATGACAATAATGATAGAGATCATATTAAAATTTTTATGTTATCAGTGCGATGGTCCAAACTATTGATCTCTTATTGTCAAATGCCGGAGCATTATAGACCTTTATCCGTAATCATGAATGATAAAGGAAAAAAAATATAAACAAATTTTGTTTAACGAAAATGGCGAAAACAATTATGGCGTTGTTGGTCAAACTTAATTGGATGTTGTTGATTTCCTTATAACCATTGAAGGGAATAATTCGCCGTTTATTTTGTTTCCTATAACCTCTAAAGGAAATAATTGATCTTTTACATTATTTTGCTTTATGTTAATATGCTTTACATATTATTTATTTATATTATACATATATATATTTAAATATTTTAAATATTTATTTATTATCTTTTGAAGAAATATGATTACTTCCGAAATAAAATATGCAATAAATTGTGGCGATTTATGTTCAGCAGACAGTGCAAGTACTCATACTATACTTAAGCATAAGAATTATTTTTCCCATTTAAATGCAAGGGTGAAAATGTGAGTATTATATCTTAAAGTACTAAAATATCAATGATCCGAAAGAGTAATAAGTTCTTGTGACATTATCTTTGATAGATAAATGATTTGATATGTGCTATATTTAATATTTTTCATTCCCTAAAGTGAATGGTACAAACACATATTTTTCATTATCCGAAGTGAATGGAACAAAACACATATTGAAAGGTGCATAATTATACATATTTTCTTATTTAAAATGCAAGGGAATAATGCCAGTATTATATCTAGAAGTACTAATATCATAGAAGGCTCCAGAAGAGCAAATTTATTATTGCCAAATGGAACTCTATTTCATATTCACAATGCGTTATACTCGCCAAAATTGCAAAGAGACTTATTGAATTTTAAAGACATTCACAGAAATGAATACCATATTGTGACTATTAGTCTAGGAGATGCTGACTATCTTCATATTACGAGTATAAACCAAGACAATAATAAAATCTTGACAAAATTACATGCACTGTCATCCGGATTATACTACACAAGAATTAGTACAAATTGAAGCTCATGCTATTGTAAACCAAAAGTTTGCTGATAACTTTATTATTTGGCATGACCGATTAGGCCATCCTGGTTCAATTATAATGCGAAATACTATTGATACTTCACGTGGTTATTCATTGAAGAACTGATAGATTCCTCAAAGTAATGTTTTTCATGCGATGCTTGCTCTCAAGGCAAATTGATTATTCAACCATCACCAGCTAAGATAGATTATGAATCTATTAATTTTCTAGAACGGGTACAGGGTGATATATGTGATCCCATACACCCTTCTTATAGATCATCTAGATATTTTACGGTTTTAATTGATGCATCGACTAGATGGTCATATGTATCCTTATTATCAACCCGCAACTTGGCGTTTGCGAGGTTACTTGCTCAGTTGATAAAATTACGAGCACATTTTTCAGATTACCCTATAAAGACAATCACTCTTGATAATGTTGGTGACATGCCATTTTACATGCAACATTACTAATTTCCATCAAGCCAACAAATTATCACAAGTTCTCCCCATTACAAATGGTTTTTGGTCAGGAACCAAATATGTCCTATCTTAGATTTTTTTTTGGTGTGCGTTATATATTCTAATTGCTCCACCACAACGCACAAAGATAGGTCCTCAAAGGAGGTTGGGAACATATTTCGAATTTGAATCCCCTTTAATAATGAAATATCTCGAGCTTCATATAGGGAATTTATTTACAACTTGATTTACTTACTGTTGATTTCTGGATATTGTCCATTCAAGAAGAACTTAATCAATTTGAGAGAAGTCAAGTATGGACATTAGTTGATAGGCCTAGTAATCAATCTACTATAGGAACTAAATGGCTCTTTAGAAATAAGCTACATGAGAGTGGTAACATAGTGAGAAACAAGGCTAGACTTGTTGCTCAAGGTTACACTCAAGAGGAGGGAATATATTTCGATGAAACTTATGCACCCTTAGCTAGGATGGAAGCTATTAGGATGCTTCTTGCATTTGCATGCTTTAATAATTTCAAGCCTTTTTAAATGGATGTTAAAAGTACATTTTTAAATGATTTTATTAATGAAGAAGTGTATGTTGAACAACCATCGAGTTTTGAAGATCCAAATTTTCTAAACCATGTTTTTAAATTGACCAAGGCCTTATATGGTTTAAAACAAGCTCTTAGAGCTTGGTATGAAAGGCTTTCAAATTTTTTAATTGAAATAAAAGACTTAGTTTCCGCCTAATGGATATCGTTACATCCTATTTGTATGAGTAGATTCTTAGTACCTTGATAGTGGTTGCTCAAGACACATGATCGGAGACAAGAGTAGATTCATGGATCTCAAACTAAAGAGTGGGGGAGTAGTGACATTTGGTGACAACTCCAAAGGCCACATTGAAGGAATTGGCTCCATTGGTAATCTCTCAACTACTCTTATTGAAAATGTTCTTTATGTCAATGGTCTTAAACATAATTTGTTGAGCATTATTCAATTGTGCGATAAGGGTTTTAATGTTCTTTTTGATGCTAATGGGTGTAAAATCATGAACATTAAAAAAAATCAAACCATGCTCATAGGTCATCGCATAAGTTATATATATATGGCGCATTTAGACGACATACATACATCCAATGCATGCTTTGTGGCACATAATAAAAATGATATATGGTTGTGGCATAGGAAACTAGGACATGCTAGCATTAGTGTTTTAGAGAAATTGGTTTCCCTTGATCTAGTAAGAGGTTTACCTAAGCTAAAGTTCTCTAAAGATAAAATTTGTGATGCATGTGCTAAGGGTAAACAACAAAGAACCTCATTTAAATCCATTAATGATGTTTCCACTAATAGATGTTTACAATTGATCCATATTGATCTCTTTGGGCCTATTAGGACTATGAGTTTGGGTGGTAAGTCATATGCATATGTGTTAGTAGATGACTATTCTAGATACACTTGGGTTCTCTTCTTAAGTACTAAGGATAAGGCTTTAGAAAAATTCATCACGGTTTCAAAAATCACCCAAAATGATCTTGATCTTAAAATTTCACATGTTAGAAGCGATCATGGAACCGAATTTCAAAATATGGATTTTGAAGATTTTTGTAATGAAAATGGTATTAGCCACAAATTTTCGGCTCCTCGCACTCCTCAACAAAATGGGGTAGTTGAGAGGAAAAATAGAACTTTAGAAGAAATTTCTAGGATCATGCTTTGTGAAAATAATTTACCTAAATATTTTTGGGCGGAAGCCACTAATACGGCTTGCTAAATAATTAATAGAGTAATGATTATGCATATTTTGAAGAAAATATCTTATGAGATTTTAAAATCCAAAAAGCCTAACATTAGCTATTTCCATCCTTTTGGTTGTAAATGTTTTGTTTTAAATAATTGAAAAGATAATTTAGGTAAATTTGATGCAAAAAGTGATGAAGCTATTTTTCTAGGTTACTCTTCAAACTCTAAAGCTTATCGAGTATTTAATAAAAGAACTTTGGTTGTAGAAGAGTCTATACATGTTGTTTTCAATGATAACCTCCTTCCGAGGAAAGAATCTTGTGATGATGATGATGTAGGGATCATTGAAGTCATTGGTGGAGGACAAACATCAAAGGTGGATGAGATTCCAAGCAAAGAAGAGGAAACACAAGATCCACTTCTTGAAGCCTTGAAGAACTTGGCTCTAGAGGAAAAGGAGGTCACCTACCCAAGGGAGTTTAACTATGTCAAAGGTGGTAAAATTTTGGGTGATCCATTAAAGGGGTAACACTAGATCCTCTCTCAAACTTATAAACAATATTGCATTTATTTCATGCATTAAGCCTAAAAATATCAAAGAAGCATTAAAAGATGATTTTTGGATATTGGCCATGCAAGAAGGACTTAATCAATTTGAGAGAAGTCAAGTATGGACATTAGTTGATAGGCCTAGTAATCAATCTACTATAGGAACTAAATGGATCTTTAGAAATAAGCTAGATGCGAGTGGTAGCATAGTGAGAAACAAGGCTAGACTTGTTGCTCAAGGTTACACTCAAGAGGAGGGAATAGATTTCGATGAAACTTATGCACCTGTAGTTAGGATGGAAGCTATTAGGATGCTTCTTGCATTTGCATAATTTCATGATTTCAAGCCTTTTCAAATGGATGTTAAAAGTGCATTTTTAAATGGTTTTATTAATGAAGAAGTGTATGTTGAAAAACCACCGGGTTTTGAAGATCCAAATTTTCCAAACCATGTTTTTAAATTGACCAAAGCCTTATATGGTTTAAAACAAGCTCCTAGAGCTTGGTATGAAAGGCTTTCAAACTTTTTAATTAAAAAAGGTTTTGAAAAAGGCAAGGTGGACACTACACTTTTCATTAAAAGATATGGCAATGACATCTTGGTATTTCAAATATACGTTGATGATATTATTTTTGGTTCTACTAATGAGGTTTATTGCTAAGAATTTTCTAAGCTAATGCAAAGTGAGTTCGAGATGAGCAAGATGAGGGAGCTCTCATTTTTCCTGGGGCTCCAAATCAAGCAAAAAGAGGATGGCACCTTCATCAATCAAGCTAAGTACGTCAAGGATATGCGCGAGAAGTTCGGCTTGGAGAACGTAAAGCCTCAAACCACTCTAATGAGCTCATATATTAAGCTTGACAATGATGAAGGAGGTAAGTGTGTCAATTCTAAGCTTTATCGTTCAATGATTGGCTCTTTGCTTTACCTTACCGCGAGTAGACCCGATATCATGTTTAGTGTTTGCTTGTGTGCTAGGTGTCAAGCTAGCCCTGGAGAATCGCACCTAATAGCCATTAAGAGGATCTTTAAATACCTTAGAGATACACCTAGTTTAGGTCTTTTGTATCCTAGAGACTCTTCCTTCAACCTTCATGCTTATTCAGATGCGAATTATAAGGGTGTAAGATCGATAGGAAAAGTACCTCCGAAACATGTCAATTCCTAGGTAGTATGCTCGTATCTTGGTTCTCTAAGAAAAAAAATAGCGTAACCTTATCTACCACCGAAGCGGAGTACACATCCTTAGGGAGTTGTTGTGCTCAAGTCCTTTGGATGAAGCAATAACTTTTAGACTATGGTGTTGAAATAGATACCATACCCATTAAGTGTGACAATACTAGTGCCATTTGTCTTACTAAGAATCCCATCCAACACTCTAGAACCAAGCACATAGAAATAAGACATCATTTCATTATGGATCAAGTATTAAAGAATGACGTAGTTCTAGAGTATATCGATACCTTGAACCAATTAGCGGATATTTTTACTAAACCATTAGATAAAGAACGTTTTTGGACCCTTAGGAGAGAGTTAGGTTTAACAAGCCTTCTTTGACCCTCTAGAGTCCCAAAAGACCAAGAATTTGCTTGAATTGATTTGATTGCCATGTTTATGTAATTTGTGCCTCTTGATGCATCTATGCCTTTAGTTAGGGGGAGCTTGTCTCTATTCTTAAACTTCATCATGTTCATTCAGCATATACATACATTTCGGTTCAAGTAAAATTGAACTTTTGAGCAACTTGTAGCCCAAAATGCATTTTCTGAGTTATTCGTATCGAAACAGGTTAAAGTGTATCGATAAACCATTCTTGACTCAACCCAGATTGCATTTCTCAACACAAGTGTATCGATACGCGTCCAAACGTATCGATACAGACTCAAGAACGTGTTTCGTACAAGAAAGTTCGTATCAAAATGGTCCATGTGTTTCGACACACCTGTATCGGTACGCCATGTGGCGTATCGGTACGCGCGGGCGTTGAGTCTTTAAATGAGCCTTAATGAGAATCCAACTTTAAATCAATCTCTATAAACCCTTTTTCATCCGAAACCCTAACTCTTTCAACTATAAATACCCTTCAAATCCTCTAGTTTTTTCATACAAATTTTGAGGGTTTTTGTTCAACAAACCAAGTCTAAGATCTCTCATCAAATTACTGCATTATCATCCATCAATTCTTCCAATTTCTTCAAATCAAGGTATAAACTCTTTCTTTTTTCATTTTATTTTCGTTTAGTTTAATATATTGTTTTTAATAATTTTTTTGTACAAAAAGTATACTAAGAGTATGAGTTTTAAAGTATTTGAATTTTTTTTCAAAACTCCAAATTTTTTTATTCGAATATAAAAATTATACTGTATATTTTTAAATATGTTTTTCTACATTTCTTTTTACCAAAATCTTTCTAAAATTATATTGTATATTTTTTCATTAATACCTTGAATTTTGTATTAAATATTGGATTGAATTTGATGATTTATGCACACATGTTTTGTGCCTTAACTTTTTTTTCAGATTCAATATGGCACCACGAAAAAGAGGTCGAACAAACGAGGTTGGCGAGTCTTCTACTGAAGATAATTCGGCACGTCCTAATCTCAGTGTCATTTATCAAAAGAGTTTTGCAACCCCGGCGGCTCTAAACAACTTCAAGCAATACCAAAATTATAAAATTCGTCGCGAAAGAGTAACATCTATCCCTTTTTTAAATTCTGAATGTTTCAAGTTCAAATACCTTCCTCTTTTACACCGTTGGAACTTTATGCCTTTTTTTGTCAATCCCTGGGTTTTTGTACCGTAATCTTGTTTTGATTTTCTTTGCCAATGCCCGGTGCATCCCCAACCAAGACCATACTAAAGTTATTGTTATTGAGTCATTCTTAATGGGGGAAGAAATTTTGGATTGATGTTCAAACTCTTGTTAATATTCTTGTGTTCGATGATGAAGACTCATTGGGACATGTTCTTGGCGGTTCTGTTACTGTTCTAGATGTTCATGATCGTTTCATGCATCTCATGATCACTTGGTAGTTTCGGCCATCCGGTGGAAAGTTTTCCACTATTCGCCAAGTGGATGACTTTTGGATTCAATGCTTTCGTGAAGAGAAGCAGCCCAATCTTGCTCGAATTATGTTTGCGGAGCTAGTCTACCTTATCCAGCATCGACACACCTCTCTTGTTGCATCATTCACTTATAGGACAACTTTGAGTTACCCGTTCACTCAGTTGGAAATTGACTGCTCGCCAGATTTTTCTGAGCCTCTTACCGATCCCATTGATGATCGATCTCTTGTTCGTTCAAAGTTCCACTATTTTAATGGTGAGTGGTTACGTATTGCCGAGCTTCCACACGATGCGTTTCCTGAAGTACCGAAAGTTCCTCATTCAGTCGCCCCTCAAGCTCTGATTGCTCCACAAGCTATGGACACTCTCATGTCTTATCTCAATAAGTAATTCACTTCATTAAGGACAACCATGACTGGAGGGTTTGCGACTATTGATACTCGATTTACTTCCTTAGAGGATCGAGTTCAAGCCATAGAAAGCCAACAAAGTTTGATGGAAATCACTTACGGCTTTCCATAGAGAATGCTGACAATCTCAAGCTACTCAAACCTATGATGATGATGAAGATCAAGACGAGGATGAAGATGATGCTCCCTTGACCTTCATTTCATTGCATGCCATATTAGAATTTTATTTTTATGTACCTATGATCATTACTTTATGAACCTATACTTTAATTTTAGCTTTATTTGGATTTGGATTATGTTGCCTTAATGATACTTATGTTGCTTAGATTATACTTTGAATTATGTTAAGTATGTTGCTTTGAATTATCCTTTACCATTATTGATTTTGATCTAATAAAAAGAGGGAGCATGTGCATAAGCTAATTTTTTTAATTTTTTCAAAACCTAGCTTACTCTAACGGGGAGTAATTTCAAAACACTTAAAAATTTTCTTTGGTTTTGTTATATCAAAAAGGGGGAGATTGTAAAACCTTTGATGATTTTGATATAATAAATATTTTTTGAAGGACTTAATTGTAAAGCAAACAAATTTTTAAAGTGTCCCAAACTGACAAATATTTTAAAGCATATTCGATTATGAGTCAAAACTTATAGCCCTAATTTTTTCTAAGTGTTTTAAAGGCCAAACTATTGAAATATGCCCAGGCGTATCGATACGCCTCTAAGCGTATCGATACAATTTTTGAAACATTGGCCACTGTAAGCATCTGTTTCGATACGACTATTTCTGTATCGATACAACCTTTAAATGGGCTAAGTATTTTTCCTTAGGTGTTTCGATACGATTACATTCATATCAATGCGACCTTCATACTGGGTTTAAGTTTTAAGTATTGCGTGCCGATACGCCACTAGGTGTTTCGATACGCCTTAAAGATTTTCTCAAATATCAACATTTAATGATTTAGCCGTTAGAGTCAGTTATTGGGAAAGACTAATTTTAAATTATCGTTGGACCCGTATCGATACACCTCAAGATGTACCAATACAGGTTCAGCCAGTAGCTCAAGCGAGAAAAATTACATCAATACGGCTTCTCCCGTATCGATACACCCTTTTCTTTTTTACTGAGACCATACCGATACGCTTCCCCGTGTATCGGTACGCCCCTATTATTTTGTGCACAATGGCTCTTTCTTCTTATAGACAAATACCTATATGGGCCTTCGTGTACTGATACGGATGGTTGATCAAGAGCATTAATTGCGCGAAAAATACAGCCCAACGGCTACAATAATGATCTCAACCACCCAAACAGCTAGAAATCAATGCAAGGGGTATAAAAGCAAGCCTCCAAAGCACCAACAACAACTATTGAACCATCAAGCAACATCCAAGCATTAATCTAAACCTTTGTGCCTTATAGAGTCATATCTTTGTATCCAACTCATTGGAGTTCTTCATTGTAAATCTTTATTTAGAGTTTAGGGTGTGTTTTGATTGTAATTGGGCAATATCCATCTTGTGAGAGATATTTTTAGATTGCCAAGTGCTTCTTTGTATTGAGAGATTTCTTGGGTCAATCTTTGGGTAGAAAGATTGACCGATTGTAAAGGTTACCTCCTAAGCCTAGAAAAGGGGAAGAAAATCTAGTTGATTTTGTTGAAAATCCTTAGTGGGAGCTAAGGTAGTGGATGTAGAACTTGTTTCAAGCTTGAACCACTATAATTGCCTTTGTCCTTCATTTTTCAATTTCCTTTTTGCTCCCTCAAATTTTAAATAGCCAATTCACCCCCTCTTGGCCAAATCACTATCATTTGATCCACTTAACAATTGGTATCAGAGCTTAAATCTTTGAAGGCTTAACATCCATAAGAGGCAATCCTTGAAGAGTGTTGATCATCTATCCATTCATTGTAATGGCTTCTACCTCCGGGCAAAATCTATACGAGTCACAATCAATCACAAAGCCACCTTATTTCAATAGGGATAACTATCCCTATTGGAAGAACCGGATGAGACTCTTCATCAAATCCACCGACTATGTCCTTTGGGATGTAGTAGAAGATGGATTGGCCATTTCGATGAAAAGAGATGATGAAGGAAGACTTGTTTCGAAGACAAGGGTAGAGATAACCGATGAAGATCGGAGAAGACTCCAAATCAACGATAAAGCCCTACACATCTTGTTTTGTGCACTCGGTCCCGACATGTATGTCAAGATGTCTTTGTACACAAGTGCAAAGGAGGTGTGGGACAAGTTAGAGACCACTTATGAGGGCACTAACGACGTGAAGGAGACCAAGATTGGGATCCTCAATCTAAGCTATGAGAACTTCAAGATAGAGCCAAATAAAAACGTCTCCAAGATGTTCGACCAGTTCTCGATTATTGTAAATGGTCTCAAGGGCTTCGGTGAGATCATTCCTGAAGAAAAACTTGTCTAGAAACTACTCTACTCTCTTCCTAAATCATGGGATGGGAAGAGAACCACAATCATCGAGGCGAAGAACTTGAAGACGTTGAAGCTCGATGAATTAGTAGGATCTCTCCTTACTCATGAGATCATGAAGCAAAGAAGGGAAGAAGAGAAAAAAGTAGAGAAGAAAAATGTGGACAAAAAGAAGCTTGGTATTGCTCTCAAAGCTTCATTTGAGGAAATCAATTCAAGCGAGGAGGAAGGCGAAGAGATGGTCATGTTGGCCAAGCGGTTTACCCAGTTCATGAAGTCCAACCGTGGAAGAATATTCAATAGAATAAGAGAGTTCAAGAACAAGAGCAAAGAAGAAAAGAATTACCAACTCATTTGTTATGAGTGCAAGAAGCTCGGCCACATTCGCACCGATTGCCCTCAACTAAAGAATAAGAGCTTTGGGAAGAAGAAGAAGTTCAAAGCTCAAATGGCAACTTGGAGTGACGAGGATAAGAGGCATGAAGTGGCCAACCTTTGCCTCATGGCCATTAAGGAGGAACCAATGGTAAACTCTAACTCATCATCTTTTACTTATGATGAATTATACGATGCTTATGATGAGCTACAAGATGTTTACGACAAATTGGTAGAAAAATACAAAGAGTCTATTTTGAAAAACAAGAAAAACATTTCAGATTTGAAATTTCAAAATGAGTCTCTTTCAAAAACCAATTTCGAATTGGAAAAGGAAGTTTTATATTTGGAAAATCTTTCAAAAAAATCACGATTTAGAAAAACTTCTTTCCGATTTCTAAGATTTTCAAAAACCCAATATGTAAAGAGAAAGACTTTTAACCCCAAACAAAGAAGTTTTCAAAAGCAATCTAAAACTAAAAGAGTTAGGAGTGTATGGGTACCTAAGGATCTTATAGTTTCTAACAATATGAATGCTATTGCTTCTTGGATTCCTAAGGGAACCAAGATTTTGGGAACTAATATTTATGGACCCAAAAATGATTTGGGTACCAAAATTCAAAACTTGATCTTTGTTTGTAGGGGGAGCAATGCTACAAGGTCAAAACCACAAGTCAAAATTCTTGGTACCTTGATAGTGGTTGCTCAAGACACATGACCGGAGACAAGAGTAGATTCTTGGAGCTCAAACCAAAGAGTGGGGGAGTAGTGACATTTGGTGACAACTCCAAAGGCCACATTGAAGGAATTGGCTCTATTGGTAATCTCTCAACTACTCTTATTGAAAATGTTCTTTATGTCAATGGTCTTAAACATAATTGGTTTAGCATTAGTCAATTGTGTGATAAGGGTTTTAATGTTCTTTTTTATGCTAATGGGTGTAAAATTATGAACATTAAAACAAATCAAATAATGCTCATAGGTCATCGCATAGGTAATATCTATATAGTGCATTTAGACGACATACATACATCCAATATATGCTTTGTGGCACATAATGAAAATGATATATGGTTGTGGCATTAGTGTTTTAGAGAAATTGGTTTCCATTGATCTAGTAAGAGGTTTACCTAAGCTAAAGTTCTCTAAAGATAAAATTTCTGATGCATGTGCTAAGGGTAAACAACAAAGAGCCTCATTTAAATCCATTAATGATGTTTCCACTAATAGATGTTTACAATTGATCCATATGGATCTCTTTGGGCCTATTAGGACTATGAGTTTGGGTGGTAAGTCATATGCATATGTGTTAGTAGATGACTATTCTAGATACACTTGGGTTCTCTTCTTAAGTACTAAGGATGAGGCTTTAGAAAAATTCATCACGTTTTCAAAAATCACCTAAAATGATCTTGATCTTAAAATTTCACATGTTAGAAGCGATCATGGAACCAAATTTCAAAATATGGGTTTTGAAGATTTTTGTAATGAAAATGGTATTAGCCACAATTTTTCAGCTCCTCGCACTTCTCAACAAAATGGGGTAGTTGAGAGGAAAAATAGAACTTTAAAAGAAATGGCTAGGACCATGCTTTGTGAAAATAATTTACTAAATATTTTTGGGCGGAAGCCACTAATACGGCTTGTTACATAATTAAAAGAGTAAAGATTATGCCTATTTTAAAAAATATATATTATGAGATTTTAAAATCCAAAAAGCCTAACATTAGCTATTTTCATCCTTTTGGTTGTAAATGTTTTGTTTTAAATAATGGAAAAGATAATTTAGGTAAATTTGATGCAAAAAGTGATGAAGCTATTTTTCTAGGTTACTCTTCAAACTCTAAAGCCTATCGAGTATTTAATAAAAGAACTTTGGTTGTAGAAGAGTCTATACATGTTGTTTTCAATGATAACCTCCTTCCGAGGAAAGAATCTTCTGATGATGATGATGTAGGGATCATTGAAGCCATTGGTGGAGGACAAACATTAAAGGTGGATGAGATTCCTAGCAAAGAAGAGGAAACACAAGATCCACTTCTTGAAGCCTTGAAGGATTTGGCTCTAGAGGAAAATGATGTCACCTACCCAGTGGAGTTCAACTATGTCAAAGGTGGTAAAATTTTGGGTGATCCATCCAAAGGGGTAAACACTAGATCATCTCTCAAACTTATAAATAATGTTGCATTTATTTCATGCATTGAGCCTAAAAATATCAAAGAAACATTAAAAGATGATTTTTGGATATTGGCCATACAAGAAGAACTTAATCAATTTGAGAGAAGTCAAGTATGGACATTAGTTGATAGGCCTAGTAATCAATCTACTATAGGAACTAAATGGATCTTTAGAAACAAGCTAGATGAAAGTGGTGACATAGTGAGAAACAAGGCTAGACTTGTTGCTCAAGGTTACACTCAAGGGGAGGGAATAGATTTCGATGAAACTTATGCACCCGTAGCTAGGATGGAAGCTATTAGGATGATTCTTGCATTTGCATACTTTCATGATTTGAAGCTTTTTCAAATGGATGTTAAAAGTGCATTTTAAATGGTTTTATTAATGAAGAAGTGTATGTTGAACAGCCACCGGGTTTTGAAGATCCAAATTTTCCAAACCATGTTTTTAAATTGACCAAAGCCTTATATGGTTTAAAACAAGCTCCTAAAGCTTGGTATGAAAGGCTTTCAAACTTTTTAATTGAAATAAAAGACTTAGTTTCCGCCTAATGGATATTGTTACATCCTATTTGTATGAGCCTCTTAATAATAATATTTACATGAAACTTCCGGAAGGATTTAGACTGCAAAAGCACTTAATTCAAATTCTTGAGAACACTATTCAATCAAATTGAACTTATCTATTTGTGGATTAAACAAATTGGGCGCATATTGTATAATCTCCTCAATGAATACTTATTAGCGGAAGGCTATAAGAATGATTCAATTTCCCTGAGCATTTTTATTAAGAGGTTTAGCTATGGATTTGTCATTGTTGTTATTGTGTATGTTGATGATTTGAATATCGTTGACACTCGTGAAGATACCTTCTTAACAATGGAATCCTTGTGCATCAATCGACATACATAGAAAAATGTTTAAAGAGACTTTACATGCATAACACATATTCGTTGATCACTCTTATGGTTGACAAACATCCATTCTGCCCTCGAGAAAAGGGTGATGATATTCTTGGTCCAAAAGCACCATATATATATATTAATTGATCTGAAAGCATCATATCTTAGTTGATCCAAAAATACTATCTAAGTGCTACGAGACCATTACGTTTAGATCTTTCAAAACTCGTTGCCTCTCCGTATTATGTAAATAATTGATATGCACGAGGTAAAGCCGAAATATGTGTTTGGCTAAACATATCCAGAAGATATGTGGATTGCTTTCACTAGATAAGATGCAAGCTATCTTGTGTAGAGATAATGCAAAATTTATATCTCAAGGTGGATACATCAAATGTGATAAAATGAAACATATTTCTTCAAAGTTTCGTCCCTCATGATCTTCAGAAGAATAAAATTCGATGAATCCTTTCAAGCAGTAATTTGAAAGATATATTTACCAGTGCATAGTCTACTTCAACATTTGAAGATTATATTCAAGATTGAATTATGAAGATTCAAAGATCTTATGTGATATTTTCCTGGTAAGGTTTTTAAAGAGACAACATGTTTTGCGTATCAAAGATGTGTGTACTCTTTTTCCTTCACTAAGAATTTTTTCCCCACATGGGTTTTACCTTAGTAAGGTTTTAACGAGAGACATTATCTTCATGGATATCTAAGAGGGAGTGTTATGAATATCTTTATTTATGGTGGATATCCATATATTAAATGAGACTTTAATGTACTTTATTATTAGGGCTTAATACCCATTGAAATTAGGGTTTTCATCTTATGCCTATAAATATAGAATTTGGAGAAAGCATTGTATACAATCCTACTTTGAGAATATAATATAAGTCTCTCTCTTTGTCTCTCATCTTGTTCTTGTTCATTTATTTTATTCTTACTCTTCACTTTATTCACAACAATTTACACATATTTGTTAATTTTAAAATTTAAGAGATTTTTATTTAGGGTTTAAGACTTAGATGTTTAGATTTTAGTGCTTAATTTTAAAATTTAAAGTTTATAATTTAGAATTTAAAATTTTAATTTTTTTAATAGAAGGTTTTAAATTTTAGCATGTAGGCTTTAAAATAGAAAAGTAACGCAACATGAATATTAAAAAATATTTTATTAATATTCATGAATAATTTAACAAAAAATATATTATGTAAGTTTCTTTTAACAATAAACAGAGAATCAGATTTTATTAAAATAAGTAAAGTTACAACAAAATACACCAGTAAGCATGAGGAGAAACTTGATAACTATGTTCATCAAAAAATCTCATATATATATATATAGGGGTGAAAATAAATCGAGCTTGAACAAACATAATTGTATTTGTGTTCATTTGTTTATTTTTAAAGGTGTAAATGAATCGGGCTAGAACGAACAAAGTTGTGTTCGTGTTCATGTTAGATTCGTGTTCGCTTAAATTTTTAATATCATGTTTGTGTTCGTTTGTTTATTTTTGAAGATGATCATGTTTGTTTGTTTATTCTTCGCTAGCATATTCGGCTATATGTTCGTCAAAATAGTGAAATTATGCCACAAGTCCTCAAGCTCTTTAGTAAACAAGATTATTTGTAAGCATAAATGAACCGAACACACATTTGTTCGTGTTCATTCATTCATTAAATGAACATAATTATTTTGTTCATACCCGTTTATTCAACTTAATAAACGAACATTAGACGAATGATTCACGAACAATTCATTAAACGCTCCGTTCATTTAAACATATAAAAAATAAAACATAAAAATTCAAAAAACGCAAAAAAAACCCCAAAACTTCCCCTTAATTATCTCGTTCACCATCAACAAAAGCCTACCAATCAAAATCCCCTGACTTTATTCAATTACAGATTTAAGTAGCGATTCAAGTAAATTGTTTTCTATTATTAAACATTTTTCAAGACTCGATTCGAATTAGACCAAACTTAGTAGAATAAAAATCTAATCTTTAAACAAATAAACGATTGATTTAAGTAGTGATTTCAAACATACTAGAAGGCAACCTATAGGATAAGGTATTGGCTTTGCTACATCTTTAACGAAATCAAAATAAACCATCGATTTCAACTCTTCCAACTTCATAATTGTGATTTAATTATAATTCCATTTGATTGAGTCAAGGTATTTGTAATTAGCTAAGTAATTAATAAAGGTATCTGTAATTATGATGGCTTCTGTTCTTGACTTCTACAAGGAAGAGGTCAAGCTCATTTATTACAATTGTCCCCATCGTTTAATGAGTCAACTACCTGCATCCAATTAGAACTTAGTCTACTGTATCATTAATTATAGAACGAAGTTGTTTAGTTGAGTTTGAATTTTAAAAATTAGAATAATTGAAAAAATTTAAATTGTAAAATCAAATTATTTCATCTTTAATTAAGTAATTTTATTAGTTTTAGGTTCGATCTTTGAATTTTTTATTTAGTCAATTTCTCGCTCATTTAAAGTATATTTTTATCAAATTTAAAACCACATGTTCCAAAGCTAATATAGAATACATGTGTAGATTCAATTCTTCTTTTTAACAATAAATTTTATTTTTTTGGGTAATTTAATCTATTAATTTTGTATTTTATTCAATTTGATTTTCTGACCACAACTCTTTGTAAAATCTTTCTTATCAATTAATTTATTTATTTATACTCTCATAAATATTTTGTATTCAAATTCTCTTTCTTGAAAAGTATTATATATGTCTTATATAAATTTATTTTTGGTGAAAATGGATTTATTACCGCATCTTATATATAAATTTATATGGTATTTGATTTATTAAATAAAACTATAAATTTTAGTTACTCAATTGGAATTAATCATTATCAATGTATCATAACATTATAAATAAGTATAATTAAATTTAATAGAAACTCGTATTAATATATTTGATTTAACTAGAACAAATTTAAATAAAATTCTAATGATAAAATAATATTTATCAATTTGACTAACTCAATTATTTTATTTTATACGACTTGATCGAATGCTCACCCTAGAGGTAAACAAACATGAATATCGTTGCATCTGAACGACTTTACTAGAATGCATGGAAACATTTTGTATTAATTAGACAAAAAAAGTCAGATTTTGAATCCCATAGTCCCCTGAAGAACACCCCAAGGTAGAAATATTATTCAATGTAACAATAATTTCTTAACATAATCTACGAAGAATGGTTCATGAATTTAAGTTTACATTTTGAAAAAATAAATAAAATCAGTAGAGGCAGATCCTCTAAAGATTAGGCGCATGGTCCGTCAAATTTTAAAAAATTCGAATTTTACTTTTAAATTAAAATATTTAATTTGACATTCTTAATTTTTTTTAAAAAATTTATATCAAACTTTAAAATCTTGAATATTTTAATCAATTTTTTAAAAAAATTATTAAATTTTTTTGTTTAAGCCTCCAAAATTTTATAAAATTTAAATTACCCCAAACTCCTCCTCAAGTTCCGAAATTCAGTTTCATAAACTTATTTTAAAAGCAGGCTTCGTTGTAGCAGCCATGGATTATTGGCCAAAGACTTGTTCCACTTGAAACATGACCTTGTTGTAAGTTGCAGGCGTCATTAAATGCTACCATCAACTACTTCAACTTGTCAACTCCATCCTCATCTCCAAATTTCTATATAAACTCTCTCAATTTCCACCCATTCAATATCATTCTACAGACTACAGAGTTCCAAAACGAATTAAAAACCCAGGTTTCAAAAGCTAGCAAAAGTTCATCAGAAAGAATTAGAAAACCCCAGATTTCGCAGAAATGTTGAAGCAAGTTTCTTTCTTTTTCTTCCTTATTTTCTCTTGTTACATGGGAGCTGAGTCCCAGGATTTGAAGCATCTCACCAATGAGCTCCAAGTGAACGTGGCAGCAAATAGGGTTTGGGAGCTTTACAGGCACCTTGGGATTTCAAGGCTCGCTGCTCAACAACTCCAGAATGTGATCCAAAATGTTCAAGTTTTGGAAGGTGATGGCGGTGTTGGGACAAAGCTCAAACTCACTTTTGCACCAGGTACTTGCATGTTTTAGAAACCCGTTTCTGTACTGTTTTAACATTTGAAATTTAGCATACAATCAGCTCTTCTAAACCCATTTTTGTAATGAATTGAAGCAGGGAATTCAAGCTATACTGAAAGGTTCGTTGAGGTTGATGATGAAAAGAGGGTGAAGGTGGCAAAGGGCTTGGAGGGAGGATGTTTAGCCATTGGCTGCTCGGTTCAGATTGTTCGACTTGAAATTATTGAGAAGACCAGTGACTCGTGCATTATTAGATCAGATATTGGTTATGCTGTGAAGGAAGAGTTTGAAGCTAATGATCCAAAGCCTAACATTCAGCTTTTAGCAGTTGCCGCACAGATTGCTAAAAGATTTCTGGAAAGCTCAGAAACTTCTGCATCAGTTTGATTTAACGGATTGATGTCGATGGAGGGTTGAATTTTTCACCGTCTTTTTTTTTTTAATTTTCTTGTGTTGGAAAATTTTTCCCTCACCTTTGTATAATTTCAAATATATAACAAATTTATGAGCTCTTCATGGGAAAATTTCCCGGATAATGTGTTGGTGAATTTTGTTTATTTCGTGATTCAGTGAGGCTACTTTTCTGTTTCACGAACTAGAAACATTTCTACATTACAAAGTAGAAGTCCTCAAGAAATTCTAATAAGTTTATTGATTTTTTTAAATTGTTTGAAGTTGTCAGGAAGGAAAGACGATTTTTCTTCCTATAAATACATGCAACTAACGTTTGTGGCAGAAAAATACATCTAAAGTCGTTGGATTTTTTAGACAACTTTGATCGGATAGTTTGAAGACAAACCAGCTCTTACTTACACTGTAAAAATATCTCTTCTTCGAGAAATAAAAATAATCGCCTCAAATCACAAAATAAAAATCTCCAACACATTATTCGAGAAAATTCTCGCTTTTCATACATAAACAAAGTATTTCTTCTTTTGTTATAATTTTCTAATATCTTCTATATCCATTTTACGATGTTTTGATCAACTTTATTTAAAAAACAAAGTCAAAGTTATTCAAAATGCTTAATGAGTCAACCTCCATCCTCCAGGGTTAACAATTTACACACACGTAACATTATCGGCTAATTCTCTCACTAGAAAAACATTATTGCCAAGGCTCTTTGAAATGTTTAACTGTTAGTGAATAGATTTATTTGTGGAAATCTTTAACGAATTTGCTAAAACTATTACAACTTTTTATTTCTTTTCATTTAAGTCTCAAATTTTTTTATATTTCTCACAAGTCGAGTTTAGTTCAATTGACATTATAATTATTAGTCAGTGCAACATAAAAGATGACGTGAGGAGTATTTAAGTGCACAATATTTTATAATTTAAGAATGTGAAAGAATTTAGATGGTCTAGACATTATATAACAATATTTACACAAGTTTTTTAATTTAGGGTTTAGGGATTTAGGTTAGAGTTTAGGCTGTAAAATGTAGAATTTGGGATTATAATTTAGAGTTTAGGATTTAGATTTTATAGTTTAAATATAAAAAGTTGTATAAATTATTTTAGATAACTTATGTATCAAAATATAACCTAAAAGTATTTTATATTTTTGTTTTAACTTTTTTTCCTTTCTTTAGCACACTAATCTCATTATACAATTTGAGTTTAAGGCTTTATGTTTTTTTAATAATTAAAGGATGACAAAAATCAATCTTTGAATAAGAGAATATTAATATTATTTGTGTGGAGTGACGGGGGTCTGAGTTTGGCTTTTGGATTTTGTTAAGGTGTATGATTAGTGCTCTGCCTTGGGAGAAGTGGCGTTTCGTTTAGTGCTTCTTTCTGGGTTCCTTTGTTTGCCACTGTGTGGTGGCTTTATTTTTATAAATAAATAATATAATTTACTCAGAAAAAAATTAATTTCAATGACAGATTAATAAATTATTTTAATTTAGGCTAAAGGTAAAATTTGTCTTGTAGTAATCTGAAATAGTAATATTATTTTTATTATTTTTTAGTAAGTTTGTCCTCAAAGTTAGTTAATTGCAGTAATATTACCCTTTAACCGACGTTGACTGTTAAAGTAATAATGTGACAGTTAACAGTAAAGTCATTTATGCAATTTTTCTCTCGAAGTCATTCAATTGCAACAATTTTTTTCCTCGATTTATTTAGTTTTTGAATAAAATTAGATAAATAATTTAATTTTTCGAGCTGAACTTTTACAAAAATAATATATGAAAAATCGATTAACAATTTGGTGTAAATATCCTTTGAGTCCATGTCAATTTTAAAAATAAGTAAAGTTAGAACTCTCACAAAAAATCAAAATATTCATTATTTTTAAAAAAAATCATAAACTTAATAAAAATAAACAAGATATTCAAAAATTATTAAATATAAAAATTAATATAAAAATTAAAGTTTATAGGAATTATAAAATAATAAAAATATAAATATAAAATTTTAAAATTATTTATAAATTATTAAAAAAATAAATTTTTATCAAATTTTCTTTCACATTTTTACATCATACTGATGCTCATAAATATTTGAACAATTTCATCAAATTTTTTCCCTTTTCTACATCAAAATATTCTTCAATTTTTTTTAAGAAAAATCATAAACTTAATAAAAATAAATATGCTATTCAAAAAATATTGAAAATAAAAATTAATATAAAAATTAAAATGTATTAAATCTTATAAAATGATAAAATATAAAAATTAAAATGTATTTATAAAGTATTAAAAAATAAAATAATTCATCAAATGATAAAACATAAATATAAAATTATAAATATAAAAAAATCAAAAATTTATTGGTAAAATTATTTTATTTTTAATACATAAATACATTTTAATTTTTATATTTTTATCATTTTATAATTCCTATACATTTTAATTTCTATATTAATTTTTATTTTCAATAATTTTTTTGAATATCTTATTTTTTTTTTAAGTTTATGGACTTTTAAAAAAAATTAAAGAATATTTCTATTTTTGTGAGAGTTCTCACTTTGCTTATTTTTAAAATTACCAGGGATCTAAAGAATATTTACACTAATTTTTAATTGATTTTTCACATATTATGTTTGAAAAAGTTAAATTCGAAAAACTAAATTATTCATACAATTTTATTAAAAAACTAAATAAATCGAGAGTAAAATTACTGCAATTGAACGATTTCGAGGGCAAAATTGCATGAATGACTTCACCGTTAACTGACATGCCATCACTTTAACGGTCAACGTCGGTCAAAGAGCAACATTGTTGCAATTAACTGACTTTGAAGAAAAAATTACCAAAAAATAAGAGCAACATTGCTAACTTCGGATTACTACAGGGACAAAATTGACCTTTTAGCCTAAAATTAAATTAGATACTCGAAATATTCACGTATGTTTTTTTTATATTCAAGATATTATAAGTGATAAAATAATTCAAGATATTAATATCTTAATTTTACTCTCTCTTTGTTGAGAAAGCTCTAACCGCTCTTCATTTTTATCTAATGCAACCTTCTTCGTCTATCGGGTGTCGTAAGTTTTATTTTTTATTTTATTTAGTGATGGCCCCGGTTTGTCTATATTTTTTAGTATGTTTTCTTCTTTTTCGGTCATTTAGTCGTTTTTTATTTTATGCTTTTCTCAAGGTTGAATTTAACGACGCCACAGCTAATTAAGATGTCGCTTATTTGTAATCATGGTGATCTTCCATGTTCTGGACCCTCGATTTGAATTTGGATGCGCGATTGCGCTCGTTGATAGTTTCTCCCGACGCTCGGCTTCGATTTGCGATTCTCAATAGTTTTTTAATAGCTTAATCCCCTTTTGTGGTTCGTTTGTCGATGCAGTCAGATTTGTTTCGTTCGAGTCTTTTGGATGAGTTTTTAACTTTTTTTTATGTATGGTCCTTGTATGATCTAAAATGACTAGTTTAAGAAAATGTTAAAATTATATATTTAATTTACGATGATAATTGTAAACTTTTTTTATGGATGAATTTTTAAACCTTTTCTATTCGTTTTTTTTTTACTTATTTGCGTTTTTCTTAAGTACTTTATTTATATTTTTGTGAGGTTACACGAGAACGAAAAGTAAATAAAAATATGAGCACGTCACTTATATCATCATATAAAATATGTAATATTTCATCCGTAGGCAAACTTAATTGTTGGTGAGCACCAAAGGAAAACCATCGAGTTGGTTAAGTGATTTTCTTCCATACAACAATGAGTTATCTGAACATCTCAATCAGTATCTAACAGATTCTTTACTGTGCTCGCCGTAGTGTGTGAGAGCGGAAAAATTATCAGATGAATCTTATTTATTATGTTATTTGTGGTCTTAATTAATTAGATCCGTCTATCTCGTTTTTTTTTCAAAGTGAATTATTACCTTTTTTTATATGTAATTAAAGAATAAGTAACTATTAAATAATTATTTTAAGATGGATGAACCTGATTTATTGGATTACGGATAACGTGGTGAACAAGATTTATTTAATAATTTATGTGAGAGTGTGGGTGTTGGTTTTCCTCTTCCGTGTCGTGTTGGTGGTGGCTATTGTGGTGTCTAAGGTGTGTGGGGTAAATTCATTTTCTTGTTGTTTATATGATTTCTGAGCGTATATTCGTCTTATGAAACCTAATCATCATTATAATCACCGTCGTCGGCCGCTTGCTTAATCCCTTGAGCCGTCGTCTGATTCCCTCACGTAAATCCTAAATCCCCATCTACCTAGTCATACACTAGCCATTAGGGTTAGTCCAATACCAGCTCGGCTAGCCTGTTATGGTGGCCCAAATCTGTAACAAGGTTTTGTTGGGTCCAAGGCAAGTTAACCTTGGCCCATTAAGGGTTAAACCCAAATATTTGTCGGTACCCGTACTCGAATCCAAATCAATTTTTATCCTAACCCGTAATCGTCCGACCCAACCTAACTCAGTAAACGAACCGCTGACCCGTTGATTGTTGATCATTGACCAAAAGTTGATCGTTGATCAAAAATTAACTTTGATCACACTGATACTTTGATTGAACAATTAACTTTGACCCATCATTCTAAATTTTTAATATGTTTAATGCAATTCTAATCCATATAACTCCATTATTCATTCAATTATGTATTTGTGGCTTTTGAAGCTGTTTTACCATCTCAGAAATCCAAGGTTCATCGAACCGTTTATTCAAATTCGAGATGTAGAATTGGAGTTGGAAGTGAATTAAAGGATCATAATTAAGACTAATAGTTGGAAAGTTATCCATTAAATTGAACTTTTACTGAATTGATTTATGATCTGAATAATACTGAATTGCTTGCTAAGTAGATTGAGGTTGAAATAAATAGTAAATCAAACTTGTACTGAATTGATTTATATTCTTTACTGTAGGATCTGATTCTGTTGGATGATAAGAGGACAAATCGGTAAAGTACGCGACTGATGTATATTGATATTAGGTATGTGTCTCTTTATTGTGCTATATGATTCTGTGCAAAATGTTTGAATTCTTTGGTTAATACAAATGAATGCTCTTGCAATTTCTATCGTGTAACTGATATCTGAATATTGTGTTTCACTGTTTGTCTGATTTTTGTTGTGTGATGTTGTACGGTTTGTCACTAGGGTGCGCTAATTGAGTTGAGCAGCTCGCAAACAGCTCGAGCTTGACTCGAGATTTTAGTGAGTTGAATCGAGCAAAGTCAAACTTAATTTGATAAGTTAACGAACAACTCGTTATTTTTAGTAAATATTTTTTGTGACTACCTTTAAAAAAATATGTTCCAAGAAGTTTAAATGATAGTTGAAGACTCTAAAAAAATTCAGTGACTTACTAGATAATTTACCCATTAAATATTTGATTTTAAATTTTCAAAACGTTTTGTATTTTTCCAGAATTCAAAATGTTAATTGTATTAATAAAAAAATTAAATTATAATAATTAACTTTTTTTCTTTTATTAAAGTCTTTCCTTTTCCTTTTATAATTATTGTATGTATAAAAGTAAAAATAGGGAAAAGTTTTCAGTTACAATATAAAAATATATATAGAAATTTAAAACCCAAAAACCCATGATTTCTTCTCTCCTTTGTTTTTCATCAAAGTTTGTTGAGAAACTAAAAAGCGTCTCACATCGAGTATCAGCTTAACTTCTAACTCGATCATGACATGTTAATTTATTTATCTTAACAGTCTTCAAGATTTTTTCTCTGAATTTGTATGTTCATATTAAGCTCTAAAAATATCATTAGATTTTACATGTATTTAAAAAAAACAAGGTAAAAGTTTTGGCGAGCTTAACGAACAAAGAGTCGAGTCGTGTAATGAGATTTTTTAACGAACACGAGTGTAACAATCTAAATTCCAGGTTAATGTTTTGGGCATTGGATCCGAGTTTGGATCTTTTAAGTGAGCATATTAATTGAGAGAAATTATTTGGTTGAAGCTTGATTTAAGGTAACTAAGGACTTGTTTGGATAATGGATTGAAGGATGAGGGCTTAGGTGTAATTCACCCAAATTCACCCTAAGCCAAATATTTGAAAGAGAATGGTGCGAGGGAAGAAAGAAAAAACAGATTTTTTCTCTCCATCTTTCTTTCTTTTCCTTTTTTTTTCTTTTTTTTTTCTCTTTCTTTTTCTTTCATCTTCTATTAAGTTTCATGTTGGATCTACCACCAACGAAGATTCCTTGTTTGACACCTCCTATGCCATTGTGTTCACCTTGCTTAGACGAGTCGGCCAATGGTCGTGGTGTTGTCGTCGAAGCCGCCGTCCGAGGGTGAAAGTGTGGGTGTTGGTTTTCCTTTTCCGTGTGGTGTTGGTGGTGGCTATTGTAGTGTCTAAGGTGTGTGGGGTAAATATAGCAGAAAAATGAAAAAACAAAGGGAAAATAAAAAAAATAGAAAACAAACTATCAAACCAGTAAAATATGTCAAGTGAGATGAAACACTAGAGAAAAAAAAGAGAGGTAAAAATCTTTGTCTAAAACTAGCTTCACGCTTAGGGATCAAAATAGGAATGATGCGTGAAACTAACAATCTTACAAGCTACTTCGTAAACACCGACAAACAAATCTGACTATACCGACAAACGAACCACAAAATACAATTAAACTACTGAAAGACTGCCGACATTCGTAAATCAGAGCTTAATGTCTTGAGTAAAAAAATATGTCACAAGATAAAAAAAAAGTGTTACAAAATAAATAAAAACCATAAAAAAATTAAAATATGAGATCTTCATATTTTTTTTTGTAAATATCTAATTATCATTTGTTTATTTTTTAGTTTAACAACTGATGTCCTATTTATTGGTTGACTAATTCAAATCAAATTTTATAAATGTTTAATTCAAAAAAATTTTATTCACACCGTCAGAATTCAAATATATGATATTATTTAAAAGACCTATCACCTCATTTTGCTAGACGAACTAGTTGTTGATTATTGGTTGACTAATTCAAATCAAATTTTATAAATGTTTAATTCAAAAAAAATTTATTCACACCGTCAGAATTCAAATATATGATATTATTTAAAAGACCTATCACCTCATTTTGCTAGACGAACTAGTTGTTGATAATTACCAGTGCAACATTAGAGATGACCATGGGTCGAGTTTTTGGCCAATCTAACCCGACATTTTATGATGTTCCACCCGATCCGAGCTCGAATTTTAAAATAAAAATCCAAACTCAAACCAACCCTTGTAATCACTACATTTTGACCGGGCCTCAAGCCTAAAATAAATACCAGATTAATAAAAAAACTATTTGCATATCCATTAAACCTTTAACTCATTTACTTCGAGCCCAAATTATTACCCGGCCCACGTACTTAACATATTTTGGGTAACCCTAAACATCCCTAACCCTAGCCTCTGCCGTCGGTCTAAACTACCATGTCCGTCGTCGCCGCCAGTCCAGGCCGCCGCGTCTACTTCTCAACCCCAAGATTAACCTCAACCTAAGAACCCCAAATTAACCCTAAACTAACCAAATACTTCTGCCACCCTAACCCTAGCCGCACATCACCCTATCCAACCACCCTTATCACTACCCTCAAATTTTATCACCAACCCTACTCACCAAATCGGCGGCAAACCCCATGATATTCGAGAACTTTAATGAAGCATGACCAAACCTAAAACTTGTTTCGTCTATGAATCAAGATCTGTATCAACAAAAAAGAGAATTTTTGGATATCGAAAGGGAGATTCAACAACATTTCAGGAAGCCTTTTATTTCTGAGATTTCAAAGCAAAAAGAGAGAGAGCTTAGAAAAGTTTACCTTTGGGGCTTGAGGGTTGCCGGAATTCTCATCGGAAAGGTAGAACCGAGGCCTTTCCTTGTAGATCTACTGGTTTAGGGTGATGTTTTTGAGTTAAAAGGGTTTAGATCGAGGTAAGAAGGGTTGATCCACCTTCGTCCGACCCGCTTCGGACTGCTGTTTGTGGTGGCCGAAGGGGGAGCCATCGCTGATGATTGACAGGCGGCCATAAGAACCCTAGGGTTTTGCAGAAATTATTAGATGAACCATGTTTACTACATCATCCACAGTCCATTCAATCAGGTTCATCAATTTTAAAATAATTATTTAATAACTACTCATTCTCTAATTATATATAGAAAAAAGTCATAATTTACTTTAAAAAAAGTAAAATAGATAAATTTGATTGGTAGAGACTACGAATGACGTGATAAATAAGATTATCTAATAATTTTTTTATGGTTTTGGCCTCTGGCGAGCGAATGAAAAGGAAAAAGACCTTTGTGTATTTTGGTTTCTCAAATAAAATGAAAAGCTTTCCCTTTTTACATCTTATTTAATACGTATCTCAAAAGTTTTTTCCCCCTTAAATCCATAGATTTCTGCTTTGATTTTTTCCTGATTTCCATTTTCTTTTCTTTTTTTTTTCCTTTCTCATTTTAATTCCGGTTCATTTAATGCTTATTTAGTTCATGTGTTTTTTATGTTATATATATGAATGTATATATTATGGTCTTATGTTATATTATATGTAGCTTTGTACATATGGTGTATATTTTTTTATCTTATGTTTTATGTACTATGTTATATATTATTATGCATATGTATATATTATATCTTTTTCGTTTTTGTTTTGCTACCTATATTATTATATGTTTATTTACCTTTGATTGTTCGATCATGATTCGCTTTCGGCCTTAGGATGACTCGAAACGAAGTATGATCTATATTATTTATTGCACGTTTTAATTAATCAACTGACTCCTAACTCACTAACATCTAACCTTTAAATTCCGCATTATTTATTTATGCTTTGCTATTTTCCCTTTATGTTTGCCATGTTTTGTTTATATTGTCATTCATACTTATTAATTGTTAATGTGGTGCCCTTTTATTCGAAGGTAAGCTTGGCTAGTATCAAGTGCATTGGTGGTGGTTTTCGTTTATTCTCGAATGACGAGGCCTTTAAAATTAACTCGCATTTATAAATGAGACTTAAATTAAATTAAATTCAAACTCGCAATTTTTAATATTAAGGCAACTCGTAATCAACTAGGTACCGATTTCAAGCGTGGTGGGGTGCGAACCCTTCCCCACACGTAACTGACTCTCGAACTTGAATCTCTGGTTTTACGGTGTCCGGTCTACCAAAACCAAGTGACCGGTAGCGACTCCACCTTTCTCCAAACATTTTTCGAAGTGACACTGGGGATGAGAAATTTTTAAATTTTAGTCGCTAAAATCTCATCATAAAAAATTTAGACCCAAACTTAACCCAACCTCAATATTTTCTTAAAAAAGCCCAACACTTATAAAATCATATCAGGTTAAAACCGGTTGAGTATGAATCAAATTACCATCCTTATGCAACATACCAAAAACGAAAGTTGAGAATATTTAAATTCTCAATGTCCCGTAATTTAAGAAAGTATAGGGATTGCATGGGAAATTGAAGGCGTTTTACTTTTACATGCCGGTTTTCTACGTTTGGAGACGAGATGCCTAAACTCCCTCCGGCGGCCCCGCCAAGCATTGAATTGAAGGGCCCGTCTTTCCTATAACAAGAAGGGAGAAAAGAAAAACACCCAAATAAATTGGAATTTTACCGTAAAAACCAAATTAAATCAAGGTAAAGTATACAAATGGTTACTAAATTATACTTGAAAAATAAAATGGTAATTAAACTTTTAAAAGTTATAAAATAGCAATTAAACTTTTTATTTTTGTTACAAAATAATAAATGTGCCGTTAGCTTCCGTTAAAGAGGTAACATGATTATTAATTTTTTTGTATAATAGCACATTTAGTCCTCCATAGTTACACATTTAATCAATTTAGTCACAGTTCAAAGAAATTCAATAAATTTAACCCTGAATTTTTACACAATGTTATAATTTAGTCCTAATTCTTAAAAAAATTAACCCTGTTTATCTGAATATAAATACGCCAGTGGTTTGTCGTTTGAAAGGTATCTTTCTTTTTTTTACTTTCGTTGGCTTGTCTTTTGAAGTTTAATCTCCACTTTTGATTTACTTTGTGTTTCTGATAATTGTACATGAAGAAGCCTTCAACAAACCCAAATCATAAAATGTTGAAGAAGTTAAAAAAGGGAAAAGATCCAAATGCCCCTAAACGTCCTCCTGCAGCATTCTTTCTGTTCATGTAATGACTCTGTTTACTGCTGCTTGATCTATGGGTTAATTCCATGAGTAGTGCTTTTCAATTGACTGATGTCTCTTGTTACTTTTCAAGGACGAATTTAGAAAATCTTACAAGGAAGCGAATCCAGATGCAAAGGTTGTTACATGGGTACTCATTTCTTACTTTTGTGCTAGAACTAGTTTTCATTGTCATTTTCTTTATGAAAATTTTGTATTGAGCGTTTCATCGATGAAATTTAGGTTGCAATGGAAGGTGATAAATGGAAATCCATGTCTGATGAGGTAAGTTGTTGGTATTCAATTATTTTAATTACGTTAGTGAGCCAGGTGGCCAGATTGGCATGTGAGCCGGAGCTGAGGGAGACTTTTAATATATTCAATACGAATGATGGCTTTTTAATTGAAATAGGACTGAATTGATTAAATCTGTAAATATAGATGACTAAATGTGATATTATTCAAATTTCTATAATTACAACGTTACCCACGTTAAGTCCGTTGAAGATCGAGTGAACGTTTTATAACAAGACATAAAGTTTAATTGTCATTATATAATTTATGAAAGTTAGGTTACCATTTTTTTTTTTGTATAGTTTAGTGACCATGTAGGTACTATACCCATTAAACTAAATTGGAATAGGTGGAACGGTTTAGCTTGGTTAGGCCTTCTCAAAATTACAATAAAACAACTAAAAATTAAACATGTGAATGAGAAATATCCCAAATTTATGGTAAACTAAGCATAAATCTGGATGTTGTTAGGAAAATTAAGGAGAAAATTATATAACTAACTTGCTATGGACAAAGTTCAAGACTTCATAATTATGTGTGTCCATTTATAGAATAAATTGTAAGTCCATTTCGCGTCTATGTTGTCTTAATTCATCGCGTATCTTACGTAATTTTTTCATTGTGATCAAATTAAAGAAAAAGTATATATTTGATTGTGTTCGTATGATTTTTTCATATGACTGTTAAGTGTTATAAATTCATTTAAGTGCACACGCTAATAACTAGTTTAATATGTCAACATTATCTAGTAGTTAAAATTTTCAGTTGACATCTTCTTCTCTCCGTTAGATTGTGGGTTTAAAACCTAATACGAGCAAATTTTCTTTTCTCTTTCTCTAAGTAAAAATTGTTCAAAAAAATTAATTTAATATAAAATTTGATATAATCATATATTTATGTTGTGTTCATGTAATTTGTTATACCATTTCATATTTTAATTATTTTAAGGGTAAACTACACTAACGGTCTCTAAAATTTTAGGACACTTGTAATATGATCATTGAACTTTTAAAACTTACAATATAATTACTGAATTTTTAATTCGCTTTCATTACAGTCAACTACCGTTAACAGCCGCATTTAGAAAAAAACATTTTTCCATCCTATTTTCTCTTTCCCTCCCATGTTTTTTGTTTTTCTTTCATCTAAACATGTCTCTCTTATTTTTCTTCTTGCTCTCGCTCCTCCTTTTCTCCTTTGTACATAGCTTTTCTAACAACTTTTCCTTGCAGAAAAGACAACAGTGTAAAGGCACATTTTAATCACAATTTAGGAAACATGAGAAATTATTAGTTGGACCCGGCCAATAAGGTTTATTCACCTCAAAATAACTATTTAATGGCCACTCACTTTCTATTAACATGTAGGGAAGAGGTGACGATTCACTTTAAAAAAAATTAGATGAATGAACTTTCGGTCAAAAGTTGGTTGAATGAATGAAGAGTGGCTTGGAATTCTTGAATAAAAAATTACCTGGTAAGTAGTGTCGAATTTATCGTATATAAAATGAGTGATGATGTTAGTTTTGCCAACGGATTGATCGCCTATAAACACCAATTTGTATTTCGTCGAAGAGGACCCGTCGACATTGTTACAAATTCATCTCTCTATTTTTGTCATACAAAATCTGAATCTTGAAGGAAAAATTTAGTGACCATATTGCAAGCGTCCTAAAATTTTAGAGACTACTAATGTATTTTACCCTTTTAATAAGAATTACTAATATTTGATGTATCGTCGTAAGAATTAATATTTGGTGCATAATTCTATACATTGTCAGCATACCAAATTTTAATACAACATTATAAAATTTTATTATTATATTCATATAAATTCTTTACTAATGATGTATTATCATCTTGTTTATATATTTTGATTGTATCAAATACTTAGCTTTTAAATAATATTTTCATAAAAGATGTTAGTTTTTTCTTACCATCTAAACGGCTTTATTTTAATCCATTGGTCAAAAAAGCTAGATTTCGAATCCCATAATTCCCTGATGAATTCCCATCCCCCCCCCCCCCCCAAAAAAAAGGTATAGTTAAATATAATGATATTCTATTTACTTGATCCGGGGAGAATGATTAACGAATTTAAATTTACATTTTTGACAAAAAAATCAAAGTCGTTTGATTTATTTTAAACTTAGAAGTATGAATAACACGTATTCGAATAATGAATTCAATAAATGACTCTAGTAAAAAAGAGAATAATTTTTATTTTAAGAGACTCAAGTTCGAGTACATATGTACATGTGCAAGGTGTGTATTGTCAAAAGCATGAACGAAATCAGAAATCAAACTTAAGGGGACAAAGTATATATAGTCTTGAAAATAGTGGGGAAAATCTAAATAAATTGAAATTTAGGGGCAGTTACACCCATGAGGTATATATACCTCTGTCATTGGTCAAAGGGTTAAGAAAAAATATTAACATATATTATCACATAATCACACCAATATTTAAATAATAATTAATAAAATCTAGGGAAGAAAATATATAGGATTTGGAATTTTTTATTCAAATAATCAATAGTTCTTTATTTTTTGAAATTAAGGAATTTGTCTCTTATAACATTTGATTTTAGTTTCATTCATATCAAAATTGACTATTATAAATATAATCGGACTGATAATTGAAATATAATATTTTTTTAATAGTCTAAAGGTGATTACAAGGTAATAATCGCTTATACATATTCTTAACCCTTTAATAATACTTATACATTTTGTAGACAAAATAATTAAACTCGTATCTCTTAATATGATCATTATCCGCTTTCTATTTAGACTCTTGTTGGATTCATAATTGAAATATATCTTGACTTAAATTAGAATAGAATTTAAATTATATATCCACATATATAATTCACGAAGTCTCATTGTCGTGTTTAAAGGCCACATGTCCGTATAGCAGCCGTCGATTATATTTGCCAAAACTTAAAAGACTGCTCATTTTCAACCCATCCTCGTCTCCAAATCTCTATATAAACTCTGCCAATTGCACCCATTGAATATCATTCAAGAGAGTTCAAACCTTGAAACCCTAGGATTAAAAGAAACCCAGATTTGCAGAAATGTTGAAGCAAGTTTCTTTCATTTTCTTCCTTGTTTTCTCTTGTTATGTGGGAGCTGAGTCCAAACGAGGTTTGAAGCATCTTACCAATGAGGTGAAGTGAATGTGGCAGCAAGTAGGGTTTGGGAGCTTTACAGACACCTTGGGATTTCAATTCTTGCAGCTCAACAACTCAAAAATGTGATCCAAAGTGTTCAAGTTTTGAAAGGCGATGGTGGAACTGTCTTCAAACTCACTTTTGTTCAGGTACTTTATAATCAACTTTTTTTTACGGTATCTTATCTATTAGCTGACTAATATGGATCGAGTATCGAAGAGATCTATTGTAGGACTACACTTTCAATTCAACTTGAACGTTGTTTAAGAAACTTAATGGCTAATGTTTCATCCGGCTAGACCAACCGATAGTCGGTTATAATCAACCCTTTTAGAACCAATTTTTGTAATAAAATTTTCTTGGTTGGAATTGAAACAGGGAATTCAAGCTATACAGAAAAGTTCATAGTGATTAATGATGAAAAGAGGGTGAAAGTGGAAAAAGGCTTGGAGGGAGGATGTTTAGCCATTGGTTGCTCAGTTCAGATTGTTCGACTTGAAATTATTGAGAAAACCAGTGGTTCATGCATTATTAGATCAGATATTGGTTATGCCGTGAAGAAAGAGTTTGAAGCTAATGATCCAAAGCCTAATATGCAGCTCTTAGCAGCTGCTGCACAAATTGCTAAAAGATTTCTGGAAAGCTCAGAAACTGCTATGTCAGCTTAATTTAACAGTTTGATGGTGATGGAGGGTTGAATTTTTACTGTGTCATGAAATTTTGCCCTCCCTGTTGTAGAATTTGAAAATAAAAATGAAATTGTTATTTCATGAGTTTAAATATATGTATATATATTCTCTTTCATTATATTTGATGATGTTGAGGAATTGTTGCAAATATTTTTAAAGCCTTCCTTTAATGAAGTTTTATTAGGTAAAAAAACAAAAGTAGGTATTGGACGAAATTTAATTTAACTGACTAAATTGTTATTTTTAAAATAAAAGTGATATATTTATTATTAAACTTATAATTAAGTGATTTATAGTGTATAAAGCCAAGATTAATTTAAAGTTAGTTATACCATATATTACACTAGTAAGTTTATGACGCGGTCATTGCATTTTAAAATGCTAAAATTGAATTAATTAATTAATTAATCAAATCATTCTACCGTTAAATCTTTAATTAATATTAATATTTTGAATAAATTAAATTTTGATCGTTTAACTTTGAATTATAAGTCAAATTTTCCAATCATATTAGATATTTTATTTTAACTGTTTATTCATATTGTGTGTGTAGTATTACCATATCATAGAAACCAAATAAATAATACTAAAACTTCACACAATTATTTGTTGGCTTGTCACCTTGCGTAGCATCATTAACATTTCTTAAATTTTAAAAGGATAAATGTAACATGCACCGGCAATGAGAACATTTTGTTTTCACAAGCGCTATAATTTTAGGGGTTAGAGATTTAATTTAGGGTTCATAGTTTAAGAGTTTAGGTTTATGTATTTAAAATTTAGTGATTATGGTTTAAATTTAGAGTTTATGGTTAGATTTAAGAGTTATAGGTAAAAACCTACATCTCTACCATATTACCCTAAAACCTAAAACCTAAACCCTAACCTTTAAACCCTACACTAACACTAAATTATAACCACAAACTTTAAATTCTAAACTCTTAAACCTAAACCACTAAACTACAAACCTTAAACTAAATCCTTAACCCTTGAAATTAGGACACTTACGAAAAAAAATGTTTCCCCCGCCTGTATGTCATATATCTTCCCTTTTTAAAAAAATATTTCTACAATCCTAGATTTGCTGACTATGACAAATCAAATTATTTATATTTGGGACAATTTAATTAATGGTATTAGGTATTGATTAAAATATTTTTTATAAAAAAATAATTTATATATTATTCATTTTAATATCAATATAATATATTTCAAATTTTCTTAAAAAACCGTGCAAAGAATATTAAAAGAGAAGAAATACCTGTAAGGATAATCATCGGAGAACTTGAAAAAGAAACATTGTACTTTATATTAGCGTATCATGTTTTGTGCTTATTAGTATGATGTCTATTATGTATCATTTTCAGACAACTTTGTAGATACAATTAAATTATATTTTTCCTCTTAAATTTTGAATAACAATTCTAGTATCTTATGTTCGACGGTACGAGGATTGTCTTAAGGGCGGATCTAGGGACGATTATAGGTCGGGTTGAGTCGAGTTTTTAACCGATTTATACACGATTCAAAATTTTAACACCTCCATTTATAATCATTAATTTTGTTTGGAATTGGACCCGTTTTACATTTTTATTAATAAAGGTCTTTATATTTCATTAACACCCAAAAGAACAAAAAGATTACTACTAGTTTAATTAAATAAGAGCCCTTAGTTATACTTAGTTATTACTATTTTTATCCGATTTTACCTATATTTAATATTATTATAACTGTGGTTGTTATCTACCCATATCAAAATTATAAGCTATATTAAACAAAGAGCCCATCTATATTTAAATATAAAAGCCAGTCCATATACATTTTATATAAATAAAAGCCCAATGTATATTAATTAAGTCCATTTACAATTTAAAAACCTAAAATATACATATATGTATATACTTAGGTGGCCCGATAAGCCCAAGCTTAAACCTTAAGCCCTAATTTTATAAAATAAAAAACCCTAATTTATTATGTTTGTGCGCTGCAGGATCTCCATCGTCGGATCTGGTGTAGACCCAACGGTCCAGATTGCATAAGGAGCATCCTCCAGTCTTCGCACGCGGATTTCACGCATGCCGAATCATATGCCTTCGCTATTTCATCTTTCGTATGAAGTCCACGCACGACGGTGGCCCTTCCAGCTTCGTCTCCACGTTGGCAGGGAGAGCCATTGGTCGAGCCACGCCAACAGCCACACCAGCAGCTACACCAGCAGCTCTCTGGTCCCCTCCCCTCATAAATGGCTACGGCTGCATAACAAACAATAGAGCAAAATGTCAGAAAGGACGGGTATACACCAACAAAATTAAGAATTTCAGAGGAATGCACAACAATTATCAGAGTCGGCAGAAAAACCAACAGGAATTTTTGATTACATTTTCTATTTTTCATTTCTATGTAATATTCAAGGTATAAAATCAAAACCCTAAAACAATTGTAATTATTCTAGATTCACTCTAGCAATAGAGAACATAAAAAAGAAAGCTTTGAGGTATATTCTCTCCTTGTTTTTCATTTCTAATCATATACATATAAGAGTTCTAGGGTTTCGATCCCATTACCTCTGACGGTTCATCTTTCCTTGGTGGTTGGCCATCCTCACCGTTGATAAGCCATCTGGTCTCTTCAAGACTACGTGTGGTGAATCGGTGAAAGGGCAAACTAAAAGTGGGCATGTTTTTTTTCTTGTTTCTAGCTTTGATTTTTTTAAAAATGGAGTTTTCGAACGGTTTTTGGGGTTTTTTTTTCAAAAAAGAAAGGGGCTCGTTTAAAAAAAAATAAAGAGTAAATCGGGTTTGAGGTTGAAAAGAGGGTTTTTTAAGGATTTTGGGTTCGTTGGCCGCCGGCGAACTGCGGCCGATGCGGCAGTGTACGGTGACTCTCTCACCGGTTTCTAAGTTTTATCCCTGATGAGCGGCGGCGCTCATCGGACGAGGGGAGAAAGGGAGAGAGCATCTATGATTTTGAAGAACAAAGGGTTAAAAAAATTTCTGTATTTGGTTAAAAAATAAGTTTTATACCCAGCTTTTTTAAAATCGGGATTTTTACAATATAAACCCCTCTCGTCTCTCTTATCACGCGTGGAAGGGCTTCCGTCTTCCTAAATAACCCATTTATTCCCTCCGCATTTGAAAATTACGCCCCTTTGAGGCTTTCGTCTTTTAAAACTCCTTCCCTGGCCCTTGTAATTTTTTGAGTGTTTTCAATCTCGCCCCTATTTTGATTAAATCTATTTTTCTTGTTAATTCGGCCCCTAGGTTTGTTCTCAGTTAATTTGGTCCAAAGTCCAGATTAAAACCCTTATTATCTTTATATCATGCATGTTTAATTCTTGGCCTTGCATCTTTATTTTCGGTTTTTAATCTCCATGTTGAGTTTTGTTGTTTGGTTGTGATGTGGATATGTGATTGTCATATAGTATAATTTGTGGTTATTATGTGCTTAATGCATGGTTTTATATATTTTATATGTAGCATATAATGTTTGGTACGCATATGTATTTTAGAGTTGTTTTTTTATATAATATGGGCTTAATGCATGGTTTTATATATTTTATATGTAGCATATAATGTTTGGCACACATATGTATTTTAAAGTTGTTTTTTTTATATAATATAAGAGATATATATATATATATAGTTTTAAATAATATGTACAGTTTATATATAAATATATTATATAGTTTAAGTATATAGCATACGGTTTTTTTACAACCCATAAATATATTATATACTTATATGCATTATATAACATATATGTGTTTAAAACGTTATATATATATATATATATATATATATATATATATATAAGTATATAATCGTACATATATGTGTATATGCTTTGTTTTTATTTGCGTACATAGTTTAGGTTGCTTAGGGTTTTTTTTTCGTGTTGTTTAGGTTAAGCTTTTAAGCTAGATTTAAGGTTAATTAATTTAATTAATTTAAAGTATGTCTTCGTCTCATAGGGGCATAATCTCTAAATTAATTAAATTAATTTAGGATAGTTTATTAGAGCCGTAGTTAGACCTAAGGTTCGAACTAATTTAGTGAATTTAAATTTACCCTTGGCTTATTGGGGTAAATGTTAAATTCATTAAACTAGTTAAACACCTCTTAATTACCTTCAAGATAAGATTGACATTGGGACTAGATTGACATTTAAATTAAAACCATGATTAATTAACTTGATTTGTTTTAAATGGTATCCTTGGCTTATTAGAATACTAGTTTAAAACTGGTCGAATTGATTATCATGTTACAAGATAATCCATAAATTGTTAGTTTTTTTTAGTTTTTTAGAGTAATTAATTTATGGTTAATATTAGACTCGCTTAATAATTAGATCACTAAATGATTTTTTTTTTGTAATTTAGGCCTTTTAGGTTAGGGCTTTGGTGGGCTTTTGTGTATTTATTTTTAGGCCCTTATGTGACATGTTTTTAAATGTCATTTATATGATTTTTAAACATTTTGATGGTATGTTAATTGATTTAAATCATAAAAATGAGGTATTTATTAATTCTGATATTTGTGTCGTGATAATCTGAGCTTAAAAGATGTTGACCAAATATTTGAATTAATCCTTACCGTCCCAAGGTAAAACTAAAAGTTGATAAAATCATCACATCATATCTTAACTATTTGCACCATGCATAAAAGTGGCGTACATGATTCGAACCATAAATTAACATGGCAGTCAGACTTATTTAATGTCAGATTAATCTATGGTTCGATGTATTTTCAACCTTATTAATTAAATGTCCAATTAATTTGAACCTATCAATTTAGATAAAGCCCGTTCGATTAAGGTCAATTTTCGATTAGGTACGCTAAATTAAATTCAACTTAAATTCCAATTAATT
The DNA here is from genome assembly GCA_019671005.1 of Hibiscus mutabilis. Lineage (NCBI taxonomy): Eukaryota > Viridiplantae > Streptophyta > Magnoliopsida > Malvales > Malvaceae > Hibiscus > Hibiscus mutabilis. The sequence continues at coordinate 15,345,566 of CM033721.1, read as the reverse complement.
CCATCCATTTAAAAGAAACAAATATATTGGTACCGATTTCCAAGCCTGATGGGGGTGCTAATCCTTCCCCACACGTAACCAACTTCCGAACCCTTTCAAAATGAATATCTGGTTTTGTGGTGTCTGGCCTACCTTATCCAAGTGGCTGGTGGCGACTCCAAATCTTCATTTGTTTTCAAAAAATAAGAATTTTCTAAAGAAATCTCATTTAAACAAAATTTCAAAAAACATGGGGAGAATTAGTAGCTTCAAAAAGAAAAAAAAAAGTCGCAACTTACAAAATATAATTTTCATTGATTGTATACTATGATGAAACCAATGATATAATGTTATATAATTATAGTATATATAAAGGTATGTATCACATAGTATATTAATAGACATTATCAATCTCTAAAGCAGGTGATTAAAAGATTTTGGTTGTTTTGGTCAAAAAAAAGTTTTCAATTAATATTTTCCTTTTTTCCTATGTTGTATGAGCAAATTTCTCCTTCTCTTTCCTTAGGTCAGAATTGTTAAAAATAAACATTATAATATCAATACTTATGTATTTATTACTATTCATGTATGTAACTAATAAGTCATTATTATATTTTAAAATTTTGATTGTAGTATATTATGTTATATAAAATAATTTTATATGATATAATTCATATTTTTAATTAATAATATTAAATAATGTATCTGCAATAATAAAACATCTATATAAAATCTCCACTTTTTATGAGGTATATTTGGCTTCCACCATGTAAAAATTAAAAGTTTTAATTATGATTTTAATCTAAATTTAATTATTTTATTCTAATTTGATAAAATTTGGTCGCACTATTTTTATTGTGTCACTAATATGTCCAAATTAGTAACACCGTCAGTGATAAAGTGATGAAGTAGATCTTTTAAAGAAAAACCTTTAGTATTTTTCTGATATGTAAATTTATTATTAGTTAAATACAAATTATTTAAAATTTAAATTAAGATTTAAATAATTATTTTTAATAATTATTTAATTAGTTTTGTTATTATTGAACAGAATGAAAAAATAAATCTAGTTTGATTGTTAATTTTAATCACAATTTAGTTAAATATAATTTAAGAAGTTCTTAATTTAACTTAGTGGTTAAATATTTAAATTTTTATCAATGAGGTCTTGTGTTTGAGACACTCCCTAACTTTAATATTTTATTTTATATTATCAGTAACTTAATATACGTTAAATACATATTTTAATGGAAATAAATCAAGAACTTATTTTTTTAATATACAGTTAGTTTGGGTGTTGTGATTTTATGCGGTGGGGTGCAGGTTTGAGTCTCAGCCTCCCACATCTATTTTCTCTAATTTTTCTTTGATTTTCTTCTTTCAATCTGGTAGAAACATGTGTCACCCCTGATTGATCGAATAAAATTAAATAAAAATAATGTGAAAAGGAGAGAGAAATGATTAAAGAATATGAAAAATGCGTTGCCGTTAGTTTTTTAACGTAAGGGGATCAAAACAAAAAACATATCTAACATGAGAGATGATTTTGACGAAAAAATTAGTTAAGAGACCAAAACAGAAAATGGGTGATAGAAGGGTGACCCCCGTGTAGTTTTCCCAAAAAATAAACATTATAATATCAATAATTATATATTTATTTCTATTCGTAACTAATAAATCATTATTATATTTTTAAAATTTTAATTATAGTATATTATTTTATATAAATAATTTTAATTAATATTATTAAATAATGTATATGCAATAATAAAACATCTATATAAAATCTCCACTTTTTATGAGGTTGATTTGGCTCCTACCATCATTATGTAAAAAATAAAAGGTCTAACTATGATTTTAATCTAAATTTAATTATTTTTATTATGTCACTAATATGTCCAAATTAGTAACACTGTTAGTTACTATTGATAAAGTGATGAAGTAGAATTTTTAAAAAAGTCTTTAGCATTCTTCTCACATGTAAATTTATTATTAGTCAAATATATTTGATCAGAATTCAGCGTAGTCTTGATTGTGTGATTGAGTAACAATAAAAAAAATTCATATTATTACTTTAATAAACAACAACCAACAATGTTATTGTTATCAATTAGAAGATATTACTACCATTGTAAAATGAGAGGGGTCAGATTATATAAAATTAAAGTAGAGAAACTAAATCTCAAATTTCAACTCAGTAGAGAGACTAAAATCACAATTAGACCAGAGTAAAATTAATTATCCAACCCTTAAAAACTCTAATATACAATGATTCGTAAATTCGAAATATTCGATCGAATGAGATACCAATCCGATCCGTTGTTAGACACCTAGCTTGAATGGACAAAAAAATATGTTGGGGGTCAAAAATTTTACACACGTTATGTTATCAACAAACATCATTCATTTCATATTTTGTTTTCTGTTGTAACAGCTAAACAATTTTATCTAAATGCGTGCCAAAGTTTGAATTCATCAGTCAAAAGACCGAACTCCCTCAATGAAACCCCAGAACAGAAATCTTGTCCAATGTAATGATTACGTCTCGTCTTAATTTGGGGAGGATGGTTCTGTGGTTCATGAATTTAAGTGAACGTTTTGGGAAAAAAAAATCAAAGTCGGTTTTTTGAAGGCAGACTCTCCTTGTGGCAGCCGTTATTATTGGCCAACACTTGTTCCAAGGGAGAGATGACATTATTGGAATGCATCATTGTTTTATCATCAAATCAATGACTTCAATTTGCTGATCGAACCATGCACATTTAATGCATTCACCATGTTCTATATAAACTCTGTCCATTTGCACCCATTGCATATCATTCTGCAGAAAAAAACCCAGGTTTCAAAAGGCTACCAAAAGTTGATCAAAAAGAAGAAGAAAACCTCAGATTCGGCAGAAATGTTGAAGCAAGTTTCCCTCATTTGCTTTCTTGTTTTCTCTAGTTACATGGGAGCTGAGTCCCAGGATTTGAAGCATCTCACCAATGAGCTCCAAGTGAATGTGGCAGCAAATAGGGTTTGGGAGCTTTACAGGCACCTTGGAATTTCAAGGCTCGCTGCTCAACAACTCCAGAATGTGATCCAAAATGTTCAGGTTTTGGAAGGTGATGGTGGCGTTGGGACCATACTCAAACTCACTTTTGTTCCAGGTACTTGCATGTTTTAGAAATCCGTTTCCTGGTCTAATCATGGTCTCGTCCTTGTATTCTTTGAACTTTTGATATTTAATTTTCTAAGTTCAAAGAGTACACGAACTCGAGGCATGACTAAACATTTGTTTCCTATATATTCAACACTTTTAAAACCCATTTTTGTTTATCAACTGAAACAGGGAATTCAAGCTATACTGAAAGGTTCATTGTGACTAATGATGAAAAGAGGGTGAAAGTGGCAAAGGGCTTGGAGGGAGGATGTTTAGCCATTGGTTGCTCAGTTCAGATTGTTCGATTTGACATTATTGAGAAAACAAATGATTCATGCATTATTAAATCAGACATAGCTTATGCCGTGAAGAAACAGTTTGAAGCTAATGATCCTAAGCCTAACATTCAACTCTTGGCAGCTGCTGCACAAATTGCTAAAAGATTTCTGGAAAGCTCAAAAAAATGATGATCAAGATTGTTATCAGACAGATCGATGGTGATGGAGGGTGGAATTTTCATTGTTTCTTTTCTTGTTCTAGAAAAAAAATACCCTTTAACTTTGCATAAATTGGAAAACATACTGAAATAAAAATTCTATGAGTTTTCGATATATAAATATGCAAGTATAATGGCTCCCAAAAGCACACAAACAAGTCCGGAGGAAAGAAATTGCAGCAAAAACAGTAGGGATTCTTTCTATTTATTCCATTGTTTTCAGTTCAAGAACATAAAATCATTATCCAGAACCGTACAAACCGACCTTCGGAAAGTTAACCCAGGATGCAACATCATGATGAAAAAGCCATATGGACAAAGGAAGGAAGAAGAGTATTCCTCGAAAAGAAAAATGATGTAATCAGTAAATAAACAGGTAGAATCACTGAAATGCAATTACAATCCCTCCTATTATTGAGGTGAAACTAAGATTTTCCATATAAAGGTGCAGAACTGCCAAGTGTCTCTTAAAAAACTCAACTGCTTGAAATGGCAGGTTTCCGTGCGATACCAGTGTGTCTAGATAACGTATGTTGAATAATTCAACATTCTACGATGGACGAGAGAAGGTTAGCCAAAAGCCAGCCTTTGCATGGTCGCCAGCAAATTTCTTCAGTATGTAGCAGTAATTAAGCTGGCAAAAATACCATGTCACAACATGAACCACTAAAAACCATAAAGAGTTGGCTAAAGGAAATGTGTACATTTTTGGATTTTAAGCCATTCATGTTCTTTCCATCCAATTCAATGCTGGTTAGTAGAAAAGTTTTAAATAAAGGGAAAAGGGAATTAACCTCCATACGAAATAGACTAGTAGGGATGACAATGCCAACTCCAGTTGAACTTTTAAATGACTCTACGAACTTCTGAACAGAGAAACTTCGGAAATCATTCTCTGTTAAGTTAGCAACATTGCCAGCATATGCAAAGACGTGGGCATGGATTCCCCTTTCTCGAAGCCACCTAGATGGAAGATCAAAAGAAAGGTCTGCTACAGCAGAAACGGTAAAGTTTCCTCCAATAGCATTCTCGGCATTGATTTGTCCTGTAGGCTCATCGGGGCCAGATGCCCTTGTCTTAAATCCCCATAACGCTTTTGGCCCTCCTAAAGCACAAACCGGAGATAGATTGCCACCTAAGAAGAATCTTTCTGGTAAGGATGTTGTCCTGTTCAAGAACCCACTCCCCCATGGAAAAAGAACACCACTAGAAATCCCAAAATTAAGTGCTGCACGATAAAATCCAAGAGGAATAGCAAAGCGAAGATCGAACTCCTGTTGGAAAATCAGATGAATTGTACAAGTAAATTGGCAGCAAAAAAGAGTACAATAGCTAGCAGCAAGTGTATATAACAACAATTATGATCCGATAAAAAGATATACAATAAATAGAAACCACGTATGATGATGAAAAGCAGTGGTAAATTCAAACGGCTATTTATATTCATACACAAAATTCAGAATTTCAGATACTAGAACCCTGAAAGCCATGTTAAAGAAGAAAATCCCCAGCATAAGATTTCTATTATATCCTCGCAAAAATAACCCAAACTTAGCATGTTAAAGAAGAAAATCCCCACGATACCTACACTTTCATCTGGAAGTCAAATTGCAGTATGAACGTTCACACCTCTACAGATAAGCTTTCTGGCCAATGGCTACTGCACTAGGTTTAAAATATACTGTTCATGCACATACAAAGAATATACATATACAATGATAAAAGATGATTCCTAACACTCTTTTTGTCAACTTGTCATGAAAACATAGCATGCAAAAGCTATTCTGCATCAAAGTCCACACTGATAACAATATGACAAAATACATACAACTGAACCTACAATAAGAAGTCCATGCTTATTATCAAACCTGGCGAAGGAATCTTAAACTTTGACTATCAGGTGCAAGGCCACAAATACGAGTTTTAGCAACAAATGCAAATCCTTGAGTAGGCCTCACAGGAGAATTTCTCTCGTCAATTTTTAGTGTATACTTCAGAGATGAAAGATAATCATGTCCAAGCTGCATCCTTACGGACGAGGATGACATTTGAGATGGATCTGCTAAATTACGCCATGCAAGGTGGTATTCCAAGTTCTGATATCTATTCGAATACAAGCCAAGAGAAAGTCCAACGGCTCGCTCTTTGTAAGAAGAAAAGTTCAGCAAATCCTGGGTCAACATGTATGCACGAACAGTCACAGGAGCTACCAATGTTCTCAATCTGGGCAAATATACACCAGCACTGACCTCTGCTGCACGGTCAAAACCGTATGCAATTGAACCATCCCATAGATCCCCAAACCCTAACAGATTCTTGTACTTGATTGATCCTTCCACTGAGGAAGATTTAGCCTACAAAAACATCATACAATTATAATTCAACAAAACTGAAATACAGCAATATATACATATTCACCAGCATATGTTTCTCATTTTTGCAACCTTGCACAAATGTAAACTAGCTAAGAATTCCCAAACTAGAATTTTAACAAAGGAAGAATTTTAACCAGAGGAATAAACCAGAATTCAGAATCAATCTCCTTAATACATCTCAACACAAACTCAGAAGATCTAAATTTGGCATTTCAGTCAGATTTAAAGTGCAATGGCAAGAATTTTTCTGAGGAAATAAACAATTTTAATAAATTATCGCTTTTCGTATCTACTATAAATCTAATTACCTTAATTTATTCACAATAACTCGATTACCAATAAAACAAAAGCCTCGACTTTTTTTAAAGAAAATATACCTCATCTTTCGTATAAGCTCCAATCTCTCCCGATATCCGATTCCTCGCTTCCTCAACCTCAATAATTACGTTGGCGCTTCCGGGAATCTCTGGCGGGCCTGAATCGAGTGTTATCGTGACCGAATCGAAGAGTCCGAGCGATTTCAGCCGCGAATTCACGGCGTTCGATGCTCGCAACAGGTCCTGCATCGTGGTGGCTTTCTTCAAATCCTCCGATGCCTCGGCTCCGATTATGTAGCCTTTGGTCTTCGTGTTCCCTTTGACGATCACGTCGTGGACGTGGATCGGAACGGGGACGGTCAACATACGACGGACCAGTGTGTCCATTTTCAGCTTCACCGAGCGGGGCGTAGCGGGTTCGAGCAAGACGTCGTCGTTGTCTTCTTCTTCATCATCATCGTCATCGTCATCATCATCATCAAAGATTTCGTCTTCATCGTTATCGTCATCTCCACCGTCGAGATCAATGGCAATGTCGTGGTGCAGGGTTTCCGAGTCGGGTTTGGGGTCGGATTCGGGCATTGGTGGACATTACAAGAGGCGAAGAGACAAAGCGAGAGTGAGAATCTGAGGGCTGAAAGCGAGTATTACTATTACTGGCCCATTGGCAGTCGAGCACTCTTTCTTTTTCTTTTCCTTCCCTGTTTTCTTAAAAAAAGTATACTAATATATGAATAATTTTAATTAATATTTATTTTAAATTAAATTTAAATAAAAGATATATTAAATTATATTTGAATTAGACTAAACTAATAATAGTGTTCATATTCACTTATTCAGCCTAGGCCAAATATAATAATCTATTAATCTTAAGTTTAAATGTAAGTATAATTTTTAAAATTTGACCAAGTAAAAAAAATTGGTGAGGTAGAATAAAATATCAATGAAAACCCCATAAATTATTAATAAATGGAAAAATGTAAAATCTATTGGCATTTGCATTTCAATCCGATTGAAAGCGTATGGCTTTTGACCTTCTGGTTACAAAGACATTGATTTGGATATTAGGTAAAACATCTACAAATTAAAATGAAAATTTGGCCAACAACTCTTATTTCATAATTTTCCTGGCTATCCGATATTACTTTTTAGTAAATTTGAAATTAATCCGACTTTGATTTTTTTTTTAAATAATCATCAAAACTCCTCGAATTCAGATAATTTTTCTTTCTAGTAGAATAACAGTCTTCAACTATAATTATTTGCTCATTATTTACAATCTCAAAGAAATCAAACAAACACCAAAAACACAACATAGAAAAAGTAGCAAAAGAAAAACAAAAGAAACCCCCCAGGGCCAGAGTTTGTTTTTAAGCTTTGGAAGTGCAACAGATCCAAGGCACAACATTTTGATGTCTAATTTTCATATAATTAATGGGAACCCCAGTCAGTCCAATTAGTTTCACTCCCCACTCGAGGAATGCTGTTAACTCTGGAGTAAACATCAACCTTGAAATTAGAACCACAAATCACTCCTTCACTGTCCACTCTCGGCATTGCCCTGATCTTGTTCATTGGATGCTCAAAGCTCATCAGCCCCCCTTCACTATGGAACATGAACCCTGCAACATTTTCATTTCTCAGATTCTGAGCAACAAAGTGAGTAATTAGGTGATTGAAATGAAAACATCTCAAGTTTCAGGTACCTTTTGGGAATGGAGCAAAGGATTTGGCACACCCTTCTTTGATGACCTCCAAATCATCAGATATCACTACAGATCCATCAGCTGCAATTCCCCAGTACAGCTTAACTCCACCATCAGAGCCCTGCACAAACAACATAAAAATCAAAACTTTATCTTTTTTAAGGACACCCTTTGGTTCAAATTTCCAAGACTTCAACTTTGGATGATGTTTTTTTTTTATTTTATTTTACCAGTGCAGCAAACACAGTTCCAGTCTTGCTGTCGTAGATAACAAAGGCAAAGCTTCCTTCAAGATCCTTGACAACCTGATCTGCCGGGTAAGGGCCCCTATCTCTCATGGTCCTGTATGCTTCAATCACAAACATGGCCTCGTTGCTCCCTTTTGAGAGCCCGTATTGTCTGTTCAACATGAACAGGTTGTTCAAGCTCCCTAGAAAGAGGCAATATATGTCATCAAACCCAGAAAACAACCTGCAAAAAACAAGTGTTAAAGTTCTGATCTTTTCATAATCACCACCAAATTTCTTCCCATCCAAACACTCTGTTACCTCTGACTGACTGAAGGCTGAGTTTCATGGCGGACATAGGCCAACACGGCGGCGTTGCCGAAGCTCATGGAGAAGGTGTTGTGAGGGTGATGAGCAAGGAAATCATTCAGGGTTTCTTCAGGCTGTTTAGGCTTCTTTGAAGATTTGTGGGAAGCTGGACTGTTCAGCTCCTCTGGTGGATTGGCAAATGCCTTGTGGAAAATAGCCAACATTTTTCTTTCTCCCTTTGTTTCAACAAGAATCTGATGGAAAATAAATAAATATATGGAAGGTGCAATGAAATGGAACTGGAGATGGGTTTAATCACTATTTATATGATTCCTTCATGTTGGTGGGGACATCAAATTATAGTGAAAAGGATAAGGATACTCAGACTCCAATGTATTCTTATCTTCTGATATTTCTTTTGTTTTAGTTGGTATTTCTTTTTCTCACATGGCATTATCTTTTTGTCTGAAAGTGGAAACTGCTGGTTTCCTTTATTGTTTGCCATCATTGAGGGGGTTCTTTGTCTTTTTAATCCACTTTGATTAGCCATTAATTGGACTAGTAGTTTAGGGTAGATTACAATACAATACAATACAATACAAACTGGCTGAAATTATTGCAAACTTCCATTATTAGGCCTAAGAAGCTATACAAAGCATTCAAGTAGAGATTTTTATTCATTTTCCTAGAGCTAAATGGTGACTCAAAGCTTGATTCTGTTAGCTCAAAGTTTGTTCCTTTCCTTCATTCTGTGTGTGCATGTTACTGCTCTTTTTTCAATGGAGATCTGTCTCTTTTTTATTATTACAATTGTTAATGCGTGCAAATAATAAAATTTGACCAAGTTGAGGTATGGTTTGGTTTGGGAAGACTTAGTAAAACCTGAAATGTCAGAATCAAATTGCAGTTTAAAAAGAAAACCTATTTTCTGTAATCTGTGGATTAACCATCAACGGCACACTGCATCTCACAATTTTCCTGTTTGCTTTATTGTCGGGAGAAAATATCATTATATAAAATACAGTTGATATTATATGTCTTCAAACTACAATTTTTATTTTAAATTAATTTTAAAAGTTTTAAATATTTTAATTTTATCTTAAAACTTTTACTTTCATTTTAAATTATTCTTTAAACTTTTAAATATTTTAATTTTATCCCTAAATTATAACTCTCGTTTTATTTATTAGGACATCATGATGAGAGTTCAAAGACAGTGAGAATTATACGATAGTAAAGATAAAGGTTTTTAAACTTCAAAAACTAATAAAGGCCTAATGAGTTGCAAGTACTTAATCTAAAATTTAAAAAATAATATAATTTAATTTGACAAATGTTCAAACTAATATGTTTTAAAATTATTATTAGACAAAAAATAGTCTCTTATCCCTTAATAACTACATTCTTTGGAGACCTTAAATTACACATTATAAAGCTTTTTACTAAGAAAAAGGAGTTTATTTTTTCTACTTTTTTTCTTCTCCCTTTGTATAACCTTAAGTTTAAACATCTATAGTTACTATACAACTCCTCGCCCACTAAAATAAATGGTCATATAGAATGTCACATTCCACATGTATCATAAATTTAAATATGCTTAATATTTTTTAAAATTTAAAAGTTTGAGCTTTAATATTATATAAAATATTAAAAACTATTGGAAAATATTAAATTATAGATTGAAGAGGTGAAAAGTCATGACAATAAGTCGCATTTTGGTTTTTGATGATTGGAAGTGACCTCCCCCATATGACACCTTGGTTTTGAAAACCATGAGCAAGTTTGAAATACTAGGAAAGCTTGACTTGCAAGTTGAAATGACATCATTGGTTTAATCTTTTGTCTCTCTTTTTTTTTTGTCTGTATTTTCTCTATTTAATGAATACTTGTCTTTGGTCCCATTGGTTATTTGGTTTGGGTTCTAATGATGTTGTGACATGTTTAAATGGTCCAATCTAAAAACATGGGTATCAATGAAGTCCAATAACATGTTAAACTACTCATTTTTTAATAAGCGTTTAAAGTATTTTTTGACTGAAATAAATATTTAAAATTTTATTTTTTACTAAAATATATGTTTAAGTATTTTTGAATAAATAAGTGCCTAAAATTTTATTTTTGGCTTATTTTAAAGTCAACTGAGGCACCTACTTCAACTAAAAATAAAACTTTAGGCACCTATTTCAGTCAAAAAATACTTTAGGCACTTATTACAATTAAAAAATACTTTAAGAATCAATTGTAAAAAAAGAACATAATTTAGGAACTTATTTTTAATCATACAAAATGTGACAACATAAGTATTTTTAATCATTCGATCAATTACTAAATCTCAAATATTAGATAATTATATTATGTTTCAACTAAATTTAGAGCAAAATCAGGTTGAACTTTAAATCGGGAAGTTCTCAAATTCAAGATTTTAAAAGATATTAAACTCTTCGTTATTTGATTCAATATTCCCGATAACTATTTGATATATCTATAGACATATAATTCTTTGTATTTTTTTTTACAAATCATATTTAGAGTTTGTACAATTTTCTTATAACCATATTGTTTTTAAAATTTAAATTAACTCTCAAAGATAATATGTTTCACCGATGCATACAATACCTGTCAATAACTATAGAATATTTGCATTTCTCATCTATTTTTTGGGCTGTAATAAAATGCTAAAGTGGTCCAATTGAAAACATGGTGTGAATGAGGTCCAATTTAATGTTACACAGATGTTGGGCTTTAACTAAGCTCACATTTACTCGGTGGATAAAAGCAAGCATCATAGGAGAGACATACAATTGCGATTTCCCTCTTAGATATAAGACTTATTGAATGACTAATTTAGGGGGTGTACTTATTGAATTGAACGGCTCACAAATAATTTAAATTTGACTCGGTTAAAATTGATTAATATTCGACTTGAGTTGATTCGACTCGAAATCGAGCTCGACTCGAGATTTTAATGAGTCGAGTCAAGCAAGGCCTACCTCAACTCGATAAATTCGTGAGCAACTTGTTATTTTTTTATATAAATTCTTTTATAACTTTTTGCTCGCTACCTTAAAAAATTTTAAAAATTATGTTCTAAGAAGTTTAATATTAGTTGAAAACTCTAGAAAAGTTTAGTAAAAAAGGTAATTTGTAAAATCTTTCTTTTATCTTTTATTCCTTTACCTATAGAAGTAGAAAAAGAAAAAAGTCTTCAGTTTTCACTTCCCATATAAAAAAAATACGATTGAAAGTTAAAACTAAAAATTCCAAAGGCATTTTTTTGTTGTTCATCGAAGATTGTTGAGAAATTAAAAAGAGTCTCACACTCAAATATCGACATCATCTCTAACTCGGTCATGACAAGATTACTTATTTATCTCTACAGACCTCACGTTTTTTTTCTTCTGAATTTCTATGTTTATATTAAGCTCTAATAGTATCGCTAGATTTTACCTATATTAAAAAAAAAACAAGGTAAAATTTTTGGCGAGCTTAACGAGCTACGAGTTGAGTCGAGCAAGGACGTTTTTTTAACGAGCACGAGTCGAGTAAAATTTTATCGAGCTTAACGAGCAACGAAATTTTTAACGAGCACGAGTCGAGCACTACTCAACTCACGATCTACTCGCTCGATAAGCACCTCTAGACTAAACCATATCAAATATTGCAGATGCTCATTATGAGGTGACCCTCTCAACCAAATTTATTTCTTTTATATTGTCAAGATTCGACCTCGTAACTTTTCTTAAGAGATTTAGTGCCTCATTCGTTACACTTAGTGATAGTTAATAACTTTTGTTCAAAAAATACATGCAAAATTGAATGATCAAAACAAAAACACATACAAAATTTAATGACTAAGAAAATACTTTACCCGAATCATAAATGTGTTTTAGCTATGATTGCCTAAACAATTTTTGGACCTATAAAAAGTGGAATTTGCGCTTGTGGAAATTATCGAGTAATTGGAAATGAAAAAGAGGGCCCTAAATTTTGTGATCAATATCGAGTTATTTGATCTATTGGGTTATTTGAAGATGCAAGGTAGATTCAAAAAAAATTAATTTATTTGTGTTATTATAATATTCGTGATATTATTATTTTCTATGGGTATTAGGAATCAAAATTTGGATATTTATAGACGAAGAATAATAAAAATAAGACTCTACTTGTCTTTACGTTCTATCCTGCGATAGAACAAAAAATGGCAAATTCTTTCATTTTTTGATTGAACATAAAAAAATGAGCAGTTCAAAATTCTATTCTATAAGGAAATTCTATAATTCTATAAGGTTAAATAAAAATTTGATTGATCATTTGATATAATTGTTATGCTTAGTGTGCGACTCGTTGGGTTTTTTAGGCTTAAGATTCCAAAAAAAAAGAGCGGACCACAATATAAGCTAATAACTATAGCACTTATTTTTATAAGATTGAATTTTGAATAATAAATATTAATAATTTTGATATTTATACTATATGGGAGCACATACATAAGAGCTTTAACTGGGTTGTCGAAACTAATCCATTAAATCAAAAATTAAGTTTAAATTTTGTAACTTTATGAATCGTTATTTCTCTAAATTACTATATATCATTCCCTTGCTTTCAACCCACTTGAGAGAAAAAACCCTTTCTAATTTAGTGAATATTAGGTAGCTGTCGTTAAACCAGGCAGAATACTTTATGAAATGAGCAGAGTAACCGAAAATATGGTCAAAATGCTATTTCAATAGCGGCGTCCAAAATGCCTATAAAAACTCAATTCATTATTTCAGGATAGGAATACCCGTGTCTTAGTCCCAGTGTGGCTGATCATCCTCTCGGACCAGCTATTGATTATCGCCTTGGTAAGTTATTGCCTCCCAACTAGCTAATCAGACGCCTGCCCCTCCTCGGACGGATTCCTCCTTTTGCTCATAAGCCTACGGGATATTAGCAGTCGTTTTCAACTGCTGTTTCCCTCCCAAAGGCAGGTTCTTATGCGTTACTCACCCGTCCGCCACTAGAAACACCACTCCCCCTCCGACTTGCATGTGTTAAGCATGCCGCCAACGTTTATCTTGAGCCAGGATCGAACTCTCCATGAGATTCATAGTTGCATTACTTATAGTTTCCTTGTTCGTAGACAAAGCCGGTTCGAAATTGTCTTTCATTCCAAGGCATAACTTGTATCCGTGCGCTTCATATTCGCTCCCAGAAAAAATCATCATATAATAATCTAGAAATAGAAAAGAAAAAAGAAAGGTTAATGATGATTTTAAAATCTTTTATACCATGGAATCTAAATTCCTTATGCATGAAGATAATCAATTCGGTCGTTATGGTCGGACTCTATTATGGATTTCTAACCACATTATCCATAGGTCCCTCTTATATCTTCCTTCTACGAGCTCGAGTTATGGAAGAAGAAACCCATAACAAGGTATCAGCAACAGCTGTGTTTATTACAGGACAGTTGATGATGTTCATATCAATCTACTATGTACCTCTGCATTTAGCATTGGGTAGACCTCATACAATAACTGTCCTAGCTCTACCGTATCTTTTGTTTTATTTCTTTTGAAACAATCACAAAGAATTTTTTGATTGTAGCTAAAACATATATGCAATATAAAGTTTAAAACTTTAATATTTTCATTCAATTTTATCCGAAGACACGAAAGAGTAAAAATTCGAAAGCTCTTTTTCTATAGAAGTATTCGTCTTTATGTTGAGCGTTACAGGCCTCTTCAATCTTCTATTTACCTACTTACTTTGCTTTGATTCGAATTACACCCATTGTCTCAAGTTTTGGATCGAACAAATTCATTGACACAGATAGTTCATGGGAGAAAATTGAGTTATTTGGGGCTCAGAGGCTTGACCGAGTGGACTGCTAATTTTCAATCCATGATTTGAAACCTTGGGATATATGATAAAAAAGAATACACCAATCCTAAGGATCCATACACATACATAGGATTAATTATGGACCTATAAAAAAATTTTGAGTTGTGTTTAGTCTTTTATTTAAAAAAAACAACAAAACTCTTCTATAGATCTCACTAGTAGCACACATCTTGGTTCGATAGTTGTTATTCCAGTCTTAGAAAGAACGAATTTATCATGTTCGTCGAGAAGCTAATGTCGTCGCAGACAAACTAGCTAACTTGACTTGAGGGTTATCAGTAAGAGATGTGCTCTATATCAATATGCCATATGAGCAGGGACATATTTTTTTTCATCGTTGTCCTCTTATTATTTTTTTAAAAGAATTAATTTATTTATAAATTTATCTCTCACTTTTAAATATTTATAATTTATCATCCGACACTCTTTCCCTGTATACGAGGTGTTGAAGTTGCTCAACCGAGACCATACTCTCTTAAATTAGAATTGCTTCTCCGTATCATGAAAAAAAAACATGTTTGGTACATGTATCTATCAATTTATTCAAACAACCCGCTGAAAACATTGAATTTTCGTACCAAATACAAAGTACAAAAAGCCGTATAATCCAAACAAATATCTTAAAACACACCAAAAGCTACATTTACGGATTATATTTTATAATCAAAGGATTATTTGTGTAGTTTATCTTAGGCTTAAAGTAAAAAATTCCTAAAATATGTTTCTTCTTTAAGTAAACTTTTTTTTGGGTTAAAATAAGTTATTAAACTGTTACAGATAACCACTTTAAAGTTTCGTTATTTTTTTAACTAGAACTTTTTCGGCCAATAAAGCATTGGCAGTCATAGAGATTTATATAATTAAAGTAAAAAAATGTATAGTATAGATCAGGGACGGAGCAAAAAAAATTGCAGTATCAAAACTTTCAGTGTTAACTAATATTTTATTAAAAGTCGGCGAAATTAAATGATGGATGTTAATTTCTTTTAAAATATCTCAATTATTTTTAAAATTAGTGTCAATTTCTTTTTAAAATGATGTTAAGATCTTGTTTGACAATTAGCGGATAGTTGATAAGGGATTACATTAGCTGATTGCATTAGCTGATTTGACTAACGAATAATATTAGTTGATTGTATAAAAGTGTTTGGTAAAATTAACTGATAGATAATAGTTGTTTGATTATTTAAACAAGCAAAATGACATATAAGATTATGATTATATTCAATATTTGTTTAATTAATTTGATTATGAAAAATAATTTTTAATATAACATTACTAAGCATATTTGAAATATCTATATATTAATTTATTATTTATATAATTATTTTTAATACAATTTAATTAATTATTAAATTTAAATGCAAATATAATTGTGTGAGCATAAAAAATAAAAAGAATTAGTTTATAAATTTCATAATATAAAAACGCGAGGATGAAGAATTAAAATAGAAAAGATTAAAGTTGGGTTATTTGGAGTTTTTTTATAATTATTTAAAGGTAAAAGAGTTTTATAACTATTATGTCAAAACCTATAGTTTCAAAAACTCATATTAGCAGCTTTTTCAAAATTAGAAGTTTCACCTCAATCTGTTATTCTAATTCGTTATTCACCATACATTCAAATTAGTAGATTTGACTGGTTAAGCTTCTAATTTTGACTCAAGCCGCTATTTATCAAACATGACCTAAATATATTTTTATACATATTTTCGTACAAAATATATATTAAAAAAATTTCTCAAAATTTTTTGGGGGTGTCAACCACCCAGCTAGCTCCGCCCATGGTTTAAACACTTATTTTAGTAAAAACAAACTAATTTAGGTAATTAAAATAGAGAAAACTTTTCTCTTATAATTTAATGTTTTACAGTGTAAGGTGATTAAGGGAGAGCAAAATTCAATTCCATTATATATTTTTCATTTTGTGTTATTTAAATTGAGTTATTCAAGACAACTCAAATTAGTGGTTCATTTTTAAGTTTAATTCGAGCTCAGACTTTATCAATTTAAAAAATTGAATTTCTTTATTTTTGTATTTTGTTCATGAATTTTCTTGTTTTCCGATTCCTCTTTCATTTTAAATTTATTTTATCAAATTTGAACTACACGTTTCTCAACTACTGTAGAATACCTATGCAACTTTAATTTCTGTTGAGTTGATCAAACAATGGTAATTGGCCAAGAGGGGGGTGAATTGGCTATTTAAAAGTTGAAGGGTGCAAGATGGAAATGTAAAAATTGGACACAAGCAATTTTAGAGTGGTTCAAGCTTAGAACAAGCTCTACATCCACTACCTCAGCACCCTACTGAGGATTTCAACAATCCACTCAATAAATTCGTCCCCTTTTCTCGGCTTAGGAGGAAACCGTTACAATCGATCAAAGCTTTCTACCCAAAACTTGATCAAAGACACTCTTACAAAGAGAAATTATGGTAAACAGAAAAATATCTCTCAAAGGTAGATAAATTTACCCAATTACAAGTTCACACAAACCCAAACTTGAATAAAAATGAATACAATAAAATCTCTCAAGAGGGTTACAAGAATTTGACTCTATAAGGCTCAAAAGGATTGGATTTATGCTTGAATGTGCTTGACTTGTTCAATTGTTGTTGTAGTAGTTTTTTAGGCTTGCTTTTATACCATTTCATTGATTTATATCCGTTTGGGTAGTTGGAAACATCAATAGAGCCGTTGGGCTCTCTTTTTTCCACCATTAATACACTTCTGCAACCTACCGTATCGGTACACGAACAACCGTATCGATACGCAAAATAGAAAGAGCCATTATATACAAAATATAGGGGCGTATCGATATGCGAGAAGGCGTATCTGTACGGTCTTAGTGTAAAATAAGGGGCGTATCGAAACGGGCAATGTCGTATTGATACAATTTTGCTTACTTGGGCTACTGCCAAAACCTGTTTCGGTACGCTACGTACGTGTATCGATACAGGTTAATTAATTTTCAAAATCGTGTATTCCCAATAATTGACAAGGCAACATTCAAATAATAAATGAAAAGATCAGAAAAATCTTAACCCCCATATCGATACGGTGGTAGCCGTATCGGTATGCTGTTATTAAATCTTAAACCCAGTATGAAGGCCGTATCGAAACGGAAGGGACCGTATCGAAACACCCGTATCGAAATAGGCTTGCATGTATCGAAACAGATTCTTTCAATGACCTTTTAAGTTAAGCCCGTATCGAAACACTCGAGGGCGTATCGATACGCCTGGGCGTAAAAGTTGAATTTGGCTTTAAAAGCACTTAAAAAAATTTATGGGGTTTAGGTTTTCGACTTTGAATAATTTTGTACTTGAAAAATCATTGTCAATTGTGAGTCTTTGAGATACTTAAAATTTTATTTTCTTTTACAAATAGGTTCTTAAACAATTTGTTATATCAAAATCAAACTTTGGTTTTACAATCTCCCCCCTTTTTGATATAACAAAACCAAGTTAAATTTTTAAGTCTTTTTTAAAAACTCCCCCTTACTTTAAGATAGGTTTTAAAAACGTTTTTGAAAATTTAAGCTCTTTTACTTCTCCCATTTTTGTTAGATCAAAATCAATGATAGATCAATAGACAAGCAAAAGTAAAGCAAAAATAGCATAATATTCATTGAAGCATAAAGCAATAATCAAGCAACATAAGAAAAATCCAAACTTAAAATCCTAAAAACATAAGCATAAGTTCAAATATTAAATAACATAGGTGCATAAAATAGAAATCCTAATATGACATGTATGATATGCAATGAATGTCTAGGGAGTATCCTCATCGTCATCGTCCTTTTCATCTTCATCTTCATCATGGGTTTGAGTAGCTTGAGATTGTCTCCATTCCCCATGAAAATTCGTGAGAGAGATATCCATTGATCCTTGTTGGCTCTCAGTTGCATGAACTCGTTCCTCCAAGGAAATAAAAGGAGTGTCAATGGCCATAAACCCTTCATTCATGGTTGTCTTCAATGAGGTTATAGAGGTGTTTAATGTAGTGAATTGCTCATTGAGATAAGACATTAGAGCATCTATAGCCGGTGGAGCTATCGGAGCTTGAGGAGCGGCTTGTGGTGGAGCTTTCGGTTCTTCGGGGATAGCATCATGTGGAAGCTCGACAAGATGAAGCCACTCTCTATAGAAATAGTGAATTTTGGCTCGAGTAAGGGAGCATTCATCAATGGGATCCGTGAAGGGCTCGGCAAAGTCATGAGAGCAATCAATCTCCAGGTTCAAAAATAGATAACTCAAAGTCGTACTGTAAGTAAATAACGATACCATTGAAGTGTGACGGTGTTGAACGAGGTAAACAAGCCCTGTAAACATAATCCGAGCAAGGTTCGGTTGCTTGTTCTCCCGAAAGCATCTAATCTAAAAATCGTCCACTTGTTGGATAGTGGAGAACTTACCACCGGATGGCTGAAACCATCAAGTGATCATCAAGTGTAGGATGCGATCGTACTGTCTAAAACGGTTACAGAGCCGCCAAGAACATGCCCCAAAGAGTCCTCATCATCAAAGCCAAAAACATTTTTCAAGGTATCGATGTCAATTCAAAATTTCTTCCCCATCAAGAAAGATTCAATGGCTATAACCTTAGAACGGTCTTGGTTAGGAATGCACCGGGAATTAGCAAAGAAAATCAAGACAAGATTACGGTATAAAATCCCAAGGATAGCCAAAAATTGAATAAAATTCCAATGTCTCAAAAGATGAAGATATTTAAACTTGAAGTGTTCAAAGTTTAAGAATGGAAGAAATGTTACTCTTTCGCGGCGAATTTGTAGTTTTGGTATTGCTTGAAGTGATTTAAAGCCGCCGAGGTCAAAAAACTCTTTTGGTAAATAACGCTAAGGTTGGGACGAGCCGAATTATCTTCGTTTGAAGACTCGCCAACCTCAATTTTTCTAGTTCTCTTTCTTGGTGCCATAGATAGTCTGAAAAATAATTTTAAGGCACAAAACAATATATGCATAAATCATCATATTTGATCCAATATTCAATCCAATAAATCAATGTATTGTTTAAAAATCTATAGTTTAAAAATATATACAAGTATAAAATATAATTTTCGTAAAAAGATTTTCAAAAAATAGTTTAGAATAATATATAATATAATTTTATATTCGAATGAAAATTTTTAGGTTTTGAATTTTTTTTACAGAAACTTGAAAAACTATAGTATGTATATGTTTAAAACACAAAAACTAAGTAAAAACAGTATAGAAATCAAAACGAAATTAAAAAGAAAAAGAAAAGAGTTTTATACCTTGAGTTTGGGATTATGGACGAATGAGGATGAAGCAATGCACAATCTTTGATGAAAAGAGCTTGGGATGATATTTAGAGTAGAACCCCTCAAAAACTTTGATGAATTGATGTGAAAAAACTTAGAATTGGATGTGTATTTAAAAGGAAAATCGGTTAGGGTTTTGAGAAAAAGTTTTGATTAAAGTTGGAAACCCTTTAATGACTTTTTAATGGCAGACGGCTTCGCGTATCAATACGCCGTATGTCATATCGAAACAGGTGTACCGGTACACCTAGGAGGTATACCGAAACACGAGTCTCGTATCGGTACAGACTCGACTGTACTAAAACGTGTTCTTGAACCCGTATCGATACAGTTGGACCCATATCGTTACACTTGTGCTGAGAAATGCAATCTGGGTTGAGTCAAGAATGGTGTATCGAAACACCTTCACCCATTTTCGATACGGGTAACCCAAAAAATGCATTTTGGGCCACAAGTTGCTCAAAAGTTTGATTTTATTCGAACCGAAATGGATGCAGATGATATGTGAGCAACATGTATGGTCTAACATGGATATATATTCCCTATAGCAACAAGCATAGATGCATTAAGAAGCAAAATCACACATGCATATCAATCAATTGAATTCAAGCAAATTTTTGACCTTAAAGGGCTCTAAAGGGTCAAGAGAGGCTGGTTAAACCTGACTCTCTCCTAAGAGTCTAAAATTGCTCTTTATCTAAAGGTTTGGTAAATATATCCGCTAATTGGTGTAAGGTGTCAACATACTCTAAAACTACATCATTTTTCAAGACACGATCTCTAATGAAATGATGTCTAATTTCTATGTGTTTTGTTCTAGAATGTTGAATGGGATTCTTAGTGAGACAAATGACACTAGTGTTGTCACACTTAAGGGGTATGATACCTACATCGACTCCATAATCTAAGAGTTGTTGCTTCATCTAAAGGACTTGAGCACAACAACTCATGTCCTATATATACTCCGCTTCGGTGGTAGATAAAGCTATACTATTTTGTTTCTTAGAGAACCAAGATATGAGCATACTACCTAAGAATTGGCAAGTTCCATAGGTACTCTTTCTATCTATCTTACATCCCCTATAATCCGTATCTGAGAAATCATGAAGATCAAAGGAGGAATCTCTAGGATACCAAAGACCTAAACTAGGTGTATCTTTAAGGTATCTAAAGATTCTTTTAATGACTATAAGGTGCGATTCTCTAGGGCTAGCTTGAAACCTAGCACACAAGTAAACACTAAACATAATATCGGGTCTACTTGCGGTAAGGTAAAACAAGGAGCTAATCATGGAATGATAAAGCTTAAAATCGACACACTTACCTCATTCATCTTTGTCAAGCTTTATGGATGAGCTCATTGGTGTGGCTTGAGGCTTCACATTCTCTAAGCCAAACTTCTTGAGCATGTCTTTTATATACTTTTCTTGATTGATGAAGGTGTCATCCTTCCTTTTCTTGATTTGGAGCCTCAAGAAAAATGAAAGCTCCCCCATCATGCTTATCTCAAATTCACCTTACATTAGCTTAAAAAACTCTTGGCAAAATAATTCATTAGTAGAACCAAAAATAATATCATATACATAAATTTGAACTACTAAGATGTATTTGCCATATCTTTTAATAAAAGTTTAGTGTCCACCTTGGCTTTTTCAAAACCTTTTTCAATCAAAAAGTTTGAAAGTCTTTCATACCAAGCTCTAGGAGCTTGTTTCAAACCATATAAAGCTTTATTGAGTTTGAAAACATGATTTGGAAATTTTGGATCCTCAAAACCCGGTGGTTATTCTACATACACTTCTTCATTTATAAAACCATTTAGAAAAGCACTTTTGACGTCCATTTGAAAAGGTTTGAACTCATGAAAGCATACAAATGCAAGAAGTATCCTAATTACTTCTATTCTAGCTACGGGTGTATAAGATTCATCAAAATTGATTCCCTCTTCTTGAGTGTAACCTCAAGAAACAAGTTTATCCTTGTTCCTCACTATGTTACCACTCTCATCTAGTTTGTTTCTAAAGACCCATTTAGTTCCTATCGTAGATTTATTACTAGGACTATTAATTAATGTTTATAATTTACTTCTTTCAAATTGATTAAGCTCTTATTGCATAGCCATATACAAAAATCATCTTTTAATGCTTCTTTGATATTTTTAGGCTCAATGCATTAAATGAGTGCAACATTATTAAAGAGCTTAAGAGAAGAACGAATGGTTACCCCTTTGGTTGGATCATTCAAAATCTCACCACCTTTGACATAGTTGAACTCTCTTGGGTAGGTGACCTCTTTTTCCTTAAGAGCCATGTCCTTCAAAGCTTCAACAGGTGGATCTTGTGTTTCTTCTTCTTTGGTTGGAACCTTATCCACCTTTGATGTTCGTTCTCCATCAATGGCTTCAATAATTTCTACATCATCTCAAGAATCCTTCCTCGGAAGGAGGTTATCATCGAAAACAACATGGATAGACTCTTCAACAACCAAAGTTCTTTTATTAAATATTCGATAGGCTTTAGAGTTTAAAGAGTATCCTAGAAAAATAGCTTCATCACTTTTAGCACCAAATTTACCTAAATTATCTTTTCCATTGTTTAAAACAAAACATTTACAACCAAATGGATGAAAATAGCTAATGTTAGGCTTTTTGGATTTCAAAATCTAATAATGTGTTTTCTTCAAAATAGGCTTAATCATTACTTTATTTATGATATAACAAGACGTATTAGTGGCTTCTGCCCAAAAATATTTAGGTAAATTGTTTTCACAAAGCATGCTTCTAGCCATTTCTTCTAAAGTACGATTTTTCCTCTCAACTACCCCATTTTATCGAGAAGTGCGAAGAGCTGAAAATTTATGGCTTATACCATTTTCATTATAAAAATCCTCAAAACCTATATTTTGAAATTTGGTTCCATGGTCACTTCTAATATGTGTAATCTTTTGACCAAGGTCATTTTGAGTAATTTTTGAAAATATAATGAACTTTTCTAAAGCCTCATCCTTTGTACTTAAGAAGAGAATCCAAGTGTATCTAGAGTTGTCATCTACTAACACAAATGTATAAGATTTACCACCCAAGCTCATAGTCTTAATTGGCCCAAAGAGATCCATATAGATCAATTGTAACACTCTACATGTAGAAACATCATTAGTGGATTTAAATGAAGATCTTTGATGTTTACCCTTAGCACATGCATTACAAATTTTATCTTTAGAAAAATTTAGCTTAGGTAAACCTCTTACTAGATTTAGGGAAACCAATTTCTCTAAAATATTCATGCTAGCATGTCCTAGTTTCCTATGCCATAACCATGTATCATGTTTATTTTGTGCAACAAAGCATGCATTGGAAACATGAATGTCATCTAAATGCACCATGTAAATGTTACCTATGCGATGACCTATGAGCATTACTTGATTAGTTTTAATGTTCATGATTTTACATCCATTAGCACAAATAGAACATTAAAACCCTTATCACACAATTAATTAATGCTCAATAAATTATGCTTAAGACCGTTGACATAAAGAACATTTTCAATAAGAGTAGTTGAGAGATTACCAATGGAGTCAATCCCTTCAATGTGGCCTTTGGAGTTGTCACCAAAAGTCACTATTCCTTCACTCTTTGGTTTGAGCTCCAAGAATCTATTCTTGTCACCGGTCATGTGTCTTGAGCATCCACTATCAAGGTACCATGTGTTTTTGCTTGAAGCTTTGGCCTTGTAGCAATGTTATCCCTACAAACAAAGAATTAATTCTTGATTTTTGGTACCCAAATCATTTTGGGTCCATGAGTATTAGCTCTCAAAAACTTGGTTCCCTTGGGAATCCAATAAGCAATAGCATGAATATCATTAGAAGCAATAAGATTTTTAGGAACCCATACACTTTTAATCCTTTTACTTCTATAATGCTTATGGAAGCTTCTTTGTTTGTGGTTAACAAAATTTCTTTTCACATATTGGGATTTTGAAGAAATTTCTTTTTTCAAAACCATTTCCCCCAATAGTGTTTAGAGAAGTTTTAAGATTATCCACCTTTTTGGTGTGATAATCTTGGAAATCGGAAAGAAATTTTTCTAAATCAAGATTTTTTTTTTAGATCATTTGAAGATTTATCAAATACAACTTTCTTTTCGAGTTCTGAGTTAGTTTTTGAAAGAGAATCGTTTTGAGATTTTAAATCAAAAATCGTTTTCTTGTTTTTCAAAATCGATTCTTTAAATTTTCTACCAACTCATCGTAAACCTCTTGCAACTCATCATATGCATTAGGCAATTCATCATATGTGAAATCAAAAGATGATGAGTTAGAGGTTACCATAGGATCCTCCTCAAGAGCCATGAGGAAAAGGTTGGCCACTTCTTGCTCCTCATCCTTGGATGATTCCTCATCACTCCAAGTTGCAATTTGAGATTTGAGCTTCTTCTTCTTTCCAAAGCTATTCATTTTTAGTTGAGGGCACTCCATTCGAATGTGACCCAGTTTCTTACACTCATAGCATATGAGTTGGTCCTTGTCTTCCTCTTTGTTTTTGTTCTTGAAATCTCCTCTTTAGTTAAACTTTCTTCCCTGATTGGACTTTATGAACCGAGTGAACCGTTTGGCTAACATAGACATCTCTTCGTCTTCCTCCTCACTCAAATCACTCTCATCAAAAGAAACTTTAAGAGCAATTCAGAGTTTCTTCTCTTCTACCTCTTTTTTCTCTATCTTCTTCTCATCTCTTTTCTTTTCTTCATCTCTTCCTTGCTTCATTATCTCACGAGTGAGAATAGATCCCATAAGAGCATCGAGCTTTAGTGTCTTCAAATTTTTTGCCTCGATAATCGCGATTCTTTTCTCATCCCATGACTCGGGAATAAAGTAGAGAAGTTTTTGGATAAATTTATCTTCGGGAATGACCTCACCAAAGCCTTTGAGACCATTTACAATGACCGAGAAGTGGTCGAACATCTTTGTGCCACTTTCATCAGGCTCCATCCTGAAATTTTCGTAGCTCATGTTGAGGAGTCCAATCTTGATCTCCGTAACACCGTTAGTGCCCTCGTAAATGGTCTCTAGAGTGTCCTACACCTCATTTGCACTCATACATGAAGACATCTTTGAATACATATCCGGTCCGAGCGTACAAAAGAAAATGTGCAAGGCTTTGTCATTAACTTGAAGCTTCATTCTTTCTTCATCCGTCATTTCGTGCTTGGTCTTGGGAACTTGTCTATCACCCTCTTGTTTCATCAGAACGGATAGCCCGTCTTCGATTACATCCCAAAGAGCGTAGTCGTTAGATTTGATGAATAGCCTCATCCGATTCTTCCAATATGAGTAGTTGTCCCTATTAAAGAAGGGTAGTTTTGTGATGGATTGTGACTCGTACAAGCTTTGACCCGAGGTAGATGCCATGGCTTGATTATATATTTGTAGCTCTGATACCAATTGTTAAGTTGATCAAACAATGGAAATTAGGCAATATGGGGTAAATTGGCTATTTAAAAGTTGAAGGATGCAAGATGAAAATGTAAATTGGACACAAGCAAATTTAGAGTGGTTCAAGCTTAGAACAAGCTCTACATTCACTACCTCAGCACCCTACTAAGAATTTCAACAATCCACTCAATAAATTTTCCCCTTTTCTCGACTTAGGAGAAAACTGTTACAATCGATCAAAGCTTTTTACCCAAAGCTTGATCAAAGACACTCTTACAAAGAGAAATTGTGGTAAACAGAAAAATGCCTCTCAAATGTAGATTAGTTTACCCAATTACAAGTTCACACAAACCCAAACTTGAATAAAAATAAATACAATAAAATCTCTCAATAGGGTTACAAGAATTTGACTCTGTAAGGCTCAAAAGGATTAAATTTATGCTTGACTTGTTCAATTGTTGTTGTTGTAGCTTTTTGGGCTTACTTTTATACTCCTTCATTGATTTCTATCCGTTTGGGTAGTTGGCAACATCAATAGAGCCGTTGAGCTTTATTTTTCCCACCATTAATGCACTTCTGTAACCTACCGTATCGGTACACAAACAGCCGTATCGATACCTGTCTCAAAATAAAAAGAGCCGTTATGTACAAAATACAAGGGCGTATCAATACGCGAGAAGGCGTGTCTGTAACACCCTAAACTCGGCTTAGTAGTAAACTGAGCCTAGAGTGTTAAAAGCAACACACAATCTAACTTGACTTATAAGCTAAAGCTTGATTACCAAAAATTTAAAACTTTTTCCAAAAATACGTCGATGCAGCTTAACATAATTTTGACTTGAGATTCATCAATATCACAAACTGAGTACATTTTTAGTCTTGTAAGTCATTTAAAAAAATCCCACTAAAAATTCATGTCTTTGATAAACTTGTTACCATAATACGTTAGTCCAACTTGACTATCCATTTAGATTCAAGCTAAGCTTCCTTTAATGTCCGATATCCTCAGTTTACTTAGCGTGAAAGAAATCAAAATGTGATATTCCTAGCATCATTATTAAGGTTCTAA
The DNA here is from genome assembly GCA_019671005.1 of Hibiscus mutabilis. Classification (NCBI taxonomy): domain Eukaryota; kingdom Viridiplantae; phylum Streptophyta; class Magnoliopsida; order Malvales; family Malvaceae; genus Hibiscus; species Hibiscus mutabilis. Next base: position 15,319,322 of record CM033721.1, on the reverse strand, counting down.
TCATTCCAAATAGTTTGGTACATCCAACCATTCCAGATTTGTGCCTTCAACTCATTATCTTATCTTAGGTCATGATCTACTTATTTTATCTTTAATTAACTATTCTTTTTACATACCAACATATCTTACCAATCTGAAAATCAATCTTATAACATACTAACACAATTTGTTCAACAAGAGGTCTTCGAATCACCATTCTTTAATCATATAAATCATATAAAGTATTATACTAGCATTTTAAGAAACCCTTTTCCTTATTTTATCGCAATTTAAAACAACCTATTACCAAACCAACATAAACTAATTTTACTTGAAATCTAAGTAACCAAACAAACATAGAAAATTGTCCAAGATAAATTGATCTAAGATATTTCTTTTTACTAATCCATTCAATGTAAGTTTTTAAAAAGCTAAGAACTCTATGGAGGGAATTTCTGTCATGGTTCATTTATAAGATGATGTCTAATACTCAAGTTATTATTAAGCTTAACCATTTAACTCTAACCAATCCATGAAATGCTTATATGACTTCCAAATTATACCAACAAATCCTTTGATCACGCAATCTATTTTTCAACTTATTTTACACTAGAAGTATGCATAACTTCAATCGAACCTATATAGATAATGATCTAGCTTTCAAATCTCAAACAACCAAATATAAGTTATAATTGTAACATTTTCATGCATACATAATCAATACAACTAACCATTCGAAACATAGGATGGATATTTACAATCAGAGTAATACTAACTATATGCATACACATGACTCAAAATGCCACCAACCTAAAAACATAATATCATGACTTGATAATTATGGAACCATTTGAACTCCTTAATTAATAGCTTTAACTTATACTCAAATTATTCAAATATCAAAATCATGGTTGATCTATAACTCACAAATTAAATATCATACATACATAAATTTTACACTAAACAATCATTCGAATAGGATATACATACAATATCGACTACATGAAGTATCAGGTATTGATAGGTTGTACAAGATAGAGAATGCACTACGTATGTTAATCAAGCAATATGTCACCATTCTAGAAGTATACTACTTAAGGAGATTTTCAAAATCTACTTGGATCTTGAATAAAGATTTGTAACTCACAACCACACTTGAAACGTAAGCTTTGATTATCCTGCAATACATGAAAATGAGTGCATTAGGCTTATATAGCCTAAGTGAGGTAGTAATGACAAATTAACAAACAATGACATTCATGAATTTAGAATAGCAGCCAAGTGATTCAAATATATGGGTATACAACAATGTTCTTATGTCTTAAGTTAGGTTTATCATATCTTGTTTGTTATAACCCACTTAGAGATTCTTTATCTTTCGAATTCATTTGAAGTTCCTTTCGTTAACTTGTCACATCTCAACAACAGCCTAGTTGAAATTGGGCTCTTATGCTCAAATTTTTAAATCACCAAGAGCTTGCAGATTCTAATGTTGTAAGAGAGCTGACTTTTGTACCACTTGTTCATAATTGTCTTGAAACTTTATTTTTGATTATAAACATTTCATGTCTTTTAAAAGGTTTGCCTTGGATCACAATTGGTATGCAACATTGGTGAGTTAGTCACATATGAATACCCCCAATTTTTGCTTAGTGTTGGTATTGCCTAGAATTAATAGTTAACTTTTTAATTTTAGCATGAACGCGTAAAGTTTCAAAGTTTGGTGATAAAAGTGAAAAGCCTTGAAAAATACGAGTCTAACATATTTTTCCCAAAATTGATTTTTTATTGAAAAATAAATAGATCATATAAGGTGTGTGATCAAATATGAAATTGTTGGTTCAAACTAATATTTCTATTATTGGAAATTACAAGCAAAGTTTAAATTGAATTTGGTGATCATTGGATTAAAAATTTTGAAAATTAAACAAACCTTATTTCGACTAAGAAAATTATGTTAAATTTTGGGAATTTTTGGAATCCGATAGTTCGTAAAAGACTTAATTGTAAGATATAAAATCCTTTTAATAAGATCGAATAAAATTTTAGATTTTGATTCAATTTGTTTTAAAAGTATAGAATATTATTTTGGAATATTCTATCTTTGTTTGAACAATTTCACCTAAGATTTTGCTCTACCTTTCAAACTAGTTGGTTGGATTTTTAGTAACCTTAAGTTTAACTAGTAATTTTTGATTTGAAGGGACAAAGTTGGAAAGGTGAATAAAATGAACTTAATATTGAATTTTTGTAAGACAAGTGGTTTAATTTCGATTTGAAAATAAAATACATATTGTCAATTTGTGATTTTAATTGATTTAATCCATTGTTTTCCTAGCTCATAAACAAGGGAAAATGTTCCAAAAAATATAGTCTTCTTCAAATAAAGAAGTCAACATTCGAACAAGGTGAGGACCTTTCAATTTTAAGGTTCTTGAGTTGGTTTTAGGTTGAAGACATGAAATGGAAAATTATTCCTCTTGCATTATCTCTGATTATTTGCATTTAATCTAATGCTCAGTTTTACTATTCTGGATTGTTGAGTTTGAAGATTTAGATGGATGAAGAGCATTTTGATATGTGAAAATATACGGTTATGATGATACCAATATGCATGTAATTCATTGATTTGATATTCAATATGATAAGTTTTATGGAAATGGTTTTGATATTTGATATGATGTGAAATAAAGGAAAATATGGAATATTTGTTTGAAGTAAAATGATGGACATTGATGTTATTGGCTTGTTTGAGTTGTTATTTTGAAGAAAAACTCATGTTCTTAAATTATGGATGGACTTTATGTCAAGTGTTGAATTTTAGGGTGTGGAAATAAGGATGGATTGTATAGAATATGAAATAAAGTGTTTGGAATGAAATCCCTAAACATATTTTGGCATTATGGGACCAATTTATAAATTTTTTCCAATTTAACTTAATGAAAATTTTTTGTGTTTATGAACTTTGAAAAATCAAATTAAGTGATATGTATGTTATTTTGAAGTGTTTGGTGACTTTAGGAAATTGTGTATTTTTTAAACTTTAGCCTAAAGTAAAATGATGATCATCATGTCATGTATAATATGAAAATGATGTTTGTATTCGTTAAAAGAGTCCACTAGGGACTAAATTGTGAATTTTTGGAAAAGTTGGAATTTTTTTTCAAGACCTTAAAAATATTGGTTCAATATGGAAGATTTATCATCTTCATTTTATTAATAATGGATAGTTATTTATTTACTATAAACTTTATATATGAAGTGGCATATGGTCCAAACATGTTTTTGAATTGGTATATTTTGCTTGTTGTGAAATATCCCTATAATGACCTAGTGTTAAAAATGAAAAGGTATGTTTTGAGAATGTCAAGTTTGCTAAAAGAGTTATAAGAGGCAAAGGTAAAGTGAAAATGTTTAAATGGATATGTGAATGATTTTTAAATTTGGTATGATAATGATTTTTGCATGATTTTTACTTGATAAATTATATGATATTATTTTTATGACAACATTTAGAAATATTAAATCAGATAAAAACCAGATAAAAAATGTGATATATATATGTGAAATTTAGGTTGCTTGCCATATTTGCAGGAAAATTATTTTATATTACCCTTGGTATAATTGGTCCAATATAGTGGTATACCATTTGAGTCCTAGGAAGATATTGACACTTTATTGTGTCCTAAGAGTTATCATAAAATTTAATTGCCTCGAGCTATTGACACTTATGTGTCCTACTGAACGTTATTGACATTTTATAATGTCCTACGAGCCATATATAGAGAAGACTAGTACTTTTAAAGTACATGACCTCAAACATATTAGTCACTGTGAATTTTTACCCTGGGCTATCGATTTTTTAGGTTAGAGTTTATTATGATATGTGCTTTTGCATAATTATTCTAAAAGCTTAAAAATGTAAAAAGAATTGTTGACTTGATTTCTAAAAATTATCATGCATTTAAATTAATTTTATAAGAGTTATCCGATTATGCCTCAAACTTCATATTCTAATTGGAGAGTCTAATTACAAGTCAGCTAGGAAGAATCTGAATTAGGATCACTAATTTGTTTTGGAGGAGATTACATTTTAGTTCCTTTTATAGTTTGAAAAGTTTTAAATTTAAATTAATTCCGCATGTACGAAAATAATATTTATTTTGTGAAACCATAACTTCCGACCCTGTTCTTAATTTTGGTTATGTAAATAAAAACTTATGCTCACCAAGAGTATAATTATTATTTGCTAACCAAATTACTTATGGTATGTTAATTTTGAAAATTTTTATTTGATTTCATTTTTGTGGTATAATGTCTTTTAAAAAGTTTGCCTTGGATTTCACAATTGGTCATGGAATAACATTGGTCCGTGTTTGACCATATTGGTTCATGTTTTAACATAGCCCAAGCAATGGCTAATATCGAAAACATATCAAACCTAAACTTCTCAACTATCCAACCAAACTATCGCCAATCTCCGTACATCTCCCCGTTACCTCCTAATGTCGCCAATATACATATCACATATAAATGGGGCGTCCCCGAGCCGTAGCTCATGGACCATAGTCCCAAAATATACCATGCATCATACCAATGTGTCAAGGGCTTCCATTGTAGGCAACTTAGATATCTTATCTTATAATTTAGGATTTGGGAAATATCTTGTTGCATAAGAAACCTTGTTTTGTCTTTAATTCAATGTCTTATGACAAAAATTTAACTTTTAGCATCTTAGGCTTAATGACTGTAATTTGTAAGATAAGATTAATCATTCTTCTTTAAGTTTTATGACATCAATTGATCAATGGTTAGCTAAAAATTTCATTACAATATATAACAAAGATAGCATATAAGGCATGAACACTTATGTAATGTATATTCAACATGATAACAAAGATGCCATGCTATGAATGAATGCCTTTCCCCATATTGCTCTATTTGAGCCTTATGCACCATGTATATGATTAATGCAATCCATCCATGAACATACAATACCTTATTCTTAATAAAATGATGAAATTGGGATGACACCGTGTCACCCGAGACACAAACGACTACACTCACATGTTATCCCAAAGTTATGGAATACCCGATCCACTATACACAATCTACTTCTCAATCAACTCCCTTCGTTAGCCGTCCATATTTAATGTGTGTACCTCAAATCGATTAACAAAAACTGTTAAAACCAATCCAATCAAATCTAACAGTTTATCCTACCAACTATGCATACACAACAATATACTAGCAATTATATATATGATATTCCAGCACACTTTTAACTAAACAAACAGTCTCAAGAGTACTTATACAAATTACATCAAAATTTATCTCTTTTATTTTTATTCCTATTCAAATCTAAAACGTATACATGTATATACAAACACTTTTAAAACAGTCCATAAATATGTTTAAAGTACACCGAACAGGCCAACTTTAACATTTTTTATTTACTCAAGATTGCCCATGGTGTTATTTATTATAATGAGTTAATTGCTACTTTAGCATACATGATTAATTACTATCAAAACAGTCTTTAATATGACTTTGAACACTCAAACATTCTTCAGACTGCTTATCTACTCATCACAATTTAATTAAAGCATTTAGGTGACAGTCCAGTTTTTAAACAGCATTTTTAATCCATTAATTTTAAACAATTATACATTTTGCAAAGAACCCACACTTGTTCAATGTCAGAAAACAGTTTCTTTAAGCATGCATTATTATTCATTCATGGCAAAACAGTTCACTATGTTTAATTCAAATTGCACAGTTTTAAGTTATATTTTCATATTCAAAACTGCTCAGATTATACATATTCAAAACTGCACTATTTTGTCATTCAAAACTGCACTTATTTTAACATTCAAAACTGCACTGGTTTCATTCAAAAACTGCACTGGTTTCAACTCAATTTCTGTAACATATATATATATATATATATATATATATATATATATATATATTCATTTTAACATACAAAAAAATAGTTCCTTAAAGACTTATTTGTAAGCAAAACACTTTCAAATTCATATGTACTCAAATCATGTATAAAACAATCCCATTTTCATAGAAATACATCTATACTTCTCAAAACAGTCCCATTAATGTATACACACACTTTACTTAGAAAAACAGTCCCATTAAATGTTTCCATAACAGTCCCAAATGTTTCTATATCAGTCCCAAATTCATACCCTTACAAACACAAGCTTAAATCAATTAAATTTTGTATTTCTACCAAGCTTCGTTATCCAATTTAAACTCCAACTCAACCAAACAATTGATCACAAATTTTATCACTAAGCAGATTGACAATCCAAACTATGTCACTAATTTACAAGGTCATAGATGTTCACCCCTTTACTGTTTCTAGCATAGATTCAGTTTTCTCATAGGTCGAATGACACATAATTCACACCATAATCCCTTATTTTGACTATACAAAGTAATCCAACCAATCTATTACACATAGATGTACACCCATTTCATTCTAGCATAACTAAATCTATGTATATATATAGATATATACTTATTGTTCTATTGAGTACAAATTTTTATAACATAAGTTTCCAAACTCTAGCAATTCAAGCAACAACATTCATGCATGGACATCTTTTGAAAACACTAAAACCCCAACTACCTTATTGTTCCAATTTAAGAAACAACATTCAAAATATTTTGCAAGGCTTCCAAACAGGAAAATTCACATACGTAACATTCAATAGAACCCAAATTCATAAGTTATCATAACCATTCAACTTGGGATAGTAAAAGGAAGAGTATTTCTCCTTCCTCCAAAAGCTAATCCGGTTGAACTCCAAAGATTTCATTAGAAGATAGCTAACTCTTGATTTCTTCATGAATTTCACTCTCTCTCTCTCTCTCCTTTCTAGCTTAACCAAAGGAAATTTTCATAAGAATGAAACTACAAATGATTAGATCCTCAAGTCTCCAGGATAAGTTAAGCTTTCTTCCCTTCTCCCTTTCAATGGTGGTTCGGCCATCTTGTGGGGGAAGAAAATGAGATTTTGTTTTTGTTAAACCCACATGGCCGATTCACTCTCCCCAACTCATCTTTCAAGTAGACACATGTACAAGCAACAAAATTCTTAGGTTGTTTACATGCAATTCTCCCAACTAATGGAGGTTTCAATTTGGTCCTTATTATTTAGCCATCAAATTTACCTCTTATTTCTAATTTAATCCCAAGGCTTTAATTGTCCAACCTAAGAAGCTTAATTTAAATTGGAAAAACATTCAAAATAACTACATACATCTAGACCGAAGTTTGGGGTATTACAGTATCGGTACGGTCTCAGTGTAAAACAAGGGGCGTATCGAAACGGGCAAGACCGTATCGATACAATTTTGCTCACTTGGGCTACTGCCAAAACCTTTTTTGGTACGCCACGTAGGCTTATCGATACGAGTTAACTGATTTTCAAAATCGCGTGTTCCCAATAACTGACAAGGCAACGTTCAAATAATAAATGAAAAGATTGAAAAAATTTTAACCCCCGTATCGATATGGTGGTAGCCATATCGGTACGATGTTCTTAAACCTTAAACCCAGTATGAAGGTCGTATCGAAACGGAAGGGACCGTATCAAAACACCCGTATCGAAATAGGCTTGCCTATATCGAAATGGATTCTTACAGTGGCCTTTTAAGTTAAGTCCGTATCAAAATGCTTGAGGGCGTATCGATACGCCTAGGCGTAAAAGTTGAATTTGGCTTTAAACACTTAGAAAATTTTATGGGGTTTAAGTTTTTGACTTTGAATAATTTTGTACTTGAAAAATCCTTGTCAATTGTGAGTCTTTGAGATACTTAAAATTTTATTTTCTTTTACAAATAGGTCCTTAAACAATTTGTTATATCAAAATCAAACTTTAGTTTTTCAATTTCTAATTTGGGCAAAAAATTTCCTTCATTTATAATTTAGTCCCTCAACTTTATATGATTTTTTTAATTTTTTCAATTCTTCCTTCAGTTTAAGTTTATTTTGTCTATATTTGAATTTGTTCGTCAACCATTGTAGAATACATATGTAACTTTAATTTTTTTTAACAACAAATTCCATTTAGTGCCTCATCTTTTCATATTATTCAATTTGATAATACGATTGTAACTTTTTACAAATTATTATTTTTCATCAATCAATGAAAATATTGTACGATCCTTTCTTAGCCCCACACTTTTCTTAGATGAAACTAAAACAACTAACAAAACTTTCCAAATGTTATTCAATTAAATTTAGAAATATTGTAATTTGTAGGTCAAAATATGATTTGTGTTCTTTTTACTATTTTCACTTGGGGCTATTAGTAATGATATTCCTTACAAATGTTATTCAATTAAATTTAGAAATATACGATGCTCTAGCGGTAGAAATATGTTATTTTTACATGCGCCCTTATTTTAGGGTTTAGGGGTTTAGAATTTAGAGTACGTGGTTAGAATTTAGGGTTTAGTGTTAGGGTATATGATTTAGAGATTAGGGTTTAGGTTTTAGGGTAATATGATAAAAATTTAGGTTTTTACCTATAACCCCTAAAATTCTAACCCTAAACTCTAAATTTAAACCACGATCACTAAATTCTAAGCATATAAACCTAAACCCCTAAACTATAAACCCTAAACTAAATCTCTAACTACTAAAATTAGGGCGCTTGTAGAAATAAAATATTTTTACCGTCAGTGTATGGTATAATTACCCTTATAATAATATGAGAATAATGTTAAATTTATACAGAAACTCGAATAACTCAACTTAAAATTAATTTTATAAATTCGAATAAATTTTTTTAAATAAAATTTGATTCATAAAATAAAATTCATCAACTTAATTAATTAAAATTTTCTTAACCAAATTCAATCGAATATTCGCCGTTAATTAAGGGTACGAAGCCTACGGTATATGGGTTGGATGCCTTAGTGGCCCATGGATAACATGGACAAAAACGTCATTATCTAACCTGCACATGGTGGACCCCACCACATCATCTATGCCAATGAAGGATCCAAGGGTTATATATAGATCTAGAACTCCTCGTTGGATAGGGCCTTCCACATGGGGTAATTATTGCCTTCTATATATATATATATATATATATATATATTTTAATTTAAAAGCAAATTCAACCATTTTTTCAAAGTTTTCAAAATCTTTTAAAAAAGAAGTATATATATTTTGCCTAAGTTTTCAAATAGTAATAATTAGTTATTCCTTTTTATTCGAGAAATTTTTTTCACCTTTTGTGACAAAACTATCTCGTCATTCTAAGGTTTCAATTCAGAGAAAACGATCAAATAAGGATTGATTTCACCGAAGAAAATCCCCAAATGGGATAATAAATTAACAATAATTAAGGTTTTGAGATTAGACCTAAATGAAATTTAATACATTTTTTACCATTTGGAAAATTTTTGCAATGCAGCATACTACACTAATAAAATTTTTGTCATTTGGAACCCAACAAGTATCTCAGTAAAAAATGGATGATATTTATTCGAGAAGAGACGAGTTCAAGTCGCACTGTATATAAGGTATATATACATTGTCAAACGGTTAAGAATATTCATGAACAGATACTACATTATATTTACCTTAGACTATTCAAAAAAAGTAAAAGCAAAAAATGTAAAAAGTTGAAAATTAATATATTGAAAAGATTTGTGTATGGTCCCCATGTCCTAAGGGTTTAATAATTCATTTGCCAATTGGTACGGTATAACACACACAAAAAAACTTATGGCAGAGATTTTTACATTCTTTTTAAAAATAATTTTAATTTATGTCTTATGATTTTAATTGTATCGAGTAATTATCTAAAAATTAATAAATATAATTTTAAAATATTTTTATATAAATAAAAATATACTTTATTAAAATTTTGTTCGATCACATCGATATCAGTCACACTTATATCTAACTATATCAATAATACAATGCCTCAAATCTTTGAGATCAAATTATATGTTCCATAAAAAGGAACTTTTTATTCCATTGATTATGTCTTTCTTTTTTATGAAATATATGATTTGAATTGTCAAACTTGATTGCAAAAAATATTTTATAAAGAAATTGATTTTATTTCTAATATATTATAGTTAAAATATCTCTACGATGGAATCTTCAATATTTTCTTGTCACCAAGGAAAAAAATTGGTTTTAGATATTTAAAAATTACATATCAAAAAGCCTAAGTTTGTAGTTATAAACTCTATCTCCTGAAACTTAATTTTTCTTTCTTCCAAAAGTGCAGCCGCTGCTCAGCATTTTCAGCAACTTTTTTTCTTTGATAGGTGGTTAGCAACTAATTTTAATATTGATTGTCGATCACCGGATTTATTATTTTTATATTATTTTTATATTTTAATAAGAACTATGCTTTTGTAGCATGCGTTTTTTCTGTCCTTGTGACGCGTTTTTCTCTGTCATTGTGACATGTTTTTTTGTTTTGTTATTTATTTCATCTGTCCTTGTGGTATGATTTCAGCATATCTTAGCGGTCGTTTGTTGCTCGCACAAAGATTTTAACGGCACTAATTTCTGATTATGATTTTGTCGGTGGTCATGGAAAGTTAGATCCAACTCGGTTGATGTTTGTTTGCCGATGTAATCAGTCATGGGTAGTGGAACATTCTGCCTGATGATTTGAATCCCTCACCACTTTTTTTTCATCTGCTATGCGTCTCGATTGGATAGAGACAAGGAGATTCATGAAAGCTTCTGAATTTTAATGGTATGTTTTCGTCTATGGAAGTATTCACTTTTCTTTGTATATAGGTTGTAAGAGATTTTGGTCTCTTTTCTGAATGCATTATAATTGTAATATTTTTTATAGTTTTAATAAAAAATAGTGACTATTATAAAAAAAATTACATGGGGACATGGTAATTAAAAATTATCAATTATTGCCTATTTGTTCGAGCAAATTGGGTTAACATAGACAGATAGCTTTATTGTAGCACATATTTGTTTATAGAGAAAATTATCAATTAAATATCCTTGTATTTTTGTTTAAATTTTTATTTTAACGGTCTATTTAATATCAACTGATTTGAGCTTTATCAGGCAAAATTACACTAACAAGATGTCGGATGTCCTTGCTCGGCTTGCGTGGCAGCTTTTTTTCGATTTCCATAACTTCATTGATCCGCCTAATTCTGTTTTACAGTTTTTCCATTCCGGTTTAGTCTTATTCTGGGGCTTGCTTTTTGTTCGAGGTTATTCATTTGTATATGTAAATACTATTATAGTGGACATTTTCAACTTTACAATAACACGTATTATTGTTATTGTTATTGTTCTTATTATTTATTTATTTATTTATTTATTTTCCTTTTTAAGTTATCTGCTCTCTTTGATGGGTGATTCTAAAGATTTAAAGTACTTATCTTGTTATTATTATTCAAAGAAAAAAATAAAAGTATATCTAACCTGAATAATATACTAGCAAACATATTAAGGAGCTGAATCAAAATATATAGAGAGAAAATAATAGAAATTAATTTTATTAATAAAAAGAAAATATCGTAAAAGTTCACAATTTCAAGAAAAAGTTGTATAATCTTAGACTAATTATATTAATTGATCATTTCACTTAAAATCATGAAAGAGCAAAAAATATCATTGAATAATAAAAACAATACTGGACAAAGAAGGGTTAAGAAAATCCAACTAAATAATTCAAAAAATATAAAAGAGTCAGTGCTGAATAGTAAACATAATCATCCATAACTTAATAGAACATGGCAATAGATTTTATTATAACTTAAGCATGACATATATGGAGTGTTGCAAACACTTTACAATATGAGAGAACTAGTCCCATGGATAAAACAGAAATAAATTAATAAAATAACTAAACAAATACTCGATTGACGATTTAATCAAATTATATTTTTATTGCATAAAGATATATTGTATTATCAAAGTAAATGATGAGATTTAAACCCATACAAAATAATGTACCATAAACATCTTTGGTCACTCTACCGACTACATATCTCATTGATCAAACTTATTTATTCTTAGCTTGAAATAGAAATTTAATTCGCTGTTCTTTTTCTAATTAGGAAAACATTCCATAAACTATAAGAAGACAAACGAAAATAAAAATTAAGCATAAAATTTGGTATAAAACAAATTAACTAAAACCAAATTATAAAGAGACAAAAATTTGTTTATACAATTAAATAGAGTAATTATGGATGATTTGTCACTAAATGAGTAATTTATTATCAGGAAAAGTTTTAAAGCTTCACATTTTCAGTTTAGATACAAATTAGATTATTAGATTAGTTATTATGCCAATTTATTAAGAGCAAATCTAGAGAGTTCCACGATGAAATCCTTATCCATCTAACCAAGCTTTCAATTTCTTTGCTAACAAAATTTGATATGATTGTTTAGAACTTTTAAATTAAATTTTCATTAGAAATAAAAGTTATGAAAAATAAAGTTTTAATAATAAAATAACTAGTAATTTTTTTGATATCTTTTTAAACATTGACTAAATTATTAAATTCACTTTATTGTTTAAAATTGCAAGTAGAATTATTAGTGCAATAAAAAATAATGGAAAATTTACAGCGATATTGCTGTGGGGAATTTTTTTCCTAAACTATTGCGGTAGCTTGATTATTTCCAGAAATATTGTAGTTGGAATAGTAAATTACAAGTCAGATTGTGATGGAGCCGAACCCCCACAAAAATCCCTAAAGGCATATTCAACTGGATACGACTTTGGGGAAAAAAATCCCTAAAGTCTCCCTCAGCTGAATCCGACTTTGGCTTAAAGTCTCCCTCAACTAAATTCGACTTTGGCTGCATGAGACAGACTGCATGCATGCATAATCTGAATCTGCCATGGACGAATATTGAGAAAGGAAAATAGGGTGTAATTGGTATTGGTTGGATGAATGGTGGTATTTAATTGGGTAGGTGGTATGGGTGGTTGAGATTTAATTTTTTTGAGGTTAAATAGGGGTGGGTTGAAGGTAGATAGTGTAGAGGGATAGAAAATATTTTGAAGAAGGCGAAGAAGATTTGGAGATTTGAAGAATTTTATTAGAGTAAGTATTTTATTTTTATAATTTATCATTATTATTTTGAATAATTATAGGTAGTAAGTAGTATTTTTGTAATTTATTTATTTTGGTATATTTTATTTTATAGTAATTACGAAAATCAAATTTTTGTTTTTTGAAGTTAAAATTTGTTATTTTTTGTGTTAAATAGGTGGTTGAAGAGAAGAAGGAATTTTGAAGAGAATACAGTAAGTTAAGTTATTTGTTTGATTAATTTTGAAGTTGTTGTTTGAATATTTTCTGTTAAATATGAGGGGATTTGAGAAGAAAATATAGTAATACTTTGTTGTATTTTATTGTTTAATTTAAGTTGGAGAGAAAATATTTTGAAGAAGAAGAAGATTTGGAGTTTTGGAGAATTTTATTAGACTAAGTATTTTATTTTTGTAATTTATTTATCATTATTATTTTGAATAATTATAGGTAGTAAGTAGTATTTTTGTAATTTATTTATTTTTGTATATTTTATTTTATAGTAATTACGAAAATCAATTTTTTGTGTTTTGAAGTTAAAATTTGTGAGTTTTTTGTGTTAAATAGGTGGATGAAGAGAAGAAAGAACTTTGAAGAGAATATAGTAAGTTAAGTTATTTGTTTGATTAATTTTGAAGTTGTTGTTTGAATATTTTGTGTTAAATATGAAGGGATTTGAGAAGAAAATATAGTAATACTTTGTTATATTTTATTGTTTAATATAGGTTGGAGAGAAAAAATTTTGAAGAAGAAGAAGAAGATTTGGAGATTTGGAGAATTTTATTAGAGTAAGTATTTATTTTGAATAATTATAGATAGTAAGTAGTTTTTTTGTAATTTATTTATTTTTGTATATTTAATTTTATAGTAATTACGAAAATCAAATTTTTGTGTTTTTAAGTTAAAATTTGTGGATTTTTTGTGTTAAATAGGTGGTTGAAGATAAGAAGGAACTTTTAAGAGAATATAGTAAGTTAAGTTATTTGTTTGATTAATTTTGAAGTTGTTGTTTGAATATTTTGTGTTAAATAGGTGGGGATTTGAGAAATACTTTGTTGTATTATTTTATTGTTCAATAATTTTTTAATTTTTATTTTGATGTTTGAATTTTTGATGTTATAGAGAATATAGTTTGAAAATTTTGTGTTAAATATGTGGAGATTTGAAAAGAAAATATAGTAAGTAAATTAATATTTTATTGTTTAATTTAAGTTCGTTATTTCTTGTTAATTTTTATTTGATGCTTGAATTTTTGATGTTATTTGGAGAGATAGTTTAAATATTTTGTGTTAAATAGGTGGAGAGATTTTGAGAATATGGAAAAATTGTTTGAATATAAGAGAAAAAAAGTTTAATTTGATTTATGCCTAAAGAAGATATTTGAGAAAAAAATATAGTAAGTTGATTTGATTTGTATTTTATTATTTTATTTAAGTTCGTTAATTTATTTAGATTTATTTATTTATAGGTAGTTGAATAAAAACGACGACGTTAATGATTTAATATAAAATAAGAAAATACGTAATTAAATTTCAAGTATTGAAATCTTTTCCCTTTGATATGGTAGTTTAAAGTAAGATTATCTGAGTTATTTTTTATTTTATTATAATTCTTATTTTTTAAAGTGGTAGATTTAGTCTCGGTTTACTAATAATTTTTTACTTGTCATGTAGGATGGCTGAACAAGCCCCATTGTTACATTTACAGAATCGACACATTACCAGCCTTAGAGTTGATGAGCTGGTATTTTTTTGAAATTATTTCATTACGAAATAGGCCACTTCTGTGTTTTTTTTGTTAAGAATTATGTGTAAATAATATGTTATTTACAGGATGCAAAAGAAACATTTAAACATCATTTGTGCATGGTAGACAAATCTCTAGACCACATAATCGAGAATTTCTTAGATATGGCATGATTTTATCATGCCACGTTCCTCCGTGGGTACAAGTTGGTGCCCGGATTGATTATCGCTCTAATTGAGCGTTAGAGACCTGAAACGCATACCTTTCATATGCCTTGCGGAGAATGTACGATCACCCTCGAGGACATGATTTATCTTATTGGGGTCCAGTAAACGGGAAGCCAGTGGTCGAGCGTACCGAGGGCTCAACGGCTGAAATTTGTGAAAGGTACCTTGGGAAGATGCCCTATGGAAGTAACGTGAGAGGGTCTCATGTGAAAATGAGTTGGCTAGAGAGTAAATTTCAACTTGCTGTGTATAATACAGTTGATGAAATGTATATGGTCAGTGGAGCATATATCCTACAGATGATTAGATGGATACTAATGTCGGATAAATCTGGAAATATGGTCAGTGTAAGGTATCTTTGTTTTTTGGATACTTCTTGGAAACCTGGTTGTCAATATAGTTGGGGATCAGCTATATTAGCGTGCTTGTATCGCGAGTTGTGCAAGTGCGCTTTACTGCAAAAGGCTAAGAGGGTAGGTGATATTGGTGGTTGCCTGTTATTGTTGCAAGCATGGGCTTGGCAACGACTTCCCCTTTTTACACCGCTTACTCGAACATATGTGCAGTTTCCTCTCGTTGCAAGGTAAATATATATCCTTATTCTTAGTTGAATCTTTAAATTAATTAAATAACTTCTTCTTTAAATATATTGTGATTTGTATGCAGATGGTGTGAGGAGAATCATGAGACGAGGTTGGCGCACAACAACGTCAAAGTTTGTAAATCTCTTATTGATTCTCACTGTCAGAAAACAGGTATATGAATGGAAATTATTTTTTGACGTTAAATGTGTTTTGACATCTTAGTTAGTTAGATGTATTATTTTAAACCATTATTTTTTTACAGTTTATTTGGAAGGCCTACGATGATGACCAAATATTTTTAACGGGATATTTGATGAAGGATTCACTTTTATGGTGTAGTGTTACACCGTTGATCTATTTCTCTACTGTTGAGTTTCACTTTGCGAATAGAGTATTGAGGCAATTTGGCTTCCACCAGCCTATTCCGCGCATTCCACGTGACCGTTACCATCTTCATGGCTATGATGGACGTGGTAAGCCAGATACAGATTGAGAAGTCGAACATAGAGACTATATTGCTTTGTGGAACGATAGAGGTTCGTCGGTGCCAGAACATCATCCAATGGAAGCTGATGATTTTGATTTCGAGAGTTCAGAGTACATGATCTACTATTGTAGTCATGGAATATCGTACTTAACAGATCAGCCTGAACGAGAGGAATGCGAAAGGTTTCAGAAAAAATATAGAGGCAAAAGTAAATCATCGAAGGCTGCAGCGGGCTCATCATAGAGGCAACATATTTATAGTAGAGACCCTACGGGTTGGCCAACGACATGGGAGCTAGATATGAGCAGAGTAATGCCAATGTCTAAATGGGAAAAAAATTGGCTCCTACTTGTGTACAACCGGAAGTAGCCCCGATATCATCGGATAATATAGGGTTTTTTCAGCATGCTACATTTGTATATCCACCAGTTGGCTCGAGCTATTCATGTAATGTGGGAGGGAGCTCTTCAGGTAATGTAGGGTTTGATGATCCTAATTTATACAAACCCGAGTTTATTTCGCCACAGACACCCAATTACTCAAACTTGGGCCAGAACATAGATTTTTTGACGTCTCTTGCGGCCAACCCCTATATGCATTTTCGCCGATGATGACTGCCTCGTCGAGTGTTCCTCAAGGATCGATCCCTCTATATCTGTAGCAACACGATTTTGGGACCCCCTATGTTTAGTAAACACTACCACAGTCTTTATTCTTCACAGGTGGGCCAATTGGAACGAGTGGTACTACTGTAGATGGAATCGAGAATGAGGACAATGATGATGGCAATGAAGAGCATCAACTTCAGCCCCGTGGTAGACGCAATCCCAATCGGTCTCGTCATCTACCGGGGTGTGGTACCGGTGGACATAAGCATCATTAGTTTTTTACTTTAAGTACTTAATAATTTTAGTGGACTATGTTAAAATGCAATGTTTGAATAAGTTTTTTATTTTTATTTTGTATCTAACATTGCAAGCAAATCAGAGGACCAAAAAAGAAAGTTGTTTAGTTTCTTCTATCATTCGTTTTTATTATAGTCAATCGATTATCCAAATTAATTGGTACAATATAAGATCGAGAACTGAATAATATGAATTTAGCAATTGTTGAACTAATCGATTATAACAATTTAAAAAAAATGTTTTTGGACTTAACAAACTTGAACAACATAACATAACATTAATAATATTTTTAAATACAAACATTGGAAATCACATAGGCATTGACACGAACCTTGGTTCATTTGGACAGTTTGATTTGAAATGTCCTTCAACCCTACATATGGTACATCTCTTTCCCTGTCTCTTCTCTCTATCATGAAGATCCATACTGGTATAGATGCGAGTCGATCTAGGTCGGCCATTTAGAGATCTACGGAGTGTAGGATCCCATAACCATTTTCATGCTCTACCGACGACCAATAAATTGAATTTGCAATAAGTGGGAACTCACTTCTGTAAATATTGACCATCATGTGGAGATCGAAGAATTCATCAACAAAAGTATACGGGTCAACCCCTACATGCATACACGCTGCAACTGCATGAATACATGGATATCGCCATGCCTGGAATGCTCCACAATCACACCACCTATTTCTGAAATCGACTCGAAATATATTTGAGTGCGCTGCTTCGTTGTTGCGTCTGGCACCAACAATATCAAATGTCTGATTAGTTCGGTCGAAGCTGTGAACTTTTAGCGATGTTGCTTCCGTCATGTTCTCTTTCATTTTCGTCACAAGATTGAGAGCCCTACTTTGCCCCTATTTAATAAGGCCTCAATTTCTTTCCCTTTAACTACCCAAACTTTCGCCAACCTATAGTACGTCTCTTTCACCAGACTTGCTATCGGTAGATGACGTGATCCTTTTAGTACTACATTTATGCACTCCACAAGGTTGGTAGTCATTTGCCCGTATCATCTACCACCTTCATCATATGATTGGGCCCATCTTTCCCTCTTGATTTCGTTTGCCCAACTCCAAACCTGCTCGTCGTACTTCATTAAATTCGCCACCTTCCTCTCAAAATGTGGTTGCGTTAGTAGATATTATGTGTCATAATATTATTAGTATCGACACAAATAAAAAAACAAACATTAATAAATAAATAAATAAATGTATATGCAAATTATGGAAATTTTAGTTTGAAAAAAAGATGCTTACTCATGCTTACAATCTCACTGCGAGATATTTATTTTTGAACCACTCGTAGTTGTTCTTACCAATATGATGAATACAGTAGGCAGGGTATGCATACGGCGGTGTTCAACGACTTTCGTCTCGATTAATTGCTGCTTTGATATCCGTCCCTCGATTGAATATAATGCAGACCCCATCTTATTCGACGACATGCTCACGCAAATTCGTCAAAAAAAATTCCAAGTGTCTGCCGTCTCCTGCTCAACAATTACGAATACAATCGGGAAGACGTTGTTGTCACCATTTGTGTAACAACAACCAACACTATATGAGAGTATCTCTCATACAATCATGTGCCATCGACTTGGATCATTCGTTTGCAATAGGGAAAACCTTCGATGGCAGGCTTGAACGCCCAAAAAGTCGATGTAAAAAATTTATGGCCTTCAACAATTTGGCCTTCTCGGCCATACGCATCATTGGTTTGATACCTCACTATGGTTCCCGGGATAAAATGTGTCAGTGCTAATAATAAAGCCGGTAGCTCGTTGTACAACTTATCGTAATCATCGTACATCAAGTCTATTACCTTATCCCTTGCACGCCACGCCTTCTTGTATTTTATTTGGTATTCAAATTGTTGCGCAATGCTTGCCTGAATCGTTGAAACTGGAACCCGTGGATTTGCTTCAACCAACTTCATTACGTGATGGCTTATTACGCTGGAGTCTAATTTTCGGTGGTCTTGGTCGATTGAAGTGCGTAAGCATGTGTGAACACCATTATACTTTGTGACCTCCCAATGATTTGACCTCTGCCGTTTTGTCACTCGGATCTTCCAATTGCACCTTTGTCCGTATTTCACACATTTGGCAAAAAAAGTCTTCTGGCTGGGTTCTGCGACAAAGTAGTCCACGTGGTTCTTGATGCTGTACTCTTTCACTGCCAATATAGCTTCATTCTTGTCATCAAATTGAAGCTTAACATATAATTCACTGTGTTGACTCGAGGTTAATCGGGGCAAATCCGGGAATTCAAGCGCCCTCATTGCATCGAAATCCACCGAACTCATGTGAGAAGGAGGTTCATAGAATGTAATGTCACCCCCGGTCGAAATGAATTATCCAACACCAAAATCAGGGACTACACCGATGTCATCAGAGAACAAATCGTGATCCCCAATATCTTCATCTACGCTGGAATCGTCAAGTGTTTCTCCTCATCGACCGCGTAAGAGTTCCACATCAACTTCAACAATAGGATCAACATCCGGCCCGTGAGATGAAGCATATGTTGAAGGCCCGGCTTGATGAAATGCATTTGATGTCCCACTTGTTAACATTGCAATAAAACTGCCTATGGGCATATCAATCTCATCACCAAAATTCATTTGAGCTGATTCTCCAACTACATTTTCTAGATGGGCCGAGAACATCACGCACCTCGGCAAACAACTCGATATATCGAATCCTCATAGAATCATGCTCTGCGATCATCATTGCAACATCGTCATCATCTTGTAGAGTGATTGCACAATATCTGACCGGATTGTCAGATGTCATACATCGGTAACGTAAACCATGAATCTCTTTCCTAATTTTCTATGATATTTCCTCCTTCATTTTTCGAAGCATAATTTCCTTCTCAAATCTCATCTCTGTATTGCTTTCAGAATCAAGTACAACCCGACATCAGTTTTCACCATTTGTCCATTGTAATGAACAATCGCCATAAATTTGTAGTTGCTCATTTTCTCTGCATGATCGAAATAAAACATACTAAATTAAAATGCTCATAATGAAATAAAAAATAACTTCGTTTACTAACATCATGGACGAGTTTTTTTTCGAATATATATCTTTTAATAAATATATCATATTAATTTTCTAAAATATATAGTCGAATATATTTCCTAATAATATACTTATCCTATCAAAATGAACATAATAATTTTTTTCTAACATAGAAAATCAACTTTACAAATAAATTTTAAAAATACCCAAATCCAATCCAAATTCGAACTAACTCAAATTATAAACTACATGAAAAAAATTAAAAATATATGAAACATATAAAATAACAAAATAAAATTATGAAACTAAAAAAAATTACCAAACTCAAAAAATTGAATCTACTTACAAAATAATAACAAAATAAAATTACCAAACTAAAAAAAACTAAACTCTAAAAAAATTCGAATCTACTTACAATCTTTTCTCCACTATTTTCTTCTTCTTCTTCTTCTTCAATCTTAACTTCCTTCCAACCTTAACTTAACTATTTAACAAAAAAATTAAAATTTTTATCCCTTATACTACCCCTATCTCTGCCTAACTAACAACTATAAATTTTTAACCTCTACCCCTATACATTTTAAAATACCCTAAACCCATCACCATTCAAAAATCACATCCACCACTCCCAAAAATTGAATCTGCTACCCATTCTTCTCCAAAAATAAACTGTAAACCCGCCTAAATCTATATTCGAATCATAACCCATTTTTCATGCATAAACCTATACCTATATTCGAATCAGAACCCTTCCCCAAAAATAGACTGCCCCCAAAAATAGACTGCAATCTATCAATCTCAAAAATCAGAACCCTACTAATCCTAATTACACCCAATTCGAAACCTACATTTTTTTCTTTCTCAATTTTTGTTTCTCCCAGAGACCAATCTTTTCTCCCAGGCACCAATCTTTTCTCCCAATTGAGAATCAGATTCTCATGCATACTGTGCATGCAGGCTGGTAGTGGAATTTTTTTCCCTTGAAGTCGGACTCTGCTGCGCAAGACTCAAGGAAATTTTTTTTCCCTTGAAGTCGGACTCAGCTGGCCAAGACTTTGGTCGGAAGTCGACTCCATCAGCCACCGACTTTGGCTGCATTGTTCAAAGTGCAATATTTCTAGAAATAATCTGCCCACAACAATAGTGTGGAAAAAAATTCTCGCAATAATATCCGTGTAAATTGTTCAAAAATGGAATAGTACATCAAATAATGATAATTAAAATTTCATTATAAACAATCATATTGATAGTTAAAATATATTCAAACAATAATCATTTACAATTAAAATCAATTATTTTAAAACATGACCACCCTTAGAGGTACTTACATGTTGGGAAAGCCTATTACCTCCGACCCTAATAAATTTGAAATTTTTTATGGGATAATTATAGGTTGCCTAGGAATATAGACATTGACATTGGGAGAGGCTCTTTCTCCCCCACTCATTATTTTTACCTTTGACATATATAAGCGTTTTTTTTTTAAGTTTAGATTCATCCTGAGTTTGTCCTCCACTTTTTAAAATATATTTTTAGCTTCGTTCTTAAAGTTGTTTTTTTACTTTTAAAGAATATACTTTGTTTCCCTCGCATTAAAATTTTGGTTTCGTCCTTATCACTCACGGATAATATAATATAATTTAAATTAGAATAAATACAGAGAAAACTCGCACATATTGAGAATAACTTAAAACTTGTTTGATTTTTTTTTTGAAAATTTGTTTTATTTTTTTTCTAAGAGAAAAAGAGAATTAAGTTATATTTTAATACATAATACATGTAAAATATATTTACACAATCTTTTCTATTTAAATTATACACTCTTACATCACTTTAAAATTATAAATTATAAACTCTGAATTTTAAATTATACGATCTAAACGGCTAAACCTCCTAAATTCTAAATTTAAAAAGATATTGTATCAAAAATTTTCTAAAAAGAAATATAATAATATGAGCCTACTCTGCTCTTTAAATATAAAACTGTAAACTCATGGCTGCGATGACATGAATCAATAGCATCTAGACAACTGTTCTGTAATCTCAATTATTAACTTAATTTCATATTTATAAAACAAAAATATCATGGACCCTACACATTTTCTGCCGTACCATCCTCTTCCCTTCATTTTCCAACCACACTGCAACCAAACATGGTCACCTCTCCTATAGGCTATATATACCCGTCCACAATCTCCAACTCACAGCATCCATCTTCAAGAAATCAAGAAACAAAAAACAGAAGTCCTTTCTTTCTTTCCTCAATTTGCTCAATTTCCCCTAGTTGTTTCTTTTTGCATGGCAGTGAGGTTGTTGTCGTATGAGTTATCTGACTTGTGTCTCGGCAAGCCAGCGCTGAGGTCACTTTCGACAACGTCCACGGTTGCCGAGGCTCTCGAGGTCTTGAAAACCTCCAACGATAACTCCGTGAGCGTCTGGTGTTGTGATCATAAAGCCGAATTCGATTCGGCTGATTGTAGATGTGTAGGCAAAGTTTGCATGGTGGATGTGATTTGTTATCTTTGCAAAGATGAACATTTGGTGTCACCTTCGCTTGCTTTGAAGGAGCCTGTTTCTGTGCTTTTGCCTAAGACTCATGGCCTTGTTTTGCATGTGGAACCTTCTTGCAGGTACATAGATTTATCAAAATTTATCTGTTTTTTTTCACTTTTTTCAATTAATTTCAAGTGATGAATTATGATTATTCTCTTTGTTTGATCAGCTTGTTTGAAGCAATTGATCTTATTCTTGGAGGAGCTCAAAATCTAGTGGTTCCAATCAAGACAAAGCTCAGCAACAAGAGAAAACAGCACCAGAAGGCATCACCATCGGTCACTATTCACAAAGGCCGTGAATTTTGTTGGCTAACTCAAGAAGACATAATCAGATTCCTACTCAGTTCCATTGGTCTGTTTTCGCCGATCCCCGCCTTATCCATTGACACTCTCGGCATCATCAGCTCTGAAATCCACACCATTGAGTACCATTCCCCTGCCTCTGCAGCCATAGGAGCCATTTCTCGAGCCCTTGTGGACCAAACTTCAGTGGCCGTTGTTGATAGCGAGGGAACTTTGATTGGAGAAATATCCCCCTTCACCTTGTCCTGCTGCGACGAGGCGGTCGCGGCAGCTATCGAAACCTTGTCCTCTGGGGATCTAATGACCTACATCGACTGTGGCGGTCCTCCTGAGGACCTAGTCCAGGTCGTTTCTGCACGGTTGAAGGAGAGAAACTTGAATGGAATGCTTGAACACTTGACTATGTCAATGTCATTTGGTGGATTCTCGTCATCATCTTCATCCTCTGATGAGGAATCTACCGCGGCCGCACCCTTGTTACCATCGCCGAGGTCCCTAAGACATAGTAGGCCGATGAGTTATTCGGCCAGGATGGTGAGGAGAGCCGAGGCGATCGTTTGTCATCCCAAGAGTTCATTAGTTGCAGTGATGATTCAAGCCATTTCACATAGAGTTAGCTATGTTTGGGTTATAGAAGATGATTGTAGCTTGGTTGGAATTGTCGCATTTTCTGACATGTTAAAAGTTTTCAGGGAACATTTGGAAGTCATTGCTTAAAAAAGATTTGAGTTTGGTAACCATCTTCCAACTATTAGATGGACTGGAATAATGAATGGATCTTTCTTTTTAATCTGTCTCTGATAAAAATGTTTAAAAAAAGCAGCAAAAAAAAATGTCAAATTCAAACCTGATTGTTGTCCATGTTAAGACAGTAAACATCATCATATGTATAGATTCCACATAATATCATCTAATGGTGTTTTGTCTTCTCAGCATATCCCTAATCAGACAAAAGATTAGGTTAAATAAGGATTTGAAAATGGTGGGGAGAAAATGACAGTAATCATATCTTGTGAAATCTAGTCTCATCAATCCAGCTGGTGGAGTTTTTTTTTTTACTTTGAAGAAAATATATTACAGTGAAAAGGATGGCTAACCGAAATATCTACCCAAGTTTGTGGTCACTACATTGTTGTAAGGGATAGTCACGAACTCTAAACATAGACCATGAACATAAATCATACAAAATCCATGGAGAAATGAAAATCAATGGAGTTTCATGATGGCATAATTTACCAACAATTCAAGCAACGAGACTGTTGTGTTCAAGCTTTTCAATTGGAATACGTGATGCTAGTATTCAAGCATTTTGATGCTCATTTCACAGATCTGAGTAATCTTCTGTCTCGATAACTAAGAGAAAAATCTGTGTCATAAATCATAATCGGAGTCGTAGAAGAAGGGCTGCAACAGAGACTTGGCATTGAGTTGATCCCACTCTAGCGATTCCCACAGCTCCTTTGGGTATATATGAATCATTGGAAGAGATGGTTCGCCGTTATCAGGTAGCTGGGAAAGAGTAAATGGAATCCTCTTTAATTTTGGACATTGGTTTATATGAATCCCTCCAAGAGAATCACACACCATTACTCCATCTGCACTGCAAATGCTTTTAAGTTCTGGCAGATTCTTCAATCTCAAACAATAAAATTTGGGGAGGACAATTTGGATGGTACCTATTCCATCTTCTGAATCTGATGCTATTATTTCCTCCAATGCATCACAATATGAAACATCGATCTGTTGCAGTTTCTGCAGTTCTTTCAGCATATTAAAAGACATTAGCTTTTTCAGCTTCTGACATTTATAAATGTCGATTTGGCAAAGGGAGGAAAATGAGGGATGTGGCATTGAGATAAACCATGAGAACAATGTGCCACTGAATTTACAATCTTCAACACTCAATTGATCAACATCACATGGAAGCTTAATCATATGATCTGCATTAACATCTTTGATGATATCAAGGCCATTCAATCCAATGTATTTTGGATAGAATTTTAATTTCCATTCTGACGATTCTCGACCCACAGAAATATTGTATCTCCAAGGGCCTTCATCTAGAGCTTCAATATACTTGTTCAATTCCTCAACATCGTAAAACCTACCACTAAAATACTCCAACTTACTCAATGCAACAACCTGTCCTTGTACTAATGTTCTACCGACATCGAGGTGCTGAAGGGATGAAAAATTTGGTAATATTAATCTTTTTTACATTCTTAATGTTTTCCAGTGTCAGATTTCTAAGATTCACCAACCTGTTCATCCCATATGGAAGACTCTTGATGTTGGTTCTGCTAAGATCCAGGTCCCTTAAAGCTTTGAGTTTTGAAAAAGATGGAACCTTCTCTAAACTTCTGCAAGCAAAAAGTAATAGAACAGTGTGGTTTTTCAATCTGGAGACCGATGGAAGGCTCTCGAGGGGCGTCATGGACACATCAAGAAACTTGAGAGCTGGCATTTGTTGAAAGAAACAGTCTGGTAGACTCTTTATGAAGCATCCAGACAGTAACAGAGTAGCAAGTGTTGGACAGTTTGGTGATGAAATTTGAGGTGAAATCTGTAAACCCCAACTGTTCATCAATGAAACTTTCTCTAGATCTTTACTCCAGTGTTCGGCATCGGGTAGCTCTTTCAGTTCCATTCCAGCTCTTACCAGGAATCGCGGGTTTTCACTTGTGATACGTAATGCCATGTTCCTCACAAGATCACGTAGCTTCACTTCAGAATGAAGTGCTCCTTTCTCTAACAAGCAGTTGTTCTTGAGTTTATTCAATATGGTATGCGCTCGGTCGAGCTCAGCTTGTGAACTATCCATCCCTTCCATGAACCCTTCTGAAGTCCAAAGTTTGAATAGCTCGTTGATGCTGATATCGTAATCTTCGGGATACAATGTACAACAAAGGAAGCAATGCTTGAGAGTTTCATCTTCTAAATGGTTATAGCTAAACATAAGTTGCTGAAATACCTTCTCATCCAACCCATTCACGCCTTTAACTTGCTTATTCAATTCATTGAATGCATTCCTCCATTCATGAATGTCACTTACACCCTTCAATAGTGCTCGCTACTGTAACAATAGCCAGAGGCAAACCACTGCATTGTTCGGAAACGGATTCCACGATCGGTGATAGCCCTTCATAACTCAAAACATCTTGGCCTACTTTATCCAGGAATAGATTCAAGGCATCTTTTTTTGGAAGCGTAGGCATTCTAACTTCTCGACATCCGAAATAGCGACAGACATTCAATGACCTAGTTGTCACCACCAATTTACTCCCATTACAAGGCTCAGGGACTCCGATTTCTTCAAGGGAAAGTTTGTCCCAAACATCATCTAAAATCAGCACATATCTACCTTTTCGAGTCATCATTTCGTATATGATCCCTGCTCTTTTCGTTTCATCATCGTCTTCGGAAAGAGACACGTCTATTGCACGAGCAATCCTGTTTTGCAATATCTTGATGCTAGTCTCCTTTGAGACCGTGATCCATATCACAATGTTGAACTTGGCATTCTCTTTTAAAAGTTGATTGTTGATGAGCTTCATGATGGTGGTTTTACCCACACCTCCCATACCCCAAACTCCAATCCACGAAACACCATTGTCCATCAAATGTGCCCAAACTTTTTTCATAAGATCCTCTGCAACTTGGCCGATTAATTTCGTTGTCGGCAAAGCCTGTCCAATCCAAGAGCATCCTCAATATCCAAGCCATCGAAACTCTTTCCATTTTGAAAAAGGTCTTCAACTTCATTTGTCGTTTCCAGAATTTTGTTTCCAATTCGTGAGAGAAGACTGCTTCCTCTAACTTGTACTTCACCATTGATCCTTTCAATATTTCGAAGCCAAACCACAACTTCTGTCTTGAGTTTCTTTCTTGGTTTCATCTCCAGTCTCCTTATTGATGATCCCATGTCTTCCTTCATGCCGTTTAGTTCTTCTAATTTTCTCTTCAAGCGGACTAAATTCTGATCAAGATTGATGTGATTTTCCAGGTGTGTGGAAATCTTATTTGCTAAAGTTTCCATTGCCACAAGTATCTACAAAGCACCAAATATGAACATATTTCTTAGGTCTATACAATCACTAAAGGAACTTGGATAAACAAAATGGATCATGATATATTGTTATTATAAAGGAAAATCATTTGCTGGGTTTGAAAATTTATAAGAGTTGGCTCCAAAACGTGGAAGAATTCAGTAAAATTAATCATGGAAAGAACATAGAGAAAGGGATATTAAAAATGTTCTTACCTTAGCTGATTAACTGATGCTGCTGGCTGCTGAAAATCTTGACAAACACAGAGGAAAAGCGTGTAACAATTATGGGTGTTTTAATTCCAGAAATGAGGAAAGGTGTAACATTTATGCTTAACCAATACATCAGCTAATAGTTGACTTCCATGATAGTTTGAATAGTTGCAAAACCTTAATAAACTATTTCTACCAGGAAAGCTGTAAGAAGCAGATTGCTTTGGAAAGTAGAAATATTATATTTTTTGTCAACGAAAATGGTGGAACTTTCCACAACCCTTTTGCTTCATTTTATTATGCTGACAAGTGATAACATTTTAACAAATCAATGCTGGGATTCTTGAGAATTTAAGCAAGTGTAAGCAAAATGAATTGTATTTCATAATACTGAAATTAATAAAGAACGGGAATTTCTTCTTTTAAGAATGAAAGAGGCAGCAAAGTCTTCAATCAAATGAATAGTATGGACTTAACAATGATGAAAACGGAGTCCGGCACTAGAGAGTGATGGCGCTGGGATGGTTGCCGATTGCCATACACTCGCGTATTGCCAATGTCATCACCCAGAAAATTCTCCTTTACAAAATGGATTATCAAAGAAAACAACTGGTCTCAAACGGTTGAAAGAAAACAAAAAGTTTGAAATGCAGAACGAAGAAATCCCATAATACCTCATAAAAAAGCGCCTCCGCCGCCGCCTTCAATGTTCTGGAAAGCTAGGACTCCTGAATGTCGAGATTGGAAATATTTTCGAAGTCAAATGGAATGAATCCGCCACTTTTCTGGCACCGTTGGAAAATGTTGAGACGAGGAATAATCGAAATCCCCACTCTGGGATATTTTATTCTCGAAGCTTAATGGGATGGAGAGGAAGATGGGGATCTGAAAAATATTCCTATGGATATGATATTTTATATTTTTTTTGAAAAATATACTTACATCTCATTTATCTATATACACCGTCTATAATTATAATTTAGGTTTTGACAAAAAAATGAAAAAAAAATGAACGGAAATCCCTGAAATCGTCCCGCAATTTAACGGTTTCGGTTAACCGAATTTCTAAAAAAATATGGTTAATAGTTTTTTTTTTAACTAAGTATGGATTTTGTGTTTGAAATCTCCATATTTAAGTAATTTTTTTGAAAATTTTAGTACAATATTTATCAGGGAGATAGATTATTATTTTAAAAAGAAATAATAAATATTTGAAAAGAAAATTATAAAAGATTACAGGTTAACCTGTAACCGAACCGTTTCTTAATGGTTAATTATTATAATAGTTAAGTATTACAAAAGTTAACGGTTAACCATTTTTAATGGTTATATTACAATTAATAACCATTATAAAGGTTAATCAACCATTCAAACTAAACGATATAATTAATTAACCATTTAAGGTAAGCAGTACACTTAACCTACCATAAACACCCTTGCTCAAAAGTCTTCCCCAATGAATTCTTTAAGCTGCCAACATTAGTTTATTAAAATGTTGTCGGCTCAGCTCAATAAAATAGTGCAGAAGGTTAGGAAAAACGTACCTACATTTTCTTTGACAAAAATATAATATTTCACTGTTCTAAAGTCATCGCACCCAACAACCTGCTTCTCAGAGCTTTTAGGCACAAAACTCATCATAATTGTTACAGCATTTCAGTTCTCCATCTTTTTCTTTCTGTTTCCGTCCAGATTTGCAGAAGAACTATCAGTGAATCAGCTATAAGGTATGAACCTTTTTAATATCCCTTTCTCTGTGTTTTTCCCTTGATTAGTTGTAGTGCATTTCATGAAATTGTTAATAGCTTTTCTTCCATGAAAGAATCAATTAATCATCCATCTTGTTTGCTTGATCAATTTGTTTACCCAAGTTCATTTAGTGATTGTATAGACCTGAAGAAATATGTCCACACTAATAGAAGTGAAGAAAGAAATCCAATCCAATCAAGGCAATTGCAAAGAAAATTCATTACAGTTGAGCTATATTTAGCTTCTCTCTATTGGTTGAACAAGGATTTCAAACTTCAATGGCTTAATTTAATTAGTTTAGTGTAGCTTAACCAGTGCTGTAGAACCGTTTCTCTTCCCTATTGAGTTGAACAAATTAAAGATATGTTTTGTTTCCCTCAGCAACAATCATTTTATTAATAAATAGAAAAACTTTTTTTATTGAGTTGAACAAATTTAATTAGTTTTTTTTACATCTCAAGACAATTGTCAAGATTTGAACTCATTGATGAGACAATATAATGTCACGAGACTATTTATCACTTCTCAAAAGATTTGTCTGATAGGATGTACTCTTCCGTCTTTATATCTCAATGACTCCCTTTTATTTTTTGATGCGTGATTAATGTATCTGCTTCTTTTCAGGCGTGTTATTTTCCTACAATCTTTCTACATCCTACCAGGGTATCTTTTGGAAAGAGGATAATATCCTCAAGACATTATGTTGTCTTATCTTGTATGAGTTTAAAATTTAAGGTATAGGGTTTAGTTTTTTAGGAATTTAAAATTTGGGTTTTATAGTGTAAAAATTTAGGCTTGTGTGTATCAAAATTTTACCCTTAATGAATATATATTATCTTGTAATCACACTACACACGGTTACAATGACACTAAATGGTTAGAATATAAGAGATTGATATTTAATTTTTATTATATGTTAATTTCTAAGGAAAATATATTTGATATACAAATTGTGTAAATTTTAATTTATAAATTTATTTATTTTAGGGTTTAAAGTTTTAGTTTGGATTTTAGTGTTTATGTGAGAATTCAAGATTTTAGTGCAGGGTACAAGAATTTTTTAGGGTTTAGAATTTTAAGATTAAATATTTAGATTTTATTTAAACAATATTAGGGTTTAAAGGTTAGGAGTTGTGATTAGAATTCAAAGTATTATGTTTAGTAATTTAAGTTTTAACCTATAAATTTTAAATTTTAACCACAATGCAATGATTATTATTTTGTACTCGTTTTTTTTGGGGAAAATATATGATGCACCGGCGATGAAAATATTTTATTTCCACAAGTGCCCTAATTTTAGGGGTTAGAGATCTATTTTAGGGTTTAAAATTTAGAGTCTATGGTTAGAATTTAGGGTTTATTAGTAGGGTTTAGGGTTTAGATTTTAGGATAATATGGTAGAGATTTATGTTTTTACCTATAATCTCAAAATTCTAACCCTAAACTCTAAATTCAAACCACAATCCCTAAATTCTAAGCACATAAATTTAAACCCCTAAACTATAAACCCTAAATTGAATTCATAACCCCTAAAATTAGGGTGCTTGTAAAAACAAAATATTTTCGCCGCCATGGTATAATTACCCTTCTTTTTGTAGAAAATCCAATAAAAAGTTAACTTATAATAGTTAATATATTATATGCATATTTTACCTAGAAATTGAAAATTGCCTGCCGTGACCGGGGATTCAGTCCAGTAAATTTAATTAAGAAATCACACGAAGACCATAACAATTGAGTGGTAAATTCTTCTCTTTTGATTTTTCTTTATTCGTACCTTTTGTTTTTGTATTTTTGTGTGTGTTTTAACTATTGTTCCTGGTTATCTCTATTAAATCACATAGTATTAGTACTCAACCAAGATACCAACAACTGATCAAACTCCATACGTCTTCTACCAGGTTTCTGCATGAAAGGTTTTTCCTATCCGCCGGGCTTTCAGTCATACAAGGGGTTCAAAGCAGGTATGTTTCCTTTTTTTTTTTTTTTGGTTTTTCTCCCGATTTTTTGAGGCTTTGCGCTAATTAATTCGGATCAATATGCGTTGCACACCGTACTTTGGTCGGTGAATCTCCCCACTAGGATTTTCTCTATCATTTTCAATCATAAGTTGAGAGAAAAGTTGCTTGATTTCGTTCCTTTATTTCGCCAAGCTTATTGCAACATCTTCTATTAGTTTTGCTTCATTCCATTCTTCTCATTCTTATAAACATCAAGTGAAATTATTAATTATTTCTTTGTTCAATCCTTTTTTTTTTCATTTGAAGCAACCTTTTGAAAATTTAAGATAATTTTAGTGGCAGAAGAATACTTGATAATTAAATTTATTTAATATCTGAATATTTAGTTTTAAAAGGCCGAATCACTTAAAATCTCGTCTCTTGCATGTCATCTGTCTTATTTTTGTTGATCATACTTTTATTATTTTTTCCACGTACAAATTCCTAACCTTTACTTTCTAACCATGGAATTGATTTTCTTTTACAATAACAATATACAGTGATCCAATTTGTTTATCTGAGTTCCTTTAGTGACTCTATTTGGTGCTTTGTAGAACAAGTTAGAGGAAGCAATCTCCTCTCGCGTCGATGCATTGGAAACTATAAAAGAAGTTGAACAACTCCTTGATTTGTAGCTTGGTGAATCTTGAGGTCCAAATGGAGGGTGAAGTTTTTTCAGATGAGATTCAGGGGGAACAAATCGAGCAACATGGAGATGAATCCTCTAGCAGCTCGTTTCACTGCATCTTTAGAACTCCATTTCCTGAATTAGGATTTCTGAAGCCTTGTTTGGTTTCTATTGGCCCTTATCATAGGGATGAAGTCCTTCCACTTGAAAAATACAAGTACTTTTTCCTTAAGAAATTTGTCTCTCGTACAGGCAAAGATTTATCCTTTTATGTCCAAGCTATGAAGGCACTGCAACGGCGTACCAGAAGATGCTACTCAGGGGATTTGTCAATGTCCGACTCCGAATTCATGGAAATGATGTTAGTTGATGCTAGCTTCATAATAGAGGTCCTACGCCATTTTGGGAGGAGTAATGGTGAATCTAAAGATGGGATATTTTTTCCCATTGAACAATGGCAGACCCCCATTTTGGTTCTAGACTTGCTCACGCTAGAGAATCAAATTCATTTCTTTGCTTTGGAGGAATTGTTTGATATATCAAAGAGCGAGGAAGGGAAGGCAACCCTTTGTGTAACTACTATGGCCTTGGGTTTTTTCGATCTAGCCTTCCCTGAATCCATGAATTTGAACTGCAAGCCATTTACTAAACTTGTTTCTCGAGTCTATTCGTCCACCAAATAGGCCCGCAATGCAGTCTCAACCGTCAAGCTCATCAAACAGCTCCGCAATACAGTCCCAACCATCAAGCTCATTAAATATGTCCCTAATGTAGCCCTTATCATGGTCCAAAAAGCAGTACCAACTATCAAGCTCATCAAACATGTCCCCAATGCAGCCCCAACTAAGGTCTGAAATGCAATACCAATTATCAAGCTCATCAAACAAGTCCTCAATGCAACCCTAATCGTGGCCCGCAATGCAGTACCAACTATCAAGCTCGTCAAACTGATCTCCAATGTAGCCTTCACCATAGTCCGAAATGTAGTGCCAACTATCAATCTCATCAAACAGGTCTCTAATACAGCCCCAATCATGGCCGAACATGCAATACCAACTATCAAGCTCATAAAACAGGTCTCCAATGTAGCCCCAACCATGGTCTGCAATGCAATACTAACTATCAAGCTCATCAAACAAGTTTCCAATGCAACCTTAACTATGGTTTGAAATGCAGTTTCAACTATCAAGCTCATCAAACAGGTCTGCAATGCAACCCCAACCATGGTTCGCAATGCAACCCCAACTATCAATCTCATCAAACAGGTCCCCAATGCAGCCCCAACCATGGTCTGAAATGCAATACCAACTATCAAGCACATTAAACCGGTCCTCAATACAGCCCCAAAGATGGTCCGAAATGCAGTACCAACTATCAAGCTCATCAAACAGGTCCCCAATGCAGCACCAACCATGGTATGCAATGCAACCTCTACTATTAATCTCATCAAATAGGTCCCCCACGTAGCCCCAACCATGGTCCGCAATGCAGTACCAACTATCAAGCTCATCAAACAGGTCCCTGATGTAGCTCCAATCATGGTCCGAAATGCAGTTCCAACAATCAAGTTCATCAAACATGTCCGCAATGTAGCCTTAACTATGGTCCGCAATGCAACCCCAACTATTAATCTCATCAAACAGGTCCCTAATGCAGCTCGAACCATGGTCTGAAATGCAGTACCAACTATCAAGCTCGTCAAACTGGTCCCCAATACAGCCCCAACCATAGTGTGGAATGCAGTACCAACTATCAAGCTCATCAAATAGGTCTCCAATGCAGCCCCAATCATAGTCTGAAATGTAGTTTCAACTATTAAGCTCATCAAACAAGTCCGCAATGCAGCCCCAACCATGGTCCACAATGCAACTCTAATTATCAATCTCATCAAACAGGTCCTCAATGCAGCCCCAACTGATCTGAAATGCAGTACCAACTATTAAGCTAATTAAACAGGTCCCTAATGCAGCCCCAATCATGGTCCGAAATGCAGTACCAACTATCAAGCTCATCAAACAGGTCCACAATACAGCCCCAACCATGGTCCCCAATGCAGCCTCAACCATGGTCCGAAATGCAGTACCAACTATCAAGCTCATTAAACAAGTCCCCAATGCAGCCCCAAACATGGTATAAAATGCAGTACCAACTATCAAGCTCATCAAATAGGTCCCCGATGTATCCCCAATCATGGTTCGAAATGCAGTTCCAACAATCAAGCTCATCAAACAGGCTCGAAATGCAATACCAACTATCAAGCTCATCAAACTGGTCTTCGATGCAGCCCCAACCATGGTCAGAAATGTAGTACCAACTATCAAGCTCATCAAACTGGTCCCCGATCCAGCCCCAATTGTAGCGACCTTTTTCTCTTCCTTTTGAAAAAAAGAATTAATGCGTTAAGGATGTTTGTTTAGAAAAGAAGTCGGCTACTAATTATCCCCTAAATTATTAATGAAAATCTTTTGGAAGATTGAGGATTTCTTTCGAAAACTTTAAATCCTTGAAAACGATGAAAACTTGGAGTCGCCACCAGCCACTTGGGTAAGGTAGGTCGGACACCATAAGAAACCAGAGATTCATCGTGAAAGGGTTTGGGAGTCGGTTACGCGTGAGGAAGGATTAGTACCCCTATCACGCCCGGAACTCGGTACCAAAATATTTGTTGCTCTTAAAAGGATGAAAATTATTGAAATTTACATTGAATTTAATTCAGAGTTCTTAGGTGAAAATTAACCTTGATTGCACGGGCTTTATCGAATTAGTGGACTCAAATTAATTGAACATTTAATTAATAAGGTTGACGATATGTTGGACCATAAATTAAACCGACATCGAATAAGCCCGACTACCGTGTTAATTTATGGTTCGACCCCCGTATGCCACCTTTATGCATGATGCAAACATTTAAGTATGATGTGATGATTTTGTTAATTTTTAATCCATTTACCTCGGGATGGTAAGGATTAATTCGAATATTTGGTCAACATCCTTTAAGCTCGGACTGTTACGACACAAATATTGGAATTAATAAATACCTCCATTTTACGATTTAGTTTAATTAGGAACGCAATCGAGATTGAAGATTATAGTAATGACAATTAAAGCATGACAATCAAAGACATAAGTATAAGCACACAAAAGAAGGCCCAATTCACTAGAAAGCCCAATTAGTGATCTATCTATTAATTAGATGATTATAATATTTAACCTTAAATTAATTAGCCCTAAAAACTAGAAACCCCAAATTAAGGTGACTAGTTTGTAATTTAATGTTAAGTTAAGTTTAAAATTGTTTTTCCCCTAAAGTAATTAAGAAACGTTCAATTAATTTAATGAATTTAACATTTACCCCAATAAGCCAATGATGAATTTAAATTCACTAAATTAATTAGAACTATAATCTAACTAAGGCTCTAAAAAACATAGGGCTAATTTAATTCTAGGATCGTGCCCCTATAAGACGAGCACACGATCTAGATTATTCGAATTAATTTGACTATTTCTAACCTAAGCCCAAAAGGTACTAACTATGCCCTGTAATCTAAGCCCAAAACAAAAGTCTCAAACTATTAAAACTAAACTCAAAATACCTAGGGCCCAAAACATTTTCATACATATATTACCAAAATTTAATTTAAGATTATATTACAAACTTTAAAAATACAAATGTTATAGCCTTTTTTAAAAATATATATATATTATACACCTTCAAAAACTATGTATTATATTAAAAGGAAATTATATATATTATAATCTTTTTATAAAATCACATATATTATATGTTTTAAGACTATGCTATGTATTGGAAGAAAACGACACGTATATATTAACCTTTATAAAACTATATGTTTAAAGAAACACTATAATATATTTTTTTATATGAAAAGGAAAAAAATTATATTATAAAAAAATATTTCATATATTTTATAAAAAAAACTATAGGTTATATACTTAGAACTATATTATTATATTTTATGCAACTATACATATTATACAATATATAAACTATGCATTATGAATTTTATAAAAAATATTATACATATCATACGAACCATATACTATGTATATATAAAAACATATAGTATGTATTACATTTAACCCGTGTATCATGTATTAAAACCATATATGATAATATATATATAAAACTATATTGTATATATTATATGTAGCACAAAACCACATGTTAAAGAAAAACAGTTAATACATGTTATAAAAACTAACTATGTGATAATAATATACATGGTACATACAAATACCATATCATAAGTATAAATAATTCGGCATGCATATGTACCCAAAATAGAATGTAAATAAACTATATACAAAATACATACACTACAAGATAACACAATCCATAGCATGTATACACAAAAATATAGCTAAGATTAGAAAAATTCCAAGCCCAAACAAATTGGGCTGCAGACTGCTAGGTTGGGGGATGTCGGAGCGGGTCCAGTATGCGTCGGGTCAGGTTACCGGGTTAGATGGATGACCGGTTTGGCCAGTTATGGAACCAGTTTTACCGGTTACAACCGGTTAAATAAAAGAAGGAATTATAATCCTAATTTCACCTCAACCCTTTATTTTTTTCCTTTTAGCCGCGAGACACAGAGAGAAAGAGAGAGCCCTAAGCATTCGGTCGCCGTTGAGCCATTTTTCGTCGTCCGTCTGGCACGTCGCCACCGCCGGTCAAAGCCTCTCGACCCGCTCTTCCTTTCTACCGGCATGGACTATTCAGAAAACCGGTCGTTCCTCACGAAAATGGTCGGAACCCTTTCGGCTTCCCCTCACTAGATCTCCGCCTGCGAACGTTGGATCACCATGAAGTCGGAGTATGTGACTCTCTTTGCCAAGACCTAGCTCCTCACCGTTGGAATCGTCGGTTGGAGCCTCCGATCGCCGGGAATCGCCGCCGGTATACACTTCTCCCTTCTCTTGTTCTTACTTTTTATTATTCGAATTTAAAATGCTTAGACAGAATATGGTTGAAATTTCTTTGATTGCTTTCTAGTGGTTAAATTCGAAAGGAAAAATAAAAGAGGAACTCTCAGAATGCTTGTTTTTTCATTCCTTCTTGAATCTGGAAAACTTCCAATTACAATCTGGTTATCCCGTTTTATCTCCAGTCTTTGTTTATATTTCCAAGCAACCATTAATTGGATTACTGTGGCTGATGATGTCTAGGATTAGGCTCTGCTAACCCTTTCTTTTTTTATTGTTTCTGCCCATGCATGGTGCTTGGGAGCCGGTGGTGATGTTACGAAATTGTCGGCGACGATGCCACGTGGCCGGGAGATGAACCGGCAGCGGCGCGTGGAAGGTGAAGCGGCCGCGCGTGTGCTTCACGCGCTCGTGGAAGGTGAATCGTCAGCGCGTGGGGCGATTGGCAGATTTGGACGACCGGTTCTGGTTTAATTTGAACCGTTGGATCAAATCTGATCCAACGGTCAGATTTGGGGCTACTGCAACAGAGAAGACAAGTTATCAAACTATTTTTAGGGTTTTTGATTAATGGACATGGGCCAGAAATGGGCTTATATGATGTATATTTATATTTTTAGGTTTTAAATATGTAATGGACTTGGAATTTTATAAAAACATTTGGGCTTATGTTATTTATTTGATCTGTTTATATATATATATATATTAATTATCAGCCCACATTATAGTAATTCTACTAATAAACTTTATAACACATATACATACATAACATATAAACATTAATACACACAATATGTACATACAATTACACATGCAATATTACACATGCAATATACATTCATAGTTAAGTATTAATGGCATTGAAATAACAAATACATACATATATGCACATAATACCTATTCACACTCACATTAAAACAATAGTAAACACATATAATATACTAATAACACATACATACAATTGTATATTACATGCAATTTTGACAAACAACACATATTGTTCATATTTTAAATAGACATACATAATAAACACACACTTATGATACATACTTAATACGTGTAATAACACACATGAGCATAATTTTATCATCACCTAAAGTATAAACATATATAAGTCCATTATTGCAAAATAAAAAAAACGTGTTAACCTCGTACAGAATTAGTGATTACAACAATCATGGTTTGAAATGCAGTTCCAACTTTCAAACTCATCAAACAGGTCTCCAATGCAGCCCCAATCATGGTCCGAAATGCAGTTTCAACTATCAAGCTCATCAAACATGTCCGCAATGCAGCCCCAACCATGGTCCGCAATGCAACCCCAATTATCAATCTCATCAAACATGTCTCCAATGCAGCCCCATCTATGGTCCGAAATACAGTACCAACTATCAAGCTCATTAAACAGGTCCCAAAATGCAGCCCAATCATGATCCGAAATGCAGTACCAACTATCAAGCTCATCAAACAGGTCCCAATGCAGCCCCAACCATGGTCCGCAATGCAGTACCAAACTATCAATCTCATCAAACAGGTCCCCAATGCATCCCCAACCATGGTCCGCAATGCAGTACCAACTATCAAGCTCATCAAACAGGTCCCCAATGCAGCCCCAATCATGGTCCAAAATGCAGTATCAACTATCAAGCTCATCAAACAGGTCTCCAATGCATCTCCAACTATGGTCCGCAATGCAACCCCAACTATCAAGCTCATCAAACAGGTCCCCAATGCAGTCCCAATCATGGTCCGAAATGCAGTACCAACTATCAAGCTCATCAAACATGGTCCGCAATACAACCCCAACTATCAAGCTCATCAAACAGGTCCCCAATGCAATCCCAACCATGGTCCGCAATGGTCCGCAATGCAGCCCCAACTATCAAGCTCATCAAATAAGTTCTCAATGCAGCCCCAACTACGGTCCGCAATGCATCACCAACTATCAAGCTCATCAAACATGTCTCTAATGCAGCCCCAATCATGGTCCAAAATGCAGTTTCAACTATCAAGCTCATCAAACAGGTCCCCAATACAGTCCCAACCATCAAGCTTAGAGGACCTCCCCAAGTATGTTTGGCTCCGCCCTTGGAGTCGAACGACAATGTGATACACCAGTTCATT
The DNA here is from genome assembly GCA_019671005.1 of Hibiscus mutabilis. Classification (NCBI taxonomy): domain Eukaryota; kingdom Viridiplantae; phylum Streptophyta; class Magnoliopsida; order Malvales; family Malvaceae; genus Hibiscus; species Hibiscus mutabilis. Next base: position 15,280,719 of record CM033721.1, on the reverse strand, counting down.
TAATAAGAAGTGTAAGAGAACTTGGGACATCCGATATCTAGTTCCGGCCGAGAAAAGCTAAGAGGTTCACATATATCAATTTCAAGGGCCGGGGTGCTTGAAATCCCACCTGTAACCATCAATGATCACTTGATCACAATCCTTATCAACTGTGTGGCTTTCGAACATTGTTCTATGAGAAGCTCCAAAGATTTGACTGCTTATGTCTCGTTCATGAGTAGTCTCATTACACATCCAATGGATGCAGAGCTGCTATGTTCGAATGGAATCATCTTACCATTTTCCAACGATGACAAAACACTGGCGGACTTACTCCATTTGATTTCGAGATATATTTCCGATCACGACATTCATGACTCCTATCTTTCCGGGACACTGAGGGCAACAGAAAGCTATTACACTAGGATTGCAAGGACTTGGCGGTGGTGGCACTTTGTTATGAGACAATCTGGGATTTCTTTATTCTGCATTGCAAACTTGTTTGCTTTCATCCGTTTGAGACCAGTTTCTCGTTTGCTCATTGTTGAGTCGAAGACAGCCCTTTTAACCTCTCCGTTTTGTCTTTGCTATATACGATCCTTGTTATTGTGGTCGTCAGCTTCTCAAAAACATGGCTGAACTGCATCACTCTGTTTTGGTTACTTTGTTGTGAGAATGCAATGAATATGTGGAGCCAATTCGGGAGTAAGGGCAGGAAGTGAAACTATTTCAAAACATGTCCTACGAGAATCCGGCCAAGCCAAACTCCAGGTAACCGTTATCATTTTCCTATATGGAACTATGAATAAATATTTAGTTCTTTAAATATATATTAAAAGTTCTTTTATATGTTCAGGGAGCATTATCTTCCGGTTTAGGCAAACTAATGCGAGACCCCTCGCTGAGTGAGGACGAGTTGATCTGGTTAATAATAAAGTTTCTTGGATTTTGTCTTTTTCAGTTTCCTAAGACATTGGAAACTAACATCAAGTCATTTAATCTTAGAAATCTGAAACTGGAAATTAATGTTATTTTGTTTATCAAACTGGAACTGGCAAACATTGAGAATGTAAGCCGATTGGAAATGGAATATTAGGGAAATATCCAGATGGAAGAGATCGCTCGAGGTTGGTAAAACATTAGTACAAGGAGAGGTTGGTGGATTGAGGAAGTTGGGGTATTTCCATGGCAGGTTTTACGATGTCGAGGAATTGAACAAGTATGTCCAAGCTCTCGATGAAGGTCCTCAGTGCTATGGTATCTGTGTGGGTCGAGAACCATCAGGACTGCCCAGAATTTTGATGAACAGCGGCAATGAAGGTGGATATGCTACTGATGATGGTAAAAAGACGCATGAAAACAAATTTTTGAATTGGAAGATTACAGGATAAACCATAAACCTAAAAGTACATCGTATTATGTTACTTATTTATCCATGTTATGTTGTACTTTTGGAAATAGTATAAATATTATTATGAAACCGTGCCCTTAATATTTTATTATCTTAGTTAATAGACCACTCTGAAAAACGTAATTGTAATAATGTTAAACTGCCCAAGAGACAATGGTGAAGACAGAAAAGACAGATTCGGGACACTCAGATTGGTTAACTGAGTATCGAAATGCTTGAATACAACAGTATGCATTTCAATTGAAAAGCTTGAAAACAAGTGTCTCACAACTTGAACTTCCAGTAAACAATACCATTATGAAACTCCACTGATTTTCTTCTTCAGTAAAATTAAAAATTTAAGGTCTTGAATACAGCATTTACCTTTTTTCAATTGAAAAGCTTGAAAACAAGTGTCTCACAGCTTGAACTGCCTGTAAACAATACCATTATGAAACTCCACTGATTTTCTTCTTCAGTTTCAATTGCAATGTGTGACGGAAATCTATGTTTCTCATAGATTCGCCAATGGCAACCTCATCGATGCATCAAGCCTGAAACTCAAACTCAAAAACTGCCAGTCTCAACAGCAACACACTTAGAATTCTTCTTTGAGTTTTTCTGAATTTCCATAATCTTCTTAAGGAATGCAAAAAAATCTTTACACAGTTTACAATATCCTTAGTGGTTCTTGAGGAGTCCTAAGTCTTTCCTCCCATATGCTGTAAATCATTCATGATAAAGAGGATGAAAATGATTTCAGCCATCAGGCCCACTCCACTTCTTCATCCCATGAAATTGCATCAGAGTAACAAGAGATTTACCTTTTGAGTTTCTTTGATGCCCATGCAAGTTCATGTTGCCAAGAACTGCAGAAACTGCAACAGATCAATGTTTCATATTGTGATGCAATGGTGGAAATAATAGCATCAGATTCAGAAGAAGGAACAGGTATCTTCCAATTTATCCTTCCCAAATTTTGTTGCTTGAGATTGAAGAATCTACCAGAATTGAAAAGCATTTGCAGCAGATTAAAATTTCTGGCTGATATGCAAAATTTTAACTTCCTAGCTATTTCCCAGGATTTACTCTTCTTTTTTTCACAGAACAACCTCCAAGGTACTGGCTCTAACAACAAGAAGAAAATGAATAAGTAAAACAGGAAATTTTATTTTAAGATAATCCACCATAGTTCAAAATTTACAACAGCAGGAGAAAGTAGATTAAATTATAATTACAATTATAAACAATACACATTCGTATAACTACGATTAAATTAGACTTAATCAATACTATGTATAAATGAAATTATAATCAAAACCGATACATTCATTACAAACTGCCAAACGGGCAGTCTTGACAAAAATATATCCAGGAGGACCATATGCATTTGCATAGTCATTTTCCACCCTTCAATAAGTTGTTCTTTTTAAAAATTTACTAAAAGATCCATTTTTATTTCACAAGAGGTTAAAAAAACATTTTTTTATAAAAGTTATCTCATTTGTCATTTCCATTTTCTTTTCTTTAAATAATAAATTTCAAGCTCATCGAAATTTGAAAATCTGTTATTTTTTTTCTAGAAAAGAGATCTGATGTAACTGTCAATGTGGGTTCTCCAAAATTCAGTTGCTGTCTTTTTCTTCCATTAATCATCTCTTTCCATTTTCTTTTCTGTTCGGGTCTTAAATAAAACTGCAAAAATTGGACATTTAATACAGAAAAGTGTTTTACAAGACTCCAGACAGGGAAGAAGCTTTGAATATTTGAGAGGCCAAAAACTATTGAATCATTAAACTTTGTCTTTGAAGTTTTTGGCTTTCATGGTTGTTTTAATTCTTCTGTGTGCAGTACTCCTTTTTCCAGTTTTTATCAGACTCAAACAAGCTTCTACCTTGATTTATGCTAAAACTTGGGTTCTTTCCAAAATCTGGGAAAAGGGGACAATAAAGTTTTGGATCAATGTATTTTCCCAGTTTTAATCTGTAATTTGTTGATTTTATGTCAATGTGATGTAAGATAAGTTAGTCTAAGATGTGTGTTACATTAGTTGTTTTTTAAGGTTTAGAGGGATATCTTTTTTATTAAGACAGGAAAATTTTGTGTCTTATTCTTGAAGAGGAAGATCATACATTGTTGATTTCTTGTGTTTATATTAGGCAGCATTAGTTGTAGTTTAAGAGATATGCCCCATAAGTTTTAGAGAATTTTGAGTGTTTAAAAATGGTGGAAAGTGTGGAGGATGATGAAGAAATGAGATCAGTGGCATCGACGCCAACATGGTCTACTGCCACTGTGTTGACAGTCTTTGTTACAGTTTCTTTGATCGTGGAGCGCTCGATTCACCGCTTAACCAACGTGAGTATCATGCTTTTTCACTTCCGATTTTTGGTTTCTTTTATCTTGTTTGTATGATTATAGCATCTTATGAATCATACTTTATTTTTGTTGTTTCAGTGGTTAAAGAAAACTGAGAGAAAACCTCTACTTAAAGCTCTGGATAAGATGAAAGAAGGTATATTTCCTAAAATTTTTACCTAATGAAACGTGTGAAATGTTATTTTCTGATTCTGTTTTTGAGTGCCATACTTGTATTTACCATCTCTTCATTGTCTTTTGGACTTGTTTCTTCAGAGTTAATGCTGCTCGGATTCATGTCGCTCCTTCTAGTAGCAACATCGAGGGGAATATCTGATATCTGCATTCCATCAAGGTTCTATACTACTACCTTCGCACCATGCTCCAGGCCTGAGTTTGATGAAGGAGATGAAATTGATTCCTCCAAGGAGCGTTACCTTGTGGTGGCTTCCGATTTTCACTCTTTTCCGAGAATATTGAGAGACATGAACACCATTACCTGCAAAGAGGCATGCAGCTAATCCATTTCAGCTCAGATTCCTGCTATTGCAGGGTTTTCTGCACGATCATCGGTTAAATTATTCTTTTTTCTGCAGGGTCAGGAGCCATTTGTTTCATATGAAGGTCTCGAGCAGTTGCATCGCTTCATATTTGTAATGGCAATCACACATATAGCTTACAGTTGCTTAACAATGTTACTTGCAATTGTGAAGGTTAGTCTTTGGATTGTTATGCATTAACAGTTCTATGTTGCTATTATTTGCTCACTTTTTTATAACTATTTTGGTAGGTTCATAGATGGAGGGCATGGGAGGAGGAAGCTCATATGGACCAACATGGCTTTTTAACTGGTAAGTTCAACTTCAAACAGTTCAATGCCTCGATACATATCAATTGTGATCATAGTAGTCATGCAAAAGACATTTCAAAAAATTTCAAGACATTATATGATGATTATAGTTTATTTGTTGCAGCACAAGCTAGAGAGTCGTTAATGCGAAGACAAACAGCTTTCGTTCTACACCACAGAGCAAACCCCTTGACGAAGAGTAGAGTTGTTATCTGGGTGGTAGGTACAGGACATTTCTTCTTGCTGCGTTTACTGCAAGAGTTGATTCATAGATTTGTGAGCTCATTCTTTTGACATTCTTCTCTATTGAAGTTGTAATATTTCTGTAATAGATTCTATTTTAGACTTACAGGTATGTTACTTCCGGCAATTCGGGTGGTCAGTCGTTCGTGCAGATTATCTGACTCTTCGCAAGGGGTTCATCATTGTACGTGCTGTTTATTGTCTCGTTCATTGAAGTTTTCTTATGAATGTTTATGCCTTTTGTCTTTGTATTCATGGCAGAATCACAAACTGTCGCCAAATTACGATTTTCACAATTATATGGTTCGTTCCATGGAGGAAGAATTTCAAATGATAGTTGGTATTAGGCAAGTAATGCATTCAAAAAAAAGTTTTCTGATTATTTTGAGCACCTACACCATTCATCTGTTGTTATCTTTCTCTATATCGACCGATTTACAGGGCCATATATTTCCGTTTTCAGGTGTCGTTGTAGGCTTAATGGTTGAGTTGATTTTAGCATTGCAGATAGCTAACTATCTGTTCATTTAATTTCCTGCAGTGCTCCGCTTTGGGGATTTGTTGTAGTCTTCATGCTATGTAATGTGGAAGGTATTGTACATTTCAACTCAGCCATTTTCTTCTGCTTGTTTATAGTGCAGAGGACTATGTAGGAACGACAGTTCTCATCTCGTCGCCTATCTGAACGGTTTGTGTTCATATTACAGGATCTAATCTTTATTTCTGGATAGCTATCATTCCCATTACTGTAAGTCTTTTTCCCTTTTATTTTCCCGTATTAGTTTGGGTTCCTTTTGCTGTAAATTTTAATGGTATGTTTATAACTTCATATGCAGCTTGTTCTTCTTGTGGGAGCGAAGTTGGAGCATGTCATGGCAACGTTGACACTGGAGAGTGCCGGGATAACTGGCTACTGTACCGGAACAAGGTTGAGGCCTCGTGACGAACTTTTCTGGTTCAAGAAGCCAGAATGGTTGTTGTCGCTTATCCATTTCATTCTATTCCAGGTTGTTGTTTAAAGCAATGCAGTCAAGTACAAGATTTTTTCATTTCAGACTCCAATCGCCTGCCATGTTATTACAACTTCCATTTTGTCGGACTAATGTTCTCGTTTCATTTCTCTGCAGAACTCATTCGAACTGGCTTCATTTTTTTGGTATTGGGTACTTTCTCTTCCCCAACTGGATCAACATCTATTAACACTGTTGGACATGATTTTCTGTCATATGATAGAATGAACCATTCTCCATCAATATCTGTCGCTATATTTCCGTGTCATCGGTCGAATGCTTCTTGTAATTTCACATAGTAAAAAGCCTTCAAAATAGAAAATGAAATATGAACATAAGAATCAAACTCTGATAGTATAGCCAAAGGCATGTAGGATCTTGGCATGATAATTACCTTCTGTTGATATCTTTGCAGTGGCAGTTCGGCTATAATTCATGTTTCCTCAGTAACCATACGCTTGTTTTTTTGCGAATTATTTTGGGGTATGTATATGATTTTCCTAGTCTCGATTTCATCGTAAAAATTCTTTCGATATCGGTCCTGAAGTTACCATTTGTACCTCGTAGGGTTTCCGGGCAGTTTATGTGTAGCTACATCACTCTGCCACTGTATGCTCTGGTCACACAGGTATTAGAATTGTTCATTGGCATCTCTATTTACTGCAAATCATATTAGTATAGAGTGTTTTGCTGATTCTTCAAAATTCAGCCATTAGTTTTAAACATTTTCCAACCCAAACCCAAAATAAATCTTGTCAAAAATGCGGTTACGTTGAGGGTGGAGCTACATATCCCCACCACCACACCACACTGTGCACCGCTCTTGATTATCTGATAGGGAGCATCATAGCCTAGGTTTGAGCCACCTCCGTTTTGCTGCAGTGATAGTTTTTGGAAGTTGTTTTCCGATTATGTTCTATTTGAATATAGAGCAATTTACATGTTTCTTTCTAGGCTATGGTACTTGGATTTCCTTCTGGTTATTTACTCTAGTCCTCCATCATGCTTTCTTGTATGAAGCAATTGTTTCAATGGACAAAAACATTAACAGTTGATTTTGTGCCTTTAATCTCATTCACAACTCTTGTTTCAGATGGGAACACACTTTAAGGCGGCCCTAATTCCTCAAGGGGTAAGGGAGACGATCCATGGATGGGGTAAGGAGAAGCAAGGAGAAGAAGCAGAAGGAGAAGGAGAAAGCTTGGGCGTTTCGGCAACAATTCAACCATCCAAACAGACACAAGCACGGTATCATCAGTCGACGACGACTATCACCGGTTGATTGAAATTCATGCTGCCCGTGCTAGTACATCCACCGAGATAGAGATGCAACCAGCAGCTAGGGCTACACCCAGACAAACCTTCGGCAGTTTCTAATGAAACTCCGAGTAGGGTTGCTACACTTCTTACACTGCCTACTACTTTTCCAGCAGCTAGTGAATGTTAGCACTGATTTAGGCTTTGCATAACTCTATATTCCTTACAAGGTGGCTATTTTCTTCGCATTACTTCCAAGATTCATAGGTTTCTTCCGGCCGAAGAAGAACAGATTCATAGGTTCACAGATTGTAACATGTACGTTGTAGCATGGATATGTAAAACAGAGAAATCAATTCATGTAGTTTTTTATAATTTGATTCTCCAAACTAAACAATGATGCCTACATTGTCCAGTTGCTGGTTTTAGCTCACACCAAAACCTTATGGTACGTTGAAATGACGATGAGAACGAGATGTTCGAACATCGTATTATAGTAAAGATTCATGGATTCAATGAGAACCATAGGCTATTTCTTTTACAATATAATACTTTTCAAATCAGGTTTTATCTTTGGAAAAATTTATCCATTAGAATTCTAAAGGAACTGCAATGTACAAAATTTCTATCCTAAAACTACAAGTATAATTCAGCCCTGTAAATGTAAAGCAGAGTAGAAATTACCATGCAAGATGATGCAGGGAATGAATAATCAGTCATCCATGAGCACACACTCTCTGTACATGACTCATTTTCCATGCTATTTTAGAGATTATATTCCACAAGTGTTTGCTCTAACAAATCGTCCGGCACTATTCCGTCCATTAACATTTGTTCGCATAACAGCTTGGCCTCGACTAATCTACCAACTTTGCAATAACCACGGATCAGAATCGAATATGCAACTACATCAGGCAATAAATGTCTATCCAGAGCACAGCGGAATGCAAGTGATGCTTCCAACATTAGTCCTTGTTTGCAAAGGCCATCGATGAGGATGCTATAACTGACAATATTTGGAGAGATTTTGTTTTCGAGCATCTCTTCGTGAAGCTCAGCGGCAGTCCTCATGTCCTGAGATTTGAAGTAGCCATCAATTAGACAACCGTATGTTACCACATTGGGTTTAGGACCCTTCTCCGACATTTTGGAAAACATCAACATAGCTTCATCCATTCTACCCTCCTTGCAGAAAGCATCAATCAATATAGTAAAAGTAATTGAATTGGGTCTAAAAAGGGGAGGAGTCAGCTGTTTGAAAAGGCTAATCGCCTTATCCAATCTTTGGAACGAGCAGTAACCACATATCATTGTGTTGTACGTTATAATATCGGGCTTTGGCCCTTTCTTAACGAGTTGCCAGAACAGCTTCGACGCCTCTTCTAAATGACATTCCTTGAAAAGCATATTGAGGAGAACATTATATACAGCAATATCAGGAACTACTCCATTCGTTTGCATCAGTTTAAATATCTGCAACCCAGCAGTCGGATTTTTATGTTTGCAGAAGCCATCCATGAGGTACAGTATGTTATAGCATCTCCACGAAAACCCCTCTTCAGCATTTGAAAAAATATTAACAGAGCCGCATCCAATTTCCCTTGCTTGGAAGCACCTCTAGCAAGCAAAGTGTAGGTCACTATATCTGGTTTTATGCTATACGTTCCCATTAACGTATACACCTTCACAGCATTCCGTAACTGTTTCAACCTACAATAACCATCCATCAAGGAGTTAAAAATGAAGATATTGGGTTTTAGACCCCTGCTTACACGGTTAAAGAAGAACCTGAGAGCAGTTCTAACCATCCCTTCTTTGCAAAGACCATCTATTAATACATTATAAACAACAACATCCGGTTGATGGCCCATCTCTATCATATCATCAAATACATGAAAACCATCCTTCAAATTTCCCATCTTGCAAAACCCATCAATGAGGCTACTATAGGTTATGAGAGATGGCTTGAAACCCTTTTGATAATTTGACCAAATATGCCACAAGCTTCGAGCATCTACCATTTCCACACAACCCACTTATGAGAATGCTGTAACTCACCATGTTAGGTGATAAACCTTCCTCCAACATCCTCTTATAAAGCTGAACCACTCTTCCCAAATCCCCTGCCTTCCCAAACGCGTCGATAACCGAGCTGAAAAAAAACAACTACATCCAACACGATACCTCGTTCTAAAGCATCGGAGAGAAGCTTCTCTCCCTCATCCAATCTCCCTGCCTTGAAATAACCATCAATAAGTATAGAATACAAAATTAAATCTGGGATTACATTCCTCTGTATCATAACATTGTAAAGCTCAAATGCTGTATCCAATTTTCCATCTTTACAATACATGTTAATCAATGTACTAAAAGTCACGACATTTGGCAACGGACCAAAAGCTAGTATTATATCAAACAGCTTAGTAGCAATTCCTACATCCTTATTTACAGCAAGACCCTTCAAAATCTTGTTACAAGCAACAATGTCAACCTCTAAACCTCTTGAAACCATCCGTGTATGAAAAGTCAAGGCCTTTCCAACCTTCCCCTTCTTCAAAAACCCTTCCATAACAATCCCATAAGCACAAGAATCTCGTCTTGTTAAAAATCTACAAAATTCGCCATAGTTATCAACAACTACATCAACACAATCCGCATCAAGCAAAGAATCCAACATCCTATAAACCAAACTGTTCGAGATGTAAAGACCCTTTTTAGCCATTATCATGAACACAAGAAAAGCCATATCCACCATCCCTTTCTTACCGTAGTTTTCCAACAAAAACCGAAAAACAACGTTTGGGTTCGAGCCAAAATCGCTGAAACCTTCATTAAAAGCTTAAAAAACATCGATATTTGCACCTGAATGATTCATCATTTGATCGAACACCTGAGCTGCGGCATCGAACATTCGATGGAACAGCAAGAGGTGAATGAGCGCACAGTGGGGGGGTAAGCAATGGGGAGATTTCGAAAAACCTTGGGCCCATTTGAAAAAGTTAAGAGCAGACTTGGGTTTCGATTTGAGGACTAAAAGTACGGGTTTGATGAAGACGATGGAGTGTTCTTGTTGAAGAGAAGAATGGGAAGAATGGGTTCGAGTTGGAAACGAGGCTTTTTCAGAATCTTTGAATCTGATATTTCTGTTGGAAAGGTTGTTCGAGTTTTGCTCACCGAGTAACAAGCTTCATGGAGTTTTGAAGGGTACACTTGGCATTTGATTCATGATTAGGCTAATCCCATAATTAAAAAACATCAATTAACCTAAACTAATGTTCGAGTTTGGAAACAGAAAAAAAATATTTTTGGCTTTTTGAAACAAGAATCTTTGAAGACAACATTTGATGGGAACTTAAGAGCCATCTGATATTTTTTCACCTGTTTTTTTTGGAAAAACATAACTTTTTGTGGGTAGGATCATACCGGCACTAATATACTGAATTTCAGAACTCCTGCTGAAACCAGAATATTCCGGTGGCTGCCCAAGTTTTTTTGTTCATTTCAATGGTTTAGTTGATAAATCTGCATATATTTCAAAGAATGCTCTTGAAGGAGACAGAAATAAACATATTACCAATGAGGGGCAAAATGTCTCCAGAACTTTCAATATAGATCATCATTTGGTCAGATTGACGGTTAAAATGATTCTATACCGTCCATCGGTTAAGGTGGCTTAATGTGCAAGTATTTCGGATACTCTGCCATATTATAAACCATTCAAGAGTTTTGGTCTTGAAGGCTAAGGACCTTTATCATTTCCTCATCTTCATCTATTGCATCGTCCTTCATGCTCTCCAAAAGCCCCTCTACTTCTTTTCCATTTCTGATGTATGCCTTTAAGAGCGCATGATACATTTCTCTATTTGCAGGAACCTTGATTCTCAATAATTTCACAAAAGTTTCCGCATCTTCCACTTCTCCGTTCTCACCTAGCCAACTCAATATGCTTGAAATTAAACTTTCTTTTGGTCTCCATCTTTGATTTTCTGCCTCTATAGCAAGAGCCTCCTTAAAGCACTCAAAAGCCTTCTCCATATTGTTCTTATTCATGTATCCGGTTGCAATAATAGACCAACAGTTTGGGATTGCAATCTTCCTTCTTCTGATTATATCTTGTAGCTTTGCTTCGGCCATTTCAACTAAACCTTTCTGACAATATCCTATAAGAAGAACATTTGGCACTCTGAAATCATATGTTTTACAAGACGACTCCCACTCATCGAGTAATTTTTCAGCTTCTTCAAACTCACCAAGCTTTACCAATGAACCGAACATTACAATGTAGTTTTGGTTGGTTTGCTTCTTACATTTGGACTTTTGGAGGTCCCACAGCCTTTTCATTTCACCTGTGTTTCCTAAATGAGCATAAGAAGAAATCAAATGGTCATAGCCTAGAGCATCTTTACTGACGTTCTTCTCACATTCCTTGAGATAATGAATTGCCTTTTCTTTAAGACCTGCTTTTATGTAGTAGTTTGCCACTGCGGAATAAGTACCCCAATCCATTTGAATGTGCCGTTGCCTGCCCATTTCTTGCAGAACGTTCTCCATGTTGTTATAATCACCTCTTGCTCCATAAGAATTGATGCAAATTTTATAGCTGAACTTGTCAGGAGAGACACCATTCGCCTTCATCTCTAACAATACATCAGGGACTTTTTCAAGTTGACCTGTGTTCGTGTAGAGGCACATAAGGTCATTGTAGGTGAGTGGCGAGGAAAGAAAACCCATCTCCTTCATCTTCTTCATAATTGAAAGAGACTCATCAATAAGGCCCTCTCGAACATAGCAATTTAAAAGAGCACCATAGGTCTTCACAGTTTTATCTTGATCTTTCAAGCTGCTAAAGAAGTTCTTCGCGGCACTTAGCCCATCAACCCTACCGATTAGATCCAACTGCACAGCAGTCTCACTTGATGAAAATTCGAGGTTGCTACTACTCCACCATTTGGAAACCTGCCCTGCCAAGGAACCAACATAAGCATATAATAAAAACGTGATAAACTTAAAAACTCATACACACTGTCACTACATTTGGCAACTGTACAGAGGGTGTTCTACTTTAATGCATTCATGCGTCGAAATGAATTCGGATTATAGAGAACTATACGTTTGCACATCCATTCTTTGCCATACTTCTTTAATCATCTATTGCAGATAACTGAGAAAAGCTTCAATAATTCGGATTTCCACATCTCCCTTGCAGTCCAAAGCAAGGCATTTGAACCCTTGGTAAACATTCAGATAAATTCCTACCAAATAAGGTTTCAACATATAATAAACCCTTAAAACATCTAATTTTGTACTATTCTAAAACATCACCTGTTCATGGAAAAAATGGGTATCCCAAAACATCTCCTTTTCCATTTATTTCCATTGTTAACTATTCTAAGCAGCTTAATCAACCTAAAGTCGACATTTTTTTTCCAATACGAAACAGAAAAGGAAAGAAAAAACCCAGAATTTAATTTAACGAATCATAACAAAGAATCAATCATTTGGTAAAATCAATAAGCTCCTTTAAGTTACCTCCAAGGCATGAGTATACCGCCTACGGGAACGTAAATCACGGATGATACGCTGCAGCTGGAATTGTTTGATATCTTTTCCTTCTTTCACCCATTGTTGAAGAACTGGAGCTACACTGAAGTTTGGGTCTCTTACAGCACTGATTCTTGAATGAAGGTTGTTTCTGTTTGCTGGGTTTGGTGTAGAACAATATGCTCTTGTTCTTGCCAATATTACTATCCAATCAGCTGTTAAAGTTTTGTTCTTCGTGTTGTTTAAGGTTGTGAACATAGCTCTTGATGCCATTGAAAACGAGGGTTCTTCCTCTCTGTTTGAGCCTGAGGTTTTGGAACAAGGTTGTGCAAACTGGATTGATTTATGCAATGTCTACCTAAATTTGGGTTTGGATTTTGGAGTTAGGACCCAAAAGATAATTTATCCAACGTCTATTGGGCTGAAAAGGGACAGATTTTCTTGGATATAAATCTAATGCTTTTTTTGTGTACTATGCTTTCATACTAAGGAGCACCGAAAAGGGTGTAGGGTTTAAGATTTATAATTAAAAATTATAATTTAAAATTTGATTTTTTAATATTTTTTTATTATTGTGGCATATAAAGGAGCACTGAAAAGGGACAGAGAATTCTTTTTCTCCACAAGTAAAATCTAGGTTTTTATTTTTATAAATGAAAAAAATAAAAAAAATAAAGATTTAGGAGGTTTTTTTTCTCGTTAGATTTGATAATGTTTCTCTTGTTGACATTTATTTAATTATGTATAGTATGATTGCCTCCTCCTTTTATATCTTTTTTTCTATTTTTATTTGTCGACGGTAATATTAGTCTTTGTGTTGGTCGTCGACCTTTGAAATTTTTTTATTTTCATATTTTTCATCATTTGATTATTTTTTTAGTTTTAATAAATACTTATGCTCTTGTGGCACGATCTACTCTACTTGTGATATAGTTTTTTCTGTATTTTTTTCACTTTTTTATCATTCGTTTGGTCGTTTCTTTCATTTGATTTTTTATTAATGTTGGGTTTGACTTGTCATGACTGATCAATGTGACACTCCTTTTGTTATCATGTTGATCTCTCTATTAAGGATCTCGAACTGGATTTGGATAAGTGATCATAATCACTGTTTACTGTTCATGATTGAATTGTGGCAATGATCGTGGTGTCAACATGCCTCACTGTAATATGTATTTTTATGTTGTTTGTTGATGGTTTTACCTTTCATCTTCGATCTTTGGTGATGTTTGTATCCATCTTTTGTTTCGAGTCTTTAGGTTGGATTTTTACTTTTTCCTTGTATGATCATGATATGATCTCGAAACGCTAATTTTGTTTACTAAGAATATGTTTAGAGTGAGTGTTTTTGTTTACTAAGTTGTGAGCTTTCATTGTAATTTTATATATATTCTCGTTCAATAAAATAACGGATTTCAATTAAAAAAATTATTTTGTTGATCGATTACTACCTTAAATCGTTATTGTTATATGTACTTTATGTTAGTATTGATCCTGTTTATCTAGGTTGCGGACAATGATGATTAGTATACTCTACCTTTTATAGACTTATAGTTTTGTTGTAATTCTTCGTTATTCAATAAAATGAAATTATTAATTCAAAAAATTTAAAATGAAAAAAAGGCCTCGCTTTTAGCCCATTTATATTTTTCTTATTTAGAGTCTTATTCAATAATTCTTTTAATTGGATAATAATAATAGTCTTATTCAATAATTCTTTTAATTGGATAAAGAGATTATATTCTCATACTAAAATTCGAACACATACAAGATAAATTCGAATTCATACAAGATATGACAATATAAATATCTTTTAGCCACTAAGCCAATTAGTGGATCTCAAAGTCTTATTCAATAATATTAAAAATATATAAGACCAAAACCAAATAAAAATATTACATATTGCATGCTCCCAATTTTAGGAGCAGTACTGCATCTTCAAATTTGCTAACATAAATTAGCTAAAAGAAAAGTTTAGAAAAACTATAATGACGTATTTATCATGTCATTAAATTTTTCTAATCCTAAAAATCCATTAATTTTAGGCTTAATGCATTTTTTTGTCCCTAACGTTTACCACTTTTCTCAACTTGGTACCTAAAGTTTTTTGGCCTCTTGTACCCTTAACGTTTGCACCGTTACCCGTTTTGCCCATTCCGTTACTCTTGCCGTTAATTTAAAGGGTAAATGAAATGTCAAGTCTGTCAGGTTTGTTTTTTGTTCAATTTAGTCACTAAAAAGTCTATTTTTACTTAAAATTGATCCCTATTTGTTTCTAATTTTTATAATTTAGTCCAATATTTGTTATTATTAATAAAAGGATCCTGTGACAGTGACGATTGCATGGGATAGCGGAATTGGGAAGGATCTGGACAACAACGGTGCATTGTGTGAATGGCGAGCGAATGCGTTATAGGATGAGCTGAGGGAAGATCAGAGTCAGGATGTGTTCCCAATGGGGACAGGTGATGAGTTCGTAGGACTAATTGAGATATCAGATGAAGAATTTGGGATGGGAGAGACTCTATCGGATGAGGCTTATCGTGAAGGGATGGTTTTTGAAACGCAAGCCTTAGCTTTACTTGAACCGAAGGGTGTTGTGGTACCTCTAGGAGTCTCATCTGCTGAGATAGTGCCGCACAAGGGTGTCCATAGAAAGGTTTGTGCTCTATCTGTAATAATTCTCAGTTTTTTAACTCCAGAACAACGAATCGAGGCGGAAGCACGGTTGCAAAAGCGTGGTCGGGGGCGGCCAAGAAAGAATAAACAACAATCGAAGGATTTTGCGGATAGTTCCCTATCAGATTCTGATTTTTTGTCTCGGAAAAGGATAATTCTACAGGAAGCTAGGGAAACGTTAAACTTGGGTCGTCTTGTTGGGATCAGTCCAGCAGGTGGTGAGGAAGGTGTTGTGCAGGATATAGCTCGGATAATTGTATAACGAGGGAGGGATTGAGGTTCTAGCGGGATAAGGGTCTTATCGTGGAATGTATGTGTGTTAGGCGGGGCGTCTAAGAAAAGGATAGTACATGATTTGGTGAAACAACGTAAATGTGATATACTCATTATACAAGAAACAAAGATGGAAATAGTTACTGAAAGGTTGGTGAAAAGGGTATGGCCTTCGGATAGTTTTGAGTTTGTGGTTTCGCCTTCGATTGGTGCTTCGGGCGGAATTTTAGTTGTTTGGGAAAGGTCTCGATTCATTTTGGAATCATCGGCGATTCATCGAAATTATGTGGCAGTTATAGGGAGATGGGTGTTGGAAGATTTTGCTTGTGGCATGTTGTCTGTCTATGCCCCGTGTAGTTTTTGGGAACAATGTCAGCTTTGGGAGCATTTGTTGCGACTTATAGAAGCAAGCGTGCTCTCTCTTTGTTTAGGAGAAGATTTTAACGTTGTTCGGTGTGAGGCGGAACGAATGGGTTGTAATTCGATTCGCGAGGGTGCTTCTGGATTTGCGAGTTTTATTGAGGAAGGTGGACTTATTGAAGTACCAATGGTTGGAAAATTGTTCACTTGGTTTGGTTCCGGGAATAGGTGCAATCGATTTGATCATTTTTTGGTCATGGGAGGTTGGGTAGATCGTTTCAGGGATTTGAAGCAATGGAATGTGTCGAGGGGCATTTTAGATCATGCTCCTTTATTGTTCGGATATGAAGACATAGACTGGGGATTGAGGCCATTCCGATTTCTCAATTGTTGGATGGATAAAAAGGTGCATATAATGCAAATGGGGGAAGAATGGCACCGTATTTTGAATATTGCTGAGGGGTCATTGGATTTGCATTCTAAATTGAAAAGGCTGAAAGCTTTTCTTCGGTCCTGGAATTGGAATGTATTTGGAGATGTAGACTTAAAAATCAAGGAAACAACGCAAGCGATTGAAACCTTGGATGCTCAGGTGAATGAGGCTGGTTAGGATGCGAGGTATGTTTTTGAGAGGGCTCAATTAACGTCTGGTTTGTGGAAGGCAATAAGGCTTAAAAAGTCTATTTGGAGGCAAAAATCCAGGGTTTTGTGGTTGTGAGAGGGGATCGGAACACCTTTTTTTCATCGCACAGCCAAGATTCGGGCTTGAGAAATAAAGTCTATGGAATGCGATTTAATGGTCATTGGGTGACGGAACCAAATCGGTTAAAGCATTTTATTTTTAAGCATTTTCGAGATCATTTCTCTTGTCTGGATAAAGATAGGATTGCTTTGATTTCGGTACATTTGAATGGCCTTTCTGCAGGAGATAATCAAATGTTGGAACATCCTTTTTCTGAAGAAGAAATCAGGCGAGCAGTGTGGAGTTGCGATGGTAAAAAATCTCCTGGTCTAGATGGATTTAGCTTGGCTTTTTACAAGCATGGTTGGGATTTTGTGAGGGGGATGTGTTGCATTTTATGTCTAATTTCTATGACACTAGCAGACTTCACAAGGGGGTGAATTCGTCGTTTTTAGTGTTGATTCCGAAATATGCGAACCCAAATAGCATATCTAATTATCGGCCTATTAGCCTTATCAATTCAACCTATAAAATCTTAGCAAAAGTTCTGGCTATGAGACTTCAGCGAGTGTTGGGTGGTTTGATTAGTGAAGTACAAAGTGCATTTGTCCGCGGCCAAAAAATCGTGGACATCATCCTTCTAGCAAATAAGATCATACATTCTATGAAGAGCGGAGGTAATTAATGTGGGGGAATGGTTTTGAAGCTCGATTCTGCGAAGGCGTACGATTGCATTCATTGGGGTTTTTCATAACAGGTTATGGGCTGTATGAATTTTGGTACACGCTGGCAAGCTTGGATCCGGAAGTGTGTTCAGTCAGCACGTCTGTCGATATTGGTCAATGGGAGTGGGACGAAAGAATTTGCCATGCAACGAGGGTTACACCAAGGTGACCCTTTGTCCCCTTTGTTGTTTGTGTTGGTTGCCGAAGTGTTACATGGGATGATGGTGGCTGCGGAATCGAAAGGGCTGGTTTTTGTTATTTGTGTAACATATGATTTGGTGTTGTCTCATCTGCAATTCGCTGATGACACTATAATTTTCTTTAAGGGTGATATTGAACAGGCGAAGAATTTGAAGCGGCTCTTAACGTGCTTTCAAATATGCTCGGGGCTGCAGATCAATTTTTCTAAACCTTCTTTGTATGGGATTTGCGTTGATGAGAGTCTGGTGGATATGATTGCTTCAATTTTAGGATTTGTTAAGGGGGAGTTGCCTTTTAATTACTTAGGCATTCCTTTAGGTGTTAATCCCAGGTTGTCTATTGTTTGGGATCCGATTGTAGCGAAAATTTCGTAGTCAGTTAGCGGGTTGGAAGAGGGAATCTCTTTCTTTTGCTGCGAGAGTTACGCTTGTCAACTCAGTCTTGTCGGCTTTGCCCATCTATTATATGGGAATGTTTATGGCTCCGAAGGGGGTGATTCAAAAGTTGGAGCGGATTCGCCGAGCTTTCTTATGGGGAGGGCCACAATTAGATCACAAGATGAGCAGTGTGCGCTGGTCAGTGGTGTGCACACCTCGTCATATGGGTGGTTTGGGGGTGAGGAGTTTGAGAGTACAGAATTTGGCGATGTTGTCCAAGTGGGCGTAGAGGTACACATCGGAACTGTCTTCTCTTTGGCGATGATTAATTATAGCTAAGTACAGTGAAACAGTACCTTGGTGGCAATTCAACACTGCTCGTAAGCGTGGGATGTCAGTAGTATGGCGAAATATTGTGGTTTCGACAGAGGAAAACTCGGTTTCAAGCTTCTTGGACGAGTGTGCATTTACTTGGAAGATTGGTAGTGGAATTTCTGTGCTTTTTGGCAGGATCCTTGGTGTTTGATGCTTCTCTTAGGAGTTTATATCCTCAGCTTTTCTCTTTGGCTATTAATAAAATGGCCCTTGTGTTTGATTATTTTCGGGAGGGTTCTTTTCATCATGATGAGTGGACATCATTTTTTCGTCGTGAGTTGCATGTTTTTGAGCTTCGACAGTTGCGCGAATTGTGTGCTTTGATTATGCCGACATTGTTGTTTGAGGGAGTACAAGACCAGCTGATTTGGAAGTTTGATCCTCATGGGTCTTTCTCAGTTAGTCGTTTAACATCTTTGTTGATGTTTGTGGATTCAAATGTTGCTGATATCAATGTGTGTTTCATTTGGCGTTTGGCAGTGTCATCGAAGGTTCAATATTTTGTTTGGTTTATGCTTTTTCATCAGCTCCCAACATTGGAATTTCTAAAGGTGAGGGGAATTCCTGTAGATGATAATCGCTTGAAATGCGTGTGGTGCTCTGAGGGAATTGATGAAGTGGACCATATCCTTTATTCATGTCGTAGGATGCAGCTTTTGTGGTATTGTGTGATGGAGTGGTGGAGCTTGCATCTAGTTTTGTCGCCATCGTTTTTGGATTTCTTGGTTCAGGACTTTAGTTGTTCTTTTGACGAATTGCTACGATAGTGGTGGATGGCTTGTTGCGTGGCGGTGTTATGGTCTTTATGGTTGGCAAGGAATGACGTTGTCTTTAATGGTAAAGTCTTGTTTATGCATGAGATTTTCTTTCTGGTAAAGATCCGGTCTTTGTATTGGGTTAAGGCGTCTAAGGAAGCGAGCCTTATTCTTGAAGCTCGATGGTGGAATTGCCCTTGGGACTGCCTTCTGCGGGTGGATCAAGTTGGCGCTCGTAGAGGCGTGTCTTGGGTGCCTCCTTTGGCTTAGGTTGTGAAGTTCAACGTTGATGGTGTGGCGCGCGGTAAGCCGGGTCCAACGGGGTGTGGGGGAGTGTTACGTGGTAGTGATGGAAAGATTTTGGCGAAGTTCTCGGGTCCTCTTGGTGTTGCAGATTCCAATGAGGTGGAATTAAGGGCGGTTTGTTATGTCCTTCAGTTGTTCTCGGAGTTGGGTTGGGCAGATAAGTTTCAAAGTTTGATTTTGGAATCTGATTCCGGTGTTGTTTCGTGGTGCACTAAGTCATCTCCTCGGCCATGACATTTTTGGGACTATTTTCAGCAAATTGATGCGCTTTGTTGACGTTTAGGGTGTATGTGCTTTTGTTATGTGTTTAGAGAAGCGAATAGCATGACCGATGTTTTGGCGAAAGTGGAGTTGATCGATCGACGTGGTTTCATGTGGTACATGAGGCTTGAAGTTGCCTGTGCTACGATATGGCGGGGTAATTGATGAGTGTTTTATTTTGTCATGACTTTATCATTAATTACTCCTTGTTGATTTCATGATATTGCTTATTTGGGTTGTTTTTATTCGTATTCGCGCAAGACTTCAATTTCTATAAAATAACAATAAAAGAGTATGTTCTGCAGTCTTTTATTTTCCAGAATCAAGGTTGGACACATGGGCATGACTTGGAGTATGACGATGTCCGACGTGGCAGATTCTGGCAGTCCAGTCAATAGCAGCTTCTAGAAGGCGATCCAATCAGTATCATTTAGAAGGACGGACAGACGAGATTCACTTAAGATTTTTAAATTAAGTTTGAATTTAAATATTTGAGAATTATCACTTTTATCATTTAAGCTTTGATCTTTCTATTTGAATGTTTTTAGGATTATTTTTATGTATTTTATTTTAAATATTTCTTTATCTTTAGGTTTTTTTAAGCCTATAAATACTCCTTTAGGATGAAGCTTGAAAGATGTACTTGATTTGTTTGTTCTTGGGGTTTTAATTTTGATAAAAGTTTTTCTTTTTCTACTTGTTCTTATTTTTAAGTTTTTATTTTCTTTAAAATATGCTAAGTATGATTTCTATCATGCTTAGCTAAATTTTCAATTAGCCAAAGGCTTATAGCGATGTCTCAATTCCGATTGTGAGAATTGAAAAATACCTAATTTCTTCAGATATTTTTCTCAATTTTCTGCAAACTTAAATTGACAATCGACATTTTCTTTAAAAATCCTTACACTTTCAATTGAAAAAGGGCATGTTGGTTTGATTGTTGTTATGATTTAAAATTGGGAGGAAGTATCGGCTTGTAGCTTATTCGACTTCCTATAAACACACTTAGCGACGGATTTGCTAAGGAAAATTGAGATCGGGTTCGATTCTCATTGAGACAACATAACCCGAGCTGGGCTTTTCCAAAACTTAAACTGTATTGGTGCTAGCAACGATAGTCATGGTTAGTCCAAACAAGGACTGAATTCCAAAGATTGGCTTTGGATTGTTGGTTTACCGGAGAGAAAAGTAAGTTACAAGGGTTGTGCCTTGTAGACTGTAACCGACATGTATTCAGAGTAAAATCTTATTCGATGATCATTTAGAATTGAGGCAAAGCGAGGCCTGAGACTATTCTATTTTATTAATTTTCTTTTCAAAATTTACTTTCAATCATTTTTTCTAAATTTATTCGCTTTTATCACTTTACACGTATTTTCTACTTCCTTGATCAAATCCCCCATTTTCTTTATTTTCTTCCTTAAGTCAGAATCAAAACCTCTCAACATCAGAAATTTCTTAGTCCCTGTGGATCGACCCTTCTTTTCTATTACTATATTATTTATCCATTTTATTTGAGATTAATGATAATTTATTTGACAATTACTATGCTTGTCAAATTGGCGTCGTTGCCGGGGACTTCGGCAAAGTTACTGATATAATTTGTTTTGATCTATGACCAGGTCGTCGAGCTAAACGACGTTAAATAAAGTGCTCTAATGGGAGACAACCCATTTTATTTTATTTTATATTTGTTTAATTTCTATTCATTTTTAATTTTATTTTATTTATTTTGATATCAGATTTGTTTTATTTAAATTTTCAGTACCCTAAATATTTTAAATTAAATTTTAATGGAGTTATTTGAGATATTCTTAGTCCAACAAAATGCAATTTTCAATCCATGGGAATATTTCACGCATTGGAGAAATCGTTTTATTAAGATAGTGCATGATAACTAAACCCTCACCACCTCTCGGCACATGTTAGTCAAACCCAAATCCCCATCTTTAGCCGTCATTCTACCCACTTATATAACTATCTTGATCTTTATTTGTTTTCCTTCTAAATTTTAAAACCCATGGATCCAACACCTATTTAACTACCATTGTGCCCTTTTTTCCTAAACAAATTAAACTCCTCACGTGCTAAATTAAACCTACACATTTCCCCTTATTTTTCTTCTCAACCGCACACCCACCTCCATCCTCAATCTTCATCACCGATCCCTCATTTTTTCACGATGGTGAGAACAAGGCATCAAGTGAACCACGACTCCCTACCGCTGGTTGTTCTCGGAGGGTGCCGCCGGTTTGTTGCTTCAGTGTTCGTCCAAGTACCAAGTGATTCTGACTCTACCCGGGTACCTCTCGTCGTGTCCACGATCTCAGTCGTCGTTAAAACACGGGAGTATCTCTATTCTTTCTCTTACGCTTTTAATTTTTATATTGAGACAATATGCTTTAAGTGAGGAGGGTAGGGATTTGCATCAAAATTTTCCTTCCTTGTTTATATGTTTGGATTTTAAGTTGTCTTAGTTGATATTTGAGATATTTTGTTGCCCATCCTAACTTTTGCCTTATTTATTGATTACTTTATGAGTTTGTGATCCCACTTTTATCGGAATTAGGGTGCATGATAGTGAAATGGCATAATTAGTATTTTCTAAAAATTTTGATATGTTTCTTAACTCAGTACAAATTACACTTTCTTGTGAGATTAGAGCCTAAACGGGCAACCTTTTTCATTCTTGCTCATTTGTTTGATTAAGTGTACTAGATTAATATCGACATTCTAAAACTTGTGAGTAAATGCATATCGAGACTACATATTTTGAAGTTGATGCTTTAATATGATAGGGACACTTAGGATTAAACCACTTTTCTACCCAAAATTGCCTACCTATTTGTATCCATTAGTGAACTATTTTTGTGTCTTTACCCTTTTTTATTTTTATCGCATTATAAAACCCGAAACTTTTTATTTTTATCCTCTTTTGTCACTCTTGTCACGACAGATATCGATATGCACCACGAACGAAAAAAATAACAACAAAGAAAAAACGTTCCAAAAAAAAACAAAAAAACTGTATCAAACTGTGCTCGGACAGAAAAGAAAAAAATCAGCAAAATAATTCCAAAAAAAATAAGAAAAAGATTGAAAAATAATTCGGTTGTTTGGTTTTTGTTACACTTCTTTTTATTCGTTTACTTTATTTATTTCGTGGTTTGAACTTAATAATTTTTGCATCTCTTGTCTTGATATTTCACCATATTTTTAGCCTTTTCCTCACCTTAACCTAAGCCCCCGTTACAATCTTTTTAAAGACCATTTGATTAATGCATCTTGTTCATTTTAGTGGTGGAGACTTAATTCTCTTCCAAGCATATAA
The DNA here is from genome assembly GCA_019671005.1 of Hibiscus mutabilis. Classification (NCBI taxonomy): domain Eukaryota; kingdom Viridiplantae; phylum Streptophyta; class Magnoliopsida; order Malvales; family Malvaceae; genus Hibiscus; species Hibiscus mutabilis. The sequence continues at coordinate 15,257,766 of CM033721.1, read as the reverse complement.
TAATGTCATATTTGATTTGGGTTTGAACGACTTCTTTTTACCTTAAACACTTTGTGCTGTAATAACCTATTTTTGACTGGGCCTACACTCAAAACCAGATCCACAAAATACAATCTTATTATTATTATTCCCAAATAACCCAAGCCTATAACCCATTTACATAAACCCAACTCGGATATACCCATAAAACCTAATCCTCTTCTGCCGCCAGTGCCCTTCAACCCTTCACCTCCCCGCAACACCCGCTTGATCACCACGCGCGCCACCTTGGTCTGCCACCCGCCGCCTGACACTCTGCTCCACCGCCCATGTCCATCAGATCTGCAAAAAGAGAAAAAGAAAGGATTATATATCCTAAACATCATCATAACTAGCCAAATCAACCATAAATGAGATGATTTCTTTTCCTTTTTTATGTACCAAATCTGGGTATAAAACCCATGCATGTAATCAGACTGAGACCTTTTTTTCGAACAAGAAATAAAAAACAAAAAAAGAAACAAAGCTTTCCATATCCAAATCTCAAGTGCAAAAATAAAGGTATACTTTCTCTTTTTTTTCTATTCGAATATAAACCAAAAAGAGGATTTCGAATCTTACCTCGGTTAGATCTTGAACCACCATCGTTGTGCATGGCCAAACCATCATTATCTCAACCGGATCTAGAGATTTTTCGAGTTTAGTAGAAAAGGGAGGATTTTGATCTTAGTTTTGGGGTTCTAGAAACTAAAACGCAGAAAGAGTCGGAGGAGGGGAATGGTTTAAGCAAAAATGAGGGAATGAATCAGCTAGGCTCTTTTTTAGGTTATAAATCAAAACAAAATAGGATAATTACACACTAAGGGCCTCCGTCCTTAGCTAATTTTTGTTTCTTACCTGTTGCATGGTCTAATCCCGCATATGGTCCCTTTTAGTTTTTTCAAATTCCCAATCAGGTCCTTGTTGCCTTAACTTAATTCGATTAATTAAATAAAAATAGGAAAATTACACACTAAGTCCCTCCACCTTAAGTGCTTTTCATTTTGTCTCCGCCGCACGGTTTAATTACACTTCTGGCCCCTCGTATTTTAATTGTTATTATTATTATTATTGTGTTATATTATTGTTATTATTACGTTAAATTATTATTATTATAGTTACTGCTATTATCGTGTATAATAATAATATTATTATTATTATCATTATTATATTTATTATCATTATGTACAATATATCATATTTAATTACGTTAATAAATTGTGCAATAATATCTTGTTAAATAATGTTTATGTTCATGTTACGTTTCAATTTTAGTTACAATTTCGTTCATATTTTGCCGTTGTAATTTAATATTCTGTTTTGAATTAATTGATCATACATATAATTGTTGCATATAGTTTTAGGCCTTATTATTCCGGTATTCTATTGGGAGTGACATCCCCTCTCCGGGTGTCATTTCCTTTGACTACCATGGATATCTAGGCGAATTTTACACTGTCATGCATACATGCATTTTAGAAATTAAAATTTAAATTAATTTAAATTTTTGTTTTCCTTAATAAATACAATGCAGACCTTTAAGTACCAATTTTGGGCGTTGTGGGGTGTCAATCATTCCTCATGCGTAACCAACTCCCGAACCCAAATTATTCTCTGGTTTTATTTCTCGGTGTCTAGTTTACCTAAACCAAGTGACCAGTGGCGACTCCAAATCTATACAAGAAATGATTTTTCGCAAACAAAATAGTCGCTACAGCTTGGCGACTCAGCTGGAGACCAATTTTTATGTAAAAAAAGGAGTTAAGCCTTAATTTAGTTCGCATCGTAATTATTACGGAAAATAAAAAATTCAATCTAATTTAATTTTTAATTTCTAAACCTTGTTTGCTAATTGCATAATGTTTGATATAAACTGACATCATGTATTAGGTTTAGAACCCTTAAGTGAGAGTGATTACTTCGCTTCGTAGGGTGTTCACCTCCGTATAATGTTGTAATTCACTTTCGGAATCCGGTCATTATATTTCGTGAGGTTTACGCCTCCGTATGGTATAAGGATCGTATTCCCCCGAATCGATGTCCTAGTGAAAGTTTGGGTACCGTTTACTTTAGAACTCAACCGCATATAGTGGACTGCAGGAACCTACCCTCTTTAGAGCCATGTTGGAATGCTGTCCGTTTAGAAATAAACCCTTTTAGGTTATGCTTTCTATGTATTTACTTTTGTTTCTTGTATATTTTTTTACTTTTAATTGATTACTTTATGTTATTTTTTGTTGCTTAATTAATTAAGTTTTTATTATTCAACAAATTCATTGTACTGAATTGTTTTTTCTGTGTTTGTTTCTTTTTCCTTTTCTTTTCATGCATTTAATTTGCATGTCATACCATACATAGGCGTTGGTTTGAGAAAAGTCCATTTTAGAAGGCGTTCGACATGGAAGGGAGGTTCTGTAAAATCAAAAGCAACAATGCTGAAGTTTAGGGATGGTCTGAACAGATACAGGTGGAAAATGGGACAGCTTGATGGCAGCACATGTGTTAGAGGTTATCGAGCCTACTTTGATTGTTTCACATCAGAATGACCTCCATCAATTAAGCGAAATATGGTAGAGTTGGGGTTTGGATATAAGGGAAGCCTTTCAACAGGATTCGGTGACATAACTCTTCTATTAAACGTACAGAACGATATGCATTTGTTCAGAGCCTTAACGCAATTTTAGAATCCGGGATATTATTACTTTACTTTTGGGACTGTGGACATGACTCCCACAATCGAAGAGTATACTGCCCTGCTCTATTGTTCGAAATTCAAGGAATGGAATGTCTACATCAAACCCAAAGACCAATCGTCTTTCCTACAAAGTCTAGTTGACATCACCGGGATAAGCAAGGAATGGTTCCGAGGAAATATTGTGAGAAAAGGAAAGACTGACTGCATAGCTTGGGCAAATATCTGATAGTTAATCCATCAACACCCTAATCCACCAAAAAAGAGGTACTTGTTCGCTTTCAGCATTTATGGGATGGTCATCTTTTCGAAATCCTTGGGGAATATAGAATACGCCATAGCAGATTTGTTTAACAAACTCAAAAAAGGCATTAATCCAGTACCAGCTATTCTAGCAGAGATTTTTTGGTCACTAACCGCATGCAGAAAAATGGGAGAAGGCAGATTTTTGGGGTATGTACCACTATTGGAAATCTGGATTCGAAGTCACTTATGGGACTTAAAATTTACCTATCAAATGTGCCTCACCACTTTCTCTCCAGTAAGAGTCTTTTTGGAAGAGTATCAAACCGAAGCTATGACTGAAGATCAATGGAAGGCCGCCTTTTGAGACCTCCGAGATGACACCGTTAAGTGGAAGGTACCTTGGTTAATCTTGACTGAGTTCCTCTACCATTGTGGAGAATACGACTGGGTACCCTAACCTAGAATTTGAGGAGGAATTGGATATTTCCCCTTGCTTGTGTCACGACAATATGGTTCGATGCAGTTCATTCTTGCTACTCAGGGTTCGAATACTTCTAATTTTAAATACGAGGGTGACGACTATAAAGCAAAGGTCCAAAAAATGAATCATTCTTGGAAGAATATGCACATGATTGAGATCTATGATTCGTCGATCACTCTAGGTTACGAGCAATGAAGACTCACTCGGGTCAACGATATCATTCCTTCTGCAAATCAACAAAATGCTCGACCCTTGAGAGAGCACATGAATGATGCTCCTTCTGATTTGGAGAAGGCTAAAAGGGCTAATGAAAAAGAGGTACGCGCCTTAGAAAAATGCATCTCTGAACTAGAAGCGGCAAACTATCTAGCCTCGGTGGATGTGGAGAAATACAAGCGGTAAGGAAAATATGTCTTCAAAGAAAAGAAGATGCTCGAAAAGGATCATGAAGAGTTGATGGAGGATTGGAAAGAACTGAAGCAGAATTTACGAAGGCACGGTCTAGATACCATTGCCAAAGAGGTAACCGCTAAGCTTCTGAAAGAAAGAGGGTTGATAGCTACGCTCAAAAGTATGAAGTTAGACAGAAGTAGATAGAAAAGAAGACAAAACAGTTAGAAATTATAACTCTGGAACTAAGAGCTCAGAATGAAGAATTTGAAGCCCAAATTATGCAGTTGGAGGAGCTTTTACAGGAATATCACAACCAAGACAATGCTACCCGAGAAGAAAATGAGGTTTTAAAAGCAAGGGTGAACGAACTCAAATGTGCCCTTCATGACTGCAAGGAAATACTTGTCTCTTTTGAAGGAGCCCTACAAAAAGATAACCATCGAATAGTGTAGGACTTCAACAAGCCGGTCAGCTGATTCGAGACCAGCATAGATCAATAATGGACGTCATGGTACAAGCACAGAGGGTGGCCCGACACATTCAGGGTTTGGGAAGGGAAGCACATGAATTGCACACGCGTGTCAGTCCAGGGACAACACTAAGAGCCCAAGTACATGCTTTACTTCAAGAAGTCAAGGTCTTAGGAGTAGAAGCTAGACACTATATGTAATGCGTTATCTTTACTTTTTGTAATCAGACCTCTTTATCTAATAAAATTCTTTCTAAAGACTATCTAAGAATCAACATTTAACCGTTTGTTTTTGTATTACAACATTTATTCTGACATAATATAACATTTAACCGTTTGTTTTTTGTATTATATTTTGCATACATTACTAAGAATAATTGAATTAATTGTGAAAATATCATGACAGAAAGTTTAATTCAATTTGCAATCATTCCACATCGATACGGTACTCGTTTACAAACAAAGATAATGGAAGATAGAGTAGCCAACCTAGAACAAGGCCAGAAGGACCTTGATTCTCATTTTGATCAAACCGAGCAAAACATCAGCGAAAAGATTGCCCAGTCACAAGTAGTAATTTTGGCGTAAATAGCTATATTGCTTGGTAAAAATAAGGTTTTAGATGACACTGTTGAAGAACCAGAGGGTACTGCGGCTACATCTCACATTAGGGTTTAGTCGGAGACGCTGATACCCCAAAGGAGAATATACATTAACACTACTGGAACGCCTGCTAACCAACAAGAAGGGGTAACTGCGAAACAACCGATTGATTCGGAGATGGTCCATGAGGAAGAGATACTAGATTTGAACATAGTGGAAAAGATTAGAACTGAGTTGGAAAGCAAAAATGAAGAAAGGTTTTTCCTCTTTGCAGAATAATTTAGAGCCATACTAGGGGTGGGCGAACAGGGGAGTGAGGCTGGCGACCTGAGCCTCGTGTCAGATTTAGTCCTTCCGCCGAAATTTAAAACACCAGATTTTGATAAATATGACGGAACCACTTATCCTTTCGCTCATATAACCATGTACTGTAGGAAGATGACACCCTTTATAAAATTGAGAAGCTGCTGATCCATTGTTTCCAGGATAGTCTGACCATGTCGGCAATCCGTTGGTATACGCAGCTTAGTCGGGATAGTATTAAATCATGGAAAGACCTTTCCAGGGCCTTTGTCGAACACTACAAGCATGTTTCTAACATGACCCCAGTCGAGCTATGTTGGAAGAGATGAAACAACGACCAAATGAAAGTTTGCGCCAATATGCCCAAAGATGGCATGACATAGCGACCCAAATTCATCATCATATTCCGGAACATGAGATCACTCCTATGTTTGTAAACACTCTAAGGGAGCATTGTTTGATCGCCTGATAAATAATACCACTCAGAACTTTGCTGATTTGATAAGGACTGGGGAATCGATTGAAGTAGCTATAAAAAATAGAAGGATGGATACCGGGGAAAATTCTCGAAAGTATTACAAGAAGAAGGATAATGAGGTGAATGTCTCCAACACCTACAATTCCTCGGTAAACTTCACTATTTCTCAACCACAGGCTTCTACCGGGAACACATAAGGCTCGAACAAGAAAGAAGATAGAGCTCCCAAGAAGGAAAAGGAAAAGATATCTTTTACCTCACTGCCAATATCATACACTGAGTTGTATTCTCAGTTGTATAAGGCCAAATTGGTTCGACCATATCATGTCACGCCATTCAAGCCCCTTTTTCCTGCATGGTATGATGAAAAAGCCCACTATGACTATCACGCTGGTGCCCCAGGACATACGACGGAGAACTGCATTACTTTTAAGAAATTTGTCCAGAATCTGATAAATACGGGGATTTTAAAGTTTGATGACCCCAATATGGCCGCTAATCACCCTAGCAAACTATGGAAGGCATAGCGTGAATGCCATTGAAGACGGAAGTGACAGAAAAGCTAAGAAGAGCATATCTGAGGTCAAGTCCCCTCTTAGATGGGTGTTTCAGCAATTGTGCATGGTGCGTTTAATAGAAATGGGGATATAAATAGTACAAGAAGGATGTAGGCCTTACTGCGAATACCACAAAGAAGAAGGGCATGAGATCCAAAGCTTTGAACAGTTTAGGAAGTTGGTCCAAAAAATGATGGACAATAAATAAATTGAGTTTTTTTTAGAAAGTTGAAAGGATGAGAGAGATGGACGTATGCGCATCCGACAATCCTAGTGTCAAATACAGCGCAGACTGACCTTTGGTCATTTCATCTAAGCCAAAGGAGAATAGTTTGCCCCGAATAGAAAATACAAAGATGGCTCTCAAACTCATCATCTCGACTCCAGCACTTTTTCTGTTCAAAAACACACAAAGAGTTCCTTGGAATTATGCCGTTCATGTTTCTATTCTGTGATCACAAAAAGAATGAGAAATACATGTTGAAAAGGAATCCGCACAGAAGGGGGAGATAGAAGAGTCAAGAGCTGGAGTTGTAAATGAGGTAGGACATTCACTTAGAGTGGTCGATGTTACTCATCAGGGGCATTGAAGACCGTAGAGACAGTGAAAGACAAAGAGGTACAAGCCGAACCTGAAAAGATATTTGGCGAAGAACCACCGCCAAAAATAAATGAGTCGGTGACTGAAGCACAAGCTCAAGAATTCTTGAAAATTTTAAGACATAGTGAGTATAGTGTTGTTGAACAGCTTCAAAAACAACAAGCTAGAATTACAGTAGTCGAGTTACTTTTAAGCTCGGAGAAACATCGTAATGCATTGTTGAAAGTGTTGAATCAAATGTTTGTTCCGGATGATATTTCTATAGCCAAGCTAAACCAGATAGTAGGTCACACCGCTGTAGATAATTATATCACGTTCAACGATGATGAAATTTCAGAATAAGGAATAGGGTCCACCAAGGCGCTAAATATCACTACCCACTACAAAGGGTATGTTTTGCCAATAGTGCTCGTTGATAACGGTCCTACACAGAATGTGTTACCGTTAGCTACTCTCCAGAGGTTACCAATCGATAACTTCCACATGAAATCGTGCCACAATTCGGTGAGAGCTTTTGACAAAACTCAAAGAGATGTAGTGGGGAAGATTGAGATACCCTTGCTGATTGGGCCAACAGAGTATGTCATTGACTTTGTGGTGATAGACATTAAGCCGACGTACAATTGCTTACTATAAAGGTATTGGATTCATTCTACTGGTGTCGTTCCTTCATCACTACATCAAAAACTAAAGTTTGTAATCGAAGGAAAATTGGTGAATGTTGAAGCAGAACAAGAAATCATTGTTTCGGTGACTTTCGATGCTCCCTATATCCCACCTGATGAAGATGCTTTGGAGTGTTCTTTTCGGGATCTAGAATTTGTAAACACGACTTTTGTCGTGGAAGGAAGCAAGATCTCTCGCCTCAAATTATCCAATTCTACCAAGATGACCGTTTGAGAGACCCTAGGACGAGGGGCTAAGGCTGCAAAAGGTCTTGGAAAGAACTTATAGGGAAGCTTATGTGCAAAAGGCGTTATCTTAAAAAAAAATCAATACGGGCTTGGTTATAAGCCTGGTATGTTGTAAAGGAAAGAAGAGTACAGAAAGAGGGAAGAATGAAGGAGAGCCAGGTTTAAAGGAGAGGAAATCCCATGGAAGCCAATGTTTTTTCCTCGCCTAAGAGATAACTTTGTGTTCGGTGAGATTGTCAATGCCAAACAAAAGGCGCATGAAGCTAATCAAGAGAATGATAGGCTCAATGATGAGGAGATGTTCAGTGAATCACTAGAAGAGATGTTGGTCAACATGATATTAGAAGATGGAAATGTCGATAAGTTTTTGACCGGAATCCGCCCTTGCTTCCCAGGCAAGACACTCAATAATTAGAGCAGTATCGACTTGCTTGTAGTTTTTAGGACTGAATCAGAGTAATGCTTCGAACCAACCCTTTTGATTTTGCCCGTAAGCATTAGGGATCTTTTGTAAAGGGCTACTATGTTAACTTACTAGTGCAATGAAAAAGATGTTTTCTACGTTTTATCAAATAGCAAAGATTTCCCACATCTATTTTTATATACATATTTCATACAAATAACATTCATTCTTTGTCCAAAATATGCATTTTTTTCTTTTTCACGTAGGGTCCTTGCATTTGACTGTATGAATGATTCTGAATCTAACCCTGAGGTAGATTTTGAACAGTCTATGTGCTCGGCAAAAATAGATGAAGGGGAAGAGGAAGTAGAATATGAAGTCCCGGATGAGTTAGTAAAGTTAATGGCAAGCGAGGAAAAGCAAATCCTACCTCACCAAGAGGAAGTAGAGATTCTTAATTTAAGATCTAACGAAGATAAAAGGGAAGTGAAGATTGGCACTTTGTTTGTGCATGTTGATAACATATTATAGAAGTGAAAGAACAAGATGGTTACTGTGATTCAAGTGTCATCCCTTGATGTTAGCTACTTCAGTCAAAGAAAATTGCCACCTTTGTGTCTTCTCCTTGTTGTCCCCGGAAATCCTTTCATGTCTAGCAAAGGCTTCTTCAACTTTTCCTCTCTCTTTTTTTCTCAAATCCGATGGATCCACGTGATAGAAAATCGGAAACACCTTATGTCCCTTGTCATTTCTCTATTGGATAATCTCATAAAGTTCTTCCAGGCACCAACTTAAAAAGGTATGTCCTTCCGACAAGACAATTCAGAGCACCATGATTCTCGAATGGCTTTGAAGAGCTCCGGTGCTATGGCTTCGCCCGTCTCGAGCTTGTCATCGTCTCTGAAAGTGATGATTCCTCTCATTTTCAGTGCGGCATATAAATGATCTGTGAAGGTTTTGCGGGTATCCTCTCCTCTAAAACTCAAGAACACATCATATTTCCCTCGTGAAGATGATGGAACCATTGGAATTTAGGAGGTAATTTGAAGATGATGTTGATGAAGGCGATAATCTGAGTATAACATGAGGAAGATATTTATACTCACTAAAATCAATCGCTTGGATTTGATTACTAGCTCTATATTTCCAGGAAGGCCGATCCACAGTGGGAATTGGGAGGGTAGTTTAGAGGAAATTGACCAATTGTTATTTTAATAAAAAGAGAGGAATCAAAAGATTTGTAATAATTAAAAAAGACCCACAAAGTTGGGACGGTAATTAGGGGTGTGAGCTTATTAAACTATAATCATTAACCGATAAAATTATTATATTTTATAGGCTAATTTATTGAAACGTTAATCGGATCATTAAAAATGATGGCTAATAGTTAACCTGTAAGTTAATCGTTTTTAAATTATTTATACATATATTTTGTTCACAAGATTGACTATGTCAATCTCGAGGTCCTCTTATAATATAACATTTTATCGGAGAGATATTTTTATTATTTTCAAGAGAATCAATGAACATGTGAAAAAAATTGTAATATGTTGTAGGTTATAGGTTAACATGTAACTAAATTGTTAATAACGATTAGTCGTTAACGGTTAAAACAGTTAATCATTTCTTAACGATTAGGTTATAATTCAATAACCGCTATAACGGTTAACCGGTCGTTTAGGCTAGACGGTACGGTTAACCTATCGTGAGCACTCTTAAATTGATAATTTAAAGGAATTTGACAAATAAATACAATGATAAAAATATATTTTAACCCCTCAAAAACTCTAATTTAAGTTCGTTTTCATAAGTTTTTATATATAACATGTAGCTTCTTCATAATGTATAATATATATAGTTTTTAAATATATATGGGCTAAAAAGTCCTTTTTTATATTATTTGTATAATATATATTTTCTTTTAACATACATAATTTATTTTTTTAATCTATAATATTTTTTATATATTTATGGTTTGTGGGTTTGGGCTTTCTAGTTTAGGCCTAGTGTTAGATAGTTTGAACCTTAGTTTTGGGCTCTTGTAGTTTGGGCCTTAGGTTCTTGGGACTAGTTTTAATAGTCTTGGGCCTTATGTTTTTAGGCCTAGCTTTATTGTTTTCGGGCTTTAGGGCTATAGATTAAGTTTAGGTAAATTAGTTTAATTAATTTAGATCGTGTGCTCGCCTCATAGTGACACGATCCCTAAATTGATTAAATTAATTTTAGGATTAGATTCTTCAAAGCCTTAGTTAAATTAGGGTTCGAATTAATTTAGTGAATTTAAATTTGCTCTTGGCTTATTCGGGTGAATGTTAAATTCATTAAATTAATCGAACGTTTCTTGATTACTTTTAAGATAAAATTAACTTCAAAGTTTAGATTAACATTAAATTAATTATCATAATTTGTTAGGGTTTAGTTATCTAGGGCTAATTAATTTAGGACTAATGCTAGATTCACTTAGCTCGTAAATAGATCACTAATTGGGCTTTTCATAACTTGGGCCTTTTAGGTTAGGACTTTGGGTGGGCTTCTTTTTGTGTGTTTATCTTTGTGCCTTTGTTTGTCATCTCTTAATTGTCATTCATATGGCCCAATAATCTTGCATTAATTAGCCTAAATCATAAAAGGGTATTTATTAATCCCAATATTCGTGTCGTAACAGTCTTGTCTCAATAGATGTTGACTGAATATTTGGATTAATCCTTACCGACCCAGGTAAAAATTAAAACCTGACAAGATCACTTCATCATTCCTTAATTGCTTGCATCATGCATAAAGGTGACGTACAAGATTCGAACCATAAATTAACACGGCAGTCGGCCTTATTCGATGTCGGTTTAATATATGGTTCGAGGTATCGTCATCCTTATTAATTAAATGTCCAATTAATTTGAAATCACCAATTTGATAAAGCTCGTCCGATTAAAGTCAATTTTCAATTCAAAACGCCAAATTAAATTCAATTTAAATTTCAACAATTTCTATCCTTTTGAAAGCAACGAATATTTTGGTACCGATGTACGAGCATGATGAGGGTGCTAATCATTCCCCACACGTAACCAACTCCCGAACCCTTTTTAACTTGAATCTCTTGTTTTCTGGTGTTCGACCTACTTTATCCAAGTGGCCGGTGGCGACTCCAAGTCTTATTTTCAAATAAAATCGATTTTCCAAGGTTTTATGATTTTCAAAAGAAAAAGAATTTTCAAAAAAAGGAATTCTCATTTAAACCTAATTTCAAAGAATGGTTTGGGGATAACCCATAGCAATCAGACGAACTCGAATTTCAAACGAATTTCCAAAAAAGGGTCGCTACAACTTTAAGCTGACCAGACATTACTTATGCAGTTGGTGTGGTTAGTCGATACATGAGCAATCCTAAGAAGCCTTATCTTGATATAGTAAGACGTGTTCTGAGGTACGATAAAGGTACCATCAATTTTGGTATCCTATACAAGAAAGCAAAATAATGTCAAATGACTGGATATTGTGATGCCAACTATGCTGGAGACCATGATACACAGCGATCTACAACTGGATACATCTTCAGCCTTGGATCAGGAGCAATATCGTGGTGCAGTAAGAGTCAACCAACAGTATCATTATCAAGCACCGAAGCAGAATATCGATCAGCGACATCAGCAGCACAAGAAAGTACTTGGCTAAAACAATTAATAGAAGATCTTCATCAGCCAACAAACTATCAAGTAAGACTTTTCTGCGATAATCTATCAGGTATACGACTAGCAGAAAATCCAGTTTTTCATGCAAGGACAAAACATATAGAAGTACACTATCACTACATTCGCGAGAAGGTTCTTGAATGAGAGATCAAAATGGAGCCAACAAAGACAGATGAACAAGTTGTAGACATATTCACGAAGAGTCTAAGTAAATCAAAGTTTGAGAAGTCTAGACAAGCACTCGAAATGATCTGTAAACCAATTGTAGAGAGAAGTAGTTGAGAGGGAGTGTTAAGAGTCACCGACTTCTTCCATGTTCTAGAGTTTTCCAAGTAGAAAATATCAAACATATTAAGTAATATAAAAATCCAATACTCTAGATCCAACTAAAGTAAAATAATATAATAATAAAAATGTCTCCATCTTAACCGACTTATCAAGCCTATATATACAGGCTAAGCATTTGTGTGTGTGTGCGCGCGCAAGATTGAGAAAGTGAGGCAAGTGAAAAGAAGAGTGCACGGTGCAAGTGTGTTAGTGGAGAGTGAGTGACGTGAGAGAGTGAAGCTTGTGAGGCAAGTGTACGTGGAAGGTAAGGGTTGAGAGAAATATTGTATTGAGGTATGTTTGTAATATTTTGTGTATTAATTAAAAGTGTTAATTTTTTTTTGTAATTAGAAGTTTCTCGGTTAAGCCTAAGTTTATGTATTTTTAATGCACTTGAATTGGTTACTATATGGTCTGCTATGCCGCCTAAGTGATATATGGTGGCTCTGCCGCCTGAATAGTATATGGTCAGTTATATCGCCTAAATGGTGTATGGTCGGCACTGCCGCCTAAGTTGTGCACTAAGATTAGAAGATAGAGATGTTAACCGACTCAGGGAGTTGGTGTAGTAGTAGTGGTCACTCTTAGGTCCTCTATAGTGGGTGTGTTGGGTCTGTCGGGTTTCCAACATTATGTATGCCCCAACATTAAGATTTAGAGTTTATATGTACGATTTAAGGTTTAGGATTTAAGGTTTAGAGTCTAGTTTTTAAGGTTTAGTGTTTTACTGTTTAAGTAAGTGGGTGCGAACTATTAGGAAGCTATATTATAAATGAAAGGGTGTGATTGAGGGAGTGCAAAAATAAATTGTCAATAGAAAATACATATTTAAACTATAGGTAAATTTAAAATTTTTAGGGAGTGTAACCTCCAGCATTCTTCGGTCCATCCCTATACGTAAGAACACCAAAAGAGACTGGAGATTTTTTTCACCAAAACGGATCCAAGTCCTTGTTAGTTAAATAAATGGAGATGTTCAGGTTAGGTTACTCAATGTTTCTTCTCCTTTAACCAGAGAGTGGAGTCTGAATGTAGGATCTGTGGGTTAGGGTTGAATTGTTGCATTTTGTAGCAAACTTTGTTGTTTAACGGGGGAATAGAATTGCACATTCATAAAAAAGAAGAAAAAAAATCTTCGTTTTAGTCCATCTTTTATGTTAAAATTGATGTTTTTAATCTTTTTGTTTAAATTTAACATAATTTGATATATTTCCTTTTTTATAATGTTATCGATAGATTAAATACACAATAACACTAATAATTGCTGCAGTTAAAGTAATAACGTAAAATTATTTTGTATCGTTGTTCGGTCACACAATTAAAACCGTGGGAAAATCTCATTAACTATGTTCAACATATGTAAGATTTATATGTCAATGGAATGTTTGAAGTTGTTTTAAAACAAATTTCATGTAGAATTAAACGCGTGACATAAGTAAAAACGATGATAATGTTCATATCAGAAAATTTAAAAAATTAAAAAAATATAAAAAAATATTATCATATAATCACACCAACATATTAAAAAAACAAATACACATAATTGTGTTATAACCTTGAAGTTATTAATAATATTATAAAAAGCAAATGAATCGAATTATATTAAAAAGTTGCTAGTAACATAATAAGACGTTAATTTCATTAGTATGAATTAAAAAACGTTATTAATTTTTTATAGGGTTATATTTTGATACACAAGCTGTGTAAAAAAAATTATACAACTCTTCTATAAAATTTAAAACTTAAATCTCAAACCCTAGCACCCTAAAACCCAAACCCAAACCCTAAACTCTGACCATAAATCTTAAATTCTACACCCTACAAATTAAACTCCTAAATGCTAAAATTAAAGGGCTTGTGTATCAAAAAAAATTCTTTTTTTTTATATATATAATCGATAATTTACACAAACTTGTGTATCAAAGTTTATATATATATATATGACGATACATTTCATGATTTTGTTTTCAACTTTTATTCACATGTCAACAAAATTTTGATGTAGTGGTAGGCTGCTCAATTAACACCCTCCTTCCTCTTAAATTGTAGGTTTATTACTTATTAAGAGTACATTTTTCATTCACCTCCTCGAGAAGGAAATATTAAAAAAGACTTTTGTTCACATATTCAGTATCGATCTCTTCTTCTTCAAATTATATTTAAAAAATTAGTATTTAGTCCAAATTCACCTGAAACTTTTAACCCTATATTCAGGGTGTGGCACATCACACCTATTCAATTTCGTCCGTAACTAATGTAGTTACAACTATTAGTTCTTAACGATAGTCTTTTTTTCTTTCTTTCTTTTTCCTTAGTTACAACTTTTAATTAGAGTAACAATTGTGATTAGAATCAATCACTACATACATTGAACTGTCTAACTAATTTAGTTTTTCAAGAACAATTACAATAAGAATAAATCATTACAAATACTAAACTGTATACTTAATTCAAATTAAAACTAACTAAAAACCTACACAGTTTTTTTTTTTTTTTTGTATACAAAGTGCCCAAAGCCCGTACGATAGTTTTAACTAAGAAAGAATTAACCTTTATGCAAAATCTAACATCAATCCTCTACTTCCCTCAGTTTCCTTGGTTTTCCAGGCAACCGATCAAACTATAATGCATATCAAAACAATTACTATAGATGAAAGTGAAGCAACGAAAATCACCATCAACAGGGGGTCTCTCTTGGACCTCACAAACAACATGTCCACCTTGACCAAGTTGACGTTGATCCCGGCTTACCAATCGAGACGGTTGAGTCACTGATGTAGGCTACGATTTAATCTGAGACCACAAAACCCCGGCAATATGACTGATATTTCTGATCAGGACCCGAAATAGAAACGATAGAAACAGCGTCAGTAATTCGGGAGAAAGTGACCCAAAATAGAAATGATGGTTAAAATTGGAATGAATTTGGGTTCTGATAGGGGAAGGCGTGGATGGCGATGATTTGTTAACAATATATGATCGACAGTTTCGGCAAAATCGAGTTTTGTTCCGCCGATTACCTGCTTTGGCATTCAACCTGAAAGCAGAGCACAGAGATATGAAGTAAATTAGCCTTATAAAATAGGAGACAATAGCATATATCAATTATTGATGATTTTACGGAATGAAATGAAAAAAAAATGGAGGTTTAACTGTTTTTTCTTTACGAATGTGCCGATTCATCCTTTGAATGGATATCGTCAAAATTTGAAGAAGTTGATCCACTATGCTCATCTATGGTATCCTCCATCTCTTCCAAATCTCTCTCATACAATATTCGAACCCCGCATTCCTGCACCATGGAATTGATGCCATAGATTTCGAATACAACCTCCATTTCAAATCTTTCCTTCGACACATCTGTGCTGGGTCCAGAAATCTATGTTTCTTCACATTCTAAGTCCAGCAAGGAAGACTATTCCATCTTGTGACGAGGCAAATAATCTAGCCAAAGGAATACAAAGCATTTTCTAACAATCTCTGGAACCCTTTCAATACCTGAAAGAATTAATGTGTCAAGAGATTCCTTCCCAATTTTTGATGGGAAAATCCTAAGACTCTTGCAGTTTCTTAAATTCAAAAGTTTAAGCCTCCTCAGAAACTTGATGCTTGGGTGAAAATTTGATATTCCGGTACCTTCCAAAACCAAAATTTCAAGGTTGGGAGCCATACTGAAGTCTGGTGTATTCACAACGTTTTTAGAGCCCTTGAGGTCGAGCAATTTTAAATTATGCAGCGGCTGTTGAAGAAAAATAATAATAAGAACATCTATTCCAATATCAGGGAAAAAGCCACAACTGTCGAGATTTTTTGTTACCATATCTTTGTCATAACCTTTGAAAAAGCATGCAATATCTAAAAATATATCCTTCTCTGTTTCTTCTAACCCGACAAAGCTTATTTGGAGTCTGTCAAGAATTTCTTTGTTCGACTCTGCTTTAAGTCTTTCTATGGCACTTCTCCATTGAGTTTTATCTAATCTTCCGGAAAGAAAAGAACCAAAAACTTCAAGAGCTAATGGAAGGCTATTGGCATATTCCACTACACGTTTAGAAAGCTCGACAAAATTCTTCGCAGGGGTATCACTTCTGAAAGCTTTCAAACTGAAGAGGCGAAGTGCTTCCTTGGCATTCAATTTCTTCGGTTTATACACATCATCCACTCCGTAGATTTGAAGTAGATGCTCATCTCTTGTTGTTATGATGATTCTGCTTCCTAAACCACAAGCACGCTTTCCAATCAAGTATAGTAAGTGTTGTATGTTATCCGCATCATCAATAACAATAAGAACCTTTCTATGAGATAACATATGGTTTATGATGTCATTCCCATCTTGAACATTAAAAAAGTTAAAACTCTCCTCTGGAAAAATCTGGGAAAGAAGTTGTTTCTGCAAACAAACAAGTCCATGTTTCTCTGCAACTTCGCAAACATCAGCCAAAAAGATTTTGTTTTCAAAATGACTTGAAATTTTGGTATAAACAATTCTTGCAAGAGTTGTTTTACCTGAGCCTCCCATACCACAAATCCCTATAACGCGAACACAATCATCTCCTATGTCTATTTTGCACTGCAGCTTTTCAAGACGTGATTGAATTCCAATCATGTCATTAGGAGCACTTGCAAATGTTTGACATAATTTCGTTGATACACTTCTAATGATGTCTCCAATAAGTTCCGATTCGTGCCTTCAAATTAAAAACAAAAGTGAAGAAATTAAGTTTCTAAGAAATAGCCTAA
The DNA here is from genome assembly GCA_019671005.1 of Hibiscus mutabilis. Lineage (NCBI taxonomy): Eukaryota > Viridiplantae > Streptophyta > Magnoliopsida > Malvales > Malvaceae > Hibiscus > Hibiscus mutabilis. Next base: position 15,240,855 of record CM033721.1, on the reverse strand, counting down.
TAAGTGTTTAGCCTACATGTTCTTTGATTTAGAAGTGAAAGAATAAGTTGGTTACCTGTTGTTCAAGTGCCATCCTTTTATGTTAGCCGCTTGAGTCAAAGCAGATCGCCACTTTTGCGTCTTCTCTTTGTTGTCCTTGAACCTTTCTTCATGCTTAGCAAAGGCTTCTTCAACTTTTCCAATCTGTTTCCTCAAATCTGATGGATTCACATTATAGAAAATTGGGAAGACTTTATGCCCCTTGCTTTTTTCTTGAATGATCTCGGAAAGTTCTTCCAGGCACCAACTCGAGAAAAGGCATACCCCTCCGATAAAACGATTACTGAGCACCATGATTCTCGAATCGCTTTGAATAGCTCTGGTGCTATAGCCTCGCCAGTCTCGAGCTTCTCATCATCTCTGAAAGTGATGATGCCTCTCCTTTTTAAGGCAGCATAAAGATGATCTGTGAAGTTCCGACGGGTATCCTCACCTCTGAAACTCAAGAAAACATCATATTTTCCCCGAGAAACAGAAGATGACGGCAACGAAGGTGGTGATGAGAAGGAAGAGGAGGAAGATATCTCCCTATCGAATCTAACCATTGGAACTTATGAGCTAATCTGAAGATACTGAACAAAATCTCTGCGATTCTATTAGTAGCTCAGTATTTTGATGGTCGTTTTGTCCGGAAAAAAAAAAAGCTTTCTAATTTCAATTCACCATACGGTTTGAGGAAGGTTGGATCAAAAATTTGAATTAGTTACAAAAGACAAACAAAGTTGTTGGGACGGAAATTTAGAGGAAATTCATAAAAAAGTTTTTCTAATAAAAAGAGAGGAATGAATCAAACGATAGTACCAGGAAAGTAAGAGCAGACGAATTTTCTCCAACTATTCCTATGATCGTGATTCATCATTAAAAATAAATTAAACAATTCGCTTACGAAATTGACAGCTCAACTAAACAATCAAATAAAATAAGGTAAGGATGCAAATAATTGTTCTTCAGCTCCATCTCATGATTGAGACATTTTCATACGCTGAATCGATATAGCAAAATAGTTCTTACGGAAAAGTTAAATTAATTCAACCAAATGAAACAGAAACAACGAAACTGACCATCAACGGCGGTGGACCTCAAAAAAAAGTCCACCTCGTCCAAGTGACGCTGATGATTCCTCCAGGCTCAACAGAAACATCAGCCCTAATTGGCGGGAAAGTAACCTTAGCGGAAGTCATCGGCAGTGGAAATTGATCACTTTTAGCAGCACTAATTGGATGTTGACGGTGAAGATTGGTTTCACAAATGGGATATTCATAATATAAGGCTTAACAGTCGAACAAAAGCCCAAACTTTTTTTTTTCAGTTAAGTACTTAAATTTTATTTTAAGTTAAATAGGTGTTTCACGTTTTTTTTTAATGTTATTCAAATAAGTATATGTTGTTATTGTTTGTTAATTTTTATTATTATCTTACATGTGTCATATTCTTAAATTTTTAAAATTATATTAAAAATAAAAAAAATTAATAAAATAAAATAACATCAAATTTCACAAAATAGCCTTAAAACTTGAAATCCCTAACTCCTAAAACTTAAATCTCGATTTGAATTGATTTTACCGCCAATTATTACGCCGCCGCCCATCACATCCTTGTCGGACCATCATGATCATTTACCCCATCATTTCGTAGTTAGAATTCGACCGACATCGTGCGAAACGTTAAGATCGTCAAATAGTTTATTCAAATGATTTGCGACGAACGACGGCATAACAAATAATAAACGGTGTGTGGGTCGTTCAATGAGAAGAGGACGCTTCATTTTGCCGTCGGAAACGCAACCAATGCTAATGAGAGCGACGGAATTTGGAGACTATTTTAAAATTATTTGAAAAGTTCAAGATATTTAAAATTTTCTAATTTATTTTTAAAAAAATAAAATTCAAAAAAATTAACGTCCGTCACAGCCAAACCTTAAATGGGTCACGAAATAAAAACGTTAGGCACCTATTTAGCTCAAAAAATAATTTAGGCACCTAACTAGAAAAAAAAAGTATAATTTAAACACTTATTTGACAGTTAAGCCTAATATAAACGTGCAATTAACTATTTCCTAAATTTTTTTTAAGGAAAAAAAGTTTGAAATGATTCCTCCCTGTTTCAAGCTTTTCATCATCCCTCGACTAGGGATGGCAAAAAAAAAAAAACTCCGAATTTGACGGGTTTCGACTCGCTTTGATTCGATAAGGTTAAATTTTTTTAAAAAAAATAATTTTCAGATCGGGTTCGAGTTTAGAGTAGAAAATCTCTGACCCGTTCGAACCCAGTTTATTTATATATTTATATATATTATATTTAATATTTTTAATAATTTTCTTCGAGACGGGTCGAGTTTAATTTAATTTTTTATTAAAATTTTGAGGTCGAGTCAGAATCGGGTTATAATTTTATTATATTGGGTTGAGGATAAAAATATATTAGACTCGGGTCGGGGGCGGGTTAAGACTCTAAATTTTCGAGTCGGGTTCGAGGCGGACAAAAACCAGCCCTGTTGCCATCCCTACCTAAACCTTTTTAAATTATCATTTTACCGATATATATTTTAATACACAAATGGTGCAAAACTAATTTTACACAAACCTGCATATTTATATTATAAAACATAAATCCTAAATTACTAACTCTATCCCTAAAAAAACTAAACCCTAAACCTTAAATTTTAAACACTAACCATAAAACCTAAACCCCTAAGCTCTAAACTCTAAACTACATCCCTAAAACTAAAAGATCCAATATGGAATTTTTTCTCTTTTTTAATTATCATTTTTTAATTTTTCAATAAAAATAAAAATTAACTTTTTAAATATAAACGCGTCATTTAAATTATTTTACATCACACATCTTATATAAACTTTTTACTCCTAAAATTATATAAAAAGTCGGCAAATGACAAAATTATTAGGACGGATAAAGTAATTTATTTATGTAATTATTCTTTGAGAAAAAGTTTGATACACAGTCTGTGTAAACAAACGTTTACACGTGCTTTTCAAATTTAGGGGTTAGGTTTAGGGTTAAAAGTTTAGGGGTTAGGGGTTTAGTTTAGGGGTTTAAGTTGTAGGGTTTAGAATTTAAGGCTAGTGTTTAGAATTTAGGTTTTAGAGTTTAGGTTTTAGGGTATTAGGGTTAGGGTTAGGAATTTAGAATTTGTGTTTTATAAGGTAAAAATACAAGCTTGTGTAAAATTAATTTTACACGGCTTGTATATCAAAGTTTTACCCTTCTTCTTTTAGTCCATCAATTATATTAAAGTTCATAAGTTAATCTCTTTGTTTAAATTTAACATAATTTGATCCCATTATTTTATATAATGTTATTAACAGATGAGTTATATTTTAATACACAAGTTTTGTGAAAAAAAAATTACACATCTCTTCTTTAAAATCTAAAATTCAAATCCCTAAATTCTAACCCTACACCATAAATTCTAAACTCTATAATTCAAACCCCAAGCCCTAATATAAACTCCAAACTCTTAAATTTAACAAGCATATGTAAACTTTAGTTTTACACAAATTTATGTATCATAATTTTTCTCTTAATAGATCCTAAATGATAACACCATTAGTTGTTATGGTTAAAGTGATATGTGAAAGTTGAAACTATTTTTTATTAGTATTTGGTCATGCATTCAGAATCTAAAAATCTCCTTAATTATATTTGAATCAAATGTTTGGGGTTATGGGCGGAGCCACACTCATGATTGGGGTGTCGGTTGATACCCTAAATTTTTTTAAAAAATCTATTTTTAATATAATTTGTATATATGAAAAATTAAAAATATATGTAATTGACACTACTTTATAAATGAATTGACACCTTTTTATAAATAATTAATTCTTTTTAAATATCATTAAAAAAATAACGCCCCTTAGATAAATTTCTGGCTCCGCTTAGAACAAATTTCAGGTAATCACTCTGACAAAAGTAACTAATTGTGTTATCACTTTGAATTTGTTAATAATATTATAAGAAGTAAATGAATCAAATTAAGTTAAAAGGTACAAGTAACATAATACGACCTTAATTTCATTAGTAGCATGAATTAAAAAGAACATTCATTCATTTCTTATATATAATCGATACATCTCATGGGGTTTTTTTCAACTTTTGTTCACATAATCACTATCTTGTTCTTGTTCTTCTTCTTCAAGGAGAAACGTTGAGTGCAACACCAGCGGCAACTGAAGTGCAGTTAGCCCATAGATGTTAAGCCCTGTCAAAGATTTTGTGTGCAAATTTGGTATGGTTTTCGAAGAAAGGATCTTCAAGATCCCTTATCACCAACACTTCGAGACAGGCTCGACCCATTCTCACCAGCTCCTTACAACATTCATGGCTCACCCTCGTGTGTCTGTACAAGAATATGCGCGTTAATACTTCATCCTCCAGACCAAACTCAACATGTCTCTGCATCTGTCCGCGTGGGCGTGGAGTGATTCCACCATGACTGCACCACTTACCGCCATCACCAGAATTGCAAGAGCAGTATGAACATTCAAGTTGGCCATTTACAAATTATGGTTTTTCTTTTTTCTTGATTTTTCTGGCAGGAGATTCTGGGTAGTGCTGCAAGAAATTTGGTAGCAAGGAACAGAATTATTTATAGGGTGTGAGGATAGATGGAAATTAATAACATTTTCAGGTTCATTAAGTGCAATTTGTTTATCGGTTTAACATGATGCATTCTTAATACCATGTCTTAATGAACATTTATTTCACCCTAATCTATTAGGGGGTTCGGATATAACAAACGACTTATTCATGGATGAGATGGAATTTATTTTATTATAACAAGTTCCTTGCAACCCAACAGGTGGTTCTAGTAAAAAGAAGATAATATTTATCGAGATTTATGTTCGAGTAATTTTTTTCGAGCTCATAAATTTCTTGGTCTTTTTCTCAAATGAGATGGATCCATTTTGTAGAAAATTGAAAAGGTTTCTCTATTCAATAATCTCAGAAATTTTGGTGATAGTCGTCTTTTAACATCTCATATTCAAATTGTACATGCAGTGTGTGCATACGGTTTAAAATTTGATTTATACATTTTAAATATACTCAAAAATATATTCAATGATTCAATTCAAAAAAATATGTATTCAATGATTAAACTGATGAAATGATTTAATTGAGAGAATATTGATATTTGAACTACTAGACTAATAGAATGATCTAATCAATAGTTGAAAGATTCAATTAAAATATTTCGAGGTTTGAGATCAATCTAGAAGCCGAGCATAATTTAGGAATGTTCTGTACACTTTTATTTTTTTGTTTTTTTAAACACCAATTAAAGAAATTCAGCAAATTATTAGACCTGTCTATTGAATTGAAAACTCGAGATTGAGAATAGTAAGAGAACCTACTTCAAATTAGAACTAAGAATTTTCAAGTTGGAAGTTTAAGAGGAAAATGAAGAACCATATATTATAATCAACCATAACAGAGATGGGTTAAATTCCAAAAAAAAAAAAAACCTTCTTCCATTATCATCTTTTTGGTAAATTGCAAAGAATTTAAAAAAAGGGTGAATAATTTGACATTAATTCTTTTAGGACTTGAACAAAACTGATATAACTAATTTATGGTTTACATTTGACGGTATGAAAGTGTTTAAGATTCTCCCCTAGTGTAATAAAAAGGCCTCAGCAGCATGCTAAGAACAATGGGACTACCGCAATGAACTTCAGTCATCCATGTCCCAGAAGAAATTGCAGTCAATAATAACTATCCTGGAGCCTTGTATGATAGAATTAAGAAATCGACCTTGACATGAGCACAAATAGACCACCGTTTACAGTCGAGGTTGATTCTTGAATGATTGAAGCAAAAAAGAAAAAATGAACGACACAAGGGTGTTGGAATATGAACATTCTAGCGACTCCAGGATGAACCATCGTGATGACGACCGAAACCATTCGTATCATTAGGTTTGTCTTTACGTCTAGAACTTCTCTTCCTGGTACTCTTTTCTTTCTTTATGACTGCTTCATCCCATACATTTCTTACATAACCATTTTCTTTTACTTTCTTCTTTCGGTGCCTTTCTTTGGAAGAAGATTTCCTTTTTGTTCCAGAGGATTGAGCACTAGCATCTCCAGCGTTTCCATCCCCTCTAGGCAGGGGTTCTTCATCGTCTAACTGCCAATTGCATAAAATGTCCTGCTGCTCTCCGTGAAGTGTATGTAAAGGCTCTCCAGCACCAGGAAGCAAGTTACTAAAAGTGACATCACAGCTAGCTCCTCCTTTTCGCTCAAGCAAAACTGGATCCGGTCTAATTATAGTACCGAGAATGCTTCTATTGGGGCCCAGAGAAAGGATTGTCTTTGGATTAGTCAGTGTAGAAAGAGCCATCCCAAAAGCTGACCTAATCTGCAAGACAATACAAAACATTCTCACTACAAGTATTCTGATAGGAGCCAAAACTTCCTCTCATCTTCAATAGAAGGTTGAAATGAAGCCAAGCTCGTCTAACTTATCCTAACTGACAGATAATTGGTTGTTTATCACATGACTAACAAATATTAATTGTGCATTTGGATAAAAGGTTGAAGAGGGCAGCCATGGGTGTAGGGTTTCCCCCTTAAAATACGGTGAACTAGGAAGATAAATTTGTTAACCTGGATATAGTTGAATGAGTTCTTCCCGATGTCATTGTCTGGAGTCTGTTTCATCATAAGAGATAAATAGAAATAAATTAAACGAAAACAGCAGTCAAAATGAAACATGAATAAAAAGCAGCAAAATTCATGGCAACCTGTGGGTCCTCAATGGAGATGAGAAACGGTCGTCCTTTATTTGAAAACCTAAAGGAGAATCAAACCAAAAAGAATAACACACAATTTTAGTCACCAGTACTCGAGGATGAGAAGTAATCAATCCAGCCTGATGGGAAATTTTTCCTTTTACCCTTTGCTACTCTTCGGAAAGAAAGTGCCTCCTCTATCTTTGCAAGACACGCCAACATCCACAGTGTTCAATTTTCGACCATAAAAATCAAAGAAATGTACCTGATTTCGTAAATAAAAATATTTATAAGATTGCATGTCGAGTTTTCTTTTTGTTCTCATTTATCACAAAAGGTTCAGACTAAAAGGAGGGTGTGGGGGGGGAGAAGGCCTGCTTTCTATCCCCACGTACCAAGAGCATCCCCAAGTTAGGTTCCAGATAAGCTTGGGATTCACACAGATTCTGAAGCACAAAAAGGCATAGATAAGTTAGACAACACAAATAAAACAGGAGCAAAAAAAAGTGCTAGAATGAAGAATCCAAAGCCTTACATAATTTGAAAATTATTGCTGCATGTCTTTTATTATTTTATTAAAATTCTTAAAGCACAAGTACCGTGGACATAAACGGCTGGTTGTAAATATTATAACAGTCGTTGCTTACTGGAATGATTTCATAGGTTCCAGGCAAAAGCAAATGGACATCTTCCTGCTGCTCATACTGAAAATTTAAACATGATAGTTTTGCTTACCTGCAACATGGCTATGATCATTGCAAGGAGAGCATATGAACTTATTCCACCTGAATATACCTGCATAGTTTCACAAAACAACGAAAATAAAGCACAGGGGAATAACAATATTTTTTTGAAGAAAAAGAACAAAGATTCAATATAGACAAACTCAAACCTCATTCAAGTCTCTCTGCTGTAAAAATACTTTCAAGATCAAACACAAAGGTCGTAATTGAGGCCATTTTTGTACTGCTCCCTAAGAGAAAACACAACAGTTTTAAATTTAGAAAATAGGAAAGGGAAAAACTAGAAAAAGAAGTTTATGGAATATACAGAAAAATTAATAAAAAAAGAGCTTTAATTAACCACAGGAAACCACAAAAGTCCTAATTTCGTGGAACATGAGGTAGTTGGACCAAAATGATTTACATAATCTTTAATCAACAAATTCCAGAAGATGCATGACAAAAGAAAAGTAAGCAGTGATTCCCATCAGTGAAGATAAATATAGAAGACAATCAAGCTCAACATAAGAACACGATCCTCAAGTAAAATTTCGGCCAAAAAGGAAACTTGACTGAGAAGAAATCCTAATGAAAAAAGTCTATGGCCCAACATAATTGACCTCATCTGAGAAAAAAGGGAATTAGTATAACTATATCTTAAGCATCATTATCAAAAACTAACAAATGAAACATCAGAGCACAGGGAAGCCTGTAGTTGCAACAAACCTTGATAAACTCAGCAGCTTTTGGTCCATTATCCACATCAAAGCTGCAATATTGGACACCCAATTAAATATTAAACTGTGAGACACAACTGCCAAATAAAACATGAAACATAGTCTTTAAATTTCCACTTCAAACCAAGATGGAGAAAAACAACTTTAATTGATGCACTTATCACTTGTGCTATATGTCAGACAAGGAACCTAAACATGTCTCCCCCCTCATCAAATTCCAAGCATCCCATTGGATATTGTCAATCAAGAATATAGGAATCCAGATCAAGTGAGCTTTTTTACATGCTTACATAAAAAATGATGACAGATTTCTAGTTCATGATTTCTTGACAACCGCATCTTCCTCAAATAATAATAAAAACGTTTGGTGAACTATTTTTCCTCGGTGGTTACTAATATCCAAATACAAAGTTTTTCTATGGAATTTCCAAATACTTGGACCTCCCAATGTTCACAGATCTCAAAAGAGAACTGTGAAGACAATTTAAAAATCCTACACTAATTTCTTGCAAAAAGCCTTACTGCTAAAATTTCGTATTGATCCAGTGTATTTTATGATGAAATTCATACCACAATTAAAACATATTCAGAAATTTTTGGAAGTGAAGAGAAATTAGATGAGTTTTTGGATTAACATACACGGGTACAATAAGAAAAATTTTCAAACAAATATATGCTATGAAATGAAGTAAGTTACAAACAATGCAGCAAATTTGAAATTCAAACCAATCCAAAAGCAATGCAACAGGAATACATACCTTATATCAAAAGCAACATCACTTTTCTTTTCTACAAACTTAATTATTGGCACACGAGCTTTTGCAATCACCTGATAGGAATTGAATTGTTAGCTAAATATACTCTATAGTATCAATAAACATTAAAAAAACAAAATACCTGCATCTTTTTTGCAATCCCCCTTTGAGATAATGCCCTGGAAAGAGCATGCAAACCAGTCTGTGGATTTTTTATACCTGACTCTAGAATTACTAACTGCATAAAATATAAACAAATGGTTTAAGAAAGTCAATCATACAAGACGAGAGAAAATACAATTTTTTGGTCAGTTTCCCCTTGCCTATTGTTTTCTTTCCATAGGAGAAATCTATACACTAAATTTCATCAAAACCCATCAAATATGTTGTGTGTGCTATAATATTACAAGATTAAACATTAAAGTAATTTGATTTGCAGGACAATTTTTATGAGATAAAAGCATAGTACTCACATCAATATCACTTGTTGGTAAATAAAGCCCTGTCCTGAATGACCCAAAAACTTCTGGCTGCAAAGCAAACATTTGTTACCTTTTGGCATTGTGCGCTATATATAAATCTTTACAAGTGTGTGCTTTTGAGCATGAGATAGAGAGAGGCTGCCAATCATACCTTGCAGGCAGGCCATATGTATTTGATAACATCAAAAACAGAATGCACAGCTGCATCACGTGCTGCTTGCTCTTCGGGAGTGGGGGATAGAAAATCACAAAAATCCACTATCTCTGCAATGCCCACTATAGTAAAGTATTAAAATATGCCTATTATGTACAAGCCATAAAAATGGCATTCAAGAATGTTTATCACCATCCACCAACTGCAAGAACCAAACATGCTTGATTCAAAGTCCCATCTATAGACTGCAGGTATCTTCCCTACCACTTTTACCACATATGTTGACCAACAGTCTATGACTCACCAATAAAAAATTCCATGAACATAACGACAATTATACATGCATGCTTGCAGCCCTCCATTTCATTTCTAGACAATCACATCCAGCAAATTCATATGCTTTGACTTTAATCACACAAACCAGCGCAACAAGAAGATGAGAGAATTGAATCGAATTACCAAGAACAAGCACAACATCCAAGGTAAAGGTACAAAATTTATCAAAGGATGTATCAATTTAAAAACTTCAAAATTTCAATTCCAACTATATCCATTCATTCATTCAAAATTTCAATGCAAATGCAATTGAAAAATATGACAGCAATCAAGATAACCAAGAATATTTCAAGGGATCAGAAACAGAAGTTCAACTCAGCTTTAATCACCGCATATAAATTTATAGCCAACTAAAATTAATCATCACAAAGTTCAAATTTAAATAAAAATTTAGTCAAAAAATTTCAAAATTTCCATTAAAATGGCTTTAACCATCACCGACCTTTATGCAACTGAAGCATTGGACTTTTAAACTTGCTATTCCCACCAAACCAACATTTGTTCTCAAGCCTTGGCTCATCCACAGTAGCCGGTGTCTTCGGCTCCGGTTCATCCCAGGCCGATAATGGAGTCTGAAATAATGACGGACCATCCGGCTCATTAACATCAAGCGAGAAATAGTCCGCCGCAGATGAGTCCACGGAGACAGGATTTTCTGCCGATAAAGAGATTTCGTTGCGGAAGACAGTGTACGGCTCAAAAGGAGATTGATTGGACGGAGGAGATTCGGTGGCAGGGGAAGAAGGGAGGGAAATTAGGTCTAAGGTTAGGGTTTCGTAGAGGATGGGTTGCGAATTAGTAAGGGTTTGAAGTTCCATTGAAAAGAAGTCCAAATAAGATTGGGGATTTTAGGGAATTGGGAAACGTAGGGCTTACAGGTCTAGGCTGACGGGTGGGAAATTGCAGGGTTTTGGAATTCCGTCGCAACTGAAAGGAAGTTTCATGGAGGTTAAAGGTTAGGGCTTTGGGGATTGGGAAATTAGGGTTTACAGTTCTTGGCGGGTATATTAGAGGGGTTAACGTTGAAACGACGTAGGATTTATACATTTTTTTGTTTGATTATTTGTCTTTTTCTTAAGCTCTAATAGTTTTGGTTCATCTGTCAAGCTGAATTTTGATATTTAATCCTTGTGGTTAATCTTCATTTTTTAGAATCATTTTTATTGTATTTAACGATCAAATTCACTAATTTAAAAGTTTGGTAAATAAATGATTGTAAAAGTAAATTGAGATAAAAAAAAATTATACTAAATAAGCTCTTAAAGCATGTTTCATGTTTTAAGTATGGACGATAATTATTCCATACACATGAGTCTAAAACATCGTTTCATGTTTAAAGTATGGACAATTATTTCACCTTCATCACTCAATAATTTTCTCACTTCTATTTTGTTCATTTAACTTTTAAACTTTTTAATTTATTAACTAAACTTTATACATTGAACGTTTTTTGTCGCCTTTAAATATTTTATTATTATTTTTTAATATTATTAAATATAAAAATAATTTAAAATAAATAATAAAATAATATTTTATTATTATTAAATTTTAAAAATATTTAACTATGAGTTATCAACTAGTCATCAAATATAATCAATATAAAAGCTGTTAAATGGTAACATGAATACTTTTAAATTTTTGTTAAACATTTAACTATTATATAAATTAAACAAATACATTTGGTCAATTGGCCAAATTACGCATATTTGTTCTTTCATATTCCTTTAGATCATAAATTTTAGACTCATTAAAAGTACTTTCTTTTCTTAAAATTACCTTTCTTCTCCTTTCTAGGTAGAATTAAAATTAAAATTTGTCAAAAAAAAGCTATCATGTAAATTTATTATTAAACAAACAAGAATAATTAGATTTCCATTTGATTTAATTGTGTGTCTGAGTCGATAGTGGTTTTTGGACATGTGTAATATGTGAAAAATTACAAGATCACCTAAAAATAAGGGCTTAAAATAATTTAAATTAAATGCTTACAACAGAAAATGAAATACTAGTTATAGACTACTATTAAAATATATAAGTAAACATAAAATATTATTGTACTTATTAGATTTTGCGTCATATTACACTCGTCTTTTATTTAAAAGTCAGTCACACACAAGTCAATAAATATTTAAACATGATAATATCGTAAAACTAAAAGGACCGAATTCGGTTATTCCAACGATAGGAATATAGTAATTCTCATTCTCACCCCTCACTTGAACTTCGATGATAATATTTTTCTGTCCACGTTCCCAATGGCGAATGCAATTGCATCTTAGGGTGGGCCCGTGCCCACCCTGAATTTTTCATACTTTTCGCACTCGAATTTAATTTTCTCAAGTTTTATGAGTTAGTCCTTAATTTTTTTTAAAATGTACAAGTTATTGTACTCACCTTGAAATTTTAAAATTTTATGTGTCCACCCTTAAAAATATTTCTGCATCCGCTCCTATACGTCCTCACATATAAAGACTTCGGTTATTTCTCATTTTGTCTGTTTGGATCCCACATTTTCCCGTTATTCCAATTAGATCAATTAGTGCACTTCTCTTCTCAGACAGCTTAACAAAAACCAAACTCAAATAATCAAAGGTTTTGTTGATGATAATTAGTAATTACCTTTGTTTTTGGTTACATTAATTCAGGTATCTTGGTTTCAATGTTTCTCAATTGCAATGGCGCAAACTTAAAGCTTTTCGCTCAACTATCTCTTCCCAAAAATCGTTTAAAAAAACAGAGCTTTAAGTGTACGATAGTTATGGAAACTAATAACAAATTTGTTCGAAAATTACCCCCCCCCCCCAAGAAAACAACTTTGTTAAATCTCCAAAGCTTAAAACTATAATCTTTATAATGTTGTGTTCGAATCACCAGTTTTGATAAAAAATAAATAAATAAATAAATTTGCTTATTATTAAAAAAAAAGCTTCAGTAAATTCACCAATGGCATCACCACCATTACGAAACAACAATGAACCCTCAAACGTTTCTTACGACCTTCATGATTTTCATACATCGATCTTCATTTATCTCATGGGATTAGTACTCGTCATCCTCTCCGTTCAAATCGTCGAACGAGTCCACAACCTTCTCCGAAACGAAATCGACGATCAACTCGACATCGAATCAGATCAATCATCCGATCACCACTCGTCGATAACCGACGATTTCGATTGGTACCTTGAACCGATGAACAACCTCTGGGTGTGGGAGATTTTCAATGGGTTCATGGCACATTTGGATGAAAGACAAGACCTGGGGATGAGTCCCGAGTTCTTGGAACAAGTCTCGCCATGCGTGAGCTATAAGAGCTTGGGGGAGACAACGTTGGATAAATGTGTGATTTGCTTGGAAGGTTTCGAACAGGAAGACATGTGTCGTGTTTTCCCTTCTTGCAACCATGTTTTCCATGTCGGATGCTTGGATAGCTGGATGAGAAATCATTTGACTTGTCCGATTTGTCGGAATTGTATAGTAGATAGCTTGACAATGTCAATGCCAGTGTAGATATATATACGGTGCTCGTTAAATTTAGGGATTAGAAATTTAGTTTAGGTTGCATGCTTAGAATTTATGATTTATGGTTAAAGTTAGGGTTAGAATTCAAGGTATTATGATTACGGTTTTAGATTTCAAATTAAAAAAAAAATCGTGTAAAAAAATTTATACAACTGTACATCAAAATATATATTTTTTGAATAGTGTGTATCAAAATATAAAACTTCATGCATGATGAAATTAGGGTTTACAGTTCTCGACGGGTATATAAGAGGGGTTAACGTTGAAACCACGTTGGATGTATATATATTTTTTATGTTAATCTCGATTTTTTTTTGAAAAATTGAAATTCACTAATTTTACTAAACGATGATATATACGATATTACAAAACTAGCGTAAACAAAAATCAACGATGATAGGTAAAATCATCAACAAACAACATAAAAATACATATTACAATGAAGGTACGTTGACAATAAGGTCATTATCACAACTCAATCGCGAATAAGGAGCGGTAGATGTAATCGCGTATCTAAATCCAGTTCGAGGGTCCGAGACTTGGAGTCACCAGCATAATGAAAGAAGCGTCATCATGATCAGTCGTGGCGTCGTTAGATTCAACCTTAATAGAAAATTTTAAACAAAAAAAGCGTGCTAAAAGACAGAAAAACGTACCAAAAGGTAGAGTAAAACCGTGCCACAAGAGCAAAAATTTATTGAAAAACAAAACAAACGAAACAATAGATCTCGACGGTCGGCGACCAATATTAAAATTGGTGTCGCCGCCTGTATTTAAAGGAAAAGAGTAATAAGAGTGAGCTAACCTATAGTTGAGAGAACAAGTTTAGTGAGCGGCTAGAGTTTTTGAAATATAGTTAACAAGCGTCTACTATTTATTTAATCTTAAAAAGCTTTCTATAACGTAATTGTTAATCTTGATTTTTAGAATCTTATTAGTATTTTTAAATTTATAATTATTTTTAAAACAAAATTTTGAATTAAAATTAGAGAATTGGACATTTTTTATAGACCAATCAAATCTGCTAATTGATTGTTTGATAAATAAGAAATTATAAAAGTGGATTAGGATAAATTCTCTAAAATTAAATAAACTCCTAAAAGCAACATCTTTGTTTAAAGTATTGGATATAATAGTTATAAACATTCCCAATATCTGATCCAAATAAGCAAACAAATGTTAATTATTAATAAATTTTATCAAATACTTTTACATAGTCGATTAATATAATCTATTATCAATTTTCATTTCATTATCAAATAAGAACAATATAAAAGTTATTAAAATAGTAACAAGAATACTTTTAATTTTCACTATACATTTAACTGATATGTAAAATTACTATCAAAGACTATTTGTTAGGAACTATTATCGGAGAGATTTTGTGCGTTATTAATGTAAATGGGGTCTTTTGAGAATTTTTAAATAAAAAATTTTAACCCTATGTTCTCGAGATTGTTGACTACTATTATATTAATTGACGAAAGTTTATTATTGCAAAAGGTCTAACCAAGGCGAGGTTAATATCTCTAACTAGTACATTATTCCTTCAAACATGTTTGATACTAATTTAAATTTTGAGACACCTCTTCCTTTTCAATGTAAAATTAATTTATTTTGTGTGGAAGAAATAATCTGGATATTGATTTTATAAATTCGAATTACTATTTAATTGAATCTGAAGTGAAGTATAAATCAATTGTTATAATCATACGAATAATGACGAAATAACAAACAATCACAAATGCAGAAAATAAAATAAAGAAACTTACATAAAAAGTAATTATACTCAAATTAAATTTTTAACTCTTCAACGCATATCTATAGAGATAAGTAGAGTTTTACAGGAACTCGAACCACTCCGTTAACATCATTAGTAATAATAAAAAACCAGCATATAATTTAGAATCCCATAAGATCAATTAGTCCACTTCTCTTCTCACAGATTAACAAAAACCAAACACAAATAACCAAGTTTTTGTTGAGGATAATTACCTCGGTTTTTGGTTTCAATGTTTCTCAATTGCAATGGCGCAAACTTAAAGCTTTTCGCTTAACTATCCCTTCACAAAAATTCGCTTTTTATTAAAAAGAGAGAGAGAGCTTTAAGTGTATGATAGTTATAGAAATTAATAACAAATTTGTTCCAAATTATCCGGAAAAAAAAACAACTTTGTTAACTCTCCAAAGCTTAAAACTACAATCTTTATAGTGTTGTGATCAAATCACCATTTTTTATCAGAAAAGAAACTTTCTTTTTATTAAAAAAAATAAACCTTCAGTAAATTAACCAATGGCATCAGCACCATTATCAAACAACAATGAACCCTCAAACGTTTCTTATGATCTTCATGATTTTCAAACATCGATCTTCATTTATCTTATGGGATTAGTACTTGTCATCCTCTCCGTTCAAATCATCGAACGAGTCCACAACCTTCTCCGAAACGAAATCGTCGATCAACTCGACATCGAATCAGATCAAGTAGCCGATCACCGCCCATTGATAACCGACGATTTCAATTGGTCCATTGAACCAATGAACAACCTCTGGGTGTGGGAGGTTTTCAATGGGTTCATGGCACATTTAGCTGAAAGACAAGTGCTGGGGATGAGTCCCGAGTTCTTGGAACAAGTCTCGCCATGTGTGAACTACAAGAACTTGGGGGAGACAACGTTGGATGAATGTGTGATTTGCTTGGAAGGTTTCGAAGAGAATGAGATGTGTCGTGTTTTCCCTTCTTGCAATCATGTTTTTCATTCTGGTTGCTTGGATAGCTGGATGAGAAATCATTTGACTTGTCCGATTTGTCGGAATTGTATAGTAGATAGCTTGACAAAGACAATGTTAACGACAGTGTAGATATATGTATAGACATGTATAGAGAGAGATTTTGTGTATATATGTAGTTTCAATCATTCTTCCACTAAAAAGGCTTTGAAAAATAAATGTGGATTAGGGATTGTTCATCCCTTAATAGAAAATAGATTAAGTTTTCATTCAATTTTTTATATATCAATCATATATTATACTCCAAATTATTTACTTTTGACGGTGAAAGCTAAAGTTGACGTTGTTGTCCGATTGACAGATTCTACTACGGCGTGTGGAGGTTTAATTTAAGATATAAATGATAACTGGGTTATCGGTTTTTCTAGGAGTTTGAGTTGCTATCATGTTCTATTTGTCGAGCTATGAAGCATACTTGAAGTTTAGGTCATCGGAGCTTTGTTATTGAAACTGACAATGTCGATGTAGCTGATCTACTAAATGGTTATTTGGCTGGTGCTAGTCGTGGTGCACTTGTGGGTGAAACTATTTATACTTCCATGTCAAAATTTGTTCATGACTTAATCCCGGAAGGGTTCTAATAAACTTTCTTTTCTATCTGATATGAAAATTAATTAACTTTAATATTTTTTAAATAAGAGTTAAGTTTTATTGAAGATCAAAAATATATATAACAAAACACATCTCAAACATAAAGAGAATTATGCCCACCAAGAAATTAAACAAAAAAATATAACATAAAGAGAATTGTCCCCCAAGAATTTAAACAAAAATATATAAAATATGAAAATTCAAAGGACGTGAAGAAAAAATAAACTCTCCCTTTGAAGATGATCTTCAATTCCTTAAAAACTGAACAATCATCATCGGAAATCTACTTGTCTCTATCTAGGTTAACCCTTATGTAGTGATGAAGAGACACAATGGACAACATCAAATTTGCATATCTGTTTCGCTAATAGTTTTGATTACGTCGACGAACAACCACAAAACTAGTATCTTACTCATTGGTCGACTATTTCGAATCGAGTTTTGCAGAGACCTATTATAGGAGCAGCCCTCTCAACCGAATGTTTTCAATTCACAATGCCATGATTCGAATGCTTAAGGGACTTAGTGCTTCATCCCACTAGATCAACCAGTTGTAGGGGTGGGAGTTCAGTGGGGAATATCCAAAAACCGCGGGGATCCGAACCGACGGGATGGAAAATAACTGAAATCTTCACTTACGGGACCGGGAAATTTTATCACTGAAGCTCAAATGGGGATGAGGACGGGCATTGCTATATCCGAACTGTAACCGTATAAATAACCGTGGGGATACCCAAAAATATCCGCATGGATCTCCGATATTTTACTAGATTTTAAAAAAATATATACTTATCTATCTCTATATATATACCTTAGTATAACCTTAATAAAAAACCTTAACTATATTATTTTCGCTTCAACTTTCTCTCAAACCTCAACTTTCTCTCAAACCGTATAAACAACACTCTTTCAATCTTCATCATCTCGGAATTGCTTCCAATCAAAGTATCCAAACTTTATATTTTGAACTGAATTGACCATTTATTTTGGTCAATAAAATAATAATTTTGTTTAATTTTTGGTGATGTGATCCCCGAAAATCGTGAAGATCCGTACGGGGAGGGTATGAAAACAAAAAATTTCTCTAAGCATTTAATAGGGATTCTTAAAACCTATAATCGCAAGTGTTGAGAACAGAATGAGAAATACAAAATCGTCTCTGCTCGACCCGATTCTCACTCCTAACCGGTTGTTGGTTTATAGGTGAAATTAAAAAAAAAAACAAATTAATTTAATAATTTTAATATTTTCAATTGTGTCTAAAATAAAATATTAAATTAATAAATTATTATTTGATTTAATTGAGTCTAATATTCTATCATCATTTGATAACCAAAAAAACGACGTAGTCATTCCAGAATCCCATAAAATCAATTAGTTCACTTCTCCTCTCACAGTTAAACAAAAAAAAAAACCAAACACAAATAACCAAGATTTTGTGGATGATGATTACCTTAGTTTTCGGTTACATTAATTCAGGTATCTAGCTCTCAACATTTCTCAATTGCAATGGCGCAAACTTCAAGCTTTTCGCTTAACTATCCCTTCACAAAAATTCGTTTTAAAAAACAGAGCTTGAAGTGTATGATAGCTATGGAAATTAAGAACAAATTTCTTGGTAAATTATAAAAAAGACCCCAACTTTGTTAACTCCCCAAAGCTTAAAACTACAATCTTTATAATATTGTGATCAAATCACCAATTTTGATCAGAAAAAGAAAAAAATTTATCCAAAAAAAAATCTTGAGTAAATTCATCAATGGCGTCACTATCATTATCAGGCAACAATGAACTCCCCGACGTCACATACATTCTTCACGATTTTCAAACATCAATCTTCCTTTGTCTTGTAGGATCAATAATCACCATCCTCGTCCTCTTCATTGAAATCCTCGAACGAGTTTACAACTGGCTCCTAATCGAAGCCATCGATAGACTCGACATCGAATCGGGCCAGTTAGCTGATTACCATCCGTCGTTGGCCGACAGTTTCGATTGGTCCCATGAACCGACGTCTCAAAACATTCTCTGGGTTTGGGAGATCTTCAATCGGTTCATGGCGTATTGGTCTGAAAGACAAGACCCGGGGATGAGTCCCGAGTTCTTGGAACAAGTCTCGCCATGTGTGAGCTATAAGAACTTGGGGGAGACAACGTTGGATGAATGTGTGATTTGCTTGGAAGGTTTTGAAGATGATGAAATGTGCCGTGTTTTCCCTGTTTGTAACCATGTTTTTCGTTTTGATTGCTTGGATAGCTGGATGAGAAATCATTTAACTTGTCCGGTTTGTCGGAATTGTATAGTAGATAGCTTGACGACGACAACGACAACGTAGATATATATAGAGAGAGATTCACATGTATATGTACATGTAGTACGATCCTGTAAATAATTTTCTCCTGTTTTCCTTTCACTGCATTCATGAAGTTTGCTTTTTTATTACAGCAAGCTTTGTTGCAGGTTTTTTAAGGCAATTTTTAAGCTAAAAACCAGACATTAATGAAGATGATTACTCTATGTTTTGCAATCCATTCATTGAAATTACCTCTTATAATCTCTTCTCTTGCAGCCCTTGGCATTGCAAGTTTTTTATTGTCCTGCTTTGTTCCAGCCTGCATCATTGCTACATTAATCGTCTTCTTGTTCGTTTAAACTGTCTGTGAATGTCTCAGTTGGCCTTGGCCTATATTCGAGAAGTTGTTTTTCGATATGCTAAGAAGAGGGATTCATCGTGCCCGGAATGTGACTTAGCGTGCAATAATTGTTAACTATTTGCAGCCATTGGATACGATCAGTTTTCCCGGAGAGAATTAGTGGCAGGTGACAAGTTTTTTCATATATATATATGCATCAGATACAAATACCAGTTTCAGAATACAAGACATAACTGTTTATGAAAACTAACAACAGACCAGTTTACGGAATTATTCGGGAAACAGAAATCGAAACATCTACATGGTAAGTAGTAGTAGTAGTAGTAGTAACAAAAGCTGTCTCTAGGTGCTAGATTTCAATGGAGATTGCTCCTCTGAATCCACTGGAAGTTCTTCATATACCACTGATCCACGGAATCGCTTTGGAAGGAAACAACGACCGCCAAAGCGCTGTTGCAAGTATATAGTTGCAGCAAAGAACAGGCCCAACATAGGAATAATGAAGTCCCAAGCAGTTGAGTAGTAATCTGCAGTAGGATCTGCATAAATGTATGAGTCGGTTATATCGACATAGTTGTGCACCCTATAGAGATCATATCCATGGGGAACTAGACGAACAAGGGTGATTCCGATATAAAAGAATCGAGAAAGAGCCGGCTCTTTCGAATTCAGGAACATGTTGAAGACTACTTGCGGGAAAAGAAAGGCATCGAGGATCAAACCAGCATATGCTCTTGAACATCCCAAAATGGTCTTCTCTATGTAGGACAACGAATACTGCTGCCTTGCCGTGCCAATGATTAAACCTCCAGCTATGTATACCAGAAAGCATACGTAGAGACCCCTCTTTTCGGCAATCCACAAGACCTTGTTCTTTTCTTCGGAACATCTAGCAGTCCATGAGAGCATCAGAAGACGGAAATGCAGAAGAAAAGCCACCATTGTGACAGCTCTAATGACCACCTCGTTCATTTCTAGCCATGTTCCACTTCTTACCCAGCCAGATCGTTCGCTATCTTGATTGAACATTGCTTCGAGATTTAGAACCAAAGGGATTAAGTGTCCCAGAGCTAGAATTGTTAGCATGAGAAGTGAAACCGAAGGACAAACGCCAGGGCGCCTCCTCACATGAAAGATTTGGAGTACTACAAAGACAATTGCAAGAGTGTTGGATATGACAGACATGACCATCTCGAAATCCATTCTCCAAATCGATTCCACTTCCCAACTGTTATAATAAGCTCTTCCGGAAAACTCCAAAGGTTCGAAGTGCAGATGGTCGATTTTATTGCGAGTGCTCTCGATGCTTCCCTTGATTTTACTTCCTTTCCTGTCTGAGTTCAATGGAGGAAACTGAACATTGACGAGGATCTCGCAGTCCATTGATTTGTTGTGTAACCTCAAAAGTCTGCAGCCAACCATGCACAGATGACCTTTTTCAGCATCATAAACTCCTTCGGCAGAAATTTGGATCTCCAAATATCCATTTGAAGATTGGTTAAATGGACTGAGGGCAGCATCCACGTTCGAACTAGATAGATCGATTCTCATCTTATAGCTGATATTAAGCAAGCTGACACCAGCATCAGATTCAACCTCGGAACTTTTAGGCCTTGAGCTTGAGGACGGTATTAGAAAGGGAAACACCTGATAAGGCTGATCGCCAACCGCAAGAGGACTCAAAGAACCCCACCCGATACTTCCTTTAGGACCTTTGATTGACATACTAAAAGCCATGTCTGTAGAATAGCCGTCCGGGTACTGTCTACTGCTGTTCCTATTAGTACTCTTCTTTGGGCATGACTTCTTCACATTGTCAGTTTCCATGTATTCATACTTCAAACCTTGAAGTTGAATTTGCCCCCTGTTACTGTCGGTGCTCCGGAACACGATCCTATTGAAGAAACCAGACTCATTCCTAAGCTTCTCGCTCCAAATTTCTCCTGTAAGAGCACTTGTATTTCTGATAGACAAGACTGCTGGGAATCTCAAACTCAACCTTGTTGTGCAATCTCCAACATGAGACTTCTCCAAGGAGATGCTCGATGCATCCTCTATTCGGCAAGCAACGATACAGAGCCGATTCTGCTTGGCATCCCAAGATCCTTCTCCAATCAACGAAGTGCTGAAATTGGAAGAATTAGAATACCTCATATAGGTATCATCAGGAAATTCTATCAGAAACCTTATGCTTTGCTTATCATCCGAGCACTGAATCCTGCTCAAAGACATGAACCGGGGCAAATCTCGAACACCATCACCGAGGGGGTTGCAACTCTTTGAAGAATCACAACCCCCTGCATACTCCAATTCGAAAGCATTATTTCGAACAGAGAACATATCACAAACAGGCCTAGTCCTTGTTAGGCTGAGAGATGACTTCTTTGGGAAATCAGTTCCACCAGGACACCCTTGGCTAAATTGGTTCGAAACCTTGGTGTATTTGTAGCTTCCTTGAGGAAACATCAACACGGATATCGGATCGAAGTAATTTGGCTCATTAGCATGATACAAGCTATCCATGGTTCCAATGATTAAAGTATTGATATCACTTGAATCCTTAACATTGTTCAACTTAAGAACAGCTGCAAGATGAAGCTGTTTACCTTCTTTGGTGAACGTATAGCCCCATCCCACCATGCAAAGTGTCACGGCCATACCTTCGTTCACTCGACAAGTAGGTCGTGCGGCACTAGGAAGGGATGTTTCCCGACCAAGTCAGCCCTTGATCTCGGTGTATCTTTGTTTACTCGGTAAGTCAACCGTGCGACACTTGAAAGGGACGCTTCCCGATCGAGTCAACCTTGCTCTCTATAGATCTGTCCCAGATAAAACAAACAACGCGTCAGGTCTCAAGCCACAACATAATCCCTCAAGCCACGAGTCGATACCGTAGGGCATAGCGGATGCCCATAGTCGACCCCCACCTTCCCCGAAGGAAAAAGTAGTTTTATTAAATAAAAGAAAATATTCGGGTTACAAAAGAAGACTCACCCACACCATCGACTTGGGGCGGTAGTAGGGGCGCCTCGATGGTGTGTAGGATACGACTGCACTGCAAAGGATCACCCAAACTCTGCGACCGTCCACCCCCTACATATATCTGAAAAACAATTTTATGGAAATGACCCGAGTAGACACCAAAATGCTTGAAACGAGGACATTCTTCCCTAACTATGGAAATACGAGACTCTTTTCCCTAAACATAATAATGATTGAAACGAGGACAACTTATTACTTACTCAACCATGGGGCCTTATACATAGCTAGCCACGGTATATCTACTCGGTTGTGGTCCTATAGAGGGATGGCCACAACATTCTCCCCACCTAATTTGTCAACGCCCTCGTTGACTTGGCGGACTTGAGCTTCACGCCTTCCGGACACATCTCCTCCATCCCCAGATAATTGCATTGTCGACAACGTCTTCCCAGTAGCCTTTGGAAGAATTTTGGCCTCTGCCACTCCTCGTTGCTCCCCTTGGAAGATCAAACAACCCGCCGAAGGGACGGGGGACGGCCGCACTTATCATGAAGTCTAAACCTATGACGACATCAAAGTCATCCATAGGGACTACTTGTGTAGCTAATCATTCCCTCCCATGATCCAATCTTGGTCTTCACATTCTTTACACTTCCCCATATACTTGATGCTTCGAATTCACGGCTTTTATTCGCCCCACATCCTTGGTCGAGTCGATTGCACCTTTCGCTTTTCGGAGAAATGAGGAGTCGCTGTTGCTCTGTGTCTACCAAGGCCTTTGTGACTTTCCCATTCAAAACTATGTTCACATACATCAAGCCTCTCCTTGGTTCAGTCCTAGCCTTGTCTTGTTCTGCTTTGCATAGAATATAAGAACCGAATGGAACCCATTCTAGCCGGTTCATCCCTCTTGTCATCCAATTGGTGGCCAACCCGATCCAACCCTTTTGGAGTAGTTCTCAGCGCCGATAGTGCACTCCTCTGTGGACATTCTGCCACCGGTGGGGACCCCGACAAAGAAAAAAAATGAAGCCCTCGCCTAGAGGAATCATTATTCATCATCTATCTCTTCCCCAAGTTGAAGGTTTCTCTACTGTGCCACTTTATAACTCGCTATCCCACCGCCATTGCCGTTACCATGGTCAATGCCATTACCCGTACTATTGCCATTGACATTACCATTCCCATTGCTCCGACTATCGCCATCGCCACTTTGGGGTGTGCCCTACGCTTTGTGGAACCTTCATCAGAATCACTAAGTCGTTCAGCAGCAGCCATCGCCTCAACCACATTTTGCGGTCTTTGTCTCGGACCTCTGTTCTCGCCCATAATTTGAGCCCTTCTAGGAAGTATAACATTTTGTCATGTTCGCCATATCTTGATGTCTAACATTAACGCTGCAAACTCTCTCACATACTCGCGTCTCGTCCCCGTGTGTGTGAGAGATCTCTCAACTTCTTCCGTGCATTATACTCCACATTCTCTCGGGAGGAATGCATTCTTCAATTCCTTCTTCATCTCCTCCCAAGTCTTGACGGAGCACATATTGCCATCGAACTTGGACCGCCACCACAACTTAGCATCCTCAAAAATACATCGAGGCGGTGGATACCTTGTCCTCATCCGAGGTTGTATGCACTACTCGAAAGTATTGTTCAATGTCAAATAAGAAATTCTCAAGTTCTTTGGCATCTCTGTTCCCCTTCAAACCGCTGGGGATCTGGGACCTTGGCCCTCCGCCCCTGTCACCTCTGATTGAATTGCCTACGGCCACTTGGACTAGGTTGACAAGACATCCGAGTTCTCGCCAACTCGTTCTTAAGGTCACTCATAGCTTCTTTTGCTTCATTATCGAGTTCCTTTATGGCATCCGCCAGCCCTCTGTTGGGCTTCCTCAATTTCCCTAACACGATCGCTTGACCATATGAGCTCTCATGGCAGCTACTGCAGCTTCCAGCTCTTCAAATTTATCAGGGTCAACCGACCTATTGTTTCGACTTTTAGCCATTTCAAAAGTAAATATGCACCCCTGTATCCTGCAAGCATAGCCAAGCACCATTGTGCCAAGGAAAGAAAAAAAAATAATTGTCAGATTCTCAATGATCAAGTTAGGCACTATTGTGCCACAAAATCAACAACATTATTCTTTTCAACACAACAAGCGCCTCTGCGTTGAACATAAATGAGCCCCATAGGGGTTACTTTCCACGTGACATCATGCTTAAGGATAATCATTTTTCTCGTTAACGACGTGCACCTCTCGTACACTCGCTTTGCAATATGATTTCCAGACATGCATCAACAATTCACAAGTAGTCGACTTCTCAATACTGAGGTAACCATAGTGATTAACGTCAGACACCTCTTGTGTACTGATTTCACTATGACTACCCAGCTAAGGCTTCAAGACATATTGAGTGCCTCGACACAAAACAACCATAGTCGCGTAACGTCGACGCCACCCTCCGTAACCGATGACACTATGTTTGAACTCATTTGCACCTCTGTGTGCGATAAATGATAAGTGCCTCTTGCCTTTGAAACAACCATAGTGGTTACCGTCAGGTCACCTCCGTACCGATCCCACCAGGTCCAACTCATTAGCACCCCGCAATAAGAAATAAGAGCCTCTCGCACTAAAACAACCATGGTGGTTAGCGTCACCACCTTTGTGTACTGATCCCACCAGTCCAACTCGTTAGCACCTTTGTGCAATATAAAGATCGAGCACCGCGTATGCTTGATCGCTATAGTGGTTACCGACGACACACCTCTCGTGCGCTGGCTCCACTATAAAACTCACATGCACCTCGTGCAACAAATTCTGGCCCGGGCACCACTGCGCCAAAGGAATGAGCGCCATCTGCTGAGATAATAACCAAGCACCTCGTGTTCGAAACAATAGTCGGGCACCTCCGTGCACTAACCAACCTCAATTTATTTCACATTGTGGACTCACCCAACCCACTCCTTTTACGAGGGCGCTTGGTGTGGAGTCCAACCATCTAATGTCGTACAAAGTTTAAATTCACATCAACCCGCTCGAAAGCCTTGCTCGATACCTTCGCTCACTCGACAAGTAGGTCGTGCGGCACTAGGAAGGATGTTTCCCGACCAAGTCAGCCCTTGATCTCGGTGTATCTTTGTTTACTCGGTAAGTCAACCGCGGCACTTGAAAGGGACGCTTCCCGATCGAGTCAACCTTGTTTCTATAGATCTGTCCCGGATAAAACAAACAACGCGTCAGTCTCAAGCCACAACATAATCCTCAAGCCACGAAGTCGATACCGTAGGGCATAGCGGATGCCCATAGTCGACCCCCACCTTCCCCGAAGGAAAAAGTAGTTTTATTAAATAAAAGAAAATATTCGGGTTACAAAAGAAGACTCACCCACACCATCGACTTGGGCGGTAGGGGCCGCCTCGATGGTGTGTAGGATACGTACCTGTACCAGTGGATCAGTCCAAACTCTGCCGACTGTCCACCCCCTACATATATGCGAAAACAATTTTATGGAAATGACCCGAGTAGACACTGAAATGCTTGAAACGAGGACATTCTTCCCTAACTATGGAAATACAGACTCTTTTCCCTAAACATAATAATGATTGAAACGAGGACAACTTATTACTTACTCAACCATGGGGCCTTATACATAGCTAGCCACGGTATATCTACTCGGTTGTGGTCCTATAGAGGGGATGGCCACAACACAAAGCTTCCCGGTAGATCTCGACCAGAAGCCGTGAAAATCGAAGTCCAGAGTTCCACGAGCACTCGAATCACTTGAATACGAATATAAGTATCCCCTGTGATTGGAGAAACTCCGTTCGTAGTCATACGAGCTTTCGAAGATCAGGTTACCTTCCACCTTGAAGACATCCTCCACACGAGTCGTATAAACATGGTGAGTCTCGAAAACGAGAACTTTCGACGCAGGTGTATAATAATACTGATCCGAGCTACGGTTCAGGACATTACCGCCGCCTCTGTAGTAACCGTTTTGACGTCCAGGAAACGGTGAGATGTTGAACACCTCATCAACTGCTTCCGATTCATGAACAACTGGATCACAGTAACGGCCATAACCAAACTCGGTTGTAGTGCCGGGGACTATATTAAAACAAAAGAAAAAGAAGACGATGAACAACAAGGAAGTACGGGAAAACAATATGGAAAGATCCATAATAACAAGGCTTGAATATTTTTTCTGACTATAAGATTGTGATGAAGTTACTGCAAGAAATGGGTTGAAATATATACAATTCTAGGCTCCACTTGATGTGCTAAAGGTAGTGGTCCATGCAATTGCATGGGAAATTTCCAAGTGGAAGACCTTGGAAAATTGACCAGGCTTTTTACTAATTATGTTACTAATTTAATTACAGTACTTTGCATATAACAGAGCATTATGATAAGTTCTATCATTAATTCAAGATCAAGTGATTCATATAAAAATAAATACCTTATTAAGGGGTGGGGAAAAGCTCATCTTTTTGCCCAGTCTAGGGTTTGAGGAGGTTTGGGATTTTTTGGTATAATTGCATTTGAGGTCCTATTTAATTTAAATAATAATTAAATAAATTCTTTGTCTCTTAATTTTTATATTTAAAGGCTCAAATAAACTTTTATCCCTCATTATGTTTAATCTTAACTCTGTCTCTGATTAGATATAAAAATGAATAATGGAGCCAAGAGGAGTGGGCCCAAGCCAAATTTTTTGCCCAGTCTTTGGGTTTGGAGATTTCTGTTGCAGTTGACTTGATTATGATAGGGCACAACATTTCAACCATGCTTTTAGTTTATACAAGAAACCCATAATTTACTCTATATGACATCATTCAACAAAATCAACGTTTATTTTTCCCCATTTCCCTAACATGTGAAGTAAAGGAAAATGTCAAATTACACCGTCAAATAAGACATTTATTAAAAATATATGTATCATAATTCTATTATTGAT
The DNA here is from genome assembly GCA_019671005.1 of Hibiscus mutabilis. NCBI lineage: Eukaryota > Viridiplantae > Streptophyta > Magnoliopsida > Malvales > Malvaceae > Hibiscus > Hibiscus mutabilis. The sequence continues at coordinate 15,213,378 of CM033721.1, read as the reverse complement.
TGTAAGTAGGGCTTTTCATGATAGACGTCTTTCGTCCCTTTATGCTGGTGCCTCCACCATATTACCCGACACCACCTTTTGCATATGTTCCTCCGGTGTTCGATGTTCCACCATTGCAAGCACAGTTCGACTACAATATTGTCAAGCAGACGCCGCCGCAGAGTTTGTTCTACACCGGCCCTGGTGTCAGCGGTGGTCCGTATTTCGGGGACGATCATGGCGCTAATGATGAGGACGACGACGACGACGATAGAGCACATGTTGATCGGAGGAATCCACCACGAGAACGTCGTGCACCCAACTGCGGAACGGGTGGACATAGGCGTCATTAGGACAGGGGATGTTTATTTATCAACTTTAGTTATTATTTTATAATAATAATAACTTTATTTTGCCTTATTTTTTACATAGTTTTAGATTTTATATTTATTTTGCCTTATAGTTTTAGATTTATTATTTTATAACCCGATGCATAAACCGGAAAAGATTATCACGCCCTTTTAACTTTTCGGTCATTCACAGAAACAAGCTATGGTACCGTTTTCAACGAGAATTTTACCCGGTTTACAACGCACCGAACTTGCCCATATTGGTGCCGAATGAAAGACAAGTTCCAGTACTACGCATCTAAACTCACCATTTAGTAAAATTATACCATTAATAGCCCCGAAATATGGCTCGAACATGCCTATAGACGCTTGTTCTGCCACCTCAATTTACAAAGAACTCGCTTTCTGCAGAAAGGGAGTTCCATTAAACAACCCGCGATAAATTCAGTCGGCTCTTCAAATTTTCGGAGACCTCGCGTTCTGCAGAAAGTGAGGTCATGTTAAGTTCGTTATTCTGAAAAGCGATGCCACGTAACAAAAACTCGTTTTTCGCTGAAAGCGAGATCGGAACTCGCTTTAGGCAAAACGTGGCAGATTTGGGGGTCATTTTTCTAAATAATGCTCCGAGGGGGTCATTTCTTTAATTAATTATTTATAATGGGATTTTTACTTAAAATTGCCCTCGTATTTGGTCCTACCTAAAATTTGATGTTAACCGAACTTGTGGTGTAATGATAAAAAAAATTCTGTTGAAATGAAATTTTAATTGATATCAAATCTTGAGTTTAATTTTAAAAATCTTAGTTTTTCCCTCTACTTATCAAAAAATGTTTTACTATTATTTAATTTAAATTAAAAACATCATTTTTAAAGTTCGATAGAATAAAATAAAATGCGGTTCGATAGAATTATCGTCAAATTACTTTTAAAAATATAATTCTTTATCTATTTATATTATCTTCAATTATTTTTTTATCAAAAATATTATCTTCAATAATATTATCCAAAGAATAAAATTTAATATATTATAAAATCAATATTATGATTTTTGATAAACGAATAATAATTTCGAATTTAACTTTGGATTTGTAGTAATATACCGTTTGATTTCAAATATATATGCCGATTTTATAGATATTTTAAATAAAATTATATATCTAAAATATAAAATTATCAAGTGTCCAGTGAAGAACGGATGATGTTTATCTTAGAAAATACAGATTCAAATTGCTATGACTATATAGTGTATGTGCATTGTCAAAGATTAAAGAATATATATGAATATATATTATCTTCTAATCACCTTTAGACTATTCAAAAAGTAATTTTAAAAAACTATCCTTGTAATTTACCTTTTAAGAGATATAGCTAAAATTTTAAATCTAACTATTAAAATATTTTAAGCTATACATACAATAATTACTTGCATTACCCTGTTAAGAAAACTAGTAAAAATATATATTAACTTAAACTTACTCTAACAGAGGAAACAAACCATTAATTATTAGATTAAAATTAACCATAAAAGCCATTTAAGGGGGCTCAAGATTATAGTATTAAGACATGTTTATGATAATTGATTCGCCAGACGTTAATAATTATTTTTTAAAATATATTATAAAAATAAAGTCAAACTATGTCTACATTATATATAAGTTGTAGGTTTAGTCTTTATACTGAATTAAATATTTAACTTACGCAAATTAAAGAAACAAATAGCAGAATTTAACTTAATATATTTAACAACTACAATTTAAAATTATATAAAGATTAGAAAATTTGAAAAGTATTGAAACTAAATCTACAAATTTTATATAAAGTAATAAGAGAATTTTAAGAAAATTATAACATCCATGTATAGAAACGAGAATATCAAAAGAAAAACGCTGAAATAAAGGGTTCTTTATTTTTATTTATTTATTTAATTGATTTCTTTCACCAAGCCTTTTTCGAATAAGGAATTTATATATTATTTTAAGGGTAAAACTTTGATACGCAGACTATGTAAAATTAATTTTATACAAGTCTGTGTATTTACACTATAAAAACTCAAATCTTAAATTCCTAACATTAACCCTAAAAAATTAAACCTTAAACCTAATACACTAAATTCTAAACACTAATCTTAAATTCTAAACTCTACAACCTAAACCTTAAACTAAAACTCTAACCCCTAAAACTAAAAGGCACATGTAAACTAAAATTTACACGGCCTGTATCAAAGTTTTTTACTTCTTTTAAATGGTTCATGTAGAAAGTCTCCATCAATCTTTACAATTGAGAGATGCCTAACAATTGGATGGTCAATATTTAATGATAATATTTTTTTATCTTCCTAATGAAATTCAAGTGTGCTCGGTCACCATCCTTTGGTTAAAGTATCATATGGCACCTTAAAAAATTTCACTATAATTTTAATAATAAGATAATGTTAAAAATAAATTAATATAATTTTAAATGATTATTGACAATTTTTAAAAAAATTAACAGCCTTTAAAAAGAGATCGACAATCATTGTTTGTCTCACTTAAAACAAATTCATAAAAATTTAAATTCTGACACTTCAAGTTAAATTTTGTAACACCGTCATTATACTCGGTCACCAATATTACCAATACATAATATTTATAATAAATATAAATTTTGGTAACTTGGATATTTTTTTGGACAAGTGCTTGTAAGTTTTAAGTATATTTATCTGAAGAAAGCAGATGAATCTGCTACAAATGAACTGAAGCATTAACAAAAACTTAAATACTTTAGCAAATACTCATGTGATATTTAATTTTACATTACAATTTTTACATTGACAGTCCACATAGATATTTATTTTCAACTGCACTTTTTATTAAATAGAAGTCTATTATATTTTTATGTCGAGATTTGAACTTATACAAAATTATTATGCCAATTAGTGAATCTCTCAACGATATATTTTAATGCTAAATCTCCCGAGAATGCTCATCCAAATAATGATATTTATGGGTAATGTGATATTAAATTTTTTATATAATTAAATACTTAATTTATTGGGATGTAATTAGGTACATAATTTTTACTTTTAGTGCACTTACGCACCTGGAATTTTTTAAATTACATGTGTTTGCACTTACAATTTTTAAGTTTAACTTTTGAATCAATAACTTTTTATTTAGACGACGTTAAAATTATAAATATGAACCAATCAAAATTGAACATGTATAATTAAAAAATATTTTGTATGTGATTGCTACAAAAAAAAGTTAAGTATCTAACTGCACCATCAAAAAAAGTCACGTACCTAATTACACTAAAAAGGAAATTCAGTACCACATTGCTCATAAATATCAAAGTTAGGTACCAAAAAGTTATATTTATCCTTATATACAAGAGGAGAGATAACTTACACTTGTGTAAAACTAAGTTTTTCTCTATTATGTTGATTTAGAATAATGTATTTACTACTAATAATCAATTGGTCTAGCAGGATAAGACATTAAGTCCCTTAAACAAGGTTAAAAGTTCAAATCATAATGTTGTGAATGGATAAAACTAGGTTGAGAGGGTCACCCTCATATTGGGCCTTTACAAAACTCGATTCAGATTAGTTGATCAATGAGTCGAATATGAATAGTTAAATAAAAAATATCTTTATTGATGTATATTTAATGGTTGAAAAGTTTTTACATAAAACAAATACTTATGTATCTTCAATTTACTCAAAATTTGACATGCATAATCTATGTGAACATGAAGTTCAACCACTAAATTGTTAATATATCATTTGTAAAGAGATCCATCAATTGGCCGAGTGAAGATATTTATGTTGTCCCTTTTCGTATAAGTTTGAATCTCGACATTTGCCTACTGAATTTAATCTCTCTCTACTTAGTCAAAAAATATAATGTGTAGAAAATGTATGGATTTGTTTAAAACTCACTTAATTTGGTACCTAAACGTTTTTATACAATTAGCTACTAAATTTGGTTTTTTAGTTTAAATCGTTACTTGAAATTAGCTTCATGATTCAAATCGATTCAAATAAGTCATTAACAATGAATACCAACAACGAGAGAGAAAAAATTAAGTTCAAGTACTAATTTGAAAAAAAATCAAGTACAAATACTTAATTGGATTAAAACTATTAATTTGAGTACCAAATTGAATCTTAAAACCAAACTCAAAACACATTAAAATTCCATGAATAATCTCCCTTTGGAAAAAGGAGAAATGATATGGACACGAGAGGAGGATAGCAAGCCAAGTCAAAAGTGGCAAAGTCCGCCCACCACTATCAAAAGATTCCTTTCGACTCCGATTCCGACCCTGACCCCGACTCGAGTGGCGTGTCCTCTCCACCATGTCCGCTTCTGCGTCAGGCCCACATAAACCGAGAGCAGAATCATTTCCCTTTGCTTTCCTCATCTATAAATGCAATGCATGCTCATGCTCATACCAATCCCATTGCAATCCAGCCAAGTACAACTTTTGAGTCTCAACAAACCCTTCAACAGGACTCCCTCGAATTCACCATGTCGGACAAGTGTGGCAACTGCGACTGCGCCGACAAGAGCCAGTGCGTGTAAGTAATCGAACAATCACCGAACCACCATAAACTTTGAGCCGTTCATAGTTTGTGTTCTGTTTTAGATTATGTTGATGTTCCTTGAGTTCTTGGTAACTTACACCATGAATTTGCTATCATTTATGCTTGAAATTTAAGGAGTTTTTATGCTTACAGGAAGAAAGGAAACACCATGATCATTGAGACTGAGAAGAGGTACACTTTCAACTCTTCAATAAATTCTTATAACCTGCCATTTCTAAGATCTGAACCATACTTGAAATTTCCATTTAAGATGTGCTAAATCATAATCTGTTATGTTATTTCGTTGCAGCTACACCAGCACCGTGGTGGCTGAGGTTCCAGCAGAGAACAGCTGCAAGTGCGGAGCTAACTGCAGCTGCACGAACTGCACATGTGGTCATTAAGCTAACATATAGAACAATGATTTCCGGTTGACGGTAATGTCAGGACATAAAAATAATGAAATTCAGGGTCGAATAATTTTCATCTTTCGTTGTAGTTTGTGTGTGCTTCCATGTCTGTCGGTGTCACTTTTACAGTGATGTAATGGCCATTTGGTTAATGAAATACTATTAGTAACACTTTTTCTCTGTTTCGATTTGAAAAGCATATGATATTCTTGGTGTAGCAGCATATTATAGACTAGATTATCAAGAGATATCAAGAACTAATCCAGCCTTTCAAGATTCCAAAATGGCAGCTTCATATATCAAAGCAGTTCAAAGTCATTAACAGAGTTATAATCATAGCACTTGCAGAGTGAAACCCAGAAAACAGATACATCCTACATCATGAAGATTCCCTATCCTATGGTACTCGTACGCGTGTGTCTGACACGAATATGTTCGATTTTTTTCCGTAGAGTTTTTTTTTATGTATTTTGGATGTTTATTTCGAAAATATTGAAAACTATGTTATAGGGATACTACTTTCTCGAAGTTTAAAGCTATTTGTACCCATTTGTGCAAAAAGAACTAGGTAACCAGAAAAATTTCCTGCAACATTTATTGGTTTTGGGGACAAAAGTTACATTGTATTTTATTACATTACATGTAAAGCATCAAGATTAGAAGTTAAAAAAGCATATTGAGACAACTCCGGACTGAAACCAAAACATGCCAGCCTCATATGACATTGCCATTTTCACTTTTTCCTTTGAATTCAAGCATGATGGTCAAGTTCCTAAGCAGGAGACAATGGCCTGATCAAACAGCTGTTTGCATCAGTTGTCCAAAACAAAACAAAACAAAACAAAATCTCAACTTGTGTTTCATTTTTCTTTCAACCCCTTTAATCATACTTCTCCCTCCATGAATATGCAAGAAGAAAAACCCAGGAAAGAGCCAACATGATATCCCCCAGAGCTTGCCTAAGCCATTCATGGCCAAGATCTTCTACTTTCCCTTCAAAACTAATTCTCCAAATAGCCATTGAAACATGAAGCAACACACACCCTTTGGCAAAGAAGCTTTGGAACTCCCTGTCTCTGACGAATGCCACCATGAACAACACGAAACCGATGGCGAACAAAAGCAACCCGGAAAACGATTCGGATGTTTGGATCAAGAGCTGGTCGTGGGGCGTCGAGCCTTGTAGCTTACTCGCGATCTCGTGACCGTGGCCGAAAACCGAGACCTCCTTGGTGTAGAACACCATTAGAGCTCCACAAGTGATGGCAACTATGGAATGGAGCATGCATATGATGAAGAACCCTGGTAAGCTCATTTGTTAATGAAGCTAATGGAGATAAATCATACATCAAAAGACGAGCGATCGAAGTTCCAACATTTGATTCAATGACGATGCATGATCTTCGCATTCGAACAACTTGGATCTAAAACCTTGACCCCCAGAGTTGAGATTTTGGAAATGGAGGAATCAAAGGGGAAGTTTACAAGTATGGAACCAAGCACCAATGAGAAATCAAAGCAGCTTTATAATGAATTGAATATAATTTTTGACTATTTTATTTTAGATTTCATTTGGATTTAATTATTTAAAGAAATATAAAGCTTCCTTCCATTAGCCCCCACCATGCATTAAAGCTCCATGCTTTTTTTTTCTCGGTTACTTCCTCATTCAGCAAAATAGAAATTTGTGAATCAATTTATTCTTTTTTTCAATTGATTAATGATTTTGTTTGACACTATAGTTTTGATTTTTTTTTATATAATCAAATGTATTTAATCCATTTACAATTTCAGTATTCAACTGCTAAATCAATTAAGTATGGCCTAAACTTTAGACTTTTTCGTATTTTTGACCAATCCTAATAAATTTTGCTACCAAAAAAGGAAGTACTTTATGTCTTGAATTGAGGAGATGTGTTAGTTGATTGGTCCTTTTAAATAGAAAATAATGGGTCACCATATTATATACATTTGGCTTATCTACACTGTCAAATCTTGTCCCTTTTCCTTTTTTTTATTATTTCATTTCAGCATAATGAAGTCACCCTCACTTCATAATTCATGAAACCTTGAGCCCCTCAAATACTTTCACCAAATTCTAATGTTTAAGATTTAAAATTTTAGATTTTTTTCTGGAAAATTGTTTTTGGGTGTTGGAAGAGTGGTTTGCATGATTTACAACATACCAAGCACGTTTAGTTTTGTTATGGAAACCATCATTGCTAAGCTATCTCACCTTACAGCTGTTGAGAATAAAGGGGAGACTCATTTGATGCTAAAATAATCTCCCAACATGAATATTAAATAACATGGACAATCTGGCAATTGAATCTGTGTTTTCATTTTACAAAACATGTCTCTTTACAGTAATTTTTCCGTATAAAAGTTGGGTATAAATCCTTTGGTGCTTTGGCAAAATTGGGTATAAAAATTGGGTGTTCGGCAAAATTTTTCCGTGAAAAAATTGCAAAACGGACCCTAAAGCCTGACCAAACTCTATAGCACTAACTTTCGTGCTTTGGCCTAAATCCTTTGGTTTTCCATTTTTGTGAACTATTCCTATACAACTCTTCAAGAACCCTCAAAATACAATTTTTAACATATTAGTGTCATATATATAACCATATCTGACATTCACACCATAATCCGAGTAGCATGACTTGCAAATTTATTATGTACATCAGATATGATAATGGGATATCAATATATTGGCATGACATAAAATTATCAAAATCTAACTAGACACGTTCAGACAATTTTTTAGATACATGGCTGTATTTAAAACTCACACCCGAGTTTAATAACGTACGTGAACGATAAATTGTAAACTATTATTAAGAACTTGACCAAAATACAAGAAAAATGACAACAGCTTGTATGAAACTTATTCATAATGTACAACAATATGTGAATTACATACCAAAATTTCAGATAAAATACCAATGCCAATTTACTCCTTATATGATCCCAAAGTTATCTAACCAGTCCTATTCCGTGGTGACAATTACAAGCAATTTGACTTTGTCGAAGAAAAGTGAAAGAAAGAAACTAAAATCATTCTTTGATAAAAAAATAAAAGTCCAGAAGACTAAAACATGGGCCTCCTTAATACCCAAATTGCTACCCACCTAAAGTCTTACACTTCAACAATCAACATCGAAAGGAGAAACTTTCTCATCTTGTCAAAGTAATAGATTTGAGAACTTTGAACATTATATAATTATATGGATTAAACATTAAATGAAAATATGTAGATCATAATAAAAAGCATATGAATATTATAAGAATATACACATGTATCAAAACTATAAACACGAAATATTAATGTATCCAAATTTATATGCATATATATTTTTTGAAAATTTATAATGTTAATGTATATGATGCGTATATAGTTCCCTAAAAACCTAAAGAAGCATTTTGATTATTGGCAACCAGAAAGCTGTCTGAAAATAACCAAACAAGTGGTTTTAGTGAAAAAGATGATGATGTTCATCTTAGGATACTCGAGTTTAAATCTCTTTGTTTGTAAGGTGTTTTGTACATTGTCAGAGTGTCACCTCAAGACTATTAAAAAAAGCTGTCCGAAAAACATTGAATTCCCATTGACAATGAAATACATTGTTAATTTGTGGGGTAAACTTAGGTGGTCCATTACATTATGTTAGTTCATCTTCCATGTTTGAAATATATATATATATACATATATATTAATTAATTAGAAGCTTCCTACTACACATATTACATCAGAGATTAAGAATATATAATTCAATTTGATAATATTAAAACCATACTTAAAATTAATTTATATCATTTTTCGTATTTAAAATTTCAAACATATTAAATAATTGCATCGTATTATCACTTCAGTACCATCTCCTCTCTCACTATCACAATTCTCATTAGTCTACTTTTTAGTCCACAAACTTTTACCAAATGTTGAATCAAATGGAGACATGGGTAACACAAGAAGCCAAAGTAGTGGACCAACCCCAAGCTATCCCTTGTGTTCTAAAATTGGGCCCCAAGTGTTTGTTCATTTGTCTCTATGAAAGAAGACAAGGCCTTAAATTTCTCATATGCAATGCATGATATGTTTGGACTGTTTTTAGTTCAGCCGATTGAATTCGATTCGAATATTTTTATTTGTTTAAATTTAGATTAATTTGGTTTAAACAAAAATAATTATACAATATTATCATTTATAGTAATATGATTTTAAATTAAAATAAGAATAAATCAAGTTAAATCGATCAGATTTGAATTCGGGGCCGAAAACGATAACATTGTACTAGCACATGACTTGCATTGGATCCATGTGCGATGGTTTTCTACTTTTTTTTATTTTCTCTTAGCATCTTCTATTTTCAAATGTAAAATAAAGATAAGTCAACGTCGACCACAATTAGTATTATATATAACTTTTTTAACCACCAATGTCAGTTTTTCTTTATACAATGTTAAGATTCGAACTTTTAACTATGTTTAAATAAATATCATTTTTTAGCGAAGAAATTAAGTGTGATGATGTGATTAAACAATTAAGAAGATTTTGACCATAGGATGGAGAATGGACGTATATGATGTCATTTGGAAACTGATTTGGGAAAGTGGGACCCGGGGAAGGAGATTATTATGGTGTAAGTGAGTTAGACTGTGATGTCTCTCACCTAAGGCCTAACAGTATTTATTTATGTAGTAAAACTGACAAAAGTAACATAAAAGCCAAAACCACCTCCTTCCCTCAACTATTTTTTTCTTTACTGTCTTAATCTAAAGTAGTTTCGACGTTTCCCCACTCTCAGTCTCAGCGAGTGAAACTCACCTCCTTAGTCTTTTTGTCAAAATCAAAAGGCTTACATGAAAAATAAGTGTCTAAAATATATTTTTTTAAAATTTTAAGAGCTTAAAATTTATTTTTTTTATAAAAATAAGTGTCTAAAATTTTAACCGTTATAATTTTAAGTGTCCAACCGTTAAAAAATCGTTACCCAATCAAAATACAACGCATGACAAGATTATTGATTTTTTAATTATTTTTAAAAAAACCTTTAAAATTAATTTTTATATTTCAAATTAGTCCCTAAAATTCTAAAATAGCAAAATTTCAACTCTTCACTGTTGTCGCCGTCGACCCCACCCTTTTAGTCGCCGGATCCAGCCGACTATTTATCCCAACGCGCCGTCGTCGAAAATCGACGAATGGTGTGCCAGTCGAATTGCTATTTTACATTCGGCGTTCAATGTTCGAATTTAGAGATTTGAGGAATATTTAAAAAAAAATAGAATTTCAAGATTTAAAAAAATCATTAAAATATTAATTAAAAGAAATTATAAATTAAAACATGAAACATGTCTAACATTTATTGGTTAACAGATTTTTTAACAGTAGTTAACTACCATGCTCCTAAATTTATAACAGTTTAAACTTTAGGCACTTATTTTACAACAAAAAAAACTTTAAACACCTAATGTTTAAAAAAGATATATTTTTTACACTTATTTTTCATTTAAGCTAAACTGAAAACGAAGTAAAACGGATAAACTATATTAAATAAATATTATGTTCAATAAATGTTATTATTATTAATAATATTTAAATTGAATAAGCTTTCATGAATAAAATAAGACATTGAGGTCCAATAATAATAGTTTCAAGTGTATTTTGTTTAAATATTTAGATTTATAATAAATTGATTTTATATTTTCAATCAAACGACGAAAAAAATCACTAACAGAAAAAAATGAAAATTATAGGCTTTAATATGTTAGGATTATTGAGTTATATTCTAATAATATTGATGTCGAAAAAAATGGAAGAGCATTTTAATCTATGATAAGAAAATATAATATTCATATTATTCGTTTGTTTAGTTTATTATAATACAATGCTATTTTTGTATTTTATTAATCTTAACTATATTCTTTGAAGTACTTATAATTTGAACATGTTTGAAATTTTATTTTATTTTTAATGAAATATCAATGTTATGTTATTCAAATCATATTTAGAGTTCTTATTTTTTTATAATATTTTACGTGTATATATTTAAATTATCTTTGTATGAGATAGAAGTAGTTAATAAACAATATTATCTAACTCGATAAAATTAATCTTTGTTTAATTAATAAATTATTCTTAAAATAGAAATTAAATAAATCAGAATTTTTATAATATAAAAATAATATTTAAAAAGAATTAGTCGAGTGATTTTAATGGTAAATGATATTGAGCATAGCGTGTGCGCATCACTAAAAGATTAAGAAAATTGAACAAATACTATCGTGTAATCACATTAGTATCCAATTAAGAAAAACAATACTTAAAAATGTTTTCTTAATTTTTTTTTTCAAAGATTTATTTTGCCGTAAACTCTTCCATGAAGAAAGCGCGTGGGGTTGTAAAACACATCAAAGAATGTCTTTTTACGCATTGGGTTGCACAAACCCTAAATCCAAGTAAACTTGAAATAAAAAGAATTAAATACTAAAATAGATGTCGTTAAAATATTAATATTATGAATAAATTATTGCTCCCCAGTTCCTACCTCAAATGCCATTGATTTCTCCTTTTCTACAATCGACCAAAAAGAAAAAAAAAACATTTCTTTATATAAAAAGCTATTATAATCTGAGAAAAAAGCTTTCTTACTTTGCTCCCTTTAGATCCATTTCTCTCTTTCCATTTTTTTTCTTGCAATTCCCTGATCACTTAAACTCTCTCTAGGGTTTTCAAAGTTTCAATCCTTTTTAGCTGCAAAGGTGCTTTTTTTCTTAAAGGTACTTGGAAAAGGTGAAGACTTTCATTTTTAAAGTTTTTTTTTAATCTTTTAGGTAGTTTAAAATTGTGGGTTTTGAATAATTTGATTGGATAAGGAGAGTAGAAGAAAATTTGGTTGTCTAAAGAGGTGTCATTTTCTAGGTTGGTATTTGGATTTGCATTAGCTTGTGTTATCTTTGAAAGCTTGTTTCAGGAGTTTTGTTGGGGGTAAAGGTTGTAGTTTTTGGAGAGCTTCTAGAGAAGTAGGCCCTTGTTTGAACAAATGGGGGTTTTGATAGATTGGATTGTATGTATATAATATTGGAGTTCTAGTGAAGCCTAGCTTTATTGGTTTCTATTTCTAGAAAGTAGAAACACATATTCTTAATTATTTTCATTTGGTGGAAAGCTGGTGCAGAAATGGGATTTATTATAACATTTGAATTTGGATGGGATATTGGGATTTCTGTTTTTAGTTGAGTTTTTAAGCGTTTTGAGTATGATGGTAATGGATGATGTGGATAATGTTGTAAAAAAAAGTAAAATTCTTGAAGAAATGAAGGATAGTTAGTTACCGTTAGAAGAACTGAAGAAGGTTTTGTTTAAGGGTGGTTTTGTTTTGGTGTATGATGGGTTGCATTTGTTGCAAGCCTTCTGCAATTGAAGATAGTAAGGAGAGTCCTAGAGAGAGGCCTTCTATTAAAGCCTCCTCAGAAGTTAGGGCATCAAGGGCTACTTCCTCGAGGAGGGATGGAGCTTATAGAGCAAAGGATCAGTCTGATAACAATGAAGTGCGAACGATGTTAATTGATAAACAAGTGAACGGTTCGGTCCGGCCGCATGGTGAGAATTTGGATAGGAAGAGGGAAAAGACGGAGTATGTTGTTACTCAACACCCCGGGATGGGTAGTCTCCCGAAAGCTACAGAAGGTGAGCAGGTGGCAGCAGGGTGGCCTGCTTGGTTAGCTTCAGTGGCAGGAGAAGCAATCAGAGGATGGGTGCCGCGGCGTGCAGACTCATTTGAGAAGCTGGATAAAGTAATTATGCTCTTACTTAACTTATTTCTTAGTTAGGGTGTTGGTCATTGTCTACTATGTTGCTCGGACTCTTCTTTTTTCATAAAGTACTCTTGTCTGACACTTGAATTTGGGATATGGCCTTTAAGGTTCCTCCAAATACATAGGAACACTTACTTAGCTATATCTGTGTCGGATACATATCCGTGTCTGACACTTACAACAAAGTCCGTGTAACATAGATCGTATATGCTTGGTCCTCGTGTTGCAAATTTTGTTGATAATTTCCTTTTTTGACATATCAGTTAATTCCCTCTAAGTCCAGTCATATAGTGTGATGTCTCTCATCTTATAACCTAACAATATGCTCTAAATTGACAGTTTCTTGTGGCTAGTAATTGTATCTGTTACCTGAACTTATATTTTCTGCAGATTGGCCAGGGGACTTATAGTAATGTATATAGGGCTCGTGATTTAGATCAGAAAAAAATTGTTGCTCTGAAGAAAGTAAGATTTGATAACCTTGAGCCGGAGAGTGTTCGATTTATGGCAAGGGAAATTCACATACTGCGTAGACTTGACCATCCAAACGTTATAAAGCTGGAAGGTCTGGTTACCTCAAGGATGTCTTGCAGCTTGTACCTTGTTTTTGAGTATATGGAACATGATTTGGCTGGTCTTGCTTCACGCCCTAGTCTGAAGTTTTCTGAGCCACAGGTATGTCAGATTGTTCTGCCATTTTTATTTTTCTCTTAGCTGCAATTTGTTATCGTCCAAAAGCTACTTGTTTGTAAGTAGTAACTGTGGTCTAGACTAATGATGTTTCCCTATGAGAGATCTTCCATACATTGAGATTCCATGAATTCCCCCCCCCCTTTAAATTGCATTCTTAAGAAGTTGATAATATTCTGCAAATCAGAATTTATATTTGGCATCTACGGGGTATTCTTATGTTATATTTGTTGAACTTTGGGCAGGTTAAGTGCTACATGCAGCAACTTTTGCATGGTCTTGATCATTGTCACAACCATGGTGTCCTACATCGTGACATAAAAGGTTCAAATCTTCTAATTGACAATAATGGCATCTTGAAGATTGCAGATTTTGGTCTGGCAAGTTTTTATGATCCCCATCAAAGTCAGCCCTTGACAAGCCGTGTTGTAACTCTTTGGTATAGACCACCAGAGCTTTTACTTGGAGCCACTTACTATGGTACTGCCGTGGATTTATGGAGTACAGGTTGCATACTTGCTGAGTTATACGCTGGCAAGCCTATTATGCCCGGAAGAACTGAGGTGTGCTCTTGTTATTCAATGAGAGGTTTCCTACAATGTACTTAAGAGTTTTAAGCTGAAACTTTAGTGTATTGGTAGATGCGTAACAATCGTTTTAATGATAGGATGTGTCATATGTTGTTCTTAGAGATCTAGAATTAAATGAATGATTGAGGTCCATGTCTTTCTACTTTATAGGTGGAGCAGTTGCATAAAATTTTCAAACTTTGTGGCTCGCCTTCTGAAGACTATTGGAGAAAATCAAAGTTGCCTCATGCTACAATTTTTAAGCCTCAACAACCTTATAGATGCTGTGTTGCTGAAACATTTAAGGAATTTCCTGCACCGGCACTAGCACTCATGGAAACCTTACTTTCCATTGACCCTGCTGATCGCGGATCTGCAGCTTCTGCTCTCAAGAGTGAGGTATGTTTTTAAGAAATTATGTTCTATTATATTTCAGGCAACTATTAGCAACGCATGTCTGCAAGCATCTTCCCCTCTCTTTCAGGGTGAATGTTGGTAATGAAGGCTGTTTTTTTTTTTCCAACTGACTTGATTATTTTAGCAAGATGGCATGATATTATCGCTTATATTTAGCTATTTCGCCTTTTCAGTTCTCTATTTTCTATTTTAATATTTTTTATTGTTGCTAAAAGTAGGAAACGTGATTTTTGAAGGGTAGGACACATTCTAGTATCTAAAGATAAGTTGCACATATTATTATTTTGACAATTGGATCATAACTTTTTTTCTACTACATTTCATTCGTTCAGGATAAATTATATTGATGTTTATGGCCATGCTTGCTGTATTCTAAGCATTTTGTCATGGTTAATTGTCATGTACTAACATGAGCCTCTGAGTCAGGCTAAGGCACTTATGCCTTAGTTTAGACATAGACCTTGAATGCCAGAACTCTTGGTTCATGTCATCAACTGGCTTGTGTTCAAACCCATGCTATCTTGACATGCAGGAACAGTGCTTGATTACTGTGCCATTTACGTCACTATGACTTCAGAAAGTTTAATCTTGAAAACATTCTTTAGAATAGTACTGACAATTGTGCATGCAAATTTGTGAAGTTAGTACATCTTTTTGTCCTAAATCATTTTGTTATACTTTGTTGTAATCTTTTAAAATTTATATACATGTATATATATAATATATAGTAGTATCTAATTTCCTTGACTTGTTTTTGCTTGTGTTTTTTCAGTTCTTTACCACAAATCCGCTTCCCTGTGATCCTTCAAGCTTGCCCAAGTATCCTCCTAGCAAAGAGTTTGATGCAAAAATGAGGGATGAGGAAGCTAGAAGGTGAATATTCTATAATTACAATAAGAACCTACCTTATTTATTTTTCTTTTTAAAAATGAGGGATAAGACCTTAACCATATGGAAAGTCCCATGATTTTGAAGGAGAATTTCTTTGAACTTTTTCATACTTGTGTGGGAGGTTACTTCCAAAAGAAAATTGAGTGCTTCGGAATCTTTAGTTCTTGGAATAGGTGCTGAACTGCTAACAAACTACTTTTTCTATTGGCAGACAAGGGGCAGCAGGAACCAAAGGTCAGAGACCTGACCTCGACAGGAGAGCAACAAGAGAGTCTCGAGCCATGCCAGCGCCTGATGCCAATGCTGAACTAGTCTTGTCAATGCAGGTAACTTAAGATTTGGTTAACACTTGCCTATTCATTTCTTTTTGCTCTAACATGTTTAGTGATGAGCATCCTTAAGTAGTGTATGCATCAAAGATTGTTACTTAATTTAATATAGCTTGTCATTCTTTTTTTTTTATTATCAAATTTCCCCTTTTTAGAACAACGCCATCCGTTCGACGTTAGTAACGTTTTTCTTTGAAAAAAATTACTTTGACATTCCAGAAAAGACAAGGTCAACCCAATTCTAAGAGTCGGAGTGAGAAGTTTAATCCTCACCCCGAAGAAGTTGCTTCAGGCTTTCCTATAGACCCACCTCGACCATCACAAGCAATAGAATCAAATGCGGATGCACATGGGAATCATCACAAGAGAGCCTCCCATTCAGGGCCACTGGCTCACCGAGCTGCATGGGCAAAGTCTGGGAAAAACCTCGATGATGCTCCAAAACTTTCTACTGGGGCTGACTTGTCAATGATGCCAGGTTTAGTGGCAGCAAGGAGAAGTAATCTT
The DNA here is from genome assembly GCA_019671005.1 of Hibiscus mutabilis. Classification (NCBI taxonomy): domain Eukaryota; kingdom Viridiplantae; phylum Streptophyta; class Magnoliopsida; order Malvales; family Malvaceae; genus Hibiscus; species Hibiscus mutabilis. Next base: position 15,196,851 of record CM033721.1, on the reverse strand, counting down.
ATATCTGAAGATCGCAGGGAGAGAACTGGTTCTTCGCAACCAGAAGCTCCAAAAGTATTTTCAAGATTTCCTGGTTCCTTTAAGGAGGCCTCAGAATCCTTCCAACAGGATCCAAAACATAATGTGCAGCAGAGAGAAGATGGAAGAAGTAACATCAAAGATCCAGTTCTGGTAAGTAGTGAACCTGTTTTTTTGCTTTGATGATTGGTTCTCATGGTCGAAACTACATAAAAAGAAGAGCCTTGTCATTTATTTTTTCCTGGTTAAGTATGGTTTTTGGTTGGTTGCTAATAACTTGTATTCTCATTTCAAGTATCTTAATGCATACTTCTCAATGATGCTTGTTTCCAGCTTGGTTATGGCTCAAAGGGTCATAAAATTCACTATTCTGGTCCATTACTAGTTCCATCAGGCAACATGGATCAGATGCTCAAGGATCATGATCGTCAAATTCAAGAAGCTGTTCGACGAGCACGCCTGGACAAGGCAAAGATGAAAAAGGTTCCGTTAGAAGGCAACCGAATATCAACCAATTCATTATTTGTTTCTGGTCGTTGAGCTAAACTTTGTGAACCGCAAATCAGGATGAACAATGTCAAGATGATGGCAGCAAATAATTCAGCTGCCGATCCTCTTCTGAAATATGAGCCAAAGTCGTTTTTTCTTCTTCTATATAGCTTGATGCCTATAGGAAGATTGCTAGTGAGGCATATGTAGTTAAGCTTATGGCTGATTGAGAGATCTTTCACTGTGATTAAATATGTGCATTTCTTTACCGCTCTACAACTGTAATTTTCTAAGACACAATCTATTCCTGTAGATCTGAAACAAGTTAAATGCAGAGATCTTTAGATTATTTAATGTAATGAAACAAGCAAAATCTAGCTTGTTTTCCAGTTACCTTGCTTCTTCTCAAGAAAATTGCAGTAGCATTCATATGTATGTATATGTATGCATGCATGTATTTATATGGATAATAAGGTGTAGAAAATGCAGACATCTATTGACAATCAGAAGAAACTAAAACATCAAGAGTTTTCCAAGTTTGAGAACAACAATATAGCAACCTAATTATGTTATTACTATCTGCATTGATCTTGACCAAGATAAGCTTTCATAGTTAATCTGTCTAAGAGACGGCGAAGCCTTTGAGCTCCGGGAGTTGGCTTGAGCTTGTTAATGTCCCCAACTTCTGAACATTTTGGTTTCCCAGAGCACCAACCGCCGGGAGTGAAGCTTGTGTTAACACGGCCAAGCAAATCAACATCGATCTTATCCAATACAGGGGCGTCTCGTTTGAACTTGCGAGCGAATGCAACATTGCTCCGAATCATCCTGCCTGTATCGTTAAGGGAAAGTACATGCGGGTGCTGTTTAGGAGGATTGTCCCATTTAATATAATGCATATCATGATTGACAACGGTCTTGGCGAATTCTGGAATATTGCATACGACCGTCTGAAAGTAGCCTTCAGGTGAAGAGATGAAGTTTGCGTAGTACATGAGAAGAATTCTGGGAAGATTATCCCATCCCATAATAATGTACTTGATCAACGGTCGCGACATAATCGTCCAAGCCGAACCTGCAACCAATGTCAAGGATGTGGTAAAAGCAAAACAATTCTACCACCTCCATGAAAGTGGAAATTAGGCTTCTAAGTTCAGTTTCTAGCATTTGAGAAGAGCTGCAATATGCAGTCCATCCATATCTGCATCACATCACTAAACAAATGCAAATGCAAATACATATACCTATATCTATTTATGTATATGTATATGTATATAATGAATTTTGACACACCCCATAGCTTCAAAATGTTCACTTTAGATAGGAAAATAGATGGTAACATATAAGAAGGGCTGCAATATGCCAATATGTACTATTGCAGGCATGTAATATGCAGTCCAACCATATCTACATCACACCACTAAGCAAATGTATGTATGTATGTATGTATGTATGTATGTATGTATGTATGTATGTATGTATGTATTCTTTAAGTTAGATCAGAAACAAGATTTGCAGCCCTCACACTCTTAAATGCTAAACTGACAAATTGAAGAATATCAGTTGTATGACAGCATGCTAACCAGTAAATAATTTAAACGCTGTAGGCAATTTTCTTCTCTGTGTGGCCCAAAATACTTCAGTCTTGGTTGACCTATAGAGTCCCGGATCTATAATCAAAGGCATTGCTCTTTTCTCCCTGAAACATCCACAGGCAAACATGTCGGCATTCGACATTTATAACGGATTTCAACGGCGAGGGAAATGAACTTACTGTTTCCAACCAAGCTCACTCGTGTGTTCGATGAAATTAAGGTTCCGGTTTAAAGGCAAAAATGCATAAAGAAGATCTGCAGATCCACAAATTGATCAAAACAGCAGTTTGTAAACAACTGAATGACTTAAAGCAAGGCACATGATATGAGGAGCTAACCATCTTGAGTCACAAGAGGATAATCCGAAGCACTGAGATTAATAAACCAATCCCAATCTTTATTTCTCCTGAGAAGAATGGCAGAAGCATGGAGGGTATTGGCCACCATTGTTGGACCTCTGTAAGTAACCATATTAGCCTTGGTGACCATAAAAACATTCCCAACTTTGGAGAAAACTGTCTGGTTTTTAATCCTTGAATTCAATGTCAACCTTTCTTCTGCAGGTGACTCAAGGTCCAAATGAACAGCATAGTAATTCCTTGGATGATACAATGCATGGAGAGTCCTCCATAGCTTCTCGAGATCACCTTTTGATCCCGAAATCAAATACGCGAACCGGGGTATCGGCGGAGAGGACAATGGTGGGGGCTGATTGAGATCGAACTTCGACTCGACGTACCGCGGCTTCCTTTGATTCATAGGGAAGATGGAGAAGATTGAATTGATGTTGTAAACTGATGAAACGAGTCCCATGTTGAAGGAGGAGATGAGGAAGAAGATGCATACGAGGGAAGATATAACAAAAGGGAATATCCATTTCTTCTCCATGATCATCAACGCCAAAGCTTATCATAGAATCATTCCAATGAATTCAAAACTGTGTATTGTTCAATCAAAAACTAAAGAAAATAGAGAAAAAAAAACAAAACAAATGGATTTTATTTCAGGAGATTAAAAGGAACAAGAAAAAAAAAACACCCTTTAATTTTCTATTTATTCTAGAATATAATCTGGTAGATGTTAAACGAAACAACACTGATTTATTTTTGTTTTTGCTGATTCCATTTCCCAGAACGTAAAACATACAGGAAAGGAAAGATGATATGTTGCAAAGGACAAAAATAAACAATTGGTTAAAGAATCATTGGAAAAGAAAAATTAAACAATTAGTGGAATATATGAGAAAATTGGAAAAGAGCAAATCTTTCGACAAAAGAGACAAAAACATATCATCGTAAATCTATTAATAGAAACATAATCTAAAAATATTTTGATATATATTTAATTTGGTAACCAAACTTCCAATTGCTTCGATGTTACCGTTAAATTTTTAGTTTTATTTCAATTTGATCACTGACCCTTTAACAACTGAGTGACGCGGCTGTTAAAATATTTTGTATAATAACACATTCAGTCTTCCACGTTTACACATTCAAACAATTTAGTCATAATTCGAAAGAAATAATAAATTTAACCCCCATTATTTCAATTTGATCATATTTTCAATTAGAGATAATTTAATATTTTATTTTGATCCCTCAATTATAACTAATGTTATCTTGTCTCTCCTAAGTCTCAACCATACTCAATCCATAAAAAACAATCCCTAAATTCTAAACCCATAAACCTAAATGCTTAAACTCTAAACCCTAAATTAAATCTATAAACATTAAATCTAAGGCACTTGTAGAAACTGTTTTTTTTACAGTCAGTACATGAATATTTTCTCATTAAATAATCTACATAAGACATTTGAAGATGTTGAATTGAACTAGTCTAAAGATTCCATCTGGATTGTTAAACTCAAAACCTTGTATTGTTACTGGAGGACCTGGTATCTCCAACGTATTCATCTCATACTTGTATATAAACATGTTTTTATAAACTTTCAAATATATGAAAAAAACAACAAAAATGGGAAAGGGTATGATGAGAGCGGTGCTTAACTGCTTATTGTTATGCTTACCACGATAATGACAGCTACGGTGAAGAAAGCAGTGGGACAGGCGAAACCGAGGTGTTGAAGTCAGTGCGGCGACGTTATCATCTCATCAATATATCAAAGGATGGATTGGGTATGGTTGGGATTGAGAGGGACAAGGTAACATTAGTTATAATTGAGGGGTCAAAATAAAATATTAAATTTTTCTCTAATTATAAAATTTGGTCAAATTGAAATAATGGGGTTAAATTTATTATTTCTCTTGAATTATGACTAAATTGTCTGAATGTATAAACGTGAAGGACTAAATATGTTATTATACAAAATATTTTAACAACTGTCAATGGCCAAATTAAAACTAACTAAAAGTTTAATGATAACATTAAAGTAATTGAAAGTTTGGTTACTAAATTGAATAATTGATAAAATTTTAGTGACTATTTTTGAACTGTACCCTTAAATTAAAGTGGATGTATGAATTATTATAATAATAAAAATTTAATTATCTTTTGAATTAAAAAATAAAAGAAAATCTGAAAAAATAATATAAAAATATTTTTTAAAATTTTATTCTAAAATGATATAATAACACTTTTGGTCCGTAAAATTTTAAAATTAAATAAACAATTAATGGTCCGTAATTGCATGAAAATATTAATTACACGATTAAGAACTCTATGTACCTGCTCATGTTTTAACAAATACAATGTAATAACATTATGGTAAACATTAAAGTTGTAATGATTACACTAAGATCAATAATTAAAAAATTCAAATCAGTGTTCGGGAAAATTAAAATTAAAATAAAAAGCAATAGTAATAATTAAATAAAATCCAGAACTAAATAATATGAGATTTGAGCATTAAAAACAACAGATTTCATTTCCAGAAACAAACTCTACCAATCTTCAAGGGCGTCAGTTTCGCAGACAAATCTAGGGGGTATTTCCGTATTTTCACTCTCAAACCTCGGCTCTCTCGTAATCATCGACGACGCTGACATGCGTTAGATTCAGAATTCGTTACATAAGGACACGTGTCAAAATGAGAAGTGAGAATGCCTATGCACAACAGAACAACCGCACTGAACTGACGCTTAAGATAAAAATTAGTACGTGGTCCGGCCCATTACGTTATGGTTATTCTTATTAAATATTAGTTATATAATTTTTTTATGTTATTTTTTTAAAGATAAATCTTCAACTTTTTAAATCATATAAATAAGGAGTGTGTAGTTACATAGAAGTTGATTATAAATAAATTAGTGACATGGAAAAAAAGAAATTATGTGGCTGATTTTTAGTTCATAAGGACTATGGATGACGTGGTGGGCCGGGAACATATAATAATTTCTCCGGTTAAGGGACAATACACAAAGCCTTCAATCACTTTGAGATATCCCTCTCGAATATTAGTCGATTAATCTGAATTGAATTTTATATATTTCCATTATGTAGATTATTCTAGTTTAATTTTTTACATTTACATCCTTTAATATTGTTTAAGGGAATTAACTTCTCATCACCAATTGGTTGTTGGTTTAATTTCTTTTAATTATGAACTAAATTCTAGCTCTTACAATTTTATCTTTAATAAAAAATTAAAATTTTAAAAAATTGTGAAATCCATTAATTTGAATGTTTAAATAAAGGATGAGTCTACCACAATCAATGAGCACCGTCGAGCGCTAGTAATGATGAGCACCGATGAGCACTATTAAATTAATTTATAAAGATTAAAAATTTAAAAGACTCAACGTATAGTTATAAATTATTTAAAATAAAATATTAATTAAATTATTTTCCTTATAAATAATATTTTTTAATTTTTTTTAAAATAATTGGAACAAATACGAACCTTAACCAATTTAAAAAATAAAAACCTTAAACTCAAAACTCAAAACCCAAAATATTAAACTCTAAATCCAAAACACTAAACACAAAATTATAAACTCTAAACCCTAAATTCAAATATTAGGTTTAAGATTTCGGGTTTCGTGGTTGGTATTTGATCCAATTATTTAAAAAAGGTTAGAAATTTATATATATAGAAAATAATTTAATTAATATTTTAATTTCAATAATTTATAATTATATGTTTAAATAATTTATAACAATATGTTTAGTCCTTGAGATTTTTAATCTTTATTAAATAATTTAATCGTGTTCAGCGGTGCTCATCGTTAGTGGTGCTCAGCGGTGTTTGTCGAGCGTTGTAGAATTTTTCCTAAATAATTCCTTGCCAAGAATCAAATGATTAAACAAATGACATAAATTAAAAGAAATGAAAATTTTGCCACGCTCGACGAGCACCGATGAGCACAATTAATTTAATTTATAAAGGTTAAAAATCTAAATGACTTATTGTATAATTATAAATTATTTAAAAATCAAAAGGTAAATTAATTATAATATATTATTTTTTAATTTTCTTTTAAACATAATTAGATCAAAATATATGCCCTAAATTATAAAACTTTAATTTTTTTCTTTTAAAATTCAAACCGCCGCTAATCTTCGTCGCCGGACACATTCTCACCCCCCCTGCGTGGCCATATGCTTAAATTTATGTTCGGTAAACACTCGAATAAATTGTTTGAAAATTGGAATCAAATTCGATAAACACCGGTATGTTCTGTTGAAAAAAATAAATGATTTCGATAAACATGTGCAAATTGGAATTAAATCCTCACTGCCCTGCGTGACCATATGCCAAATCGATAATCACATTCTCACCCACCGCCGGAGTTTCTATTGACTGGAAATTTTTTATGGTTCGACAACGGTCTCTGATTTCGTGTCGATTTGGGTCGGTTTAAAGTAGGTCTTGTATTGAACTTCAGTGTAGATCAGGGCAGCGAGAATGTGACCGGCGGTTTGGCGGCGGCTTGAATTTTAAAATAAAAAATTTAGGTTTTATAATTTAAGGGAGGTATTTTGATGTAATTATGTTTAAAATAAAATTAAAAAAAAAAGAATATATTTTAATTAATTTACTTTTAATTTTTAAATAAATTATATTTATACGATAAATTATTTAAATTTTTAATTTTTATAAATTAAATTAATAGTGTTCATCGGTACTCATTTTTAGTAGTACTCATCGATGCTCAAAAAGCGTGATAGACTCGTCCTTAAAAGAAATCCAAAAACAGCAAAACAAACCATAATCCTTTATAACTGCCAACTTTGAGAAGAAATTTTCTTTTTCCTTCAATCTCTCTCTTTTGAAGACATGCATTGATATAAAGCTAAAATCTGTTACCTTTCCCTCTCCTATTTCTCTCTGGTAAACAAGGAGAGAATTCCAAAACAGAGAGAGAGAAAGACTGAGATCTTAATCTCTTATATCTCTTTCTTTTTTACTCTGCAAAAGGACTTTTCTCCTCTCTTGATAATCTCTCTCAACTGGTAATCATATCAGTTTTTTTTTTCTTTCATTTCTCATGTTTTTCTATCTGGGTTTTAATTTTTTCATATCATTTTGCATGTTAGTTTTATTGGTGTTATGGCATGTTTTCCTTTATCTGGATTGTATATTAGATTAATCATATATATATGTATATATGTATATTCATTTGAATGTTGATGCTGCTTTAAATATCTCAACTAGAATATGTTATTTGAAATTCTTCTGTTTGCCAATTCTTTTGATTTGATTAAACAAACAACTAGCTGAAGAAATGGATTAGGACAGGTTTATTTCAAATGCTATTGGTAATGCTTAAAGTTTTGCTTATTTATCAAATTGCTTTGGATTGAATTTTCTTTTTTGAATTTCATAAATGAAATGGTGTTTATATAATGTGGTATTGTAATCTTTGTTTTTTCTGGATTTTGTTACAATTTTATCATTTTTGTGATTAATGGGTGTAGAGATTGTGGGATCAAACATGGCACAAGTAGCTGAAGTAGACAAGGATCCTGTTCATAACGAGACCATTAAAGTTGTTCCGAGCGCCAAGGAATCGGATAAGGGAGACGGGAATAACGCATCAAATCCCAACGTCCCGACCGGTGCAGTTGACGAGTGGCCTGCTGCTAAACAGATCCATTCGTTTTATTTTGTCAGGTATCGCCTTTATGACGATCCGGAGATAAAAGCCAAAATCGATCTGGCTGATAAGGAGCTACAAAAGTGGAATAGAACCAGGTTCAAGATTACTGATGAATTAAAAGCTATAAGGGTGAGTGAAAAGCTACTAGTTTCGATTAGACGCGTGGCATTATTGCTGTGACGACTCTTTCGAACTTGTGTTGAATGCGATCGGGTGTGGTTTTAGTAATAAATGTTGGAAATGAAAGCCTGTGAGCATGTAGTACAATGATTATGATGCCGGTTTTGGCCTAATCTCGTTTACTTTTTAAAGCATTATCTTTATGTCAATGCAGGCGGATCGAGCAGAGTTACTTTCTCAAGTGAGAGCCTTGAATGTTGATTTTGACCATTTTAAGGAGATTTTAGGTGAGAAAAGGAAGGAAATAGAACCATTGCAGCAGGCTTTAGGCAAGCTTCGAACCAATAACTATGCTTTTGGTGGTCTATGCTCATCCGAGGAAGAGCTCAATTCTGTTGTATGTTACTCCTAACTGTTTCAAGAATTTGTCGATTGTTTTCTGCTGCAGTTAATCCTTTGCTTTGAACCACTTAATGGATTATGTGAACTACAGATCCATTGCTTGCAATATCGCATTCAGCATGAAAGCATCCCATTGGCCGAGGAGAAGCAACTTCTTAGAGAAATCAAACGACTGGAGGGTACCAGGGAAACGGTCGTCGCTAATGCGGCAATGAGAGCAAAGATTCAGGATTCGATGGGTCAGAAAGAAGCCATTCAGGATCAGGTTAAAGTAAGAAACTTTCGTTTTGCGCCTCTTTAAGTTTCCTTTCTCGCTTTCCTCCTGCATTAACAAGACCTACATTGTTTGACACATATAAACTTGCTATATTTGTTTTATCGTAGCTTATGGGTGTCGATTTGAATGGAGTAAGGAAGGAGCAGCACGCTGCCCAGTCCAAGAAGAAACTAATTAAAGATAAATTGAATGTAACGGAGAAGAGAATCAACATTTTACAGGAGGAGCTGAATGATGTGACTGAGAAGAGGGACAAAGCTTATGAAACCATTCAGGAACAGAGGAAACAACGTGATGAAGAAGTAAGCCTTTAATTTGCTCGAAGCTTTAAAATTTCTGTTCCATATGCACATATGACCATATCCGAACGTTCATTTATGATTGAAGATCTTTATGGAAGATTGACATCTTTCGAGTAAAACTTAGACTATTACTAAGGACTCGTTTTAATTAATATTATCGTTCGAAATTTCAGAATGCATACTTTTTCCAGAGCCGTTCACTCTTAAACAAGGCCAAAATCGTAGCTGCCAAGAAAGATATAAAGGCACTCGAGGAGCTTGCAGCCGTCGAGGTTTGTTGAGACTGCAGATTAATGTTAATTTAGAGAATCTCATGTGCTTCGTATTCGGTTGGTCTCTTATCTTCTATGCTGGTTTTAGGCTGAGAAGTTTATGGCTCTCTGGAACGGTGACAAAGCCTTCAGGAATGATTATGAGAAACGAATTCTGACATCCCTGGAAGGTCGGCAATTGAGCCAGGATGGTCGGATAAGGAATCCTGATGAGAAACCATTGGTTACACCAGATGTACCGGTACCTTTGCAAACTGAAACAATTCTGAGGCCTAGTTCGAGACAACCGAAGGAAGAAGCCAAGTCCTCTCCTCAACTAGGATCTAAAAAAAAGGTCCAGAAAGATGCCGAGACTAAAGTAATGGAGTCAAAATCCCCTCCAGAGAATGTTGTAGCGGAGAAGGAGATCTCCGGATCAGGCATGTCGGAAAAGGACACTTCAGCAAGCACCAAAGCTGATTCTGCAAAACTGAAAGAGAAGAAGAGAGAAGAGGAAATTGCAAAAGCAAAGCAAGCTTTAGAGAGGAAGAAGAAGATGGCTGAAAAGGCAGCTGCCAAAGCAGCTATAAGAGCTCAAAAGGAGGCCGAAAAGAAGCTCAAGGAAATTATTTACTTCTCTTTCTCTTGTTTTGCTTCTAATAAGTAACGTGGGTTAAAACTGAAATCTTGTGGTGTTATTTTCTTTCAGGAGCGTGAGAAGAAAGCAAGGAAGAAGGCGGCGACATCTTCAACCGCTGTCAATCCCGAGGAACCAACTGAACCCCTGGCCGAGGCTTCAGACTCCGAGAAGGTTGATGCTAATGATGATGCACCCGTCCCTGCTCCTGTCTCAGAGAAGGACAAGGCGCAAAAGGAGAGCACCGTTCGGTACAGAAATCGGACTAAAGGACCTGAGGCACTTCCCAGAGCCATCACGAGACCTAAGAAGTCGACCAACTACTGCACATGGGCCGCTGCTGCAGCGCTGGCAGTGCTGATACTTCTAGCACTGATTTACTATCATCTTGTCTGAAGAAGTTAACTTGAATGAAACCGAGAGTTTTGGTTGATTGACATGCTAGTAGCTAGGTCTAGCGACAAAAGTTAGTTAATTCTGTTATTTGCATCCATGAAGGATGCACTAAAAAACTCATAATGTTGCTGGTAGTTCAGTTTGAATGCTTTCTGAGGCCAAAACTTGGCAATTCTGGTTTAATTGGTTGTATTTTTAAAATTGTCTTCCATTAATTTCAGAATGTCATCAGAATCCTTTATAGACAATTCTTTTTCTTATAGCATTTCCATATTTGAGATAAACCCTAAATAAGTAAGGTTTCAATAGGTAGAATGCAAGGTGTTCAATAAAGTAGCAATTACTCAATAAGTATGATGCATTATAGTAGTCCGTGTCATTTTTTTAAATTTATTAGTGGGATTACATGATAATATTTCAACTACAGCCACTCGTTAATGTATAATTATTTAGCAAATTGGCGCCCTCTCAAATCGTTGCAACTTTTGGTGTAGAATCATATTTTACTACTTGTTAGACTTGAGGCTTGAGCACTCTCAAGTCTCAATATCGTTGCAACTTCTTTCTAAATTCATTCTAATTGAATTGTAAATATTAGTTCGATTGTTCATCCTAATACTCGATTCAAATATTAAATTATTTTTAGAAGTTCTTACTTTTTGGGTTTGGGTCCGTAAGGCTCAAATTTCAACGGTTGATTAAAAAGAACGGAATTTGAAAAAGAAACAGCCCACTTACAATGGAATTTCAAACAGTACGATGTCTTAGACAAGACAAGATGAGGTTATTTTAGTTTAGTTCTAACTTGTAATTAATTGTTGAGTTAATGATAGACTTTGATCCAAGGCTTGTGAGTTGTAGTTGCCTTCCCTTGTTCTGTCTCCATCTGCAAGTCGCTCTCCGGGATTCAACGTCCTCATGAGTTAGCTGAGTCCACTTCGCTGAGCAATGCGGTGATTCGGATTTTACTCTGATTAATTGAAGGTTTAACAGTTAAATAGGTGTTTAAAGTATATTTTTTTCCAATTAGGTACTTAAATTATTTTTTAGGGACTATTTTGAGAATCTTTGAAAATTTTAGGATATATTTTTATTTTGTTTTATTAATTTCATTTATTTTTAATATAATTTTAGAATTTCCCGGAGATGACACGTGTCTTTTGACGGTGAAAATTAACAGAAAACTTTAGATGAGTCACATAATGAAACGTTAGGCACCTATTTGACCCAAAAAATAATTTAAACATCTAATTAAAAAAAAGACATAATTTAGGCACCTATTTACCTATTAAGCCTTAATGAACTAACTCTTATTATAATGATCGCAAATTCTGACTTTCAAAAACACAATAAATAATAATAAGTAACAAAGAAAAAAAAAAGACAGGTACAGGGACAGCAATGTTGAAAACCATACATGAACCTTGTTTTGTTTTTCTTTAACATGAATTCTAAGTGGTCCCCTTCCCTTCATCTCTTGTTGTCTCTAATGTCCCTATTGGAAGAGACCTATTCCTACATTATTATGCTTTATATATGCACATCTGCTTTTTTTTATTAATTATCTACACTGCTTTTTTAATTATGAATTAACTTTATTGCTTAACGCTTAATTATGGTTTAAATGAATCTAATCACATTTAAAATGAGACAATATATTAATGATATTTCATTATATATAGGTTAATACTTTGTTTCTCAAAATGACTACGCAATATTTAAAAAAATGTAATTTTGGTGCTGGTTGAATACAATTCGATTGATATTGTTGTTGACATAATATATTTGAGTACATGAGATTGAGCACACTTAAACTCTCAATATCTATTTATTTATGAGCGGGGCACTAGATAGTATAAATATTACACCTTGAACGTAAAAAATAGTTTTGATATGAAATTTAACTTCAGAAAATACACGTCGAAAACTAACTTTATATTTCATTAATGAAGAAAAAAACAATACCAATAATATTGTTTTCAAGTGAAAATAAAGAACTGGTTTATTTAAAGGAAACTACACTTAAGACTTTGTATTAATGGATTACCTCTTCATCCATATCATTATGATTAGTGCAAATTAGGTCCACAAGACTAAGTTAAAGATTGAATGGAGCTCCATCAAAGTAGTTGAATTTAACAATTGGCAATAGTTTATCGGGATGTATTTTAAACCTTTTGATCTCAATTATCATTGACCAATCCATATATTAATTATTGGCTCTTCCTAGTAGAAATAGAAAAATGAAAAATGAAAGCTCCATTCATTAGACGTGTTTATGAATCATGTTGAGTTTCAACTTGATTCCTATTATTTCTAATTTTAAATATGTTCTAAGTCCAGTTTACTTGCTTTACTATTTAAACTTTAATAAATTATATATATATATATAATTAAGATTCACTTACCCTATGTAAAACATAATTGTCTCATATGGGAATAATACGAGCTCCTGCTCATGGCCCAATCTTTTACCTACACAGTTTCATTAATTTCTCAAGTGATAATCTTGTAAGTTAGTGGTTGTCCCTTATTATTTTAGTTGTATTTAAATGTTTTTTCTTAAAAAAATGGTTTATTAATAAAAAATTAGATTAATTGTTCAAAATATTAAAATATGTTTCGTTTTATATGAAACTATTTTTAAGTTTTCGCTAAGGCCTTGACATTTTTTTAGACGACTACTAAAACTCATTTAGTTTTACACTTTTTAAACCCTTGGATGAACATAAATAGATGACTGAAATTTATTTATTATATATATTTTTTTAATTTTTTATTGTTAATTTCGGTTATCATTTTTTCAGATCCAATAGTAAAAGAATGTAAAACTTTAACTATACTTATATATATATATATATCATTTTACTCATCCAACGATCCAAAAAACGTGTAAAACAATAAGTTTTACACTGTGTGTAAGTGCATGGGCGGAGCATCGGGTGGGTCTAAGGGACCTGGCCTACTTAACTTTTATGGGTTAATTGTATTTTTAACCCTTGAAAGTTTTGAAACTATTAACATTAAGTCTTAGTCCCTCTCAAATTTTTTGGTTTAATATTTTAAGACGTATCAGTTTTAAAGTTAATGGAATTAAGTTTTGTCAAATTTTCTAGTTTAATTAATTTTTAAGATATGTCAATTTTGAAATTAGTGATATTAAATCTCAACCCTCTATTGTAAGGTTATCTAGGGGATTGTTAATTTTAAGGATAAGTAATTTGACCCCTCCCATAATTTTATTCTTGTTTCGGCCCCTCCCATAATTTCATCCTAGTTTCGCCCCATACATATTTATCTCAAAGGTGTGGGTGAGTGGTGTAGCAGGTTCAAGGTGCGGCTAAAGAAGGCAAGGTTCAAAAGTTGTGACTTACCCAAAACTTAAAATGTTAGACTTTTAATAATATTTTAGGTTGATTTTTTGTGATTTTTGACAAGTTTCGAAACTTTGTCCAACATTCTAAAATGTTATAAAAAAATAAAGTTTCGAAACTTATTTTTTAAGTTCAAAAACTTGTAAAAAATAACGAAAAAACTAACCTAAAATATTATAAAAAGTCTAATATTTCTAAATCTTTAGTGAATTTTTTATAAATTTTAAAACTTTTCGTTTCTTAACCGCACTCTTGCCTAGCTAGGTTAGACTCCCCCAAAGATGAAGCTAAAGGAATGTCTATACTTTGAGTGTGACGGTGTTGAGACAAAAGAGAAGACCGTGTTTGGCGGTCTCAACAAAGTGTAAAATGTCATAAGCAAATATTAAATCAAAAGTAGGATTCTCAATAAATAAATAAGTTGGTAGTATTCCAACATGAGAAAAAACCACCTGATCCACTCCAAGTTCTCAACGTTTTTAAAATAAACTTTAGTCAAACCGGCCAACCCCTTACATTTTTTATGATAATACATGTTTTTATGTTTCCTATGCTTACTTTACATTTTTATATTTAATAAATACAATTATCATAATCAACCTTGTAAGATTCAAGGTATTACATAACATTATTTATGTGGGAATTTTAAAAGAAATATATGTAATTTTGCTTTCAGTCCTTGTATTCTTCATACATTTGAAGTTTAATCCCACTATTCTAATTCGTGGAATTTATTCTCTCCACTCTTTTGGTTTAATCATTAAAATCCAATTGATAACACTCTCAACTGACTTTTGTTAAATTAAATTGTGTCATTTTTAAATAAAAAATTTGCTAGTGACTAATATTATAAATAAACAACTAAAAGTGTCAAATCCAGGGTTATAATTTCTTTTGCTAAAGTCTTTTTCTCAAAAAAATACAATTTTTAATAAGCGATCTGGAAATGATTACAGAATAAAGTGTTTGTCACTTATTTTGACCAGAAAAAATTAAATACCTAGAATAAAAATAATATAATTTGAGTACTTATTTTATAATAAAACTTCATATTCTTACGTAATCAAATTTAGTAAAAATCCTTTGACGATCTTTTCAATTAGACTTTATTTATTAAATGAGTGAAATTTCTAGAGTATTTGAAAGTAAATGAACTCAATTTAAAAAAATGTGAAAAATATTGGGATTGAGAGCATAATAATAATAATAATAATAATAATAATAATAATAATAATAATAATAATAATAATAATAATAATAATAATAATAATAACAGTACAACTCAATAGCATATTATGAAGGGTGGTAGTAAGTTTAATTTCGCTTTATGTTATTAAATATTATGATGGGGATTTGTCATTTGTCTAAAAAAAACCCATTAAAATAACCCCTTGGTTTTGTCTTTAAAACAATGAATTATTACAACTTGGTTTTTGGAGTGAAGTTGTTTGTTGTACCCATGAGGTAATAATGAAACCAAAGATCATTAGTTGAACCCTATTTGGATATATGCAATTATGTTTTAGTAAATATATTGACTTTGAAAAAAAATATGATTTCGAGGTTTGAAAATTTGATAAAATAATTGTATTTTTGAATAATTTAAAAGATTGTCTAATTAATTTGAATCTATAATCGGTTGTAATAGAAAATGATTTAATTTAGTCTCATTTCAAAATTTATCCTTTTAAGGAATTAAAAAATTAGTCCTTCTATTTTAATTTGTCATAATTTGATTTTTATATGTAGAAAAAATTAATGAGTTTAATAATATTATTCATTTGAACTAACTTTTTAATGTTTTTTTGATATATTAAAATATTTATATCTTTAATATGAAAATTAAATGATTGGAGTTGTTAAAATAATTTATCAACTTTCTATTAAACCATAGACAGTTTAAAAGTTCATTTAGGTTCGTTGATACTATTTAATGGTATAAAAGATATAGATCAAATTATGACCCAACAAAATATATAGACATGAGTGACGTTGCGAATGTTCAGCTTTGGATGCTTGGGAGATTTTTGTTTAGCCCTTTTAGGATGTTATGTTTGTAGCAGCTTAATGCTTCTTTTGGATATAATAATACAACATTTATCTAAAAAAATTACAGATCAAATTTTGAAAAATAAAAAAAGATGGAATAAATTCTCAATTTTCATAAAGTACAAGGATGAAATATATTATCAAACCATTTGAGTGCAAACGATTCGGATTTGAAAAGATCTAAATATGAAAGGTGAAAGTACCTATCAAGTCCCTCAATTATAAGGAGCGGTTCAAATTAGTTTCTTCTAAAATAAAAAAAAGATGGAATAAATTCTCAATTTTCATGAGTGAGGTTGTGGAGGATTGTACTATTTAATTAATCAAATGACTTTTGGTCGCATAATTGGGCACTCCACAATGCAAGAGTAGAATGATTTTGGTTTTGAAAAGAAAAAAGAAAAGGAATTTGATGCCCTTTTCACCAAGAAGCACTGCTTTGTTTTGTAATGGAACTTTGGTCCCCTACCCTTCACCCCCCCCCCCTCCCACATAATATAATATACTTACACTTATTTTATCTTTCCCATTATAATCAGAATTCGATTCTTTTTTTCTTTCTATTTTATTTTATTTTATTTTATTTATTATCTATTTTAAATACATTTTTAATCATATATTTTAAAAAATCGAATGATCAATTTGATTGTGTATTAGGGTAGGTTTTGTATAGATTTATTCTGGTCTATGTTTGGATATATATTAAAATATCTAATATTTTAATTCTATTACAATTGATAATAACATGAATATAATATTGATCTACGAATTATCGGATTTATTATTTATAGTATTTATGTCTATAAAGGAATCCATCCTCTTGCTTCTCTCACTATACAAATTCCATCTGTTTCTTATTTTGTGACGTTGATTTATAACTCAAACCCATTTTGACATGCTTCGGTATGTTTTTACTTTGAAAGAAAATATATTCTCCCTCCATTTTTCAATATTTTTTATCAACAAAAAACAAAAAATCAGTTTTGATATACATTTGACGGAATCAATGTAATGGAAGAGCCCACACCCACCATAATGCAGCTTCAATTTGCATTAGAGTGTAATACAAGTCGCCTAATACAGGGGTAAAGACAAAAATAAGACCCAAAAGTCTATATTTTTTAAACTAGTACTATCATAGTGAATTCGATGGAGAAGCACGAAGAGTTTAAAAAAATTATATTTTTTATGTTTTAAGTTAATTAATTACTTAAAAGATGATTAATACATCTTAATTGGAATTCATCATGGATGGCAACTTGCAATTAAATTTTTTAAAATCAAACCTTTTTACTAAAAGACAAAATGAAAAAAAGTTAAACTATTAGAAACTCAATTCGTATTTTAAATGTGTTGAAGAATAAAAATAAAGAAATTAAACTATTAAGAACCAACTTTAATATTTAGCTCCACGATTTGCAAAGGAGTTTGCAGTAGCTTTATATATATATATATATATGTCTAACTAGAGTATAAGACTTTGTTTCTTATCGATGTGAAATTCTTAGGAGCTAAATATTAAAGTTGGTTCCTAATAGTTTATTTTTTTTGCTTTTTAATGTATTGAAGATGCGAAGTGAGTTCCCAAAAACTTATTTTTTTCTCTAGGTTTACTAAAAATTTAAGTGAATTTGTTAATTATTCGTTAATGTGATTAATTAAGTTAAAACACGAAGAATTTTATATTAAAAATTAATATTTTATTTACTGTATTTGGTGCTAGTTTAAAAAAATAGACATTTAGGTGTTATTTTGATAGTATTAGGATGTAATGGTGCTAGTTGTGTCTTTACCCTTAATACATGTCAACAATTACACTTGGACCATTTGAGGTAAAAAAAAAAGAACAAAAAAAAAGAGTAGGAAAGTTCCCATCATCTGCAATCCCATCAAGACAAAATTTAGTCAGGGCTCTGAAGTCAATAATGCCCAATTCCACAAATATATTCCAATCTATTTTTTTATATCTCAAATATATAGTGTCCATTTTTATATATTATTTCATATCTTCCAACACTTTGCTATAGGTGGGCCAAAGGAAATTCAATATTCTACCTATACTCCCAAACCCAATTATTTATTTACTTAATTAATTTCTCAAATTCAAAATACAAATAAATTATATATTTTTAATTAAAAAAATCAAAGAGGAAATAAAAGACTTATGAGATGAAACGATAATTTTTTTAAAATAAAATTAATAATTAAATTTTTATATAAGAATTAGATTGAAATAATATTTATTAATGATAGAAAAAACTATAACAAGTTGTTGCTGCAAATGCCATTGTCACACCACGAGAAAGAAAAAAAAACATATAAACAAGAAAAACAACCTTTCTGATATTCAACAGCAAATCAACCTTTGTTTTTCACTCTCTTTTTATTTTCTCTTCAACCAAACAAATCCCAAGAAATTTTTTCTCTTTCAGGGTGTTGAGGAGAGAGAAA
Source organism: Hibiscus mutabilis (assembly GCA_019671005.1). Classification (NCBI taxonomy): domain Eukaryota; kingdom Viridiplantae; phylum Streptophyta; class Magnoliopsida; order Malvales; family Malvaceae; genus Hibiscus; species Hibiscus mutabilis. The sequence goes on along the minus strand of CM033721.1, from coordinate 15,178,431 downwards.
TCACCCGTTCATGGAAAATTCAACGAGGTTAGTTCAAGAGAAGAACATGAGCTTGAACTTCCCAATCCCATCATCATCATCTTCTTCATCTCCTTTGAACTCTCCACATAGCAACAATGGAAGCAACAGCAGCAGCAATGGGGTTGTCCAAATTCACACCCCACCTTTAACTCCAATCCCCATCTCCAGATCTGAGACCAACCCTTACCCAACAACCTTTGTCCAAGCCGACACCACCAGTTTCAAACAGGTTGTCCAAATGCTCACCGGTTCATCGGAGACTGCTAAACAAGCTTCCTCCAAGCCCCCAACACATCTAAACCATCATCAAGATCATCAAGGAATACCATCAAAACCATCTTTTTTGATCCCTCCCATGAAAACAAACTCACCCAAGAAACAAAATTTCAAGCTTTACGAGAGGAGGAACAGTAACCTGAAGAACAACCTCATGATGATCAACACTTTCCTGCCTTCTAGTGGCGCTGGCGGCGGCGGCGGTGGTGGTGCTTTTTATTCTCCGAGGAATGCCGAGATCCTGTCTCCGAGCTTGCTTGACTTCCCGAAGCTTGCTCTTAGCCCGGTTACACCATTAAATGAGGACCCTTTCAACAAGTCTTCACCTTCTTTAGGGAATTCATCTGAGGAAGACAAAGCTATAGCGGAGAAAGGCTTTTACTTGCATCCATCGCCTATGTCGACTCCTAGAGATGCTGAGCCTCAGCTCTTGCCACTGTTCCCGGTTACTTCCCCTAGAGTTTCAGGCTCTTCTTCTTAAGAATTCAAAGAAGAAGAAAATGGTTATGTTAGTTTGAGAGTGATTTGTCAAAAGGGTTAATGCCTTAATGGGTTTTGGATGAGTTTGGGTGAAAAAAATGAAGGATCTTTCTTCGATTCTATGATTTGATCTCCCTTTGATTATGGTAAAGCTCTTCCTTTTCATCATCTTTCTTCATTTTTCTGTTGGATTTTGGTCTACTACTTGAAACCAGAAAAATTACTACTAATCCCCTAGTTTTGTTGTTGTGACTTGTGACATTGTGTTCCATGCTTTAATGTAATCTTTGCAGCTCTTTTCAGCTAAAACTTTTATTCCCTATAGGATTATTACAGACATTATAGTTGTTATAAGATAACTGTTGTTTTTTTAAGAATAATGTTCAGTTTCTTTCTGTGATAATTAAGTTTTATATATAGCAAAAAGGTCAGAAAGATGAAGATATTTTTTCTGTTGCTCAGCAAAAAAGTGAGTGAGGTGCAGAAATGAAGACTTTTTTGGCTGGTTCTAATAATGGACAAGGATGTTTGTTTCTGAGTCAATTCACTGAAAAAAAACATTTAAAAAAATCAAGATAAAATTGGAAAAAAGTTTGAAACTTTTTATTAAATTGTTTGTACAATGTGAGAGTGTGCTTTGTATTTGTAAAAACTCTATTCATTCTCATTAGCTAAAAACACTTTGCAGTTGTTAATCAACAATAGTATGACAGACAAGCCTTTCTATCATTAAAAATGGCCCACCATAACAAAGGAGAAAAAGCTCAAATAAGATGTGACAACATTGGGGCCTCTTAAGTAGAAGGCAAGTAAATGATATATGTATATGTATGTTTGGAAATGAAATTATTACAAAGGTAATGCCAATGCCAATGCCAATGCTTTGCTGCTTTTGTTTTTTGTTTACCCTTTTTCTTGTTCTTGTTTTAATTGCAATTCCATAACTGCAAAGTACAAACCTTTTTTGTGTATTGATTTTCTTAACTACTTTAACCAGCTTTGGTCTGGTTTGATCTGTTTTAGCAGTACTGAAAGTGCAGTTAAAGTTTGATACTAGAAAATTTGTTTTTAGGTATCAAAGACATTAGGCAAAGGCTTGTAAGAAATCTGTGAAGATTAAATGACCCACATGTCTTTAGCTTATTTGAAGATAGAGGATCAGTCCTTTTCATTTAAATCTCATTTAGTATTCAATCATGCAAGTTTTGGTTTATATATATACTTCTGTTTACTGCAATCCTTTCCTTGTCTTAGATACATCAGTTAGCAGAGTTCTTAAGAAATGGGAACATGCTCAGCAGGCTAAAGTGGAAAAAGTTGAGACTTTTTCTATGATTAGGATTGAAAATGAAGTTAATTAAAAACAAAAAAACAACAGAAAATGTGCAAGACTTTTACTTTTTTTCTTTTTCTTTTGAAAGTTTATTTACTTGGTCGTTATTCGAAATAAGAGGTGGCATATTCGATACGGCCTGGGTATCTACAATTATTTCTTCTACCTATTTTTTCTTCTTCTATTCTTCTACTTTTTTGTTTTTCTTTCTTTCCGACTTCCTACTTACATGATTCAACATCTTTTTATCTTTTTCTTCTCTCTTTTTGACCTCCTACTTACATGATTCAACAAGTATACATGTATGATACCATACTCACATGATTTTTTGTATGACTTTGTTTTTCTATTTTTTAGAATAAATTTTAATTTTGATTAAGATAAAAAAAAAGGAAAACAAAAATTTGAAGATATTTCCTGTTTAAGTTTGTACAGAAAAGAACATTCATAAAAACAGTAATGAGAACTGTTTTGTCAACTGTACTTCATTATATATATATTACAGTGTCTCCTTGCATGCATTTTCAACTACCTCATTAGTCATTTCATTAGTTTCTTGCATTTACTGCTTTTTATTGCAAATCTGAACGAAATGTTCATAGGAAACATTTTCCATTACATAGTTTTTCTTTTCACCAGAAACCTAACATTCATGAGATCCTGTGTTTCAAAGCAGACACCTAGGGTTCATCCTCTGTAAAATGCAAACCAAATCCACTTTCTTTGAAACATTATTGTACCTGCAAAGTTATCATGACATATAATGTTGGGTAGATATGTCCTTCCATCCTTTATGGGGTGACAAAAGTGGCCTCACTTGAATGTCTGAAAACGTTAGTTGTCACTTGGATTGAAATTATTCCCACTGCTCAGAATGAAAGCACAAACAGAAATTGCAGAAAACCAAGATTTATTGCATTTGAAAGAGATTTATTATGTGTATGAACTGTTACAGTTGATATTATTACAGAAGTACAAATTTCTATTAGATCTCCGTGAATGAGTTGATAGTCTTGAACCCATGGTTCACGGGAAGAGGACCGTTTCCAGGACGGACAGAGATTATAGCCTCCAAACCTAAGACATGGATAATCATGGAAATATTAATAATCAAAGTATATATCTCCTTAATTTTCTAGTTCGAATAACACTGAAATCGGAAACTGATCTACAGAACAACCAAACTTCAAGGCACACGTTCCATTGACAACTTATTGAACTAAGTGCAGTTTTTTGTTACGTAATTTTTTGCTTATCGAATTCGTATGATTTGGATTCTGTTGCAACAGTATAGCATATCTAAGGGGAAATATAAACTAAAGAGAAAACAACAAAAAAGAAAGAAGGAATATGAGTAGTATCATTTATTTTGGAATATAAGTTTATAAACCTAACCAGGAATCAAATATGGTATCGGAATATGGACACAGAGAAAAACAAGAAAAAAAGTGGAACTCATGATATTTGTAATCTGGCATTCACTGTTAAAAAGCAAAAGACAAAAAAAGCAGTATGGTACCTGCAGCTTTTGCAGCAATGGCTTCTTGATAGATATCAGTCAGAAATAGTATCTCAGATGGCTTATCAACACCCAAGGTCTCGGTTATTTCAACGTAACTACGTTTTTCTCTTTTGTTGCTGCAAGCAAAGGCGGCAAAAACTTAGTGTCACCCTGGGAATTGAGTGATAAGAATGGAAGCAACCACGAATGTTGTGAATTTACCCCACTGCGGTGTCGAAATATCCAGATAAATACTTTCTCAAATCGCCAAATTTTGTGTTTCCAAAGAGAAGCCTCTGAGCTAATCTGCTACCACTAGAATATATGTATACCTGTGGTGAAAAGATGAAGGAATGATTAACATTGAAATTGAACTTGCTTGTAAATAGTGAGAAGTTACGAAGCTAAGTTACTCGGCCTCTGGTGCCAATGTCTGATCCGTGTATGTGTCTGACATGAGCACGTTCAATTTTCTTAAAAGACAATCTTTAAACGTGACCCAATGATACAGTTCAATTTTTCGTAATGTATGTGTCTTCTCAGAAATTAACAGAAAGCAACCTGTTTCTTTGCTAATAGAGTTACAACTTTATGACCACTCGATATCAGTAGGACATGGACATTATATTAACTTGAACTTGGGCCTAGATAAGGTCCAACTGGACGCCTATTGTCTAATAATATTGGCTTCAGTTTGGCAAAATGATTAAAATGGCTCGTGAAAACGCTGCATTCTAGAGTTCATGCATAAAAAAATTGAAGAAAAATGTGGAGCCACATATCTTCATACAGAAAATATAAATGTCAAATAATGAAGTTAAGAGTGAAGAAAAAACGCAAGATACCTTCACACCCGAAGCATGCCACTTTTCAAGAGCTTCTGGTACATCATTGAAAACTATGCCTTTGAGCTCATTGTTCTCGAATCCACTTCGCCATATATGACCCTATTTTGCTTCATATATTAGCTCTATCCCAAAGGTAAGCTTTGAAAATGTATTTTCTTTGAATTCATTTTACTTACTTGCAATTGCTTCAAGGCTGTGATTTTCCGATCAGCTTTTATCATTGCTTCCACATTAGCAACCAAAGCTGCAATGACCTCCTCTTTTCCTGCATCGTCCGAGGGGATAGGTACAGCACCGATAACACCTTGCTTCAAGTCATCTTCAACCTGCGGAAAACCAGTTAGCATTCAATATAGACATCTGATTTAGGAGTCAATCTCAAGTTCTTTGGTTGTGATAATCTCCATTATATATAATTGGAGTAAGGTTTCTTATTCATTGAGACTCACTCGTGGCTTAACTGTTAAACATAGTTCTTTCCTATAAAATATTAAAAATAAAAGGTTCAAAGGTCCAAAGAAATGTCTTTATATATAATTGGAGTAAGGTTTCTTATTCATTGAGACTCACTCGTGGCTTAACTGTTAAACATAGTTCTTTCCTATAAAATATTAAAAATAAAAGGTTCAAAGGTCCAAAGAAATGTCTTACTTGAGAACATAATAACTTAATATCATCTTGGGTTTCAGCACTAGTATACGTTGAAAATAAATGCCTCCCGACATTGTTTCGGGCATACGGAAAGAGAATATCCGTTACGAATGAAATAGGAGTAGTAGTTCCTTCAATGTCAAGGACAATGCAATTCTGCAACAGAATAAACCAGAGATGAGAGCATATTTCCGACCAATGAATCTAACAATGTATTTGTTCAGAAATAAAACAATCAGAGTCTACCAAAATGTCATTCATCCATTCAAGTAAAAATCCTGAATTTAACCAACTGAAGGGAAAATAAGTAAAATTCTTACTGGTAACGGCTTCACATTACAATTTGAATCCATCGTCCTAGCCTTTTTAGACACATTACAATCAACACCTGGAACTCCTTTAACACCCTGAATGGGGCCATGATCTGGAGTAGACCAGTCCAAGCCTAGTTGATGAAGTTTAATAGCAGCATCAAAGAGGTAATGGTAGCATTCAGCCTGAAATAGTAAGAAACAAAGTTCGAGCAAAGCAACAAGTAAGAATCTCTATCTTACTAGGGAGGAGCATTGACTTTTAATGGAGGCTTTACATTTTACCATCATTTTTATGTTCCAATTCCTATGCCTACAAAAATACTTTTGCCATTTGTAAGCAGTGGTAAAGCCATGAGGGAGAGGCTTGAGACACACATTCTGAAATTTCCCCAGTTGGAACTCGAATATATACATAAGTTTAACGAACCTGAGTTTTAGCACTGATCCATGAGTCTCCCCATACATATATGCCATGATTGCGCACAAGAACTGCAGTTGCTGTAGGATAGGCTTCAATCTGAAAAAAGGTGAAATGGACTTCAATTGAGTGAAAACAATATTATGCATCGAATAAATTTGACTGAAATGAACTGAAATTGGGGTGAAGAATATGTTTTCAATAGCAAAATGGTACTAAGAAATTGACACACATAGTCATATCGATATAGAATATTTTATAATTCTATTCAGCTACATGAACATTTTATAATAATAAAAAACCAGTCTCATAATTACTATTGATATGATTAATGCAAAAGAAACATACAGCTTTGGCGAGAGAATCTGTTAGCTCGTTTTCATAGGCTGTGTTCTCTATTATTGGAATCACAAGTTCATCATAGTAACCATGTCCTTGGATTCCTTTTATCATTTCCATATGGGTGATCTACAAGCATCCAAAAGAGAAAAGTAAATCAATCACTAAAAGAACACAGATGTGTAGAAGTAAAGAAAGAAATTAAAAGTGACGGAAATACAGAGGAACACCTTCTAGAACAATATTACGGTCAACAATAACTTACACGAAACTCTTTCGAATGCGGATCGATCATTGTTGCAAGACAGGATTCTATTCCATGACTGTGGATAACAGCCCCAGCATTACGCATATGATAAGCCTGAATTATGAGGCAAAAAGATAAATATAAATACAGAACTCGAAACATAAAAAAAAAAAACAAGGCGAGACAAGACAATTTGTGTTGAACAAATAGGATCAAGAGCACCTAAACTAGATTAGAGCCAAATCTGCTGGTATTGATTTGCAACCGGGATCTTTTATCAATTTTTGTACCAAAGCAAACAACATCTGGCTATGTTCTGATTTCAATCCAATTGTAGTTTCTTTTGTATGGTTTTCCTACAAGAACACAGATAATAATACCTTCATGAAAAGAGGAGCACAATCGGAGCACTTAGGAGGCTTATGAGGGTATGGCTTTGGAGAAGGTGAAGATACTATAGTCCCATCCCCCGATAATACATACATGTCCTCTGGTTCCATTCTCTCCTTCTGTACACCTATCAAATTACCAAGCCAAAAACCATAGTTAAAGCTATTTTAGAAGAGAATATAGACAGTAACTCGCAAACAACAATCTTCCAGTAATCAAAAGAACGCAAAAGAATAAACAAACATGCAATCGAATGTGAGTGACAACATATAAAAGGTAATGGAAAACAAGTTCCGTCCACCGGACTGTATACTGAGGTGAGTAATAGTATTCATAATTCATTGAAAGAAAGATGTCAGAAAGAAAATTAGACTCGTATAGTCGTATGGCTGGAAAAAAAATCAACATTTGGATTCATTTAAACTTGAAAAGCATATACAAAGTAGCCAAAAGGCCATAAAAAGGGGGAAATGTTTGAGCTAGATTAACCATACCCCAGATATCAGAGTCATTCATGGTTGAATAGTTAGTATCCAAATGCAAAGAGATTAAAGGAAAACAAATAAGTGATCTAAAAAAACAACAGCTAAGATCTTGATTAAATAAAAAAAAACACAAATTTGGGCTTGAATGATGCAACAGAAGCTAAAAGAACCATAAAAGAGAACGTCTTCAGCTAGAATGACAACAATTGCTATAGTAAAAGGTCCGGATTAATATAAAAAGAGGGTCTTGAGCCTGAATATGAAATACCCATAAGACAAAAGAACCGTGGGGGAAAAGGGTGTTAAAACAATAACACCCTATAAATTAATTATAATAAAAATCCAACTTTGAGCTACAATGACATGAATAAACGATCAAGCTCCCCAAATTAATCATTAAAAAGAAAAACTTTTAGCTTCAATAACTAATAGTCAGGACTGGGAACTAAAAAATCAAGAAAAGACCAATAATTTATCAAAACCAAAAATGATCTAGACATTAATACACACAAAAAGTCTAAACACACAGATTTGAGTTCCAAAACCAAATAATCAGAAGCCAAAAAAAAAAAACACCACAAAAGGGGAAAAACAAGATGATTGATTGAGGAAAAGCTACCAGAAGGGGACATGAGGATGAGTTGCTGAGGCTTAGGGATAGAACTATCATGGACCTTCAAGGTGATGCTGCCACCTGTTCCCGAGACCCATCCAAGGCTATAAAACTGGCGACAAAGCTCAGATATCAAAGATCTTGCCTCCTTCACTGCTTGAATATCTAAATAAGCTTGTGAAACACTCCCCATTTCAGAGCCTCCGTTTACTGAAGCCATTGCAAAACGGAAACGAAAGAAAAAAAAAACCCTCTTTAAAATATGTCCTCTAAAGAATAAAACTCCTTCACTGCTTTTGCGGGTGCTTTAAATATGCCCTCTAAAGATTAAAGCTTTGGGTCTATATATTTTCCCCTTCCATCTCTGTTCAGAAGCGGGACAAGACAATTTGTGTTGGACATGCTTTGGTTTGATTCGGTTAAGGTAAGAGTGAATATAAGAAAGGTCGCATGGGCGTTTTAAAGATTTAGGGCATCTTTTATAACCTATTAAAATAAAGTTTCACGTCCAAATAATAAGTAATTTGATATTAATTAAGTATTCAGTTAAAGTAATTTGATATCTCAAATGTTTGAGGTTTTGAATGCCATTGGCAGCCATTGACTGGACCAAAATTGACATTGATGTAGTATGGAAGTTGATTCAAGGTTTTACCACGTTTTGGGCAATGGGAATATCTGGTTGCGGGTCAAACTACGTTGATTTTGTTTTTAGAATTTGATTTAGTTTAATGGTACGATTAAAGAGTTTCATTATGTTTATATTTATGTTAGTCATTAAATTAAAATTAACCATTCAAAACGTTTCGAATAGTTTATATTTATATTTGATAAATATATTTTTTAAGAATTTAAAAAATATCATATTATTCTTTTTAAAATATTTAAGTTCGACTAATTTTATTATCCAAAAACTCTCCCATTCTAAAACAACATTTTGCCATTATTATCGGATCAAACTCTTTGATATCATCATCGCCTTCCTTCAGTTTAAGCTCCCAAAATATGACATAGTGACATGGTATTGAAGATGTATGTCAACATAGCTAGTGTGCCATCTCAAGATGAACCCGAACGGTTCAAGAAAAGCCTTTGCTTCTGTCACTACTTTTAAAATATTTGATCAGCTTGTTTTATCTGAATTAACACTTAGAATCACATTTTATTTTTTTACAAATTGAAATTGAGGTGTGTTATTGTAGAAACCAATCACCATAAAAATATCTTCAACTTTTCAAGTTTAGACATAATTTGAGGTCGGGTTAGGTCTAGATTTGAAATTATTGTATATAACAAGAGTGTTATTATAAAATCTCTAGACATATAACTTAAAGTCAGGTCAAGCCCGAATTTAAAGTTACATGTATAAGGCTTATATATTTATTTTAGATGAACATTTGATTTGACCAGATAATTATATTTAGGCTTATATATCATATTAGTATCTAAAGTATACTAATTTTTTTATTTTGGTACCTAAAATATTTTTTGGTCAAAATAAGTACCTAAAGTATACTTTTTGGTTAAACTAGGTACCTAAAGTATAATTTTTGGTCAAAATAGGTACTTAAAGTATTTTTTCATCAAAGTAAGTATCTAAAGTATATTTTTTGGTCAAAATAGGTACTTAAAGTATACATATTTTTTATATAGGTTCCTAAAAATTGTCATGTGACATTAATTAAAAGGATTATTATCCTATACACTGGTAATAAAAACTTTTTGTTTCCACAAGCGCCTCAATTATAGGGTTTAGGGTTTAGAGTTTAGGGGTTTTATTGTAGGGGTTTAGCATTTAGGTTTCATGGTTAGAATTTAGGATATAGGGTTAAAATTTAGGGTTTAGGGTTTAGGGTAATATAGGTAGGGATTTAGGTTTTAACCTATAAACCCTAAATTTTAACCCTAAACCCAAAATTAAATTCAAAACTACTACACTTAAACTTATAAACTTTAAACCCTAAACAGAGTCACTAACCCCTAAAACTAAGTCGTTTGTGTAAGAAAGTTTATTAGAAAAATCAATATTGTATTGACACAAATAAACAAAACTATCAAATTCAGATTTCGCTTACTACTATTCCTTTGATATTAAAATCGTACGTATTTCTTTGATTCGTTGTTGTGTTGAAGTAGAGTCTTAGCAAAGTTGGTCACGAAGTGTCCTAAGAAAACAATAAATTTCATAAATATTTAAATATACACTCTAATTAGAGTTCGTCTGCATGGACCAAAACATGAGTATGAATTTCATAAATGAACCGATTAACTTAACCAACTTTAATACATATTATTTTTTGTTCAAAATATATTTGAAATATTAAACCGGTTCATTATATTTGAAAATTGGGTACTTTTCAAACCATTCCAGTATGAATGCAAGCAAATCATCGTCTGTTTCACAAGCGTCGCGTTTTGTCAAATAATTTATCATCAATCTCAAATAAAATAAAAATATCGATTAAATTAATTATCCTCAAGCTTTTGTTCCGCTTCAATTCAAAATGATCATTGAAAAAGAATTTTCACTCTAAATACAATAATGATGCGATTCTGATTAAATTAAGGCCCAACTCTTGTAACTTGTTTTTCTCTTGATAACATGATAATCTAAAATCAATTTTTTGTTTTTTCCCGTTTTTATCTAAAATCAATTAGACTAACCACGACTATTGATGTTAGAATAAAAGAATAAAATTTTTTTAGAACTTTGAAAAACCTGACTCGAACTATGTTGTCTCGATGAGAATCAAATTTGATCTCAATTTCCCTTAGCGAATCTGTCGCTAAGTGTGTTCATAGGAAGTTGAAACCACGACTATCGTCGATCCTTCTTCCCAACTGTAAATCTCAGCAACAATCAAGTCAACGTGCACTTTTTGAAATGAAAGCGAAAATATTTTAATAGAAAGGTCGATTAATGATCTAAGTTTTCAGAAAATTGAGAATGTAAAATGAAGTTGTTAAGCGATTTTTAATTCTCACAAGATGAATCGAAGCTTTGCTTTTAGCCTTTGGCTAATCAAAAAATAAAACTTTATTAAAGTAAAATTTCCTAAGAACAAATAAAAGCTAAGAGATGATCTTCAAGCTTCACCCTAAAGGGGTATTTATAGCTTGAGAAAACCCTAAAAATAACCTAAAAAGATAAAAATAAATCCTAAAAAATATTTAAATTAAATACAAAAGATAATCCAAACTTTAAATTTTAAATCCGTCTGATAAGCTATCAAAATGCGGCTGATAAGCTATCACCACTGCTGGCGTCATTTTCTAGAATTGCTGACGTGGCGTCCAGTCAGCCTTTCATGCCCTTTTTAGCACAATTTCTGAAATCTAATGTCCTGCACAGAAAATAAGAGAAAACGCTCAAATTAGCAACATAAACCGACAACCAAGGAGTAATTAATAACAGAATAATAACTATTTAAATCACTCATCAAATTCCCACTCACTTATTCAATGCTTGTCCTCAAACATTTATCAATCAATGTATCAAAAACCCTCAAGTTGCCATCTCGATTTCACAAAATTTCCAAGTCTTTCAAGTAAACCAAAGTCTAAGAAAATGTTGAAATCCAAGAGTAACCAAGCAAAGGCTTAACTAAAAGCGAGTATAAGCAAAGCATGACATTCCAAGTATCCATTAATTGTAAAGAAACAAGACTTAGTACCTCACAATGGCTCACTCATTCTGCTCAAAGTGTTTTGCGTGAAAATCGCTCAAGCCTAACTAATCAAAACATTACCATAAGCTTGTAACTAAATCCAATCTCCACTACTAAGTATGAACATGATGCAATAATCAATAGGTCTTTGGAAAGGGTTGTAATGAGGCTAAGGTTCGGGTAGGATAAAGGGAAAAAAACAGGTTTAAAAAATTCAAGAGAAAATTATTCAACGGGAAATAAAAATGAAAGAAAGGAAAACAAGAAATCAAGCAATCAAAGCTTATTCACTCTTTTTTTTTCTTTTTTTCCCCTTTTTTACTGCTACTTGAACCAAACTATTTTTTTACTGTTCGAACAATTTATTCGAACTGTTCTGCAATGTATTTTTCTGCACTGTTCGAACCAAACTGCACTATTCTTTTTTTGAATCTCTCTTTTTTCGCTTCGGAATAACCTTAACTTTGTCCTGAAAAAGGATGACAAGAAGAGGGAAAAACAACAAAATCGGTTCGGGTTAAAAATGTGATAAATCGAAGAAAATGATAAGGCTCAAAATTAGTTGTCTATGGGGTAAACAAACAAAGGGTAGGCCATTTTTTTGGGAAGAGAAAGGGGTTAAAACCTAATGTCTCTATCACACTAAAGCATCACATTCAATCGTGTAGTCTCGACAATCATTATGCTACAAGTTCTAGAATGCAAAGAATTAGTTGGCACACTCAAAAATTAACAAAGAGCAAGAATGAAAATATATGCTCATTAGGCTCAAAAACTCACATGAAAGGTTCAAATTGTACTAAGTCATGCTATCAATTCAACTAACAAATGCATGGAATGTCAATTGAAAATTTAAAAAAAAGCCAATTAGTTAAGCCAAGTGCTATCATACAACCTAAATTCCAACAAAAGCAAGATCGAAATTCACAAGAAAAATCAAAGAAACAAGGTGAAAAATGAGACATGCAACCATCAATTTCAACACATCAATTCAAGAAAAACCTAATTTCAATCAACCAAATAAGCAAGGTAAATTTGATGCAATCATTTATTTTCTACCCCTCACTTGAGCATATTGTCCCAATATAGAAATTAAAGTGCAAGAGAGGAAATAGAAGTACTCCCCGTGTTTAATGATGATTGCGGCATCCGAGTGGCTGTCACCGGTGACCATGGCAGTACTGGCATTGTGCGGACTATATGGTGGAGATGCTACCGATTGTTGATGGCGGGCACGACGGTACTGTGGCGGCGACTCGAAGGATGGTGGCGCGGCTATGGTGCGATTGTGGAGGGTGTTTTGATTTGGGCGGTGAATGAAGGTTGGGTGGGTATGGTGGCTGAAGGGCGATGCGATGATGAGGCTAAGGGAGACAATTTTGGCTGGGGAATGCTTGGGGGATCGGGATTTTAGGGCCACAAAGTTGAAAAAGGAAAAATTAAAATGACGGCTTAAGAAAAGGGAAAACAAAGAAAAATAAATTGGTGACTTTGGATGCACAAGAACATAAATGCCCCTCAATTACTCTTTTATTTTCTTGTGCTTCACCATTAATTGTTACTGTAATGCAATTTCCCTTTTGCATTCCATTTTTTTATCCCACGAATATGTCATATGAGCCTGCAAAACCCCATGTGTATTTATTCGAAAAAAATACTAAAGATTAAATAATAAAAATAAAAAGTAATAAAATAAAAGAGAAAATGGAAAATGGGTTGCCTCCCATTAGAGCGCTTTTGTTTAACGTCGTTAGCTCAACGACCTGATTCAGACTACAGGTTATGCGAGAAATACTTCATGGTCATAAATTAAAACAAAATTATATCAGTAACTTTGCCAAAGTCCCCGGCGACGACGCCAATTTGACAAGCGTCGTGTTTTGTCAAATAATTTATCCTCAATCTCAAATAAAGTAAATAAAGACGTAGTATAGAGAAGAAGGTATCAGTCCATAAGACTAAGGAGTTTCTGATACGGTTGTTCTGATTCTGACTGTTGCAAGGTAAATTAGTGAATGAGGGGTTTTGATCGAGAAAGCTGGATAATAAGTATAAAATAACTGCAAGAATAAATGAAGTAAAAATGAACCGATTAAATTAATTAGCCTCAAGCTTTTGCTCCGCTTCAATTCAAAATGATCATTGAAAACAAATTTACTTCGGATACATGCCGATTACAGTCTACAAGGCCAACTCTTGTAACTTGTTTTTCTCTCCGGTAAACCGATAATCTAAAATCAATTTTTAGATTCCAGTTTCCTGGTTAGACTAACCACGACTATCGTCGTTAGAATAAAACAGATTTTAGAACTTTGAAAAACCTGACTCGGACTATGTTGTCTCAATGAGAATCAAATCCGATCTCAATTTCCCTTAGTGAATCCGTCGCTAAGTGTGTTCATAGGAAGTTGAAACCACGACTATCGTCGATCCTTCTTCCCAACTGTAAATCTCAACAACAATCAAGTCAACGTGCACTTTTTGAAATGAAAGCGAAAAGATTTTAATAGAAAGGCCGATTACCGATCTAAGTTTTCAGAAAATTGAGAATGTAAAACGAAGTTGTTAAGCGCTTTTTAATTCTCACAAGATGAATTGAAGCTTTGCTTTTAGCCTTTGGCTAAGCGAAAAATAAAACTTTATTAAAGTAAAATTTCTTAAGAACAAATAAAAGCTAAGAGATGATCTTCAAGCTTCACCCTAAAGGGGTATTTATAGCTTGAGAAAACCCTAAAAATAACCTAAAAAGAAAAAAGATAAATCTTAAAAAATATTTAAATTAAATATAAAAGATAATCCAAACTTTAAGTTTTAAATCCATCTGATAAGGTATCAAAGAAATTGAAGATGTAACTAACCTCCTGTTAGCCAAATAGTGAGAGGTTGATTCAATGGATCTTTTTCGGCTTCAACAAAATAATAGAAAAGACTTTTGCTAGCATTTGAATCAACGTTGATATATCCAGAAAAATGTCTAAAATTAACAGTGGGTTGCCCGGGCAGCATGTCAATTTGATCATTCAAATGGTACCCAATAATACAACCAAATATGAAATAATAAATGGTATTAAAGATTCCCCCGAAACCCATTAAGAATCGATAGAACTATCTTAAGAGACTCTTAAAATGTTTGATTATTTCGATAGATTGATTTACAATTATGAGTGAATTTATATATAGTGGAATTTCAAGGGTTTTTTTTTGTTAAAAACTAAACAAAATACTGTTGGAGCAATGTTTTAAACAAGTAAATTTAAAGTTATTAGAACGTATTGAAGTGTAATCAATTAATTTTGTTTGATTGACAAGAAAATAATCTCCTCCTATCACCATTTTTCAACTTTTTGTTATGACATGCGTCTTCTGTTGTGTTTATAGTGTCTGTAGGCAGTTTTTTTTAGTTCGGCAAATGAGGTTTTATTAGAGATTTAAAACATATTCACTTATGACTTATAAATTGTGTGTCTTGTTAATAACCTCCCTAATTCTAAGTAGAGGAAAAGATTGTTATGACTTGTCTTAAGAACTGTATTATTTTGTTGTTTTGGGACTTCCATGTTTGGTGCCCTCGTAAACCACCGTATAGTGGTTTTATATTTTATTAATAAACATTTATACGGATGAGAAAAAGAAAAAAGAAAACAAATCTAGGCATTTTATTGGAACAAAATACATTCATTTGTTACAAAACAATTTGTTCAAAATTTAACACCATATATCTGGACCAGAAGATCTAGTGGATTCAAGGAGTCACAGTCGGATTTCTCCTAGAATTTCCAAAATATTTAATCCATTTAAAACAATTAGCAGATATAAAATCATATTAATTAAGAAATAAACCGGTATTTAAATGTTTACAAAAGGTAGAGCTCCAAATATAATATTATACACCAAAGTCAAAATGAATAAATCAAAGTTACTGACTCAATATGAAACAAGATGCTAGGTGCCGTCATGAGGAAGGGTTATATGGAAATCAGGTTGTTGGTATTGCAATGGAGGTTGATGGTTATACTACGAAGGGTGTAGTAGGAGGTGGGTCGGTAGGGACGCTATGTGAGGTGGAGACAGATATTTCATGTTGGAGTGCAGATGTTAAAGATTTAGATCGGGATGAGTTATTTTCGAGAGATAACAAGATGGTTTGGCACAATAATCAAGTGATGGGCTTTCAGAGGAGGCCGAAACAAAAGTTAAGATAGTTTATCATAACATAGCTCCTAGAAAGGTTCGAGCTATATCGATTCCGTTTTAAATTCTGAAAAGCGAATGGTTGATGCAGTACGTATGAAGAAAAGAGGTCGTGATCGACTAAGGCTGCAAAAGAGTAAAGTGTTGGATGGTTTGATTTACTGAGTTAAAGGTTTTTTATATGACATTCTTGCAGATGCTCTAGCAAAGAGGGGTGTCGACATTCTTTATGATTGAAATAGGGGTGGTAATCGAAACATGTTTGAGGGATGATAACAGCTATTGAACCGTCTGTGGGGATTGGTTGAGCTGCTTGTCTTGAGCATGAGGTTAAGTACTCTTGGCGGGGTGTTTGTCCTCCGTTTTAGTTGGTGTTTGTTCCTTTAATATTGTCGCAGTTGTACTCTTTTCTTCCATCCTAAGTTTAGAGAAGTTTTTAACGAGGCATACGATAATATCCTTTGCATGATTTTTTCAATCTGAATAAAATCATTTTGCTGATAAAAAAAAAAGATGCTAGGTATTGCGTTTTAATGTCTTATTAGGTGTCCTCTCTATAACTTCAATCACTATTATGCTTTCTTCTTCCCTTTCTTTTAGTAGGAGTTTTTTAACGAGATATAAGGTGATTCTTCAATAAAAGTCATTCATTCATGAGTTAAAAAAAAATGAAACAAGATGTCATGCTATACATGTCTACTAAAGAAATAGTACAATACTCTGAAAAAATGTAGTTGTTGGAACTCCCGAAAGTGATGTTAACATCCCAAGTTGCTCAAAATCTACTAACTTGTGGTGAGAAGAGAAGTTGAATACTGAGCTTTGAAAGCCCAGAATAGTACAATACTCAAAAAAAAATGTAGTTGTTGGAACTCTTGAAAGTGATGTTAACGTTCCAAGTTGCTCAAAATCTACGAACTTGTGGTGAGAGGAAAAGTCGAATACTGAGCTTTGAAAGCCCAATAATACACCACTACTAAATAGAGGCTACATAAAAGCATGCAAGTGCGTTAGAGAATGCTTACATCAATCTATCGCAACATGTACTAGAGCCATCGCTAGTGTGCTATGACTGAGTTTATATTTATATCATCGTATAATTGCGTACGTACATAATTCATAACATCAAATCAGGAGTCATAAAGACTTACCAAATCCACAAAAATATCAAGTCGTGCACAATTCAAGATACTTGAAGGCATTAAAGATCATAAAATTGGTTCTAAAGACTACCTTGAACATTCAGACTTTAGGAGGTCATTTAGGTAATTTGTGAACTAGGAGTATTTTGGTCTTTTCACAAGTAAGGGTATTCTAGTCATTTGACTTATATATGAGAATTTTAGTCTTACAAAGGCAAGTAGGCAATTTATGAGTTTCAAGGACTAAAACTGATTCAAACTAGGCTGCTAAGTACCCATAGTATTGATACTATTGACTGAGTTTCGAAACCAGAAGAAAGGTTTTAATGCACCATGATGAGTTTCAAGACCCAGAAGTCCTATGTGATCATGAGTTTTGATGCTCATCTGTTACTATTGAAACTAGGGCCAAGGTTTCGACACCCGGGGTGAGTTCCGATACCCAAAACCTCTCTATGATGCTCAATTTCGATACTCACTTACTAGTCCTGGAACTCTTGGACTAGAACTTAAATTCTTGGCTCAAAAAATGCCTACCAAGCCTCTAAATACAATCCTAATGGTCTCAAACATTACTCAATTATCAAAGGGATCAACATGGACCTTAAACCACCAATTACTACATCAAATTCCTTTTTTATTATTTAAGCAATTCAAGATTAAAACATAAATATCAGTTATACATCACACTAAATCAAGCACACATACAAATTTTATTTAGCATCCAAGAGGTAAAGGTGTATTACCTTAGCTCTAAACAAAGAAAAAGGCTTCAAGATCCTCCTAATTTCCCTTTTCCTTTAATCGAATGCAAAGAGGAATCAAATAATGCATGGCAAATTGGAAATGATAATAAGCATAAAACATGTGAAATGAATGATTAAAGCTTACTAAAATCCAACCTTGCTCTCACACCAAAACCCCACTTATTCTTGAGCTCAACAATGGCCAAATAGATGATAAATATGAAGAACAAAGAAATGAAAGGATGGAGAGTACTGCAAGAAAATGATGGTTTCAAGATGCTTCAAAATGTGTCATGGATCAAGGAAGGAGAAAGGTAAAGAATAGATGGAGAACATGAAGAAGGGACGGCGAAGAAAATAGGGAATGAGAGAGGGCTTTCAGCATTTAAGTGTTTTCAGCCTTCCCTCTCCCCAAATTAATAATATACATTAGTGTTTAAATAACAATTAATATTTTTTATAATAATTTTATCAACACAGGATATGATCACCGTATATTGATAATTTGAGGATGAAATTAGAATGTTTGAAAGTTTAAAGATTAATTTAGAACGAGAGTCATAGTTTAAGGATCAATTTAGAATGATAGTCATAATTTGATGATGAAATTATAACGTTCAAAAGTTTAGGATAAGGATCATAGTTTGGGGACATGTGTTGCAATTAACTCAAAATATTATCATCGTAATACTAATACAAATATATAAATAATTCAAAATCTTCCAAAAACAAATTATAAATAGGTTGAATTTTATTAAAATATAAAATACATTAATCACAACTATTAATTATTTAAATACATAAAAATCATACGAATACACTATTTATTTAATTTATGCCATGGCTTAATTACATGATTTTTGAAGATAAACAAAGCTTGGGATGGTTTAGAAAATGGCACATGGTGATTAGCTCCTTTTACTGTCATGAAAGTCAATAAATCTTTATACGAGTACAACCACCCTCCATCCTGCAAGTTTAATTAATAATTATCATTAGATTTCAATTCAAATTTACAAAAAAATATTAATAAACTAATAAACTTAAAATAGATAAATCAATAACCTTGTTCTTATGATACCATGCTTCATTTTTTGTCAAATTCAGGTTCATATCCTTGGCCAACATTTTAACATGTTTTAAGGTTCCAATCATAGGGATTACTCCATCTTCATCTCCACTGTAATAAAAAAATGTAAACCCTATTTAATACATTATCCATTAAAAATCCTTGAAAAAGTTCATGGAAGAAGCATAACCCAACCTGAATATGGTAATAGAAACAGATTGTAAGAGAATTTGCTTCAATGTCGGAAGCATGTCGATATCTTTATCAAATAAGTTGTAGTTGAGACCACTATGGCTAGTAAATAAAAAAAATCTTGTAAGAAAAGTTTCAGTATAATACTTGAAAAATAATTGATGAGTTGAGGTTTAAAGATGTATTTATGTGACCC